>BOPP01000003.1:19558622-19680578 GCA_017312745.1 Gryllus bimaculatus
TATATATATATATATATATATATATATATATATATATATATATATATATATATCACCATATGTACTAAAAAATTAAAGAACGAATTTGGAGCTGTTTTAGAGAAAATCTTGTTTTTGTTATTTTTTTGTGCCTGGGGTGTTGTTTTTATCTTTTTTATGTTGCTGTTTATCTTGGGATTCTGAAAACGTGTTCATTTGTGTTATGTTCTCGTTCATCTAAATGCTCAGTACATGGTTTTAACTGAAAAACGGTTTATTCGCCAAATTTAGTACCTTTTCCCAAAACAACATAGAAAATTTCCGTGTTTCTCAGACAGATTTCGGGCGCGATACGCCTCACTCCCGTGCGTCCCTGGCACGGCCTCAGGTTGCTCTCCCAACGACCGGAGTTCGCTGCTCACACGCTGACGAATCTCCGTAGAACTTGCTGCGCCGAACTCCCCTCTGTGCTGTTTGAAACGGTACTACTCATTCGGCGCTGGCAGGCCCATTTTATAGCGGGCGCTGCTGCAGGCAGGGACTCGTGCCATGCCACGGGGCCGAACGCGTGTGACCCGGCCGTCCGCTGCTTTTCGCAGCCTTATGCTGGGCTTACATTAGCAATACGTTTCCGCAATATCTTTCAGCAATTTGTTTCCGCTTCTTGAGGTCATCTTTACACTAGAAAGAGCAAGGAAGGGCAATATATTGTCAGAAAGATCTGAGCAAGATCTTTCGGGCAAGATATTGCCGATCGCTTTACATTAGGACAATTTGTTGCCGTGTTTGGTGACGGCGCGAGGAAAATGGCGCATGAAATTAAATGCGGTTATACCTCACTTCCCGACATAACTAGTGGAAGGCAGGAGATGCGAGTTGCGATCACACTTATTGTGTTAAATGTGGAGATGAAGTAACGCCGACGATTTGTGAAGACGTATGACTGACTTTTAAGAAAGGAAAAAAGGGCTCGTGCGATTTAGGTAGAAGTGTCTGAATATTTTTCATAAAACAAAATGATTTCGTGGATTTCGATTCCCGTGGGAGTAAAATAATTTTCTTGTAATAAAAAGTGACACTGCTAAAAGTTTAAAAATATCAATTTCCTACTTCTGATGTATTATAGAGTAATCTTAAAATTAATTTAGATTAGAATAATATCGTAATAATTTTAACGTAAAAAATTAATAATCAGGAGGCATATATGGCTGAATCAAAATTTGAACATTTGAGAATGAACCATAGAGGGAATATTTATTACTACTTCTTTTATTGTCGTAAACTATTTTACGAAAAAATGCATATTAAAATTGAAATATTACATATATGTACTGCCGTACGTACTTTCTGCGCATGTGAACGTGCTTATCATTGGCTTCTTCCAGTAATATCTTGCTCAGACTTCAATCCAATTCTAGTCTCAGCAACAGCCTGCAATATCTTTCCGAAGATGGAAACACTTGAGTTTACACTACGGCCAGAATATCTAGCAAGAAATATTGCCAACATAAGAAATATTTATTGCCGCAATGTTTACACTGGCAACTTTTCTTGCGAAATAATATTGCTAGGCATTTTTTTAATGTGCAAAGCCAGCTTTAGAGCGCGCTCGTGGCAAGTTTGAAAGCTTGCCGTACACAGCAATTGGAGCGCCGTCAACAAGGTCTGTTACGTTGGCAATTTTCGATTTTTGTATCCCATAAGCTATCCACTGCAACTACCATTATTTAGCACGCGCTCGTTGGCAGGAATCCACACAACAGTGTCAATCACATTTTTTCGTTACTTTCAAAAATGAGAACTGATTTGGACGGGAATTGTCGAAGGCTTTAATTTTTCTGGCATCTTCTTTAATTTTTTCTGGCTTCAAAGTTATTTTACATGTCACAAGCTTGCCCCGTCACACTGAGGGCATTCATCGTTTGAAAATCTAGCTGCCCCCAGGAGGTTTCTTTTACAAATCAAAAGCGTGGCACGTCACGCAGTTTCCGTGTTCAGAAAATCTACCGCTACCACCCGCGTTTGATCACGTGATCTCGCGTTCTGGAAGCCAGTATGCTAGCCTGACTTCCCGTACTACTGGTACCGGCTGTAGAATAAAGTAGAAAAAGTAAATATCCCTTCATTTATCTAACTTGTATTCTCTGTAGTTTTTCTCTTCGTTGCTCCTAAATGATGTCTTTTGTCCATATATTGTAGGTGCTAGACGGAGCAGGTCAATCTGTGTGAAATAATTGTAAAAGACAATGTTTGAATGCCTTACACGTGGTTTCATCTCATCATCGGCTCACATAAAACTCGCATATTCTAATGTTGGTTCTGTACAATTAATGGCTTTAAGTGACGTATCCTTAAGGCTATAACGAAAAAGCAAAACATTTTCAACTTCATTACGATATTCTTCACATAAAATAAGTAAATATTCTGAACAAAATAATTCAGAAGTACATTTCTACAACCTTTTATACTAGAATTTAACTTCATTCTTCTTGTATGAAGTAATGTTGTTCGGTAATGATTTAACATAAACTACACTCCTCGTAGTGGCGCAGTTAAAATGAGAAACTCTTGTGTGCATCAGGACATTACAATTTTATTGGGTTATTTGAGGCTGTACAAGAATATAAAATGTTTCTATATGTGACCAAGATTTCTTCTTTCGTTACAAGACAAAATATTGCACGAACAGATGGTAAACATCATAATCAATACGTCTGAGTAATTTCTTCGCCCTTTCATAAATGTGACAGTTAGAATATTAAAAAGGGAATGGAAAAATCGAAAACAATGTCCATGACTTCCATAAATATAAATATTATAGCACATATAATCTTCCAACACATTTTACTATATGTGAAGTTACTTCTTTTTGTTAATGCATTATGTGTGCACATTTATTTATGCATGACTGTAATTGAAATTCAGTAATTTACATTGCCATTTCCACATTCATTGTTGCGTTCTCTAGCTTTATTTTGGGTTTCCTGTGATAATTTGGATTAGAATGCGACCGTCAGCAAGTACCAATTGTGCCAGTTGCTGAACACCAGTGTCCAAAACTAACACAAATATGTTCCCTTCTAAAGCAGTAATTGTGGTTCCCGTAGTGCAGTTCGGATCCGACCGAGCTTCATATTGACTCGTCATTGTTTCCTTCGTATTCTTCAGAAATCAACAAATCATAACGATTTGTGATAATAAAAAAATGTGTTTGCTTATAAATGTGAAACTAAATCCATATGTGTTTCAAAAACTGGAGTTCCAATATATGCAATTAGTATGTGATGTGTGTAGCCAGCCTGAGAATGCAGGCAATGTTTAATTGTTGACAGAATTTTTCAGCTTTTTTCCTAAATAAAAGACATTTAGAGAAATGGCAGAATGAAAATGCGTGCATCACTCCTGTCGAATGATTTGACTACTGTATTATACGTTACATTTTAAATGAAAAATTAATTTAAATATTATCCACAGTATTGTCGATATTAGCTAACAACCAGAGGAGGCCGTTTTTCACCATAGAATTGCGAAACACCTTTCAACACCAGAAGACATTTTCAGCCACAGCAGGTCTTTCACCACTGCCTTGGGAATTACCTCTCAACACAATTCTAATTTTTTCAACTGTCTCCAACTGATAATACTAGTTGACATAATTGAATATAATTATAGGCATGCGAGTCGATTCTTGGCTCTCCCATCACATACCACTTATCCATGTGCTTTGAAATGCCTCCTGGTGCATTACCCATTCTTCTCAACCTTTTTCTAAAGGGCTCGACGGCTGTCAGCGAGGACCCTTCGGCCGCCCACGCGTCTATTGGCAGCAGTACTCCTGGGGGAGGGCGCGGTGAATTAATTAGAAGCAGGTGGTGCGCGGCCAGCGCCGGACCGCCGCCAGCGGCACCGAGGGCGCTGCCAATGCTGCCCACCGCCCCGCCGAGCATAAGAAGATTACAGTGAAACTCACCTCGGCTATAGTGAACATAGGAAATACAACGTCCTGGAAACTAAGAAAAAGAATACATCGCTGCAGTGTCACAAATTTCAACATCAGACAGCTTTGAAAAAATATCGTCCGGCAAAAGTCTTGTACCTACGCACTAATCAGTGAAGTCTTCCTAGATGTGAAGGACATGGAATGAATTGAATGCCTTATTTTACGTGGCGAGACTCAGGCCATGATGGCTGCTCTTCCGTCTGACCATGCAAATTTCGCTACGCTCCTTTCACCCACTAGCAGAGAAAGGATGTATTTCTAGTACAGGACTTCATGTATAAGACGTCATTTAGTCTTCAGGATCTTTTACATGCAAGTAAATCTACTAACATGGGACAGCCGGCTTTACTTCCCCTTCGAAGGAAGGCGTACGAGGGCTTTTTTGCCCTTAAAATCCACGGCTTCGATCGGGTTTGAATCCGCCAACTTGCGTACAACAGTCCGATACGCTAACCGTTACACCATCGCCGCGCGCATGAGGATTTTATTGATGAGTGGAATGAGGATGATAATTACTGATGATCTTATGCCACTCAGTTTCATTGCGGAAACAAAGGCCGTATCCTGCGTAGGCTACAACTGGCGGTGGCGACGCACGTTTGCTTGCTTCTGTTTCAAGCCTGATGTTACTTGATATTCCGCGGGACAAAGCTCATTGTGTTTTACGGAGGCGACAAGAAGCGTGCGACTGCCCAGACCCACAGCTTGGCGACACTCCTCAAATGCGTTCAGTTTCAATAGTCTCTTGTGCCATGCCGCTACCGAAAAGATCTTGTATGTTATTTGGCGAGTAAAAAACCCTTCGGAGGGGAGGATAGTGTTCCAACAGTGGAAGAGCCATTGAAAGGTGTCAAGATCGCACTACGAATCTTAGAGACAGTAGACAAAACAGAATCAATTATGGAGGGAGCATGAACTCTGGAGAAAGGTATAGATAAATTACTAATGAAAAATGTGCGAAGCAATCAATCGAAAATAATTTATTTTTTAAAGATAAATATAGATATTGAAATTTTGAGTTCGTGACATTAATGTATTTTGCTTACATTAATTTTTTACATTATCTCTTTCTCTATATTAATATAATCAATAACTGTAGAGGAATTATATTCAATTTAGATTGCATTGGATATAATGCACTTCGCATATAGGGAACAAAAAATCCAGAAGTTCACTATAACCAGTGTCGACTGAAATTGTTGAATAATAAATCTTACAGGAGAAATCTTTTTGTAATATCGCGAACTCTCCTTAGTTTTATGTTGAGAAATGGACAACTAGCTTGGCATTGCATTTACAACCCTTTAAAGAATGTTCAAAACATTTCATATTTGATACTTGTAATTTTTAAAATTAAAGTAGAAGGATTAGGAACAAAGGCTACTTCCTCTCCAGCAAACCGAGACGCATAGGATATTTTGGACGGCCAAACGGAGGACCAGAAGAGGTTCATAAAATAGTTTCTTCCCATGCGTCACCTTGCCTATGATTTCATCGATCACCATCTGCTGTATAATTGTTTAAATAATAATAATAATAATAATAATAATAATAATAATAATATGATCTTAAGCGATCCGAGTCTCCTTGAAAAAAAACCTATTGATCTGAATACTTCTTGTTTCTACTGCTTCATTTCCGCTGTTTATAAGTAACGTGTAACTCCGCGACTTCTTACTAGCCTTGCAAAACTCAATATAAGTCTAGAATGAAATCGATAGATCTCCAGGGTCTTCAAAATACAATCGTGTCACTGTCAAAGACCTTCTGGTAGTCAGTCCAAGCCATGCTTAAATTACGCTTTCGTTTCTTTACATCATTCAAGATAACTTGATTTAGTAGTTAGATTTCCTTGCAGCCATAAGAACCTTTAAGACATCCTTTTTAAATTGGCTACGGATAGTTTCCCTCTAGATGTCTGGCCTTTTTTTAGCTATGGCTGCAGTTATAACTTTGTATAGTACTGACAGACCAATGATTGTCCTGTAGTTCTTCGCGAAAGAACTGTCTCCGACTTCACGTAGCCAATAAGTGTTGATGCCTATGAGCCATTTCGGGAGTTCCTTTCGGTTTTCTAAAATTTTATTAACAGCCTTTGATAGATTAGAATGTATTGATGTTAATTTTTTAATCCAATAATTCTGAATTTTATCAATCCCGGGGGATTTCCATTTTCTCATGTTCTTAATTGCTTGGAAGAAGTCCTCTTCCGAGAATTCGTGAACATTGAAATTGCTATAGAAATCTCTTGACCGTTGTTCCTGTGACTACGGCGTGTAATACGAGAGTAAGTTTGCGGTAGAGGTAAAAACAAAATTAATAGGATTGTAACCAATGTGATAGGAAATATTGAGACTTTTCAAGAAGCTTTAGCTACTTGGTATTTAAATTACAGGAACCAGAAGAAACCAAAACAAATTCTTTTTGTTGGCCTTGTCTTTTATTTTAAAAGTGCTCTGACACTTACGTCCATAAAACTGCATATAAACTTTATAATTACGCATCACTCCATAGTGAGTCTCGTGTAAAATGTTTTTGTAGAGTAATATGTCATATTACCAAATCGGCCTTGTGCGCTCTCAAAAGCTTTCTTCGAATTTACTAGAACCAAAGCAATTTTGTTACTGCCGAACAACGATATCTTCTTAACATTTTCCCATAATACACGACAGTTAATAGGACCTTGGTAACACAATTAAATCTCACAATAAAAAGATTCGGGGCTCTTTCAAAAACATCGCAACATTTCACTCTCAAGTTTATACTGAGAGTTAGAAAGTCGTGTTTCGCCAGGTATGCACACAACTACCGAATATACGAGATTCTCCAAACGCAGCGCTGAATAGGACCGCTTATCGACCTGCAAAAAAAGGAAATAAACCGCTGCAGCCGGTTGATAGCCAGATGGTCCATCTCCATCATGACTCTTGAGAATGGATTCTAAACAAACTCTATTTTTTAAATTTCTCTAGAATCTACGTTTGCGAGAATTATATCACACCTAGATCGTCCTTACTATATTCACTCAAAATAATTTATTTTAACCTTACCTGGGTGATTAACATTTGAACTAGAGATGATTTTTTTGTGTTTGATACGCTCTCAGCATCGTATTTCCAACATTTACTTCTCTTATATTTTTATTTGATTTTCTACTACAACTTTCTATAACCGATGATTGATAGTGGTTATCATTCCGGGCTACTGATTCCGAGTTCGCGGAATCGAACCAGGCCGAAGTCTGGGGATTTTCGAGGTGCCAAAAATCGACGGCATGCATGTGGACGCATGTCGGCATGCAAAACAGATACCAGGAAAGGCACTTGGCCGATCTTGGCAAACTTAAATCCTCTAGCAATTTAGCGCCAATCAGAGTTTCTATTTCCAAATTGACGCACTAACGCCCTTATGGTAAGCAATGGCAACCTACCCTAGGTATACGAGCACAGGATACGTCTCACAAGAAGGCGCTAGGGTCTTCTGGAGACTCACCTACGCACTAATCAGTGTAAGGCACTAAAAGGAGAAGAAGACTCCGCGGCGTTGACGCCACTTCCATCGACCCGCCCGGTTTGGTTCGGCTCCTTTCGCTGAAACCCACCTCAACATCTCGACGTTCGTCGCGAGAAGCTCCTTCCTCCTCGCCCCGAGTGCAGCCTCAGCATCGCCGGCTGCACCGAGGGGCGGGCAATTAGCCAAGGCGTTGCGTACGGCGTCCGGAGGTTCCGTCTCCGGGGCATCCACCTTGTAATTTGCCCGTCGACTTCCGAGCGCTTGAAACAACGGCCCGCGCCCGCCTGCCCGCCCACCCGTCTCTTTCGCCGTACAGCGACTGCGAACCGGCGCGCGCTTAGATAGCAACTCCAGCACCCGCCTCGTGTTCCGCGTCACGCCACACCCCTTTACGTTCCTTGTTACCCCGCCACGTCACGTCACGTTACGCCCCGCCCTGTCAAGCCACGCCTGGCACTGCCCCGCCACGCCAAGCCACGCCCCGCCACGCCAAGCCACGCCACGCTACGCGCCTCCCCACCACACACTGTGCCTCCCCGCCACGCCATGTCACGTCACGCAACGCTATGCCACGCTCGCCGCTTGCCTTGTGGAGTTGAGCGTCCTCTGGCAAGACATTCCTTGCAAAGACTAGCGAGATAAATATCTCTTTCAGATAGGTACCTTCCACAAATTATTTTTTGTTGTTGTAATGTCCACTGTAAGAATGGCCAATACTGTAATAAGACGGACGGGCTTCAACATTTCCGTCTGTTCGTGTTCAACAAATTCTAAATATCTTGTGTATATCGCAATAAAGTAGACATTTGTTACCTTGTGAAGTAGACTTTAGGTTTACGTGCATGGCATGAATCGCCCAAAATGTCTGAACCACTTCAGATATGAACAAATAAAATCATGTTCTTGAAATATTTTCTTCAATTCGAGTATTAAGATATAGAAATGTTTCAATTGTCCATTCTCCATAACGGGAGGGGGGACAACTCCCCCCACATATTGGGGACAATTTAAAAAATATATATTTAGACATTTCATTTCCCGGATTTGCAAATTTATATGATAAAACAATTACTTTTTTTTTCTGTATTTCAAGAAAAAAATTAATTTCTATACAATATTTGAGTAACTGAGTGTGAGTGTGTGTGTGTGTGTGTGTGTGTGTGTGTGTGTGTGTGTGTGTGTGTGTGTGTGTGTGCGGATCTGTCACTCACGATTAGATCTCTTCCCGTGCACCAATCGAAACGTATGAGATGTCATTCGTCGCGTCTCGGTCTCCTGGTGGGGAAATGACAATTTAGTTTTGGATCTGGCCTGACAATTCTAAAAAGTTTCCAAAAACATGTGTTTCCGTGAAATGTGAAATTTGTTACGACAAAACTAGTTTGCATGCTTCCCAGTTCTGGCCGCTGAGTAGTGACGCAGGGGCGCGTACGCGGAGATGCTGTCGGTCCTCTTGACAACTGATTGCGACGAGACGTGACCGATATGACAATGTTAATAATTAATGGAGGATTACTCCGGAAGCGTAAAAACGCTCAACGGCCATCGGGGCTTGAAGACGCCTTTCGTCAATTGAAGATAAAAAATTTTAAAAAGGCGCGAGTGGCTTTTGGAGACTTGGGATTTGCCTACACACTAATCAGTGAACTGCGAATTTTTTTTCCCATCTGTCTATTTTTTCCTTCAATGGAAAACGCAATCGTTTGTGATACTTATTCATTAGAATCATTATATGCGAATTTTATAATGCCTATTAATGTCTACTTTATGTATAAATACCTAAGTGCTGACTATTCTCGTATTTATTGATCAAAATGTAATTAACTTTAACCAAAAAGTTAAAAAATTGTAGGTTTTTTCGTTTTTATCCTGCAGAATGCAGAGAAACCGAACATCCTTCAATAAATCTATATTCCGTTTTACTACCAACTACTGTGCAGGTATTTTATATTATAAATTATATTTTATATTATAAAATACCTGCAAAATTACTTGTAGTGTTGGAGTAATTTTTTTACTTCGAATTTTTAAATATTTTCCCCCTCCAAAACGGCTTCAATTTTTTTAAAAAAAATTTATTCTGGTGTGTATCAAAGAGCAGTATAAAAATTGGTGCCGGTCCCATTTTTTGCGAAATCTCCGTATTTTTGAAAATAACAATTATACTTCGGTTTTTATTTCATGGCGCGAGGACTTTTCTTCACGATGGAATATCTCTTGGTATTTAATAATAATAATAATAATAATAATAATAATAATAATAATAATAATAATAATAATAATAATATTTATTGTGTCACATATACAATTACAATCGTGTATGACGAGTCAAATATGATATAAATACATCTTGGGAGCAGCGAGTGAAGTTACATTTGTTTTCATTGTCCAGAAGCAAAACAAGGGGACATCTCAGCATTTGCTCAAAAGACCAGGGAAACTGGACAAAAACCTGATTTAGATGGGGTCATTGGCCTAGTGATTATACAATACTTGTTACAGATATATTAAGATATTACATAGATGATAATTATTTTTAGCAGCAATTAGTTGAACATTTGACTTACTTTAATTTAATTTAAATATTTTAATAGTATACTAACAGTACATGATATCAATTATGGTAACAGCTACATATGGTTTAACAGTGTGAGTATATTCATTGATAAAATCTTGAAATGGGGAGGGGGCAGGTTATTGGCAGATTTTTTCCTATTTCTACACCTAGTCCTACTGCAGCACCTCAAATCACATTGCACATGTTAGAAATGTTGTCACGCCAAGAAATAAAAATCCAAGTATAGTATTGCAAAAGTACAATACTGAATACTAATTTGTGTTTCAAATGTAATCTGTTCTAAAAAAACA
Organism: Gryllus bimaculatus; assembly: GCA_017312745.1. NCBI lineage: Eukaryota > Metazoa > Arthropoda > Insecta > Orthoptera > Gryllidae > Gryllus > Gryllus bimaculatus. Next base: position 19,568,983 of record BOPP01000003.1, read on the forward strand.
GATTTAAAAAGGTATTTTTAAAAGAATTATTTTTTTGTGTAATTTCTGCTTGAAAGTAATTCAAATTACAAAAATATTTCTCCAAAACCGCCATAATTTTTTTTCATTTTTTCTACGAATAGGACAAGGAACACTTAATAGAACGGTGCACGTTTCATTTTCGTTGACCATTCTGAATTTGTGAAAATTGCAAACGTTGATTTCTTAAGGAAATAATTCTAGAGGGTTTGTGCTGAGTTGCTCCATTACTTACACTTGTGCTATGCATGGCGATTGAAAAACTCACACAATATTTTCAATTATGTTTAAATTAAAGATGAGGAAAAAAAAATTTTTTTTGCAGTATTTAAGTATCAGCTTTTAATTGATGAGAATTGAAAAGATACCTGCGCAATAGCGACCAGAACGGTGGCTGGTGCTGAAGCAATTTTCTCCTGGCCCCGACATCACTGGAGACCCGAACTGTTTTTCATTCAAATCCTATCATATATTTACTTTTAATTGAAATTCACCGCTGTACGTTGTGTTGCATGGAGAGATGAATTCTGTTTGTGAGCGAGGGGTGGATTACTACTGTTTGTAACAAGGGCTCCACATGGATCTACAAGTCCTTCGTATTCTCTGGACGCTACTTCCTGCACAAGGGGGAGACTACCAAAACGGGCCGAATGGCTACCATGGATTGTAATGCAAAGTGACAATCCGAGAAGGGCCTGAGGGCTTTCTCTAAAAGTAATGTGAAATCTTGTTGACAACGTCTGGAAGTGGGCTGCGGAGGGCGTGACTTCATAGAGCGAACCAGTAAAGGCCTCTTCGTCGTCGGGATACATGGAGTTAAAATTCTTAGAATGAATTGTAAAATGGACCGTATGGGATAGGGATCGCCAATACATAGCGTAGGATGAACAACCTTAACTAATACATTAACAAAAAAGAAATAAAAATAATGTACCGATGTGGACGATCATAATAATGAACCAGTTGGCCGAGATCGCTAAGGGACTAGTGCCGTACCGGTCTCGGATCTGAAGATCGCGAGTTCGAGTCCTGCCTCGGGCATGGATGTTGTGGGTGTATCTGTATGTTTGTAGGTGTCTACTCCTTCATTCAATATCATCTTTTTATCCCATTCCTCACGGCTAACAACCCTGGGGTATGAAATGGAATCAGCATTGAAATGCCGATTCCCCCTATAGAAAAAAACGTGTGCTTACCCCAGTGGCTAGAGGTCCAGTTATTAGGGTGCGCAACGTCTCTCTTCTCGTACCCTTCGTCCCACCCTCTCTCTCTCCCTCTCTCTCCCTCTCCCTCTCTCTCCCCCTCTCTCTCTCCCTCTCTCTCACCTCTTCTCTCCTTCTCTCTCTCCCTCCCTCTCTCTCCCTCCTTCTCTCCCTCCTTCTCTCCTTCTCTCTTACTCCTCTCTCTCCTCCTCTCTCTCGCCCTCCTCTCTCTCCCTCCTCTCTCTCCCTCCCTCTGCTCTCCCCTCCCTCTCTCTTCCCTCTCTCTCCTCCCTCTCTCGTCCTCCCTTCTTCTCTCCCGTCCCTCTCTCTCCTCCTCTCTCTCCTCCCTCTCTGCTCCTGCTCTCTCTCCTCCTCTGCTCTCCTCCTCCCTCTCCCTTCTCTCCCCCCTCTTCTCTCTTCCTCTCTCCTCCCTCTCTCTCCTCCCTCTCTCTCCTCCGCTCTCTCCTCTCCCTCCCCCCCTCTCTCCTCCCTCTTCTCTCCCTCCTGCTCTCTCGTTCTCTTCTCTCTCCCTCCCTCTCTCTCCCTCTCCCTGTCTCCCTCTCTCTCCCTCTCCCTGTCTCCCTCTCTCTCACACACACACGCACATACACTCATGCCCACTCATACAGGCATATGTTACAAGCTTTCACATATAGTCATTATTATAATAATTTCAATTAAGCCCAAGGCATCTTATGACATTTGATAGCATACTGAACAGTTCATTTAACAGCAGTGAGGGTTTGTCGCATTTTTTTTCACATCATCAACCGGTTGGGTCGGGTGTCTTCATGATCACTCGACACGTTCCAGAATCTGTGTCGCTTCAGTAAACACTGTTTCTTTTCAGCAATTGTTTCTGTGCTTTTTCATTGATGTTATTTTCATGTTTTCGACGCTATTCATTGTTATTGAAACAAACAAATTTGACACAAAAACAAACACTCTTAACTTCGGTTTTTCAAAAAATTAAAAAGAAGCATTGTACATACGTTAACAAAATACATTTGGGTTTTCATATGCTTGGGAATGAATTTTTAATTCCAACTCTCTTTAAAACATAAGAAAATTTGCATATAACATTCGATTAACTCAATACTTATGACTGCATCACTGCATCATCATGCGAATGCGTTCGCGTTTCGCGCGTTAGCGAAGAACTGCTTTGGAAGAGATGAGAGCTTAAGTGGAAAGATATGTCACACTTTCTTCTTTCAGTGTCACCCTCTTCTCTTAAAAACTTGTGCTAGCCGAGTGTTGTATCTTCGCGACATGTCAAGGTACACGAAGATGGCAACTGCGTCTGCGCAGTGGCGATCGCAGCGCCGTCCGGCTGCTTCATCCCCTCATAAACCACCGTTGTTTCCCCTCCTTCCCCTGCATCCCCGTGACAGCCACGACGCCCTCGACCCGATCGCATTTCCCGAGTGTGTGCCTGCTGTCTGTCACGAAGTGCTTCGACGGCGGACTGTAATTGCAGCTTCCGAATGGCGCGTGTTTTGAAATACCATGTTTCGGAAACGCTCGGAGAGGACTTGTATTCCTCTCTTGTTAAGAGATGTTTAAGAGAAATTGAACCGAATTTGCTTGTACGAATAGCCATGATCTGCCACTGAACTACCCCGATTATCAAGTCTGAGCTCCGGTGGCCCAATGATGGCCGATTCCCAAAACAAAGTAATAATAATAATAATAATAATAATAATAATAATAATAATAATAATAATAATAATAATAATATATCGTTGGCTTTCTCATCTTGTAATAAAAATACTTCACTTGCTAATTGGACTAATTACAACCACCCATCTCAATAGAATTGTAATTTTCTCACTATTTGTCTCCAAAACGATAGGCATTTCCGTCAAGTGTATTTTTCCGTTCCTTTTTTCACCTGACGTTTGGCCATTTAGGCCCATTGTCGGGCGTGTGGGCCGCGAGCGGGCGGGCCGGACGCGAGGCACGCAGCGGCATGGAACCGGCACCAGCAACGGCAAAGGCTGGCGCTGGGCAGGTTTCGGCGCCAGTCCAGGGCACCGAAACCCTTTATTAGCGAGTGTCGACAAAGGCAAAACACCGGACACGTGGAACGAGTTCCAGTCCGCGATTGCGCCTCGATTATTGCAGGACGGCGCCGCTTGGAGTGCGCGGGTCGTCGACCCTCGGGAGCGACCGGGACCCGTCGACGCGTGAAGAGTTGCATCGCGACATCTACATGCCCAAATGAGTCGCGTTACGAAGATGCGATAGCCGTTCGTGTCCGCTCACTCCATGGTGAGAGCGTGGCTTGTTTTCATCCGACTGATCGTCGGGACGAGAAAAAGCGGACTCCTGAAACATTAGCGGGGAAGTGGCGCCAATGATGAAACGAAAACACGAACGTCAATGCATCCCAAAATATTACTCTGAGCAGTATTTAAATATTCTGTATTAATTATCACGATTCGATATTCCTATCTCACAATTCACAAAGAAATGCAAATAATAGAACACATATGAAAGGTCGAACACAACAGTGGTTTAAACCCTTCATTATCCTTCATTAGAATATGAGATATTGCACATCAAAGTTGACATGCTGCAGCTTATCATATCTTTATTTTACAGTAATATTGTTTTAATCAGTACTTTCTCTGAACATTATTATTCTTTGCCACACGAGAAAAACTGTCGTAAGATGAAATTAAAAGCGTAAGATGACATTAAATTATGTTGCATGACACATCATAAATGGGTGTAGCACATAACTCCAACATTGATGACCAAAAACGCAGTTTTGATTTTAGAACAAAGAAAACAATACATGAAATGTACAGAAACGAACGATTAGTTACTACTTTATATAACAGGAATTAAAAAATATGATGACATGTGTAGAAAGTTAATTAAAATAAATGTTATAAAAATTATTATTTGAACATAAGCAGTTTGATGCAAAGTACGTACGTCATGACCATATTAGAATGTATACGAAATAAAATATTAAGACGAAATAAAAGAAATGACCACAATATTGTGATTATACATTAATAAGGTATGTCAAAGAAATATTTATCTCTGTGTCATGACCTTCATCATCAGTTTCGGAAAAGAGACTATTGAAGAAATCCTGATATACGGCTGGTACATATTTTAAAAGTTCTTTGATATCTTTCAATTTATTGGCTTTGTTTTGCCTTGGAAATTTGTTTTTTATAGGAAGATTAATTTGTGCAAGATCAAATCTGTGTTTCTCTCTACGTATTTTGCCCATAGTGACATTGTAACTGTAACTCTCTTGTTCTGACGGTGACTGTTTAAAGATGATTTCCATGGTTCTCAGTAATATTCAAACATGAATTTTTTCTAAAATTGACTGCAACCTTATCTCCTTCAGTGATTTTTCTATTAAACATTTTTACACTATTGGTTGCGCTTAAACAAAGTCGGGTATCTTCACTTCTTTAACCTTAAATGGATAATTGCGTCCTGATTTTGATATTACAGTAACCCATTCTGATATAGTAAACATATATTTCTGGACTCTTTTTCTTTTTTCAATATGACCAAAGTTTCTATCGCAAGATGAGTAGCTGTGTCCGGAGACAAGACATTTGTTCCACAGTTTCAACGAAGCGTTTGTGTATAATGTGCAACCAAAATGTTATTTGTGCGCGTGACTTCACAGGCCAGTTTTAATTGGTCGAAATGGGTTTGATCACTGCTGCACTATAAGTTGTTACAATTACATTGAGAACAAAAACTGGCAGTGCTGTAAACACTCAAATACGTATTATATTCAATATTTTTTGGTTCGGCCAGTTATTCATGATTAATGAAAACACGTTCTGTAATTAACTCAATTTCAACATCGGAGAGGGTTGCGCTCAGCCTTTCGTATTTTAAAGCATCATAAAAGCTATGAAGACATAATCAGGTACACGCAGGTAGGTTTTAATTCACTGGCAGTTCAATATTATGATGTAATATTTTTTGGAGTGATATTAATTTCTAGAGCTGATGAGATAAGAAAACAAAATGACAACATTGTCTGAAAATGTACCATGAATCTGTTTCTCATTAAAAATTTTGTCGGTGACAAACGACATCTGATTATTTGGTTGACATTCCATTGGTTCTTTTGCTGGTCCTTCTAGAATCGGAGATATTTTGATAAGTATTGTTTTGTCTTAAAATGTTAACATTAAATAATCATTATCAATGCAGTTTTTATTTCCGAGAGCCAGCGGTCGTCGGCTTCGTCGACATTATTAATCGTGCAAAAGGCAGAGAGAGTCAGGAGACAGTTCTCAGTGTATCTCGGCCCCCTCTCCATCACTACTCGATCCCCTCCCAAGTCTTTACAAACCACTCTAAACGTCTCTTCTCTTCAACCTACTATTTTCACCGTCTCTCAACCCCCTCTCAACCTTCTCTCGATCCCCTTCTTGCCCCCTCTCGACCCCTGCTCAGTCCTTATCAACATTGTTCAACAGATCTACACCATACTGATTTCGTCGATCGTCTCACTACCTATCTTTTTCCTCCCGCATTTCTCCGGTCCTTTCTCGCTTTCCTCTCCCCAGCTCATTGATTTCACCTTCCACGGCCACCGCGGCGGGTGAGGAGGGGGGGGGGGCTCGTGTCACTCATCGGATCGCATCATTCGCCCCCGCACCGGGAGAGGTGGCTCAGGGCTTCAGCTGATGCCACAGCAGTGCCTCTGACCGGGAGGTCCTAGGGTTACACTCCCCCCGGTAGCAAGATTTTTGACACTAGCTTATCAGATAGATTGAATTCAGTCGCTGTCTGGATGAGAATTTTAGCGGCCGGCTGCTCCGATTTGTGGTTCCTCCGATCAACACCCGACGAATTCCGCGTGCAATCTTTCCTATCCTAACCCTTGAAACCCACTTAGGCGTTCATTAATTACACCACCACACATGCCGGGAGACTGGTTGGAGATATCTAGATGGGGTATACCCCGCTAATGATGGGAAAATCCGCTAGTGGACATTTAAGAAGATCGCGGGATAGTAATTCTCGGTCTCCAGGGGATCATGGCTGTGGCGTATGCCGTTATGCCGGTCAAATGATGATCAAATACACCTTTCTGCCGGTTGCGATTGTTCAGTGGCCACACCGTTGCCCCTACAGGAGATCCTAGAAATCCTAGAAGTTGAATACCGACGGTGAAGGATTTTCGACTCTACCTACATATAATGGGGGAATTCAGTCACTGTCTAGAGTAGGATTCCGCCCATTGCTCTAGCCGACAATTTTCCGTGATTTCTTCGATCAGTACCTGGCAAAGTCGGAGAAGTACCATCACAACCGGGCCACCGACCGCGCGAGATCTTTGCATCCCCATCCCCATCCGCATCCGCATCCCCATCCTTGGTTCGTCCTCTCCCCGTACACATTTGCGCGCGCGCGCACACACTCTCACATATGCATTGCACTTCCACACGTACAGAGAGCTTCGAACATGTCCCGGCTTGAGTGAAGATGGGGAAGACAAACAGCGGCCAAAAACCCCGCCAAGGAACGTCTAGGTTGGCGCCGGATTTCATCTTCCAGCAGAGGAGGAACACCGCCCCCTCCCGGGATTTTACAGTTGGGACTAAATTTCTAAGAAGCTGACGCGCCCGAAAACAAACTCACTCATAACATTAATCTTTTTTTTTTTGCCTTTGTACATCTCATGCAGGTTATTTCCATAAAACCTTACTCTGGTCGGAATCTGGAAATATGTTTTTCCGCATTAGACAAGATTCCACATCATAAAATACTGAAGAAATTATTTAATACTGATGAATTTACGATTGTCAGGATCACGATTTAGCCTCACATTGGACATAGTTCATCATTATACTTTTCCGACTTGAGCAAGTGTTTTTGGATCATATTGGCTACGACCAGTCACAGACATTCCCCAATAAAAAAGCAACTATCAGCGAGAAACAACTTTTTGGCCATTTGAAATGACCATCATATAAGCAGCTTCGTTTACTCGCAAACCGTCACTAGACAGCGAGTCGACGATGAAAATATTACAACTTTTTTATGTTATAAAAATGCAGTTAATGTCATCTAAATGAGGTAAATTATAATTTTATTCAACTATTTCTATATAATAGAGGTGTATTTTAGGTAGTATAATAAAGGTGTATAATAGGGGGTACTATATAATAGAGGCATATTTCATTTGCATTAACTCCTTTATTTGAAATATAATTTGTAATAATTGAAATGTATTGTATTGAATCTATTTTAACTTTATATTTCACCCTACTCATACGTAAGAAAAACCTCGTTCCAAAAACTTGTCAGATGAATTTCATGTAATTAATCTGTCCTTATTCTCTTTTCGAAGAAATTTGTCTTTTACGTGACGTGGGCTTCGGGGTGTTTGAAATCTCCTGCTGTAGACGTAGCCCGAATGTAGCCCACGGCCAGGCTGCATCCGGATCATAGCGCCAAGCCGACTAATGACCCAGTTCCCCGGGTCGAAAATAGTTGACACGCGAGCGCGCGCGCCCGCTTCCGGTGCCTCGCCGCGCCGCGCCGCGCCGCGCCGCACGGCAGCTTCGCGCGCAGCACGCTGCTTGTGCAAGCTGTTTGCTCGTTGCGTTTGTCCAATTTATTTACTCGTTCGCCTGCGTCACATAGAGCGAACCTGAGCTTTAAGGAGAGACGATACCATGTATTCCACCCATGTTAAATTTGCTACTTTGGTTGTATCTTTACAAGAAAATGGTTAACTAGAAAATGTTGATATTTCACACACTTAATTATAAAACCTTTTTTTATTTTGGCATTTTTTGAGATGATTAGTATTTTTATTATAACTTTTTCCGTAGTTTTTTAACATTTTTAATCAAACATTACTTTTTATATTTTTATTATTGAAGAATGTATGCTGCAAATTTCAATAAATTGTGATCATAGTTTCTGAGAAAAGGTACTTAAATTACAAAATAAGTATATTTTCGGGATTTTTTTTGAAAAAGTCTGCATTTTTAATTACAGTTACAGTTACATTACAGTTACATTACTGTTATTTTATCCACGAGAACATTTCTGCTCCGTATTCTAGATCATGATATTTTGGCGGAAAAAACAATGCTACTCGCGTATGATCAGGAGCATGTTTCATTACCTCATTAACAACCAAACACGCGTTCAAAATTAAGAAAAAATAGCACATTTTTGCAGTGTCAAAAAATAGGGCGTGGCTCATGTGCACTAGAACATTTAAAAAGTAATTAAAGAGATTGCCAGGCATTCTAAAAGGGGGAAAAAGTCGATATATTTGGAAAGAATAAGGTTTGAACAATTTATTTGGTCACAAAACCAAAATCGATCATTTGACCAATTTCATGTTAACCTCTCCCCTTATGGCAGCTCCACATATTCGGCATTCGCCAAGCAGCAATCTACTGTTCGCCCAATCGCGAATGTTCGCTTACTTTGATGATTCCTAAAGACCGATACGCGGTGGGAAAGGGGAGCACCGAATGTTCGTCGCTCGGCAAATAGAAAGCAACTCAACCACATTACTCGGGATTCGGCGAGCGGTAGCTCGTTACTCACCGATAAATGAATGTGAGGTGCCGTTTTTAGGTACACACTTATGATAACTTTCAGGTCATAATGTATTCATTACCTCTGATGATTAACATGATGCACACAAATGTTGCTTTACGAGAAATACAGAAATACTCACATGTAATATCGTAAATTTTTAAATAAATAGAGAAAAAAAGGTTCATGATTAATTTTTAAATATTTCCTAATTAGTAACGGAAGTATCAAATTTTAAAGGAAAGTTTTTTTCAGATAAAGTGTTAGTTTAAGTGTCACTTACAATTATATATGAGCAAATCTTTAACATAAAGAAATAAAAGTTTATTTAGTAAAAAGTGAATATTGCGAATGCTCTAATTTCTCATATTTCAACTTCTTTTTTATATCTACACTCGACACTACGAATTAGAATCCAGCTAAGTCATATATATACAGGATATCAGGAGAGGAAACGTCAAAAATTGAAAAGTAAGCTCTAAAGACAATTTTAAGCATATTTTATCCAGTAAACTACTTGGATATTCTGAATGGTTGAACCCCAAAAAGCACTCAAAACTAGGTTTGAAAAAATGATTTCTAGACAAAAATGCTCATTGCAATGGCGTATAAAAATTCAAAAACTCCAGACTTTATTATTTACAAAACAATGGACTTCATTAGTCTAGAAAGAGCTAGTAGTGCTCCTGAATGGCACAGACTCTCCCGTATTAGTTTTCTATTTCCTTTGGTCTCGGACTTGCCACATACTCCTGCCAGCTGCCATCTATCGCTGCCCAAAGTAAATTTCTTTGGAATTTTCTTAATATTTCGGTTTCCTTATTGTGGAGCAGAAATATTATTTTAAAAGGTATTAAAGAACAGTCTTAAATGGCAATAAGCTATTTAATTAATATAATATATATAATAGAGCTAATAATATTGTTAATATTATATAATATCTCCAAATATAATATATATAATAATATATAATATATTAATAACGCCGTTTAAGCGCAACTGTAAATTCGAAACTTGAAGCTCTTTTTCACAGATAATTTTTGAGCTTTCGAAAAACTTCATTTGAAGTTCTTAACTCACAAATATTGTAATGTTTACAAATTGATGGAACTGTGCATATCAACGACGTGAGAAATCTTTCAAAACAATTAAATTTGTAAAATTTAAAACAAATTCGTCGTTTTCCGCCGCACGATAACATAACTTTCTCTTCTTACGAAGAATTCGTAAGGCGAGGATGTAAAAAGTAGCCTAAAATGAGCTTTTCTTCATATAAAAGAGTGTAATTTGCACTATTTATTCGAAAAGTTTGGAGAAAAACATTTTGAGCCATTTATAAGAAAATAGTGTTTCAGCGTTTCTGAAAATGCGGAATTTTATGCCAGTTTTCACAGAAAACTGTTGAGTTTTAGAGAAACTGTATTTGCCATTATTTAAAGATCTTGTACATTATTTAAAGTACTGTACTAAATATAATAATGTGAACAAATCGTTGCTAACGTAAATGTAAAAGACGTGAGAGACAACTTTTAAAAAATTCATTTTGGAAAATTTTGAAAAATGATGTTAGAAGACTCTGCTAAAATAATTTCAATTTTGCAATTTTCGAAAATGTTGAGTTAACCGAGAAAATTTTACCCATGCCAGCTTTATGAGTGTATTTTACTCTATTCTTACTAAATATTTAAAGAAAAAATGTGGATCCGTTTTTAAGAAAATTTTGACAATGTCCCTGGGATTCATGTTAAGTACCAGATGGACCGAGGAATGTTCATTTTCGAAAAAATCGTTCGTATGGTTTTAGCACTAGTGGTGGTCACAGACTGACGGACAGAGAAACAGACAGAAAGTTTGCCGTCAATTGTTTTTTTGGTATCAAGGACCCACAAATCAGGAATTATGGTTACATCACGTGTTAAAGAACATTTTTCCTGATTTAGGAACTGAATTTATCCGCTTTCGACTGTCCGGTATATACGGAGTAATATACGAAGTATAGGGAAAGTTATGTAATGCTGCGCTTAATAACGGCGGATTTTCGACTGAAAAAAAAAGTTATTGCCGGGCCCTGATAACGAAAAATTGACTACATTCAGTTTCTAAATTAAGAAAAAAATCATCTAACACATGGTGTATCCAGAATCCCTGTTCTGTGGGTCCTTCATACCGATAAATCAATTGACTGCAAAACGTCCGTCTGTCTTTCCGCTTGAGAACACTATTAGCGCCTACACCATGCGTAGGATTTTTTTCCAAATTGAAGAACCACTGTCCATCTGTCTCCAGTCGAAACTTTGATATTTTGAAAAACATACCTCCCCAAACATTCTTACCCTCAAATTTTAAATTGAGGGGTATTTTACATGAAGCGCTTGGGACATTTTCAGCATTTTCTCAAAAATGGCTGCAAATTTTTTCTTTAAATTTCTTGTATAAGTAGAGTAAAATAATTTATTGACGTGGTTTAGGGCCGATTTTCAGGGTTAACTCTAAATTTTCGAAAATTTTCAAATTTTCAAAATTTTTGGACGTCTTTCTACAACTACAAAAATGAAGATAGAAGTTTTTCATTCAAATAAAAATTAATTTTATGTTATGCAAGAAGGAAATGATCCAAAAATGGCAACATTTGTAAATTTATAAAGAATTTTTAACTTTTGCCGATCTTAAAGGGAAAGTCTCCCGATGTCTCAGATCCAAAAACCACGAATTAAGAATTTTGCAACAATTTACAATTCGAAATATGAGCTAGAACGGCCGGAAACGATCCGCAAATTGTGCCTGAGATTTATATTTTAATATAGCAGTTTGACAGAGACACAAATTGATTGCTAAAATTTAGTATAATTGTTGCTAAAATGCTAAATATTTACTGGTGTATTGACGGAAAATCCCAATCAGAAATATTTTTTCGTTATGGCATACGCGCAGGCAAAATCTCTCCTTCGGCAGGAAAAGATGACGATATTTCCGCCTCATACGTAAACATTTGAGGTTCCCGCCCCCAAGAACATCGTCTTTCCCGCCCCACGGTAGGTTGCGCCAATTACATAAACACAACGATGACTGTAGCGATTGGTCAACGCGCCCCTCCCCCGGATCGAAGGATGTCCAAGTTTGTCTGGTCGGTTGGGAAGATCACCCGCCACTTTTTGTGAGAGGAATTTTACACATTTTTGAAAATTTTATTCGTTTTTGCGCAATATTGCGTGCAATATGTGCAATTTTAACAGAATAAAAAAAATTCTCAAAAATAGCTTCATTTTTTCCTTATAATTTGGTGGCGATAGTGCTAAATGAATTCAATGAAATAACATAAATATCAGTTTGGTCTATTCGTTTGTTTTTTCAACAATTACAAAAATGTAATTTTTTTTACTTGTTTCTCGTTAATATTTACATTACCGGCAATTTGTTCACATTATTATATTTATGAGTACATGTGCTGTAAATAATGTCACATAAACTTGATTTGAACTACAATTTGAACGTTTGCACGTCATAAATGCCCTGAAACAATCGCTTTTAGTAGTGGCTGTATTTAAAAAACATTTCTTTAGTTACTATGAAAACGAAAGGTCAAACTACATGCTTTATGAAGACCGTTAGAATATCATCTGAAGATAATCAATTAATAAAAATTCAAATCTGATCTAATATCACTATTAAAATAATTGCCTAAGAATGTAAAATAAAATGCGTAGAACACATAGGAATTAAATGCTAAAAACATCTTTAAAGTATTACTTCTTGGAAGTTACGTATGGCTGGAAGGCTGACTAGTAGAAAATATTTTTAGTAAATGTTCGGAACGAATGCGGAAAATGACCGTGACGATCAAGAATACAGAGAACCATTCAGAAACTAAGTTAAGAGCATGAGTAATAGGCAAAATTATAGGAAGTGCTGTTATTATTAAACACGAAGAGTTGTAAATTATACGTTGCTTTAGTTTATGAAATATTGAATTTGTATCTTTGCGCTATTGTTGACGTACAACGTAGAATTCGTAAAACTCGCTCATAATATATTAATTTTTCATAAACTAGAATTACATAATATAACAATGGTAAAAACTGATTTTCGTTTTCATATTTCTGTTATCTAAGATTTTCAAAAAAAGTGCATGACCTAAATGAAAGAACTCACCAGGGGGAACAAATTTTATTTGAAGGAAAAAACTTTATCTTCAATTTTGTAGGAAGACACTCCGAAAAATTCAAAATTTTGAAAGTTTCGAAAATTTAGACTTAACCCTGAATATCGGACCTACGTCACCTTTATAAATTTATTTTACTATATTTTGTTATAAGAAATTTAAAGAAAAAAATTGGAACCTTGTTTAAAAAAATTTTGAATATGACAGGGTGGTTTCATGTAAATTACCCCAGGGACATTTTCAAAATTCTCCCAAAAAAACACTCCATATTCTTTAAATTCCTTGTAAGAATAGAGTAAAATACTTATAAAGGAGGCATAGGTGCGAGTTTCGCTGTTAACTCTGAATTTTCAGTAGTTGCATAAGTTTGGATTTTTTCGGCGTCTTCCATATCTACTAAATTGAAGATAGAGATTTTTCGTTTAAATAAAATTTGTTGTCCATAATTAGTTCTTTCATTAAGGTCATGTATATTTTTTAACAAACTTTTGATAGTTTTTGCGCAATGTTGGGTGCAATATTTGCAATTTTAAAGAATTACAAAAACAAGATTTTCTCAAAACCGGCCCCAAATGTTTTCTTTAAAATTTTGGTAGGAATACTGCTATATGCACTCTATAAAATGACAGAAACACCGTATTGCCCTATACGTATGTTTTTTTCCAAAAATTACAAGAATTATTTTTTTATTTGTCTCACGTCGTTAATATTTACATGAGCGACAATTTGTCACATTATTGTATTCACAAGTACATGTGATATAAATAATGTCAAAGAACATTTCTAAAAAATCTACCTTTTTCTGTGAAAATGAGTTCAAAATTCCGCGTTTTTAGAAACGCGCAAACGCCATGTAATCAAAAACGGCTTCAATCTTTTCTTCGAACGTTTCTTACGGGTAGTGCTTATTGCACTATTTAATATGGCTTAAAATTTATTGTGTTGTATTGTTTTGTTTTTTAATTAAACAAATGTAATTCAATTGCCTCAAATGCGCTTAAACGAAGTTTTTCGAAAATTCAAAAACTTCCTATAAAAAAGAGCTTCAAATTTCACATTTACAACTACCCATATACAATATTTTCTTAAAAACGGCTTTAATTTTTTAATGAAAATTGGCATTTATGAAGAGGTTTTACTCTTATTTAATATTCTCAAAGAATACTATTTTAATTATATTATTACATAGAAAACCGAAAAGTTGAGAAAATGTAAAAAAAGATGTACTTTTTGCAACAATAGATTGCAGCTGGAAAGAGGAAAGGACATGATCGTAAAGGCAGTCCATATCAAGGAAATAAGAAAATTTTACTACGAGAATGTCTGTACCATTCTCTTGCAGCACTAGTTTTTAAGCATTTCCGCATTATTGCTTTGTTGCATGTTCTGTGGTCTGAATTGTTTTGCACGTGACAAATACAATTCGTGCCTGCGTTTACTGTTGTTTATTCTGCCCCGTTTTCGCATTCCCAGTGTTTTCTATCATGTAGCTTAAATTACAATAACTCAATTTCCCAAAGTTTAGTATCAATTCCAAATTGTAAGCTCAAGTTCAGGGTAAAAAATCCCTTACAGATAATTCTCATAAAAAATAATTTTTGATCAATTAAAATTGTCCTTGTCAACTAAATTTGGATGGATAATTAATAATTCTTGTGAATGGTTGGGGGAGAATATTTTCATTTCAATCCATCAGCTGAAGGTGCATGATATAAAATTTTCGTGCTGGTCTAAACTCCCTTTATACATATTTGGACCTTCGTTTCAGAATCATTTTGCTTATAGTGTGATCTAAAATTATGTGAAGTCAGAATTTATACTTTTCTCACAGGTTTCATCATTAAGTCGTTAGGTGTTATGGGTGAATACTGAATGCTACCGGTTGGTAGTACAGGGATTTGTCTAGTGTGTTTATATACTATCGGTTTTATGCACAACTGTTTTTTTATTTAATACTCTAGTTTGTGCTATCGTGGGCGTAGGTATCAAAATACATAATGATATAGCTCCCGGTAATGCCATTTACAATTAAGCATATTGGTTCTGATATAATTATGTCAATTCTCCTTATCTTGTTAAACTTATTTGAGTGTGGCTCAAATTATTACAAACACTGCGAATATATTAATGATATGTTGGTTTGAGCGTTATTAATAAACGGGAAACAATCATTCATAGAAAATTATAAACTTTTGATCAAAAAGTTCCGAATCTGGATTGAAATATTCATTTATTAATTACTACAACGATTCAGACTGTGTGCAATATTATTTTGTTCTTTACGTTTTTACTTCTCTCGCTCTGTAAGGCGTATGTAAGTGTACTTTGTTCTGCTTTCATCTGAAATATGCTACGTTTATTTACCCCTCAACTTCAATAACTACAATTATTTTGGCCGGTAGTATTTATTTTTTTATCAAAATGTTAAAAAGTAAAAGAAATGATCACACTTAATCATAATGAATTTACTCCATTCATACACATCAAAATTAAACGAAATTAATGCAGAAATAATGCTAAGAATTTGAAAAGAAAATCATTTAAAAAAATATACTTTATTATTGCCTATTAATGACTTTGAATTGTACAAATAGGACATATATGTTACTAATATGCAAATTTAATTATGTAGCCACCTATATTCCTTTTATTGAAGGGGAATTAGTTCACTTCGCATCCTTGAACTACTTTTTGTTCTTCATACCTCATTATAATGTTACTTCCTCCTCTTCGATGACGAAACTTTCTAAGAAATAAAGTTCAGTACCACCGTGCTGCGGGTGGACTTTTTCGTTTAATTTTCGCATTTGCAATTTCCAGAAGTATATCTTCAACTCTACTACATGCTTTCTTACGAACCATCAAAATACAACTGAAAGCAACACAAAAGGAGAACTTCTCTTTTAAACACTTGCCCAAGTGAAGCTGATGGCACACACACAGTATCAAAGAATGTAAAGGATGGTGAAATACGTTTATGGAGAAAATCCGTTTTCAATTTTTATTTACTAGAGACTAATACTAAAACGTATTTACTATTTTTTTTAATTCAAGAACGAATGATTACAACTGTTTAAATAATAGGGCTTTAATAAGTAATTTCAGTCTCTACAGGAAACTTGCAAATGAACTGAAAATATTTTCAAAGCATACGTAACTTCAATAACATTTAACATTTCAGCTACGGAGTTTTTTTCCTTCTGCACTCCGTGCGGTATGGACTTTTTTAAATAGACGAATTGACCCCAGTGGAGGTTTAACTTCGGAGAGTGATGACAGCTACCCTCCCAGTGTTAAAAGTCCTTCTTGATAGAGACTTTAGGAGGAAGGGATTAACTGAGTAAGACAGTATAAACGTGTCCTCTGCAAAATAAAGTAATAGTATTTTGGGCAATGATCCTCTTTTGAACTTCCTTTCATTCTTTACCCTCCCTTTTGCACAACTTTGCATTACATGGTATCAATGCCTTTATATTTAGAACATTTTGCAAAAGCAAAACGCGACTGCGATCGCCCATGAGACGCGTGGGTCGAGGCGGGTTTGTTGTGACTATGGTGTGTGACGGGAGGTGGTATACAGTGAAGCGTTACATATAAGTACAAGGTACTAAAAAAAATGCGCACTAACTGAAGTGATGCATTGTTAGACTGAAGAGATATTTGTGTAGCACCAAGACGATGTTTTATACCAAAACAAAAAACTATTAAAACATTGCTAATAATACAAAACAATACATAACAAAATATAAAATTAATAAATGTATTGCATTGCTGTAAACTTGAGTTTACCCCATTGTTACCTTCTACTGTAGGAAAATTTATTTCTGGCACAATTCAATTATTACCTATGAAATTAATGTTATATATTATGGAACTAATTAGTGGAAGTTATATGTATATGCCATGCGACACCCAAATTCTTTTATAAAATGAAAACATAAATCATTTATTTTGTTCTTAGTTTGGTATGTCATAATACAATAATAATATTCGAATGACGTCTCCAAGCGAAGGTTGACTGGCGATCAATATTCCCCTTATGTCTCACGAGCTGCGGCGCACTGTAAAAGCAAGAAATATCAGAGAAGCCCACGCTCGCTCTTCCTGCCGCAAGACCGTACTTCATTAACCCATCCCTGCCTGATAGCGTTGGCCGGAGCTCCGATGCGTGAGAATCGGAGCTTTGAAATGCTCTGGGAAACCTCTTTCCCATTCGTATTTAATAGGTTAATGGTCAGAACTAGGGATGCGACATCGATGTAGAAATTTTTAATGTATTCATTATGTATTTCAATGTTTCGATTTATTAACACCGACTTTTTATTAACAGCGATGTTTTGTGAACAATGATATTTTTTTTCTATTCCGATATTTTGTTTCTGAAGGAAAAATACTCATTATCACAATACCGTAGAAGTTAAAATATGAAATAACCTGTGGCGTAGGCTCAATGGATAGAGTAATGTGTCGCATCCCTACGTTTTTCTGCCCTTTTAAAACTTTTGTTAAAAATATTTTTCTTCTCTCAAGTATATCTCTCTGTTCCGTTTGTACCATTTGTTTTTCCCCATGCGCGTTGCGGTAGACGTCTGTGACGGTGTATGTCAAAGGCCGAGAAACTTCCCTTCTTCGACGGCTTCGTTGCGTTACCGAGGTCATTGAACTCTCACCATGTGCTGTGTGGAAGATGCGAGCTTTATGGTAATGCGACGCTGGCTTTCGCATTGGCGACTCCGACTTCTCATTGGCGCTCTGTATCCCTCCTCGCAAAGCTTCGGTATTGCCTCCTTTGAGCACCTCTCTTCTGTCAGACTGGGAACCCCAGTGGTCACATGCTAACGAAAAGTCGTTCCCATAGCGTGTTGGAGGGGTGACATCTTGACCACACTATGAAAAAAATACACACGCATGCATACTCATGTTTGCCAACTGTCCTAATCCAATTCGTGATTTATACTACGATTTTTCCAACTCTGCCCCTGGCAGGTATCAGTTGTGGACAGTTTCATCCAATGAGGATCTTGAACGTCATCATAGTGACGTTCAAGTCCCTGATTAGATGAAATTGCCAATATCTGATACCTGCCAGGGACAGAATTGGAAAAATCACAGTACAGGAGAGGTGGGTTGTCAGTACTGATAACCGCCCACTGCTGATGTTGTTGCCAGTTTTTTCATGTGTACAGTGGATTGTTGAGAAAGTGTTAAGTTTTTCTTGAAATAGCATTATGGAGATTAACATGTCTTTCACAAAGAAAAATCATAATTATGAAACTAACGCGATAATTAGATGCCAACAATGTTCGTGTGAAAAGATGCGACATGGCAAGCACATGGTTTGTAGAAGGTGAGTTACACGAGGAAACGGTGTGCGAAAACTCCCAATGTCTTTTCAAAGGTTTTCAAAAACTTTACTGAATTTTCAAGTATGCTAGAAGATGACGGCAAATCAACCTCTAATTAAACAATTAGGTGCATCTTCCTTGTTTCAATGTACGTTTTTTTCTATTATTTTGTTTATTGCTGTCAGAGCCACACAAAATTAACAATTCTGACAGACGGTACAGTAGGTACGCACATCGTAATAAGGAATACATAAACATATAGTACAATGTCTATTAGATACCGTAATTCGTGCACCTTGTTTAATCTGTAAAACTCTGATCGCATTCCCCTGCTCACTGAGCCCTAGACGTCACTGGAAATAACTGATAGCAACTCTGATATTCAAGTGTTGGATCCAAAGGAATGCTGGCGGCACTGCCTACAATGACCAAACTCTCTAGCCTGAGATGATCTCTATGCAATTGTTTTTCCTCTTCACATTCATTTTGTACATTGAGATATGGAAAACAAGTACGCTGTGAGTGTAGGGTCGGCACCTTCTTATCATACCCTTATGCGGAGAATTTATAAACAGTAACACTGTCAAATTCAATTTTATTTCACACGAATTTAATATTAGAGGATACTTATCGAGTAGAAATACATCGATGTTGAAGAACATCGATAGTTTTTCGTTGATGTATTTTGAACATCGATGTTAGCTGACAAAGGTGTTTTGTTATTGATGTCGCATCACTAGTCAGAACTTCCAATTGAACAATTTGCATCCTCATTACTACCACTATCATCATCACCATATTTAGCACCACCACTATGGTCACCACAATCATCACACAACTTCCGTCCCAACTTTCACTTCCACTACCCCAAGCACCACTTGAATCGTCTCCCAACATCTAACAGTCCCCCCTACGCGACCGCTACTACAGCTGCCAACCTCTCTCCTAATCTACTTCCATCGCCCCCACCGTTGGAAGTGCCGCCACCGGCAGCGCCACCTTCGCCGCTACGTTGCGACTCGGGCCGAGAATAGCGCGCGCGTCCTTCGCGACTCGAGAGCAGCGGGGCCCGCGCCACGGCGCCGACGCAGCCCCAGCCTCCTCCTCCGCCACCACCGCCGCCGCCGCCGCCAGAAGTTCGACAATGACTAAGACGAAAGCCCACGCGGCGCCTGCGTTCGCGCGCGCCGCCTGATCGCGCTTCAGTCGCGCGCGGATTTCGTGCAGGGCTGGTGCAGTGGACCACGTGGACGCGACGCGCACAACCTCCGCTGGAAGGGATCACCGCTCGCTGCCCCCGACGCCTGCGGCCAACCCCCTGCGTAAGTTGGTGGCGCGCACGCGACGCTCGCCGCACCCCCCAGCGGCGTCTTTGGAGTCCGATAGTCACGTGTTTTGGTGCTTTCTGGCGAAAAAAATATTTGAAGTTTAAATTTTGCAACCAAATCTTATGTATGTGCAATGATTCTCGGTCAGTTGCAGTACAGGTTAAGTGTGGTAGTGTGCCAGCCTTGTGAATAGTTGCTGTTCTTCATTCGATTGGCGTCAAAGTCTTCTTATCATTTCGTGATAAATCAGTGACGATGTGTAGTGGATAAAACCTTTTTTTCTGTAACAAGAACAGAACAGACTATTTCTGTACAATAATTTGCCTCTCAATCCTGATCTAATTTCAGAATTTCTGTATGTGCCTCAGTTTTCATGTGATGATTGTCTTTATAAGCGCGTGTCTCCCAGTGGATTATGTATACCTGGCAAAATGTTACGCTTTAATAACAACAAATACAGTTGTATACATTAACTACAACATCGTAAGTGTTAAGAAAAGTGAACAACCATACCTAAAAATATTTCCTTCCCGTATTCTTGCGATTTCCCGGATTCTTGCGATTCTTGCGATTTTCCTCGGGAACGTCTCTTCGAAAGGTCCAGCAGTAGTCGGACAACATTGCGTCTCCCAAATGCCTTCCTAACGCTTTCCCGTTTGAGGAATGTCTTGGTGGAACATTTCACCTTGTTCATCACTAACGGCTCCGAGGTTATCCTGGAAGAAGTCAAACCGATCATTAAAAAAATGTAGTTGAAGTGACGTTACATCCCATGCGGTGGTATGATCTCAATGGTTCAAGTACTAATTTTGATAGTTTTCGGAATCATGGTTGCCTAAATCGTTTTTACGAACACTTGCGAAAGGCAGCCATGCCTTTTTTCAACATCACTCAACAAATCAAAGAAATATTCATCATCCATTAATTTTGTAATTTGCAGTCCTGCAAACGTTCCTTCATTTATTGCTTCAGTGATTGATGAGAACTTATCGCGAAAATACATGAATCCTCGTGGTTTTCTCCATGGCTTTCACAAAAGTTTTGACGAGACCCAACTTAATGCGCATTGGTGTAATGATTATTTTGTTGGCATCTAAAAACAAGCCCCATTTCTTTACATTGAAATCATGGCCAAGAGTCTCCATAACGGACTCGATATCATTTCAAAAACGTAAAGCTATCTATGTTACTTTTCTTGGAGAAATATTTTGAAAAAACGACTTTGCGATCCCGAAAATCACTCAGTTTCGAACATGTAAAAAGAAGATTCCATCCTTTTAGCTGCGAAGCTAAAATTTCAAACTGTTGCTTCGATAAATTTAAATCACGAACGAGATCGGCGAGATCCTCTTGAGACAAAAAATGTGGTTCATTTGAGTCAGCATATACATCTCCTTGTGACATCTGAATGTGCGTCACTGTAGCAACCATCTTCACTCCGTGTCAAATTCTCAGGAAGTAGTGGTACCTGCAATTCTTCTATGCCTAATTCACAATGATATACTATGATATAGTAAATTAGGATATTGCACAGTTTTCTTCATTTTTGAGCTGATTCCAGCTATTTTTGTTTGAAACAATCTATTGTGTGATCCGTTGGTTCCGTCCAAAACATGAGATCATCAAAGGGCATGTGTCATGAACATATTAACCAGCATGTCAGGGGTATAACACACGAAACACAGCATATATGGGAGGGGGGGCTCTTTTGTGGTCCAGGTCTTACATCCGCAATAAAATTCTAACACTTCCTTATCAAAGCATTAAGGTTCCGTTTGTGCAATTTCAGAGTTAATTCACTACTGATATAACAAAACGAATTTGGGATATTTGCACACACTTACAAGGCATTTATTCTTCTAAATTAATACAAAGCACAAACCTTTACGAACCTAGAACTTCTCACACTATCAGAACTTTCAACGATGGGTCACAGCCGGCAAGACACTCAAGTTCCAGTGTGACTTATCACCAATGTTGCCAAACCGTTTTCATTTCGTAGAGGTGAATGTTTTGATTTCATGTCATTTATAGGAATTCTTGCTAACTTTTTGGCTGTTCCTGAATAATTGCATCTGCAGAATAATTAATTTAAGTTACAGCAAAATAATCAATATGCGGCGTTTTCAATAATTCCAGTATATAGGGAGAAGCACTTCACAAACAATTGCGTTCGGTAGACAAAAACTGACTTATTATTCGAATTCGGGGTCCAAGCCTTAGCTAAGAACACCATTGAGAGTTTGTTGCTGTTGAGAAATGCTGTTGACCAGTGTTATTGGAAGCAAAAATATTTCTTTAGCTTGGAAGTTTCACAAAATGCTTTTATATTATTGTTTACGATTTTGTATGACTTTTAACATTAAGAATCGCTACTTCTGGAGTTGTTTAAGTAGATTTTCATGTTGCCATGTTTTCATGTTTACGTGTGATGCCTATTTTTGGTATTTTTGCCTATTTATGCCCTTTTCTGCCACTTTCGTCATTATTTTCTTATTTTCTTCTCTTTGCGTCAGTCCGTATCAAGCTGGAACCATACGTGCAAGCATGTTCAACATGGAGGAACAATTCGATTATTTCCTTTCTGTGAACACGGATGCGCAGTGTCTGGTTGCGTTAAACATGTAAAAGGGACAGGAAGATGTTACCTTTGAAGAGTTTTGATATTTTTCGTTAATGCTTACTGACTTGTTCGCTCGCGATGAATCTCATCCAATGTAATGTTTGTGTATGGCCTCATATCTTTTTGAGGACAGAGCTGTCTATACAAGATTCACCCTTCCCAGTTTCTTTTTGTTCTCTCTTCCCTTCCCATGACGATTACGCAAGTGCGAAGAATGAAATCTTCAATTCCGTTTTCACTCCACAAAAGCATTTCGTAGAGAAGCGTTGCGTGTAAAATAAATTCGGAATCTTTATACCGAATGGCCAAGTGCAATCAAAATTACAAAGAAACAGTAGTACCTTCCACGTGAGGGCAAATGTAAATTTGAGAATTAGAATAAAAATTTGAATCATTTAATTATTAATTTTTACACAAATTACTTTTGAACAGTGATTTTTGTAATGTTTCCTGTGTTTTTACTCCTTTCTTAATGCAGAATAAAAGCCTTTTTGCGTGCCTTTTTAGTAATAATAAATGAACTATTGTTTACCTATTTAGCTAATATAAATGTGTGAACTGTCGAGCTCTAATGACACCTGTTAGAAACAACATTATGAACAAATTCAATGTTATTGAAAACCTATGAATTATTTAAAATGTACTAGATATCTCGGAATAATTGGAAGAATGATTAATTAGAGAATAACATTCGAATTTTAATTTTTTTGTTGAAACTTTTCTAGCAATTTGATAGACAACTCTGTTTAGATAATACTGTTCAAATAAAATTTCAGTGTCATCTGTTCTTTTACTTTCATGCAATAATGTCAGAATAGCGTGACGATAAAATTGAAATGGAGAATTGTAATGTATCAAAATAAATTGTAAATTGAATAATAAGTTTTTTCCTGTAGAAACATAACTTATTACAAAGACTTCACAAATCGTGCTATTACTTTTTGCGAAGTTGAGTTGTATTTGCTTCAAATAGAAGAACCATTAGCGCCAGCTTCCGTAAGGGAGTGTGTGATTAAAAAATGGTTCTGTTTAATGTTCGTAATGTCCTGTACGAGTTGTGGGACGTTTATGGCAGATTGAAACTTGCTAGTTATTTTAACGCCAAATTGATAGACAGTTCAGTAAATGTTTGGTTATAAGGCCGTTCAACGAAATGTTCTGGTCAGTTGTAGAAAACGAGAAAGCCAGTTCTGTGTAATTTTTACTTATTTACATTTCTAAAATTCAATCATACAGAAACGTATTCAGTTATTTTTAAATTTCTTCTATTAAACTCTCAGCACGTTCCTTACTTCATTCAATTACTTATTTATCATATCCTGACAAACCCCCAAAACAAATGTTTTTTGCCCTAAATAATCAGTCACGCATCCGTAAATTCAACAACTTTTTTTCTCATGTCAGGTTTTATTTGCTTCACAAAATCTACCAGCATGGAACAGGAATCACAGAAAGTGTGAAATAAAATTGAGACGCGAATGAGTAATTATACAAAAGGACTGAAATGTTGACCGAACTAGAATGTACGGGACATAAATCAGGCAAATTTAGAGTTTCTGTCTCGTTTAAAGGGCGGCGGCGGGGCGCGTGCCGAATCTCTCGCGTAATGACAGCACGGGCCCCCGGGCGAGGCGAGGGGCCGGAACGAAGGCTTTTCCCAGAACCTCACCTGCGCACATCGAGACATCTCGTATTTCGACACCGCCACGGAGCCCGTCTCGTCACCGTTCTCGCGGCTTCTGCGAGTGCGCAGCACACGTCCGCGACTCCTCGCGCCGCGGCTGTCCTGTCCCGCCCCGCGTCACGCCCGCCCGCCCGCCCGTCCCCGTCTCCGCCCGTCCATCGCGCCCATCCGTCCGGCCATGCCCGTCCGTCGCCTCTGTCCGCCCCTGCTTTCGCCGCGCCGGCCGCACGGCCCCGCACGGCCCGCGCCCGCCCTCCCGCGCCGCCGCCTCCGCCCGCTGCCGCCCCGCTCATCCCGTTCCGCGCTCTGCGCCCCCTTCATCCGCGCACCCGCCGACCCGGCCCGCCCGGCCCTGCCGGCCCGCCCGCTCGCCCAGCAGCGGTCCCCGCCCCGGGTGAACGCCCGCGCTGTGACGTCACATGGCGAGGCTCCAGATTGGCCGGTGCGGGGCGCTTTTGGAGAACGTAGGCTTTCTGGGAGCGGGAGCGGCGTGAGTCGACACAGCCTTCGTCGCCGCCTCCGCCAGCTCCGCAGTAGCTGTTGGCTCGGATTTGCCCCTTCATCATTTGAAACTCTGTCTTCTCCGTGCCCAGTGCGCCACCAACCCAGTCTCCTCTATCTGCTCGCCAATAGCCACCGTCTTTACCGTTACTGCCATCGATTCTGCTTAATTTACACCATAGTATCACTTACCTCGTAATTTCACCAAAAGAGCTTTCGCTACCTTCTTCACTTTTTTACGGCATCATATTTTATAACTCCGTCACCGTCATTACCGGCAACATCCTCACGGACACCTGCAACAGTTGTCTGTTCCTCCACTGTCAACGCATTTGATTTCGTCACCATTGTCACCACTGCCCGTCCTGACACCACTTTCTTCCAGTTACTGCTCCGGCCCTAACCTTTCTATTGTTGTCCTCCCCGCCCCTGCCAACAACATCGTATAAAACCCAGAAAGTGAATTTCGCTTATTCGCTATTGCCATTATGACTTCATGATCATCATCATCATCATCTCTCATGGCTGTAATTACACGACCAAGATTTTCCTCCGGGCCGTCACCTTCCAATATCAGAGGCGACGGCAGCCGACGATCGCGACGGCAGCGGTGGCGGTGCCGAAGATCTATTGCACCCCATCTTCGGCACAGCTGCGTCCGTTAGCAAACAAACTGCCCGCTTTAAATATATGGGTCACGTGGCGTCAGCGACGGCCCCGCGAAAGACGAGGCCGATGACGGCTCAGGGCTACCAGAGGCGCAGCTAGAACGGGTGCCGCCGCGGACGCTAGAGTTTGCCGCCTTTCACAAACGAATGTAGGCCTTGCGCGCCGCCTCAGGCGTTTGTGCAACCTGCTGTTCATTTTAGAGAAGATGCAACCTAGCCTGTTTGTTTATCCAAAAAAACAATTGAAAGTGTGTTGTTGGTTCTCCTGATTTGGTTGATTTCATTGGTTACGTTTGTTTGGTTGGTGCGGTAGATTGGTGATTTAGGTTGGTTGGATTGGTTGGGTTGGTTGGTCGGTTCGGTTTTAATATTGGTTTGTGGGTTGATTGGGCTGGTTGGTTGGGTTGCGTAGGTTTATAGTAACCGGGCAGTTCGTGTGTTCGTGCATTGGCACATTCCCAACATGGGCTAAATTTATTGGGAAATTTTACCTCGCCCCCTACTGACTCCTAGTGTCGATGGTAAATTTTGATCCCCATACTTGTGTCCTTTTGGGGCCACAATAATGATCTCAGTACTAAAATTTTTCATTACGCGGCCAAGGAAATGCGAGATCTCAATTCGACTGATAATGACGGTTGGTTGCCCGGGCATTTAGCCACGGTTCTCTTACAAGCCGCAATTGTAACATGGCCGCCTTTGTATTTTTTACGCTTCGAAAATCCTCAGCCTCAGCGACTTCTCACTCTATCTCTGAGTTGACAGGCCCGTCCTATTTACATTTCAACCACCGCGAGGCGATCAAGACTTCTGCCCTTCAAAAGAGTAGAATTTGGAGACAGTGAATATAATTATAAAATGTTATTATATCTAGACAATGGTAGATCATTTGGATTTTTGAATACTTCGCTCTGTAATCATCTGTAAAAAAGGCTGCTAGAGCTTGTTTCATTAGGGACTGCTTGCTGTCAGTCGCTGTCTTGAAAAAATGATCGATTCCCATATAAAGCTCGTGGCAAACCCAATGCAGACACAAAGTTTCACATCTGTGACGGTGTCACATCTACAGCAAGCAGGTTGGCAGTCAAGCAGAATAGTGAGTCAGTAAGCCTAAGGCAGGCAGAAACATTTCAGTCAAATGTTTCTGAATGGATCTCCGTATAAACGGGTTAGCCCTCATAGTGGTTTTACTAGAGGAGAACACAGTGTAAACAAGAACGAAATAACGGTTTTGCAGACACAGCAACAGCAATGCCAGTTATATTGGCTCTTCCGTATTAAGTATAATTGCGCAGATGCCGAAAGACTACGCATCATCATGCAACACCAATCAGTGTCGGCAGACACACCAAGCTCACGTATAAATATGTTTATTAGATGTGCCTGCCTTTGTTTTCATTGCCATGCGCGGTGTGACTCGACCTTAAGTGGTGAAAGCTAATGTTTCCTGGGATTGCTGACAGGAAACCAGATATTTGTGCTATCGATGGCAAAGGTGAGAACAGAGATAATACCAAGAAGAAAGTGCCGGATGGGGATGAACAACATCATAGAATCTTTGTTGATCACAGGTAGATGTTATCGCCATATAAGTGTGGCATAGGAACCAAGGCGCTGTTTCTAAATGGGTGGTGCATGGATGACGGGGAAGGAATTAACATTGCTAATGTACCATTGTATGAATTCGTTTCGTTCTTTTAATCTGTTCGCTGCCGTGAGCGGCCACAGCCACAGGCGCCCTTCAGGTGCACCGCTGCCACTCCGCTCACCGGACTTGCCCAAGAAGCATTTTCGCCAACGATAACTTCAAACGATGTTCCCCAAAACTGCTAAGAAATGTACTGTTAATAGCAATTCTATATGAACTTCCAGACTCACAAATTTGCACACGTTGTTCATAATACTGCTCTCACTAAGATAAACGCAATATCTGCCAAAAAATTGCATATTGAGATATGCATATCACTGCATTCAGAGAAATCAGTTTTCTACTTATTTTAGTTAGAATGTCACTTCTGAAACGGTCCCGAAGTTATTTCAATAAAAAGCTCAGTATCTACATCTTGTTATGGTTGTGTGTGTAGGAAGAACGCTGTGAATCAGAGGGTACTTATTAAAAACGCAATATATGACCGTCATTTACTGCATTTCTATTAATCTTTAAGCAGACACTGCACTATTCTGATAAATGCGCTAGAATTATCGGGTTCCTTTAATTAAAGAAAGTATCGTACTGAAAGTCAGTGTTGTGAAGACATATTATAAGAGCGCCAGTTTATTTCTCGTCTCGTAAGGTGTAGATGCATTAAACGTTAAATGCATTATGCTGTCATTTACAAATAAAACAATGCACAAATCACATAATTTTGACATCATTAAAATATGCAACCCGAACATGCGCCTAGTGTCAACAGGAACAGGATTTTACTTCATGATTATTCTACAATTTAGTGGAAAATCTCCATCTTGACAACGCTGTTTAAAGTTATAATCAATGTGATCGTTCAGTTTGTGGTTGCTATTTCTACAATGTTTTATAGTCGTGGCAAACACATTATAAGCTTACTTAAGTCAAGTGAATCTGTTATTAGTGAAGAAGAAACAAAGAGACGTAAATCTCAGCCAGTCAATTTCATCCCTGAAATACATGAACACATCGAAAGTTTCAACCAACAAATCGACCACTACTGCAGAGAACACACACCGAATACTCTGTACTTGCGTACTAATGTAAACATTAGTATGTATTATTTAATAATTACTGCATTTTACTCGCAAAGTAATAAATATTATAAAAGCATTGCTTTGTAATAACACAGTATCCATTCCTATCGTGAGATTACTCTGCCCTTTTAATAAGCACAATAGATAGAAGGACGCTAATAATGCTCAACCAAAACGCAGTACCTGCTTTGTTTTATTGCTAGAATGAAAAAAAAATTGTGATAATTTTTATAAACTTTCATTAGTTCCAACAATCACACTTACTTATTGTTACTTTCACCCTCAGAATAGCGTGTCTAAGTTAACCTCGTTTTTTTTTCAAAACTTGGTTTTGTGTAGATACTCCGTTTTTCCAGGCCTCAGAGCACTGTGGTCGTGCTCTGAGGTGAAGTGCCTTTTTTTCTAATTCAGTGTTACTTCGCGCTAAATAATGAACACGGAATATGCGATATGTTCTGTCCTCGGCCAGAGCTTTTCATTCGGTGGTGAACGGACATTCGCCGGTCTATTTAATACGTTCCCTCACAACTACTAGAAACTAATAGAAAGGCGGTGAAGAAATGCGGAAGCCGCAGACACTCACTCATTAGAAGAAGCTCATGCAACCTCGCCAGTTACTACTGTTCAAAGGAACCGTAACCCACATGGCGCACACGCCAGTGGTTCGCGCAAAAGACTAGCTGACCCTGGCTTAACTTCTAAAAATCAACAAAAACGAAAAGACTCATCTCTGTTATCCCAACGAATAACGTAATGGCGGGGATTGGCGGGGAAAATGTCGATGATTACAAAATGTTGATTACGGATCTAAGAAGTGAAACTGATTGTAACAATTTTACTGACAATATCTTCAACAAAACTACCTACGTACGTACTACGTACAATTCCTGCTTTTAGAATTTATCAAATTGATAGAATCGAGTTCTTGTTAGGGAGTCGCTGACTCTGCAGTGGCTACGACCGAGAGTCCTAGGGATCGAGTCCCGAGGGTAGCAGATATTTCCTTCCTGTTCATTTTCCGGTCCTCACCCCTTACTTACACGCACTTATACTTACGTGGACTACAGCACCGCACGTGACGGGAAACCAGCCGGAAGCTTAGAGCTTGTCAAAATTCGGACGTTGCCCATATTGGGGGGGGGGGGGTTACCAGGTGGAAGAAAACCGCGCATGCCGGTGTGTAGAATGACGCCACATCCCACCATCCTGAGGGGAAGAACACCGCAGACACCTACGATAAAACA
The DNA here is from genome assembly GCA_017312745.1 of Gryllus bimaculatus. Classification (NCBI taxonomy): domain Eukaryota; kingdom Metazoa; phylum Arthropoda; class Insecta; order Orthoptera; family Gryllidae; genus Gryllus; species Gryllus bimaculatus. The sequence goes on from BOPP01000003.1 coordinate 19,598,045, forward strand.
TTCACTACACTTACAGGACTAATGACGCAGGTCAACATAGATTTTCCTTTTTTGTTATGTTGACCCTTGTTTTATACCTAAGTTGGTATTACTGAATACAGTAATGTCCATACTTTGTTCTACCACATCTCAATTTTTAATATTTTTAGTAATCGTGATCAAAAAGATATTGAAAATATACATATTATCTTCAATGGGTTAGAAACGCAAATATATATTATTCGTGATAGTCACTTGATTATGTCAGTTCATTTTGCATCATTTTGCAACAGAACACAGTCAGAAGACAGCACGTGGAGAGAGATATGACCTATATCTATATATGATGTATACATAGTTCCATGTTTATAACAGTGAACACAGTGTAAAAGTTAAATCTACCAGTGTTGACTAAGATATTCGAATGCATCTCACGCGGAATGTTTCGAAGAAATGTTAGTTCGTATATTTAAATATTTGTTGTGCCAAAATCACACAAAGAAAGTGTGTAAAATATATTTTGTTATATTTGTTGACGTTTTGTAATTGCAAAACAGAGACAGAATGTAACCTCATTGGTTACAAGGGTTTATAATGCTTATTTTGGAATGAAACTAGTAGATCAGAGTAATTTGTGGGCCCCTCATAAGGTATGCAGTGTTCATGTTGCCGAGTTAAGAAACTGGTCGAAGGGGAAGAGGAAGGCACTGAGTTTTGAAGTTCCTATGGTATGGCGCGAGCCAGAGATACATCTGAACGATTGTATTTTTTTTTATTTGCAAAGTAAAATGATTCAATACAAAGAAGAGACACGGAACGGTTTATCCTGATTTGGAGTCTGCTAGAAGGCTTGTGCCACATAGCACTGACGTTCCTATACCAGAAGCTATTTCGAACCTCGAAGTACTGCATTCCGATTCAAGTTCAACGCTAGGCAAGTGAGCGGAAGTATCTGATTGGACAAGGACCGAACACAAACCCAAACCTTTTAACACAAACAGAACTAAACGATTTGGTCAAGCATTTAAATCTTTCAAAGGATGCTTCTGAAGTTTTAGATTCACGTTTGAAAGAAAACAGCTAGCTGCAGGATCGTATGTTACAGTTTACAGACACAGAAATACTTAGTACGGTTTTTTAATCAGGAAAACTCCTTAATATATTGCACTCGCATATCAAACCTCACAAATACGTTAAGGGGAAAGTATAAAATAAATGGATGGAGGCTTTTCATTGATTCAAACAAATGTTTAATGAAGTTTAAAAGATGTGTTGCTACACATTGGTAACATTTTAGCTTCTGTACCAGTCGCACATTCCGTCCATCTTAAAGAGTCGTATGACAATCCCGAATTGCTACTCGAAAAGGTAAATTATGATGAATATAAATGTGATGATTTAAAGGTTTGATGCATATTGTTCCAACAACAACAGGGTTACTCTAAGTTCCATGTCACTTTCGTGAATGGTATAGTCGAGATAGAAAGAATCATTGGACTATACGAGAATGGCCTAGAAACACACTGATTCCAGGTTCCAAGAACATTATAAAAAACAGCTTAGAAGATCCTGACAAAATTCTGTTACTGCTCTTACACATTAAATTAGAATTAATGAAGCAATTTACTAAGAAACTGGATAATAATGGAAGTTACTTTAAGAACCTAACCAACAAATTTATCGCCATCTCAGAAGGAAAGGTCAAAGAAATATCTTTGGAGGACCGCAGATCAGAGAACTAGCTAAAGATTAACATTTTGAAGTACACCTCCGGAAAGGGAAGCTTGGATTGGCTTCACAGAAGTAGTTCATAAGTTCTCGGGAAATTATGAAGTTCCAAACTATGAGTATTCTGTTAATCATATGCTGAAAAATTATGAAGCCTTGTGATGTAACACGAGTCCAAACGTGCATTTCCTTCTCTCCCAATTATACTGCTTTCCAGAAACCCTGGGAGTAGTGAGTGGCGAACAGGGCAAGTGGTTTCACCAAGATATTGAAGACATTGAAAGGCGCCACCAAAGGCGATGGCATACATCAATGATGGCTGACTACTGTTGGTTACTGCAACGAAATGATCCTACTAGAGTGCACAAGGGAACAAGTGGAACAAGAAGATTTTTGTCTGAGCGACAACGGTTCTATTGACTGCTTATACGCGTGAAACCAAACAGTGATTTTAATAGTAAAGTGTAACAGTAATAGTAAAGTAATGGCTTTAAGTTAATGTGTTTAATTTTTACTTTTATACCTCTGTTATAAAAAATAATATAAGGTAAACTGCATTTCAGCTTTTAATTTTATGCTGATGAAGCAATGTTTTGCGATTTTCAAGTTAAGATATTATTAAAAATTTTGAATGTATTTTTTAAAATCTTGATGTAATATGGGAAAATAGCAGTCATGTATGTAATCCTTGCACTTTAAATACTTAAAGTCAGTTATTGGATCTAATAAAGGTGAAACGTAGTTGTTTTTTGTAGACCTCTGTAATCATAGCTGTAGATCTACCCGGATATGTCAACTCATAACAAGATACTTAGTGACCTCATCATTACAGCAACCATGAAGAACGTATCTTCAAAATTTGGTTCTCTGTACATTACACTACAAGAAGTACATCTCATGCAATTTACCAATTGCTTCTCATCAAATTTTCGGCCTAGTTACGTCGGCTGAAGATGATATTTTTAATTTTCCTAGAAGAACATCCCAAAGTAACTGCACTGACCGAAGCCACGCGCCCCATTGTAAACCGAATCTTCCAAGCCCGAAAAGTCGGTCGCTCCCGATGGCTGCCGCCCATTGACGTCACCACGTGCTGACCGGTGTCGGCTTCTCTTTACCGTCAAAGACTGCCGTTGAGCGCCTATTCCTTTCTCGGCCACCCCGTCCCTCTCGCCCCGCCCCGCAACGCCTCGCACCGCCTGGATACCCGCGCAGCAGACGGCGCCTACGTCCGTTTGTTGCTCTTGGCTCCGCACCGGCGCGTGCGGCCACCGCTCTCAGCCAAAACGGACCAAATCGCTCGAAAGTAAAAACAAAATGTAGAAAGCCAGTAAATCCAAGAGAATACTCCTTCGTCCGAAAATCATTACTTTAAATGTGAAAGTGGCTTCATATTCCAACCCGACTTTGAATAGACAAGTTGACCGAAAGATTCTAGAATTCCGACAGCGTTAGATTTTCGGCACCTAGCTGTATACTTGGGTAGAATTCAACTATATTTATTACTATATTATTACTATAATTACAACTATATTATTCAACTATATTCCGATTTCCGAAGGAGAATTCTTGCGGCCGGCTACTCTGATCGGTTTCTATGGTTTTTCCAAATTTACATCAGGTGAATGTTAGGGCAGCGCCCTAACAAACGGCCAAAGATTACGGACGCATCATTTTTCCTTCCTCATCCGTCAGCTCTTTAATCTTACACACACACTTCCTTACAAACATTATACTACAAATGGTCTTGAGCGTAGAGCTTGTGCCCAGCAGAGGAGTTCCCTGGAGGAGAGAACCCCAATCAGACGATGAGTAAATCGGCGCCGGATCTCATTCCTGCGGGCAAGGAACGTCCTCATTCCCAGGGATACATCATGCACTACACTTGCAGCACTAATGACCGAAAAAGATGACTTGCCTCCAAACAATTACTCACCCAATCATTATATCATTTAGTTCCATTATTCTAGGCGGGTAAACATAAACTTAAGTGGACCTGTAATTTTGAAAATCCGTCAATTAATTCTGAAATTAATAAGGCGGGGTGATAAAATAGGTAATGTACAGCTTGTAGAATTATATTACAGCTTGTAGAAAGAAAGACAACAGTAATTTCATCACAAATTCATATTGTAATGAATCTAAACTAGGTATTGACAAAAAGACAAAACCTTTTTTGTTATTTGTTATTGTAGGGCAGAAAATAAAAAAAGTAAAGTGGAATGAATTCCTAAATTTCTCACCAAAAACAACAACAGCAGTCTAAAATAATCAGGACACTAGCAAAATTACTAATAAAACCTTTTTGTTACGATTCCTTGTTTTTCTGCTCGATTCATATTTTAAAAATATTTTTCTGTTGTAACATATTCTACGCGTACATTTAGGGACATTTTCTCCACATCCCTGTTCTTCCTTCGGTACGCTCGCTTACAGTCCTTCACCACGCTGATATCCAAGAACTTGTACATCTCCCCCATACGTCACGTATAGATTTATGGTTCTTTAAAAAAATTAATCAAATCAAAGAACATGCAACCAACGGACATTTTTTTCAACATTCCGAAATTATTGGTTATTGTGGGTCTGATTCTTTCGTGAAAGGTAATGGCGGTCGAGTTAGGGCCGGGCGTGGATCACACGAGTCACTTTGATTCGTGTTGAAGGGTAAATCCGCCCGATGCCCGTCGTCGACCTTACGTTGTGCAGGTCCTATATCGAACATATTTTGTGCGAATTAAAATAATGAGTAATTTGGGATTCGTGTTAACAACCATCGAATTTACATCAGGGTTGCAGAGTCGGGTCAGCCGGTAGGTACTGTAATTTCCAACCAATTCAACCATACGCACATAACCCACGCGGACTTGAACCTGACCCCTCCCGAAATCGAATCTGACTCCACCTGGACTCGAACCTGATCCGACTCAAACCTGACCTTGAACTAAAACTAAATTGGATCCGATTTTGACTAGAAACCGGCTTGAGATGGCCATGGCAATCGGATGTTTGAATTTTGGTGTTTATCTCAGATGAAAAACCTGTGTTTTCTAATTGATATTCACAAGATCTTAGATTTTAATTTAAAAAAACTAATGAAACACATTACTTATAAAATATGAATAATTTTACCACAAATTCAGCAAAGTACTTCAGTGAATTTTTCTTTATTTGTTTTTTGAAATTGGTGGATAGAACCAATGCAGCTGGAGAAACATGGTTCAGAAGCAGCGAAGACATTAACCTGCTTATGTCGACCCTGTGTGAGCAGCTAGCAATACACGTAAAGATCTTTTCATAGAAAACATTGTATGTGTAGCTTGCGCTTGACCCGAGTTCCACAGACCAGAGCACACTCGGCTCTCGACAAACGTTTATTTTCCTTCTCACTTCAGTGGAACGTTACTGTTAAACTGCATTACTCACTACTATCTTGTGGTCTTAAAGGGAAAACAGCAATAACAAGTAAATTATTTTAAATGTAATAAAAGTTTACAACGAAATTCAATTTGTTACCTTTTTGTAAACATTTCCATTCAATTATTTTACAAATTTCTCAAAAAACCTACTCTTATTTTTTAAATTCTTGTTTACAAATGTACAAACATTTTGTTTTATTGAATTGCGGCTCTTTATGTCAACGTGCGTGTTTTTATGTTTTTGGAATTGTGGCTTAAGTTCTATCTTATTTTACTTTTTATAATATCAAAATTGCATATATCGCAATTCTGGTTAAAATTTATTGTTAATGAACTTGTAATGGTGCGCCGTAATAAATTATTGTAAAATTTGCATGGAATATCTCGATTCAACTGCTTGCAAATAAATTGTACCATAAATTTAATCACTCTCACCAAAACCCCGCGAACTACTTTCGTAACAATTGTGCTCTGTTACCTGTTGGATCATGCTCTGTGTATTGTGCAGAGTAGGGTCGAAACACATCAAAAAGGATAAGTGTAGTTCAGCTAAGTATATTCAAGAAAAAAAAAGAAATTCTATAAGGAAAACATCAATTCTCGTGATTTAATATTTAACATTTTCGGAAGCAGTCTAAATTGCTTAATTCATAATTAATTATTAAATATATTAATTGTTGCAAGATGACAGTTATTTCTTACACATGTTATGCTATTCATCATTATTCAAAACCTACTGTTGACTTGATATCCTTTTTCTCTTTTTTAAGGAGATCAAGTCAACAAATATACAACTTCATTTTATTATCCCTTATATTACATTACACTTAATTTTTAGGTTTGCGGCGTAGTCAGTATGCTTCTAAATGTACAGAGAAACAATGGAATATTTTACTAGTGGAAACATTGGTCATTTATTTAAACATTTATAAAAATATCCTACATGTGTTTACATTTATATTTCAATATTTGGACATAAAGTTCTTACTGATTTGGGGGTAATGTCTTCGAATAAGGGAGAATTCTTGAAAGTGGTAGTTAAAACCACTGACTAACCAATTTCTCGCTGAATTCCCCTCCTCACAATGCATTTAAAGCGACAAAAACTGGGATCTTCCGAAGCTTTCAGACATTTTACGCAATATATTAGTTTCCCAATTCTTTCAAAAGTTTTACTTTTTGCTTTATAAATATATATATATTTACTTATTTGATTTATATGTTCTTTTTCTAACATTAAAACTCTTTTTAGTTCATCGCAGGTATGTTTTCTGTATATTTTCTAAAATAACGATTTTTTTATTTGCTTGAACCACTAAACAGTATATTTAGCAAGTGAAAGTCTTCCTTGAAGTCATGACCAATCAAAATCTCTTCTCTCAGAAGAAACAGACACCGTATACCGATTCACACGGAGGAAAAGGCATCTCGTCATCTTCCACAAACGTAGGATGAATGATACAAATGTACATCTCACAGTTTGCAGAATCTCTTGGATGATTCATTCATTAACAGTCATTAACTTCAATGACAGTACTATGGTGTATCTTTGTTTTCCATTATTTTTATTTCGACATAAATTAGGAAATTTGCATTTAAAGTAATTTGTGATAACAGTTCTCATATTGTCAGTCCTTTATTCTTATTTCGTGCTTTTAAAATTTGTATTGTTATTATCCTCAAGTTTCTTCACTTATCTTCACGTTGCCTACCTAGATCTATACAATGTAAACATTTTTAACTCTAGGAGATGTTTGCAGTGCGTAAACAAGTTGTAGGCCATAGCCTGCAAATATTATTTATTAAATAGGTTAATTGCCAAGTTAAAAGATCTTGAGACTAAAATACGATCAAAAATCGAATTTTTATGTGGCAAGTATTCCACATATAAATTACTATAATACTATAAATTACTATCCAATATATAAAGTATTCCATCAAAGGTGTTTGTTCACAGATTCCTCTTGCACTTTGAACATTCCCGCATTACAAATATTACTTATACAGATGTGTTACAGAACACTTTCCCAGCACACACGGATCCCACATTAACACATAAATATTAAATAATGAATGTTTCAGGAAAATCCCATTGATTTAACCTCAGTGTTCACCCATTGCTATAACACTGAACGTGAATCACGTAGTGTGACCAAAGACAGGAAAGAAAAGCCATTGTAATCGGTCGACATTTTTAAGGATTTAACAGTTCACCGTCCGTTAAAAAGCAATCGAAAGAAAAATAGTTGTAGCTAAAAATTTTGAAATAATACATTTATCTCGTTGCATTTCTTCTTTATTTTTTCGTAAAACAAAACTATACTACAAAATATGTTCAACGACATACGATAAAAGACTCGGTTGGTAGAAAACCTCGGTTATCGCTTCTGTTTACAAACTTCAACCGTACCTATTAATTGCTTTTTTCAAATCTAATTACATTAATAAGCATTTTCAGGCGTGATTTCATTCGTCTGATTCGTCTTCGTGGCCATTCTGCCGGGGTGCTTGCCTGGTCGTACGCATGTTCCCAGACCGTCTGGAAGAGCGCTCGTGAACTTCGAGGTCACCACCCGAAATACACGTGTCCCGCTGGATAATATTACCCTGAGCGCCTCTCACTGGCACCTGCGTGCACCCTACTCCAGTGCCTCCTACAACTAGAATGGGTTTCAGCGGAAGTAACTACGATCCAATGGCGGCTACACACGGGAAACCGCTGACGAACAGACATCTGTCAACAGGTATAGACTAATTTTCGAATAATGTTTTTATTAAGGTGACGACAAAAAATACAATACGAATGAAAATTGTTTACAAAGCAATTTATAATATGTATGTAAACATATAAATGAAATATTTTCGTACAATGCGAGTATTCCCCAATACGGAGCTTTGAAAAGTCCACATAATATTCGCTCAGTACTCTTTTCAAACATCAAAAAGGTTAGATGAATTACCGAGAAATAAAGGAGAGTAATACGGTATAAATAACGAGACATAGTCTACCATCAGTGGAAACGTGCTGGAATGGCAATAATAGACCCAGAGGCGCATCAAGTGCACCAAGGAGGAGCAGCGAGCAACACGATGGCTCGCATAGACGACAGTCGTTCCAGACAACTGAAATTCATCTGCTAACGAGTTTAGTGAAGGGACTGCTCATCTGTAGAGGCACGTACAAAATATTCTACATTATGAGAACATTGAATGATTTCAAAATGTCATTTACGGTCCTGCGACATCGAGCGCATTCATGTCTTAGAATACTGAAGGAGAAGCGTCTGTCTGAGGAGATCAGCTGAAAGGTGCTAAGGACAATGAACTGCGTATTTTTTGTCCGCTCTCTATCCTCCAGTGAATAAAAATTTCAATACAAATGCATGAAATGAAATATTAAATTTTTGTTGTAGAAACGTTTAATGACAATAACTTTTAATATTCAATTAAAATATAAGTGATATTAAAATTCTGTGACAATTCAATAATTCACACCCGAAACTCAAAATTTTTGGTATCTCGAACTTTATCTAATTTTCTTGTTACCAGTGCATACCTGTGTTATCTATATAGAATATTATGAAGACAGAACCACAACAAAACATTATTTTCAATTTTTGGACTGTCTGTTGTATTTTCCCGATATAAATAGTAAGATAAAAAAATAGGTGATTTGCGCCTTTGTACTTTTTGGCATTAAATCATTTTTACTTTCACGTTTGCCGCTTACGATAAAAAATAATGTGTCACAAAATTTCGGCCTTCTAAATCACGAATGTCTCCCTATTTTCCGGCAATTTGAACCTGGAAATTATAAAATTTTCAGACTTTTTTTATTCTCCTTCATATTTATGAAATTGTTTCTCCCGGACGTTTTTATTATATGACAGCTCTACACATTATTATGATTTGCCCGCTAGGCGATGGAAAAATTTTGTCGATCTGAGTCTTGGTTCATTAGGCGTATGTGTAAATCTGACCTCTATGCATTTGAGAGGATTTTAGGAAATTGGACCATCTTGACAAAAAGCATTGCAGAAACACTGGCTGAAAACAGAGTGTTCGCAAGTTTCTTCCTGCCCGACATTCCCAAAAGATATTAATTTCCAGAAACTGAAAATAATGGTCAACGAGTGGTAGCTGGCTCAAACACACACATTATTTTCCGATGCAGTATATACAAAATGAAACGTATTAGAGATAAACGTATTTAAAAAGGTAATTTCAGAGAAATATTATTTAAACTATTTCTGGTTCAATGAATAACGTATTCATACAAATCAAAGGGTGAAAACTATTACAAACTCCACGTAAATATATGTGCGTGCGAGCATGTGTGCGCGCGTGTGTGTATGTGTACCGCAGAATATGAGTAACATTTCGAATATTTGGAAAAAATTAACAAATGAGGGATCCGCATGTGCTATGAAACTGTGAAACATAATCATAAACAAGAACAGTATTGTCATGCCAACACTTAATTTTTATTCGCCATCAACATTTTTAACGTCCTCTTGTTTCATCAACCTTAGCAGAAAAAGTATGGACATGGCATTAATTTTAAATTCCATTCTGGAAACAAGCGTTTCCCTAGCTTTCAGCTACGGGAAGTCGTAACGGTGCCTTGTCACAACCCTCGTGAGAAGCAGCGACAAAGGTGAACCATCGTTGACACGCAGTGTTGTTAATCACAAGTGACTTGTGTTTGTGTTTGTTTCACGGCTCTCAGTTTATTCTTCCTTCGTAATTGATTAGCGCTTGATATTTCTCGTGCTGCCATCATTTAATGTGATTTATCTTTTATTAACTAGTAAGTAATCAAGGTACCGAGTAATTCATAATAAAAGTAAACGTCTTCCCGATAATTATGTAAATTGTTACTCGTAAAATGTCTGTAATGAAGAAAAACTCAATGTTTTGAAATAATCTTTTCCAAAAAAATAGGATCTCATGATGATTCGCAAGTTTTCCAGAAAAGTTTCTTTTTAGGTCCAATAGATTTAATGACATTCCCATCTATAGCTATTCATTTATCGAGAGCTCTGTAACCTGAGATAGGCCAACCTGTTCGTGGAATATAATGTAGTTAATCCGTACGTACGTACGTACTAGTTAATGGGAAGCTCGCAAATAATATTTCCAAGAAAAATCATCGGGTATTTCCCCGCCAATGAAAAAATAAGACTCCTCTGGCTAAGCCACGCCCACGTAGACGAAAGTGAGGTGGCTTCTAGAGAAGTGTTTGCAAATATCAGAAGCGCTGATGGTTTCTGGGAAGTGGAAGAGCACCGCTTTGGCGACGCACGCGCCCGGACGATGTTTGTCTCTTTTCTTAAAGTTCATTGCCTCGTGGCGCAATTCCAGTTAAAGATCGCTGAACAATACGTGGCGAAAACATGAAGAATATAACGTAGATGAAACCATAACATGAAATGAAAGTAAATAAAATCTTTTAGATTAATGAATTATTTAATAATTAATTTTAAGTGGAAAGGTATAATGTGGTGTTGGATAAAGTTGCTTTTCATTTTACACTGACAGAAAGTGATATCTACGTGACAACTACAAATCGAAAGGCGAAATATCACGATGAATCAAATTTATTTTTTCAGGTGTATATTTATTTGTACAGTATTGCTAATATATTATTTTAAGAATATATTTAATTATGTTAATTGTTCGTACTTTTGTACGTAAAAAATGGTACTGCGTTTTCTGAAGATGAATTCAAAAGCAGAGAACTTTTGTGTGGAAAGATTAATACTGATCACGATCGTCGCCGGCGGGTTAATGGGACATGTCCCCCATCCCCAAAAAAATAATATCAGGTAGTTTATTCCAATTTCATTTTTTATTAACGTAAAATACATATTAATTACAGTAGATCTACTCATCAGCATGATTTCGAGGACGGAGTGTAATGGCGTTGCCAATATGATCTGAGCTTCAACTATTTTCAAAGACCGAAGTGAAACAGGAGACACAAATAATTTAATCATGTTAATATTACCAACTCAGTGGGGTTTTTTTTGGACATAGACGAGTTATCAGCAAGATATATTGCGGCAAGTGACGATCAAAGGACAATCATTGTTCCAATCTGCAATACAAATTTGGTAGCATGTGTTATAGATCAAAATAATTTAGTATTGCTTATTTCAATTCAAATGTGACTGTTTTGCTGCTCAATACTTTTCTAAGATTATTGCCTGATCAGGAGCTGCATTTAAAACCATGAGCTCGAGCTGCCCGGGGCAGTGGCTCAGGTAGACCGGCGGGCATCGTTAGTCGCACTGAAATATATGGGAACTAGTGGAAGTACAACAGTACATACTTTCTCGCATTATTTCGACTACCACAACTACCACCACCACCACTACCGCCGCCACCGCACCGCACAGCCCCGCCCCGCCCCGCCCCCGCGCCCCGCCCTCCGCAGGCCCGCACGCCCGCACCGCCCCGCCCGCCCCGCCCCGGCACCGTCCCGCCCCGCCACCGCCATCATCACCGCGACGTGTATCCATTCCCTCCAAATCATGAGAACAGCAAAGACCGTGTGTCGTGAACCTTTCAATCAGCATATCAGGAGAGTAACACTCGACACCAGCAGATATATAGAGGACTTATTTCTTGTCCTAGTCGCCACTTCACACTCGAAATAAAGTTCGTAAGATTTCCTTTTCAGAGGATTAAGATTCCTTTTTACGGTATCAGAGTTAAATCTCCGCAAATATAACAAAATTTATTTGGGCTATTTATTCAGTTCGAGATATTTCTTCTCAATTAATGGAAAGCATAAACCTTCAGAAACCTTCAACAACAAACAGTTACATCTAAGCCACTTTCCGCGCTACGAGATCTCTCAAAGCTGGGACACAATTGACAAGAAAGAAAACGCGGTTTCATCTGTTCGAGCATGACCTACCAACAATGTTGTCAAATCTTTCATTTTCTAAAGGTACATTTTCTCAATTCAGTGTCATTTATTGGAACACATTTCTTGTACACATTTCGATTTTTCCAGAACAATTACATCTGCAAAATATTTAAAATAAACTACAGCAATATAACCAGTATGCAGCGTTTTCAAGCATTTCTGCTGATAAGGAGTAGCGTGTCACACAAAAACTGAGCTTGGTATTCAAAAACTGATTTCATATTCGAATTTAAGATCCATATCTTAGCTAACAACACCATCACATTCGTTGTTACAAAAATTCTGTTGACCAGTGTTACCGGCGCGGTAAAGCTCCTCAGTGGGGTACGGGGAGCAGAGCGCGTATGGGTAACGGGCGGGGAGGGGGTACATATACCGCAAAAAAACCTCAGAGCTTTCACATACGTGTAAAATATAGTAACGAGTATACTGTTGTATCTGTGTCAGTGAGTCATTATTTGGCTATCACGCCGCCGCAAGACCTGTGCGGAAATATCAGCGGATGAAACAAAGCGACGGCGTGCCTCTCTCAGTGGAGCTCGTCGTGTGCCTTGCAGCCGCGCAAGCGTATTTGGACAATGCCGGCACCTCGCCAGCAGCAACGAGTCGGCGGACGAGTCGTGTGGCTCGCGCGCCTCGCGCTAGCGAAGCAGCGCCAGCGTAGCGGAGCAAGCGCTTCCGCCGGACGCCATGTTCTTCCTGCGCGCAACCTCCTCGAGACGGCTGGGAAGCGCGCTCGCTCGCAAAAACCGACAAAAGAAAGCGAGTTCGCGCGCTTGACGACGGGAACTGATACTGTTACGATCTTCTAGAAGGTCGGAGGCCGCGTACTTGCAGAAAAGAAGGCCATTGCTTTGGGCAACTGTGCTGAAATCTGCATACCGAAGTAAAATAGAAAATCAGCAGTATAATATTAATATACTTAAGTTCTATTAACCAATGTGTTGATTAGATCGGGAGGTTCTAGGTTAACAGTACCGATGGAGACGACTTTTCGATTCTAGCTTCACAGCTTGATCGGAATCAACCACTGTCTACAGGAAATCTCTAGCTCTGACCGATAGTTTGTCGTGGTTTTTACGATCAATACTATGCAAATGCCGCAGCAATACCTTAACTGACAGGTCACGGATCGCGCGTGATCTTTCCTTCCTCATCCTTTGCCCCTCTTAGACACACACTTAAGCGTCCATGCACTTCTCTATCAGTCGTGTTGGGAGCTTAGAGTTTCTCCCGGCTGGGTGGTGTTCCGCGGAGGGAGAGCCCTGACAGGAAGCATCGCAAGCTGCTTGTGTAAATGAGAGATGATGATCCCCAAAACCCGTTACTTCATGTTAGCTTATTTTCCATTATATTAGGTCGCAGCCTGCCTGGTGGGTGTTCCCAGACTAGCGGGTTTTCTTCCAGGATCGAGCGGCGGGTGATATGGTGTCTTTCTGTATTAATAGAACACAGTCGCTCGGGGTGAATACCAGGCTGCTGCGTAGCGCGCAGATGTGTAGAGCAAATTATTAATTCAAATTGTGTTTTCAATTTTCTTGGCTTCATCAAGAATTAAAACCTTTTCTAATATTTTGTGACTATCAAGGAATGCGAAAACTAACATTTGAATAATTACTTCAAATGTTTTTAAGGAACTGTGAATTGTACGAGAAGCATACTGAATGAACCTCTATTGAAAATTTGTTTCCAACATCAATTGCATTGTTTTTATTTTTGTTTGATATTCTGTAAGTACGAAGTTACATTTATACATTTTTAACAAATAAACATGTTTTATTAATAACTTTCCTTCTTAATGGAAAGGATAGGGAAATTGATAGAGAAAGGGTGGGCATTAACGTGCGAGAATTCGCTCAGAGGTACTTTTTTTTTTTTTTTTTTTTTTTTTTTTTTTTTTTTTTTTTTTTTTTTTTTTTTAATTTGAAATACACAAAATCTTATACTAATGTTCGCATTGTCAGTGCGGCTATATTACTTAAAAGTTTATGAGTATGATTCATGTAAGGTAAGAAAACGTTAAAAATAGAATACGCATATTCGTGTAATAATATGAAAACATTTTGGGAGTAGAAATTCATATTACATCGCTTTAAAATGTTTTCACGCCCTGTCACACTCTTTTATTTCTGTATAATCTCTGACAAGAAACCAGTAATAATCTCCAACAAACACGACAAAAAAGTATAAAGAATACGTAGGATTTGTAATTTAATTTGTTTCCTCTGAAGTTTGGTTGGTAATCTTCCACAAATATAACAGATGTTATCGTGTTGATTCACTCACTTTCGATGTGAAATGACGATTTGCATTGTATCGACCCCATTCAATCGGACAGATGATGTTGCGAATTTCACCTTGTAACACCCACAGAACCGTAATTGATGTATTAATGTACGTGAAATTGAGGCACATGCAAACCAGACACGAACTTCACGCGCACTGAGAATACAGTTCCGCATGGCACCGACTCAGAATCTGCCGCCCCTACACTTGTATACTTCCGATAAGGTAAAGGGATAAAATAATTCCTATCGATGACTGATGCGCAATGGGAAATATGAGGGTGACTTGTTTTCAAAACATCAACATTCCTACTAAAATCACCAAGTCCTACTCTAATTGAAGCAACTACGGGACGCGAGAATAAAGACGGCAACCTTCGAATACAGAAGGTAAAAAAAAAACGAAAGCCTAATTTTGTTGATATTTCTTCAAAGCTGTGTAGATGACCTCAAAAAATATTTTATTTTTAAATAGATTTTGTGTGTATTGATTCGACGTTTCTTACAGATACAATTTAAATGTATGTGCATTAATAGCAAACTACGATACCGACTAAATATACGTTATATTTAAAAACTGTATCGTGATATGACGTTCTTATTGTGATATTCGTAATCTATGTATAAAATTGAGTGCTTTGCGAACTTTACCTTTCTGAGGGTAAAAATCGTGTTCCCTAGTGTCTCAGAAACGCTGTTCAAATTTCATTCGAAACTTAGAAAATGTTTGTTTTTAGTTTTTTGTTTGATCGAGTTCATAAAGAAATTAGTTTTTTGGAAATAATTACAATTTTTTAACTTAAATATTTATTTTTTGAAAAATGTATTTACAAAATAATAAAATACTTATTTCAGAGTATTAAATGAAACAAACCAGAAATGTTTATATTAAGTACATTCGGAGCAACCATTGATCATGTTTTCCGAAGTACGCGTAAATTTCAAAATATAATATATTGATAACTATTCAAATAAACAATTCTCAGGCAAATCAAAAAAAACACGTGCCTCTTTGATATTTCTAAATTTACGGAAACATTTCACACATTTAAAAAAATGTACTCTAGTGCGATTTGACAATACTGCAGCAATTACAACCCTACAACACCTTGAATTAAATTTTAATGCATCTCTTGAAATGAATGTCACCAATAGAATGTGGATTGGTTTAGCCATTAAGATGAATATCCCTAAATTAAAGTACTAGTGTATCATCAACCCAAAAAAACAGCAATGCCGAGCAAGTATATACTGAATACGGAATGCAGACTGCTAAGTGCGAAGAACTATCTTGCAATTTGCCCGCAAATTCTGCATTCTGCATTAGCGTTTGCAGCGTGCGTGCGTGGAACAATGGGCGGTGCAGCTGCAACGGCGTCGCCCGGCCTCGGAGCGGGCAGCGGAGCGGCCGCGAGCCGTGCGGCGGCAGTCAGTGGCCGCGCTAATTCGGGCGGCGCGCGCTCTATTTCGGGCCGGGGCGCGTGGCGAATTTTGACGTTTGTTACGTGGGTCCCCCAAGGCCTGCGCAGCGGGAGGCTCGTCCCCGGCACGTCGGCTGGCCTGCCGGCCGGCCGGCTTGCCTGCGAGGAGCTCAAGGCTCGATGCGGTCCCAACTCTTTATTTTCTCCAATAAACGCAGGTTAGTGTAGGTTTCAAAATATCAGAAATAATGACTGGGTGAGAGATTAAGTTCTAAAGGATCGTTCAAAATGTTGCCTGGCTGTCTGTTTGAGTGATGGCATATCCGAACGACTGACCGGCCGATCTATCGTCAGACCTATTGACTGACCGTACGATCGATTGAGCGCCGACCGACCGACCGACCGACCGACCGACCGACCGACCGACCGACTGACTGACTGACTGACTGACTGACTGACTGACGGACCGACCGAACGACTGACTGCCTGTCCGACTGTCTGCCCAAAAGTCTGACCGACCAACCGACTGACTGTCTTACTGACCGGCCGAACGGCTGCCTAATCGACCGACCGACCGACTGACCGACCGAACGAATAATTGACCGACCGTCTGTCAGACCGATCGGCTGTCTGACCGAGCGGCTGTCTGAACGACCGACGGTCAGACAGACGGACAGTCAGTCGGTAGGTCAGTCTGACAGTCGGCCGACCGACCGACCGACCGACCGACCGACCGACTGACTGACTGTCTGTCTGAACGACCGACCGACGAACTCACTGTCTGAATGAACGACCGACCGACCGATCGACTGTCTGACCGACCGACTGTCTGACTGTTGGATAAGTCAGGCTGGTTGGCAGAAACAGAGATGGATATTTCACCTACGTTTACTGGTACATTCTCTGCTCTCTAATTCTCCCAGGTATCTTCGGGAACTTTTTTCACAATCTAATGAGTCTGCTTCAAGAACTACCCGATTTTCGAATTTTCTACTTGTTATTCTTGTACAACGTTCCTTCAAATTCGAAGCATCTTTTAGCTATCATCGTCCACATTTCTTCAAATTAATCTCTCATGATCATCAATGAATCTCTTTCTTGATTTCCTACAAATCATTTTGTGAAAAACTTTGTTAATTTATCAAAGTTAACTTGTAATCTTACTTTAGTGTTTCTTAATGTATTAAATTATTTTTGTAAACTTTTCAATGTAAATGTTTAATATTACTTCAGGGTTTCCTGTTCTATTGTTTCATCTTCTATACAATTACAATTATATTGTACTTATATTTCTATTTCTATTTCTAACCCACATGTAATTGCACTTATACTTTCTTATGTTTTCTACTTATGCTTATCTTATTTAGGTGTTAACATTTATGACTTGTATTTTTCTTGTGATTAGTCTGAAAAGCACTAAGTTAATTACTGAGACTCACCGCTGTACATTTTTTCTGTGTAATAATGTATTATTATTTATTGACCTTCTATTATATTTTTGAAGAATGTGCTCACCCCGATTATCAGAAACAATTTAAAAAGTAAGGAATGACACAAACCCTCACCAAAACCTGTAATGTATGCGACCAACAAAGCCATAGTGATCGTATGATATTAACAAGAAAACCGGATGTTGTTATCCGGGTTTTGGAGAAAACAATTGTGTCTTCTTGCTGATATTACAGAGACAACAGAGTGCGATCAGTACGTTGTAACCAAAGCCAATAAAAGTATTACATACAAAATTTGAAAATCGAGATCAGCTAGACGTGGGACATACAAACATACAAAGTGTCCTTACTAACACGAAAATACTAGAATTTCAGAATTCAACCAAACCGTTTGTTGGCTCATATCATGTCTTATCTCACCGTCGTTGAAGAGGAGCAGATATACTAGATAGAAGACGTGACCAACTCAACAGATTACAGTGTGAATAAGGAGCAGATCGAAAAAAAAACAACAAAAAAACACACACAACTATATCGTTATCCTCAGTTAGACCTGAAAATACTCTGGAAACAAAGGGTGCCAGTTGTCCAGGAGCAATTTAGATTCTAGAAGTCATACTCAAAGACCTGAGCACTCTAGGCCCTAATGTGAGTTAATCATACCAGGTGCAAATCTCTGCGTTACTGGCTATTTCTCACATCCTACTCCTTGGGTGTTACACAAATCCAGAGTAGTATCAAACAACTTGGGTAGCGACGTCACTAAGTTGGGAGTGCAGTCGCTACCTCGACTCGAAGGATCGATCCTGCCTTGGATGTTTGTGTAGGTGTATGCATGTCTGCAGGGTTGCCAAAAATTTTGGAAAACGTGTCAATATTTAATCTCCCATACCAACAATTTCATTGACAAACTCTACGCTAGTGCAGGTTCCATTTTCGCGGCGAAAGAGGGTCCTAGAAAGGAGAAGACAGCGGCGCAACAGGAGGCGCGAGGAGCCCGCGCCAGGGCGACGTAAGCAGCCTCCTCCATTCAGCTGAGCGCGGAGGCGGCGAGCGAGCGCCGGCGGCCGCGTGCCGTTTAAGAGCGGCCAAAGGGGGATTGGCGGTGGCTGCCAGCTCAGGTCACGCGCCGCAGACGACGCGCGCCTATGTTGCAACTCGCACGACGCGGACGGGGCTGAAACGAGAGGATGGAGGCGTTCTCACTAAATTATGCTTTCGTGTGAAAAATACAGCGGTGCAAAAAATTAACATGTAGTAATGGCACTGACTTCTACATAATGTAGGCGTCCTGGTAGATCGATTTTGGTAATCACGAACTACTATACGATAATAAAAAAGCTTTTCAACAGCCTCAGTCTCAGCGAATTTAAGTGACAGGGCGCGCCTACGTGAAGTGCGTCTGGTCATGGGATGCGATGGGACAACAGGTCTTCCAAGCCGAAGAGCAGATGTTCCCCCGCTGAAACGAGGCCTCTGTCGTGTGCTGCCCTGCTAAGAGGAATCAACGAGTCAGAAAGGAATACCTTCCTATCAACACCTATGAGCAACTCATTCCCTCATCCCCCTTGAGCTATATAGTTATGAGGAACGCCGTAATATGTTGGCGTAATATAATAAGTAGAACCTCTATGACAGTACAGAGTCAAAAACACAAAGTACATAGCTAGAAAAACGTACATACAACTTCCAATTATAAGCCACCACGGCAGAGAAGCATCTCGTCCCGGATGGCCTAGATAATACTACAAACTCCGGCCGCGGAAGCCTACGCAATCAACTCATCCCCTCACTTTTGTCGACAAGAAAACTCCCTACAAACCCCCTTTTCCTACGTTTCCCTCAATAAAATAATACATCGAACATGAAAATAAAATATCCCGTCAATAACCATCTTCACTCTGCGCATGAGAACCAGTTGGTGGAATCGAAGTTCACTCTCTGTAACTTCACAAGGCAGAAGAGGAAGAATCTCATTCAGATTGTTCTCATGTTCTCCGCAAGATTGTGTTCCTGAGCCTGTCTTCATAGCTTTGCGTTTATGTTGTTTCTGCGAACAAACAATTTCACCTAAAATCTGTTGGTGGAATTTCACTATAAATGTATTTAATGGAGATATTATTGATATGTCTATTAGAGATAATTAATGGAAACAATTGGAAAAACATGTAGATTTAAATAATGGGGGATATGGTAATTTTAGTTTTCCGATTTTCAGAAAGTAAAAGTAGAGTATAATTTATTACATTCATTCAGATTCTCTTTACTTTTAATAAAATGTATCAGCGTGTATTTCTTTGATGTAGTTCGATCCATCCACTATGGCAGTGACGCCACTGAAGGGCATGTTCTCCTCATAACATTCATCTTGGTCATGTTCGAGTTTCAGGGCGATGCTTCATTAGAAATGTGTGTTCCTTACGTCATCAAATCAATAAGAAACCTCCTTTGATGTCAAGTAGAACCTCTATGACAGTACAGAGTCAAAAACACAAAGTACATAGCTAGAAAGACGTACATACAACTTCCAATTATAAGACGTGGCTTACATTGAAAACCAATGTACTTAGTTCTCAAGTGAGAAATAGGATTGACTTTTATATTGGTCAAGGAAAAGAAATATTTGTTAATTTCTACATTATTACATTCTTCCTTTCATAATTGGCGTTCGATTCAGTTCTCTTACGAGTCAGTGCATCGTGACTAGTAGATTTGACACTCATTTGAACGTTGAATCCTGATGTACTCGAATACGCGAAAAATACGCTCTTTGTGACCAGCGCTTGATAGTAATTTTAGACACTTTATAGATACAATTCCGTAATTTTCGTAAGTCCGTAAATTCATAAATCTTAGAATAATATTTTATAAATCTTAATAAATTTCGTGTCTCTGTGTCAATCCTTAGTAGGTATTTGCATAAAAATTATAATCTTCGTTTGAATATCATCCGTTTATCATGTTCTTCATTGCTCTTCCCCCTGACTTTCACTGTGCACTTTTAATAAAAAACATTTTCTCATTGATTTATTCAAATTAAAAATAAAAACATTTTCAAATATGAAATCAAAATGAGCAAAAACATTGGATATATTCTTCATTCCTCATTACATCGCTGCTGCACGTGTGTGTACCAAGGTCAAAACATGTGTGTGTGTGTGTGTGTGTGTGTCCATGCGTAGAATCGTGTTCTAACGAGTGGTGGTTCGGGACGACTTGTGGCGCTAGTGAAACACAAAATTAGCGAAGCATTCCACAGGCAAGAGTCACTTAACCGTTTAACCAGGTAGGCGCACAAGGACAAGTGTCCACAAAGCAACAAGGATCGCAATGGCTGTTACTGTGGCAGGGTGACAGAGTACGACGATGGCAACTGGCGTGCTCGTGTGAATTATAGTACGAATACTGGTGTCGGTGGAAATCATGATGCAGTTGTTTAACCGCTCATATTTTATATCTAAGACAGAATGGGATTTATCAGTTCATCTGACTTTTGCTGTGGATAAATAATACTTATTATGATGCGAGTGGGAAAAGTGATTGTCATTTTGTGAGTAGAAAACGTTGTGACATGATATAGGTAGACCGAGTGGCTCAAATCTACGATCAAAATAAAATCGCGTTTATCATGTTTGTCATACACTTTTACTAGAAAGCTTTACTGTCTTTCATCTTATTTTAATTCAAGTTTATAAATCACTGAATGATGTATGAAGGTTAGTAGAAGCCAATGCAGTCGAAAGTATTTTTTCTTTGTTGCATTCACAGATTTATCAGAACACGAGCATCGTCTCATTTTTATCACCAGTGATACAAATTGAACTTTCAGCAGCTATGTATACTCGGAAAGAACCGCTTTTACTAGTGGCTGTCTAAAATAATTAATCATTAACAATATATTCATGGTGTAAAACATTTCTGGTTTGTTATTTGGTTGTTCGTTTGGTTTAAACTTGCCCCTTGGATTTTCCTACGTTTTACATCATCATGAGAATTTTGTTTCTAGGCATTCTTCCGAAGTGTTCTTCTCCTTTTCGTTGTAAATTCAGTTTTCTCGCTAAGTTGAAGGCAAAAATTTCCCGTCATATGTCTTCACTTTGCTTATATTCTGTTAGGTAGTGGCTTGTGAAACATTGCAGGGAACTTTGAACTGGACTCGGACAAAGAACCAGAATAAAAGAATTATTCTTTTATTCTGGTCCAAGTCCAGTTTCATTTCCATATAACATTGTTGGAACAACCATTGTTATATAAATTTTAATGTCTTCTGCGCCTAATATTTTTAAAATGCAATTTATTGAGCTACAAAGATACCTAAATTTCCGAAGGAGGAAACAATATTTGTGTCAGGAATTCATGTGTCTACTGCTCCTCCTCTCATACCTGACAAGGGAATGGCATTATACTACTGTTGAGTTTTGATATGTGACACTGCATTGTGTAGGAAAAGAAACTTTTCAGATATTTGATGCCAATTTCTGCTAAAAGAGCCATTCCTACCAAATAAGCTCTCATTACGGTATGATTTAATAACTACGAACACCATTTTTGTATCAATTAAGGGCATTCAATGTATTTGGACGTTCAATGGAAGAGGTAGGGATGCGCGCGATGGAGTACACGATTGGTTTCACTGTGAGCGAATGTTACGAAATTTTTAAAAAAATAGAGCTATTGTCATTTTAATTAGTCAGACTCATTTTAAACATTTTAAAATTAATTCCATGATATGATTGGCTTTTTTCGAACGATTTCTTCAGTGTGTACAGCTACGTCGTATTTTTTTCCAAAACTACATTTGGATATGTCAAACGATGTACAAGTATTTTGGGTGTTAGTTATTTATCACACTTCAATGTGGCTTGTCTGGTAGGCATGGTCCGTTTAGCAGAAACTGGCATCAACGAACTTAAACTAATGTTTTTCTTCACAATGCTGTATATCACATTCCAAAACTTCACAAAACGAACATACCATTATCTTGTTGTCTAGGCTATCCGGGACGAGCCGCGTCACTGACATGGTGGCTAAAATTTCGCCCAGCGTATTGTGGCCTTCTTCAGAGCATACAGCTGAAGCTCTGCAGTACGCTCTGAAGAAGGCCACAATACGCTGGCCGAAACAGCCACCATGTCAGTGACGCGGCGCGTCCCGGATAGCCTAGACAACACAAACTCCGGCCGCGGAAGCCTACGCAACCATGCCATTCTCTTGTTACAAAAAAGTATTAAGTAAAATCATTTGTCATTCACCAAATGATAAGACTGATATGACTCAGATCCGTAAGTCATAGAAAAGGGGAAATTGCGTTCTATGGTGTACTGGTGATATTGCCAATTTGGGTGGTGAAAGATCGGCGACTAGTAGTGGTTTTGGCGACAGAGACGACGGCGTCAGCGGTGATGTGGCGGCAGAATCGGCAGGATGACGTTGGCAGCGGGCAGTGAGGGTGCAACCATGGTATTTTGACGGCGATGGATTTGTTGATTGTGCAACAAATGTGAATTTCGTGTCTTGCCGCGAGATGAAAGTACGTGTTATTTACTAAATCACATACGCTGATTGCGGAAATGAAATCAGAAATGTTCCATCACGTACCATTTTTTCTGTAAAAGGTACACCACATATACCACTTTCTAGAAACTTGGGAATGACTCAATAACAATACAGGAGGAATCAGTAGTGTATTAATTTACAGAACATGTAACAAAAATTATTTGTATTTCAAAAATTGTTTATGTTAAATGATTTGTATACAAGTAATTGACTTGTAATTAACTAATTGTATTACAAAACATAGAATGAAAACAGTACAACAAAGTTGAATGAAGCTTGAAATATAATTACAAGTTAAAAAGAAATAATATTTATAAAATAACAGAATGTGATAAGCGCCATAGCAACATTAATAACGTAACCAATCGCAGATGAAGTTGCGTTTTCTGAAGAAAGTTTAGGTGAGAGCGAAAAAGGGTTTTCACTATTGTCATCAGGGCACTGAACTACACAACAATTATATATTCTTGTTCTGCGGCAAATTTTATTGTCGCACTGTTTGATTCCGGGCGCTGCAACTGCAAAGGTCATTAATCCCGTAAGTGTAGGACATGTTTCTAACGCGAGATCCTCCTCCGCTGGATGGTGAGATTCGGCGCCGATCTCCATGTCGGTTAGCGGGGTTTTCTCCTACCAGGTATCTCCCACCAGCGAGGCGCTGTGGTAGTGTAAGAGTGGGTTTAAGCAAGGGGTAAGGATAGGGCGAGGAAGAGAAAGGAAAGATCGCATGCGGTCACTGACCCGTTTGTTAGGATACTGCTCCGGCAGTCCCCTGGTGTTGATCGGAGAAACCACGGAAAACTACTGATCAGAGCAGCCGGCCGCTAGAATTCTTCTCTAGATAGCGGCGGTTTAATTCGACCGAGCTATTTAGCCAGTGTCGAAAATCCTTCCGCCACACAGTGTGTAATTTTGGCAATCCAGTTGAAAAAACATCAGAATCTACAAAACTATAAATTGTTCACATCTATTCAAAGCATTTATTGAAAGAGAATTGTAATGATGACATGTGGAACAATATTCTTTGAAATAATATGAAGGCAACTGTTTTTTGTTGTTTTTTTTTTGCAAAAATAAAAAGTTGAACAACAGGGTCAGTTTGCGAACTAAGAAAAACGCAAATAGAAATAAAATGAAAGTGTAAAAATAACTAATAGATTAAACAAATTGTTTTATTATTAATTGTGGATCAATAAGTGAGAAAATTAAAATACAGATAAGCCAATACGGTAGAGAGAGAGAGAGACAGAAACATACAGACAGGCAGACACGCAGGCAGGAAGACAGGCAGACATACAGACAGGCAGGCAGCAAGACATGCAGACAGACAGACAGACAGGCAGGTAGCAAGACAGGCAGGCAGCAGGACAGGCAGGCTGCAGGACAGGCAGACAGACAGGTAGACAGGCAGTCAGTCAGGCAGTCAGACAGGCAGGCAGGCAGACAGGCAGACAGGCAGGCCGACAGAATAACATAAATGAACATGAGTGTAATATACAGTTGAACAGATGAAATGATCTTAATTGAAAAAAAAATAGATGGCTAGAGTTGATTATCTGTCTAGTAGCAACATATGTTGTGAGAAGAAGGTAAAATAGATTACAATGTTAGATACAATTGTATGGTTTGGAATGGAATCAGAAATTTCACATGAAGGGATAGTAAGAATCAGAGGTCCAACTAGCTAAGAACATTTGGGAAGGAAATATTACCTACTAATAGTTCGTTCCAGTCTGGCGTTGGGAAATATTATGCCATATGTATTAATGTCAATATTGACAAAGTTATTTAAAATTAGATTGCAAAGAACATCAATCAATTATTTATCTTGAAGAACTTCTAAAAAGAATAAAATCTTCTAAAACACAATTCGTGAGTGAGACTAACTTTATATATGTGCCAGTTGATGAACATTGGTCGCCCACACGAGATATAGTGAAATGCAACAGAGCCGTCAGATGACAGCGCAAGATCGTGAATGTTTAAACTTTTTTTACTGCCACCTCAAGCGATTTATAAGAAAATCGATTCACATTTCATGTACTACGGACGTTTTAAAATCAAATACCCTGGATAAACCCTTCTAAGTACATTGGAAATTGAACTGTTTTCCAGCCAGATTGCCAAAATTACACACTGTGCGCGGTCGAACTCTAGGACCTCCCGATCATAGGCACTGCCGTTCTGAGCCACCTCTGCCGGCCCGGCGGTGGGGAGGAGCGGGGTGGTATCGCTGGGTGGGCGGGGGCGGGGGCGGAGGTGGGGCGTTCGCGTCGCTGGTGGGCAGAGCGAAGTGCTAGCGGCGAATTGCGAGACCCCTAGGTCGAGGCCGTACCTATTTATAGGCGCGTTTACTTCACGGCAGAGCTCAGTGGCAGCGCGTCGGACATGAAAAGACGGCGCTTCGTTCTAGAAATACTACCACGTTCGGTTACAGGAATCAAGAAACTTTTTGAACTTACTCGATGGAGAAGATACATATTGTTTGACGTCTGAATGTTTTTAAAGATACTATTCTTGTTTAGAGATTTTTTAATTTGTAGTATTTTGTTTTTGAAGTTATTTGGTAGTCATATAAACATATATTTCCAATTGTATTAAGGCACAAGGATTATCAGAAAAGAAGAGTAACTTAAGAACTAAGATAATTGTACTTTATTGTTTACAGTACTGTACTATTAAAATTAACTGGGAAATATGTAACATTTTGAAAAATGCAAATTCAAATTCTGACAAATGCGAATTACGACTTCTAGAATACAAAATAAAATCATTATACCGTTTCTATTGTTTCAGATTTTCCAAATCTCCCATTTCTAATTGTTTTATCTGATTGCTTCATCTTTATCAACACTCTTTTCGAACTTTTTACTGCAATGAGCATAGCAAAATCAAACAGCAACAAAGCTCCCGCATTACCCATTGTAATCAACCTTGGACGCACAGCAAAATCGAACCTACACATTATTTATTTCCTTCCTCTCCTTGTGCTATCTTCACCCCTTACACTTGCATGCACTATATTATCACACACCTTGGGAGACCTGTCAGGAGCTTAGCTTGTCCCGGCTGGGGCGGATTCCTTCCGAGGGAGAACGTCGGCTCCAGATTTTACGTTCCTGACGGAAAAGGAATCCCATCGTGGGATATCACATGAATCGCAGAAAACAAAAATGTTCCATAACCCATTTTTTCCTGTTTTGACTTAACAGTTGGAAACTGTTCTTAAAGTATAAATTCACCTTTCCATGTATAAAAGTTCGTTGTCTGTGGCTACACTGACATCTGTAGTTGTCTTAATGTTAAGAAAAAATGTACGATGTCCCGAAGTTAGAACATTCTAGCTTGCTCTTCAAAATTTGAAGCTCCTGGACATCAAACGTTTTTTTTTTCATGCTCTACTCTAATATATGCTCTAGGCTTATGCACACGAGAATATGTGTGAATAAGTGCGTATGTATTTACGGAATAATACACGAAGTAATATTCGTATATTGAAAAAGTTATATGCTGTAAAAAAAGGCGGAAAAAGGGGATAAATCATGTTCTAATATGTAGTAAAATACTCCCTCTAACACGTTATGCGGTCTAATTCCACGAATAGTAAGTCCTTGATACCGCAAATGTGTTTTTTAACACGATCGACCGATGATTTTCCTCTATTATTTTGTTTTTAAAAAATTATCCAATTGTAAAATTTTAACATCCCTTTCACGTCGGAAATATTTACATTATTGGCAATGTCTAAAGTTATTGGATTTGTTAAAACAAATTCTTCAAATGACGTCTTATGAAGATACTCCGAAACTCTCGAAAACGAAAGTTTTCTGTGAAAATGAGTCAAATTTCCACAATTTCCGAAACATTTAGACGCCATTTTCTCCAAAAACATATCCAAAATTATTCCACAAACTTTTTGCACGGGTAGTGCTAAATGCAATGTATAATAAGACAAAGCCATTTTGTTGCTTTCTTCTGTTTCTTAAAAAAATACATAAATGTATTTTTTAATATCTCTCGCGCCTATAATATGCACATTTCTAGTACTTTGTATTATTGTATTTTGTGAGTTGAGGTACTTCAAATGACTTCCAATAAAGGTTTTCAAAAACTCAAAAGTTGTTTGCGAAAATGCTTCGAATTTCGTTTTACGGGGCAGGTTTGCACAGACATTCGAATGGATAATAAGTTGGTTCGATTGGAGCTAGAACTTTCAAATTAGGTTGGTTAATTAGATTAACTAAAATTTTGCCGTCGTGATTATTGGTTTGGCAGCCCCAGCTTGTGTGTTTGACGTTGAGGTCACATAGCAATAAAACATTTTCCGTGGGGTGAAAGAAATTAATTAGGTTCACATTTTGGATTTTGGTACTTGGTAGCTTATAAACTGATATTTTTCACAATTGATTGTTTTATGTTTGTATTCATTGCGATTGCTTCAATGCTTGGGGAGTCGGAAAGATTTGTTTCGTATTGATTAAAGCATAATTTAATCGCTCTTAGTACACCTTCACCTGTGGTTGCAGATATATCAGATCTGAAAAAAGTGCAATTGGGGATGAATAGCTTGTTGTTTCTGTTTTTTGTTTTTTTAGGTACGTTTTAACTCTGCCCGCGACGTCTACGCCGTAGTTACGTAGAAAGTAAATTAATTCTACTTTTTTATTGTTGCTGCCATTGGAGTTCCAAAATAAACAAGTTAAATTAACGTTGGATTTATCTGCCATGATATTAGTTAAGTACTCGGTTACGGAGTTTTGCATGGTACTGATTATTGATGGTATTAAAGAGTTGATAAAATTGACAATGCATGAGGTGATGGCATTTATTATTAAGTTCATTATCGGGTTGTTGGCGTGAGGGTCTTGTGTCTGAGAATGTGATGGGAGGTGTTATGGGAGTTTAGAGCGGTTTGCGATTGATTTTGTTTGTTTGAAATATGGTTCAAGTTCGGGAATGGGTTGGTTGGAGAACAAAATTGGGAATTGGTCATTTAGGTTGATTTGTGAAGATTGACTGGTTTGAGATTGGTTTTTGTTTTGGTTTGTATCTAAGACCTGATTTTTGTTGTTTTTTCACTTATTTCTTTAAATTCTACTCAGTTTTGGTTCCTACTGCCCGCCCGGTGGTTACCTTTGCAGAGAGCACTCGTCGGTGTTCTTGGGACATTTTACTGAATAATGATTGCCCGAGCAGAACGCGCAGTTGATGGCTTGATTATAGTTATTAGTTCAAACATCTTTGGCATTGCAAGGAGATTTTTGTTTTCTTTGCGATTTTGTACAGTCACCCGATGGTTACATATTTGATGTATTTCTAGTATGATATCGATTGGTTCGGTTCCGGTGAATTCAGCGGCCTCTACAGGAATAGGATTACCGTCGTTTTGGAGTCTAGTCACTTTCAGAATTGAAGGGTACCGCTGTTTTAAGTCTGGTGCTATTTCAAATTCTGTTATTGATTGATGAATATTTTTGAAAATCGCTTAATTTTCTTGTTTGAAGGGTCTTGAATGAATTCTTCTTTGTGTTTGTATTAGGTATTTAGCAATATTACGAAGTCTGTTGGTGTTTTGGCACTGATCTTGACTTAACCGTATTTAACGTCTGAAATGAAATTGATGAAAACCTTATTCTTAAGTTCCTTAGTGAAATTACTTACGTTTGTTATATTGGACACATACATTGAAGTAATTTTATTTGTTTGAGACAGATTTTCTTTTGGAAAATTGTGTAGGTACGCAAATCTCGTATCCTCGATTTCGGTATTAACTTTTCCTAATTCACTAAATCTGTTTCCGGTAGGCACATTATATTTACAAGTGGGTCAATAACTTTGTTGGGATCTGGAATCATTTTTTTGTTTGTTTTCATGAGAGTTTGAGAGTTCACCGACTGACCTTTTACTGGTGAGAGAGGTTGCGGTTGAATAAGAGGTGTGAGCGTTGGCAGCATTGACAGTTGAGTCACTAACCTCGAGATTCCCTTCGGGGTTGGGTCGGGTCAGGGCTGCGTCTGCGATGTAATCCATATCTTCTCTGGATGGTAACATTTCAGGATTTTGGTGCACTTCATCTGTGTAGGAAGCGTCGAATCTCCCGTTTAGAGCTAAAAGAGCACTGATTTTGATATCGAATGATATTCACTGCATTCAGACGATACCATTTAAGTTTCACTGTAACTTCGATGTTCACCCCCCTACGGGATACTACGTAACTGAGGAACTGCGGGAGCTCCGCTTAGTAGGTCCGCACGGCTCGGGACGAACACTAGAATGTTGGCGCTGCAGCGTAATCAATTGAGGCGCGGCGTCTCCGACGTCGGTGACCTTGTGACTGAACCTGCAGGACCGATGCGACACAGCGGACTAAGAGGGCGCCCGCTTTGTGTTGCAGGCGACGGCAACATGGACGCCGTGTACCCAGAGCCGCTGTCGCGCCTGCACCGGCGGGCCGTGCGCAAGCCGGCGCACCGCAGCTGCGGCGGCCGCTACCGCACGCAGCCCGTCACTTTCGCCGAGATCAAAGTAAGCCTCGCCCACAGACTGCTCGTTTTGCACACGCCCGCAGCTCAGATGGGTAAGCACGCACGCACACGGAATCACACGCGCGCACACACAAGAGCAAGCACTTCCACAAAAGCACACGCGCCCATACATAAATGTACGCACCGCCACACACGCACACGCGCGCGCACACATAAGCGCGCGCGCACACATAAGCGCGCGCGCACACATAAGCGCGCGCGCACAATCACACAAGCACAGTGGGACCCGCGCATCCACTTTGCACACCTTCAAATTGCACACGCACACTATTTTACGTACGCGCCAGGATCAATGCACATATTGAAGAAATTTGCGCGCACACGCAAAAAATACACACACAGACACAAAGTACACCCTCAATCACTTATCAATACGATTGTTTTACCATCCATTCTAGAGAAAGTTCGTCAACACTTGAGATTTCAAAACTACTTCAATATTAGTGTCATTGGAAAACAAATTAAGTAATCACAATTTTTAGTATTTTGTATTGTATCTCGTGCAATATTAGATTTTTATTGTATTAGATGAGATTTATTTCTATTAGATTTTTAGTATGAAAATACCGTCAATACAAGATGTACCCTAAATCCATTCCTCTCCTCCGATTCTGTATAATGCTGTTGAATTCAACATTTCAGGATTTTACTGTAAAATCTTGCTACTGTGTACATTGCGCTTCTCCCACGATAGTTCTTGCTGTCTCGCCTACTTCCTTTCTGTTAAATTGGAGTAATAAAGGCCTTTTTCCACCCTCTTGGTGGGTTACGTTGCTGTACTCTTATAAAAATTGTTATAAATACTAATTTAAAAAAGTTCTGACTGTATTCTAAGTGTTAATTTTCCGTAAACATGAATGTGAAATTTTACTTCAGCATTTTTTATTAAACGCAATATAATTACATTTCATACTGCATCTTTCCGCATAAAATCGCAGAAATTTAAGAATATTTTGTCCTTGATGTCCCAGATTTTTTCACTTTTTCTATGAAGATTTCAAGCAAAAATATGGAAAGCATTTCTATTTTTTTCCAACTTTTTTTTCGAGACTTTATGTTTTATAGTGTCTGAAAAAACACTTGCATTGCTTAAGTTAATCGTTTGTAATTCGTGTGATAATTGTCACAAAATTTTAATATATTGTGACTTTAAAGAAACAAAGATTATCTTCATTTGGTGTACGTGTTGAATTTATTAAGTTTTTAAAAAGCATGTCTTGTCTTATTTTATTTTTATTTTTTTAATTTCTTCCATTACTCAACAACTTAAAAATTTGAAAAAATACCATTGTTTTCTTCAGAGTTTTACATAATTCTGGTAAGTTTCAAAATGGGACGCTTATAAAATTCTGACATTGAATACGATAGAACTTTTTTTTTGCTGCAGCATACAATAGAAAGGTTTTTGTGTTACAGCGTCTGCCAAAGCGTCACTGCCAAACACGCCCATCTCAGCAGTAGACTATTACCACTGTTATACGGATACAGAGTAATAAATAAAAATATCCCTTCTTATCTTCTAATCTGCCTGACATGTATTTTTCACTTTTATTGACGATTAAATTTAAATTCAAATTCAAAAGTCCAATCCAAAGGTTTCAAACTAGTATTAAACTGTGGAATTATATGAATAAGATGATGTTATTCAGTAAATTAAATTGATTTTCTTGTGATTCACATTACATAGAATATCCATTTTGAATTGCTTAAAAAAGAAGCTATTTATAATCTTTGTGCCCTCTACATGTGTTTTATTTTCATATCACTGTTGCAAACTCTCTTTCGAAATTATGTTCAGTGTTGCTAAAACATTAGAGAAATTATATTCAATGATTTTTGACCCGTTGTAATTATATGTCTTTTGGTTCTTGAGTTTCGGGAAGTGAAAGGAAACCAACACTTTACATTGCCCACGTTTCGGCCATTGAGTCATCATCAAGACTGTAGGGGTATAAATGACGTAAATCGTACATTCTATGGTTTCTTTACCTCATTGTGACTGCATCCCTCAAAATGAATAGCTACTCTGTGCAAACATTCCGCACGTGGTGGGCATGGCTCCTGTTTGTATGTTTGGCGTGTGTTGCGTGTTGTTCAGCACGCATATTGAAGCTTTTTTTATTGGTGCATCAACAACGATGGCATTAGCGACAATTGCAATTTACATTTGGGTACAGGAATAGTAGTGTTCAGTTACGTTAACATATTTATTATGCTTAAAAAAGTACTTATAGTTTTGACTCTTACACTAATAACAATATTTAGTGGTTACGAAATATGGAATAACAATTATAACTGGACAACAATGAGAAAAATGTATTCAGTTACAATTAATATATGATAGTCATAGAAACTTTACATTTAGTATGACATGATTAGATATCATTAAAGATTTCAGATTCTTTACAAACGTGTATGATTTATTTCCGGGTATTCATGGGATTCCAAAATTGATTCAAATAAGTCATCTTTGTTGGAGCATTATCTCACAATTTTTGTTATTATTATTTTGTAAATTAGGCGCTGATCCCACGTGAGAAATGTATGTCTGTTAACACTGTTATAATCTTGTGTGAGAAGAGATCTGAGTTTACGTTGAAAAGGATGAATTTGTATCGTGTATAATTTTTTTTTTAAGATTCGCAAGTATTGCTTGATGATTAAATTGTTGTTTTCTCTGAAGAATAGCACAAAAGAATTTAGAATAGCTTAGTCATTACTTCAGTGCATTCTCTAAATTGCATCTTGAAGTACTAAAGAATAATGTTTAAAATCTCACACTGAACAATGAAAACACTTGGCGTCAAATTTTATTTGATATCGTTTTTGATTCAGAGTTTTATGTTACAGTATAAGTTATTAATAACGTGGTGAGTTATCGTGGGCATTTACAATTCAAATAATTATATGAGTCGTCATTGCCAACAATATTATTTATTACAAGAACAGCTTTCGATGGCTTAGTCATCATCAGTTGTCTAGTAAAAGAAATTTAAAAAACATTCACACGAGTCAAAAACAAAATTAGGATTAAATAGATCACCAATAATTTAAAATTTAAAAAATATAATTAACATTTTAATAACTGAAAGAAAAAAGAAAGGGGGTGTTAAATCATTTTCTATTACAAAGAAGGAAATTATATTGAACTGAACATGTGAAATTTTTGTAACAGAAAACATGAAATGTAAGTTGAGCTGTTTCTTACCTGCTGCATGGAAGCCACAAAAACTACTATGCGGGTTCGAGCGAGCCAAGGGGCTTAATAGCCAAGGGCCGGCTGTGGGGTGGAAGAGGGTCAGTGGAACAATTTCCCAATGCTTGCCATCTTAAGGAAGAACTTAATAATTCACAAGCCGTTTCCGTATCCCTACAATATAATAGTTTTAACTTCGCTGGGGGAGATGAACTTAATTTTGTGTGAAATATTGTAGTTAGGGGATATTTTCAGGTGTATACTATTATTATGATCAAGGTGTGGTGGAATATTATTAGGAGTGACTGTTTGCTCAAAATGATTGGCCAATGCTTCTGCTTTGCATATAGGAGCGAAGTTTTTCCTCATGAAGTATTTAATGATGGGATGTGAATTTTCGTTTTCTAATCGTTTTAGTAAATTGTCATAGTATATTATTTGTTGTATTAAGGGATTGAAATTATTATAGTTTGAATTACTGTAGTCAGTTATTGCTTTTTTGGATTATTGCATTTAGCAAATTAAATCTTTTTTTAATTGTTGTAATGTAATGATACATGAAAATCGTCTTCGTTTATTTTTGGTGCCTATTATATCCAAAATGGATTCAGGCAGTTTGACTTTTGGGTTCTGTTGCTATTAAGAGATTTGTCCTTGTTTAGTGATTTAATTGCACTAATAATTATATTATTTAGTTGTGCTATTGTTTGTTCTATTTCTGTGGGTTTTTAAGTTTTTGATTTGGGGTTTAATTATTTATAATATTTTTATATTTATACCAGTGGATGTTTTGTGTGTGCAGAGCGTAGGTAGGGGAGGGGTTTGATGTGTTGCGATAACGACTGGTAGGTGATCTGAATTTAGGTCTAAATGAGGAACTTAGTGAAAAATGGTTTATGTATTAGTTATTGCGAAATCTAGGATATCCTGATGCTTGTTTGGGTCTATTGTGTGTTGGTTCTGGTGATGCGATTAATTGAATTTTGAGATCGCCTATGATTTTAAACAGCATGATATCTGCCGTATTGGAGGTTCTGCATCCCCAGCTTGAATTTTTAGCATTTAGATCACGGGTAAATCATATGGGAGCCTCTTTTTGAAGTAATGCTGTTATATTTGTAATTTATATTACTTTTGGGAGGTTTGTACGCTGCTATAATTGTTATCAGTCTATAGTTTAATGGGATCTTCATTGCTACTGATTTTAATCCGGGAATACAAGGGAGATCGGTTTGTATGTGTGGAAACGTTTTATGAATTAGTATTAATACGCCACCGCCGTTTTGGTTTTGTCAATCATTTCTGATTCCATTATATCCAGCAATACTAGAAGAAATATCTGGCTAAAAATGAGTTTCAGCTATCTTTATTAATTTGTCATTTAGAACGTGTGTTAATTCTACTTTTTTGTTTTTAATACTGTAACGAATATTGCATCATCTGCCGGGATTCGCTGCGCGGATTGCGTTTTCTGCCAGAGCCCCCCCCCCCCAACTGGACGGTTCCGAGTTATTCGCGAGTCACGTAGAGGTGTGGCGCAAGTTCCGGATGGCTCGAGGCGGGCGCCGGCCAAGTATAAATTCGCCGCTGCCGGCGGCCTCAGGCAGTTAGTAGACAGCAGTAGCAGTAGCAGTCAGTCAGTGTATGTAGTCAGTGAGTATGCAGTCTAAGTCAGCCTGAAGTCGGAAGCTGAGCTGTGAAGTGTGCATCGCAGTGAACAGCAGTGTAGTGGACCCTGATCAGCGCAGTGAATTGTGGTATGCACAGTGAATTGTGGTATGCGTAGTGAAGTGTGGTCAGCGCAGTGGACCCTGGACAGTGCATCGGACTGTGCGATAGTGTAGAAGTGAAGTGTGTAAATAAATAATCAGGAGAAGTGAAGAGTGTAAATAAATAATCAAGAGAACAGAGTAATGTGTAAGGGAAATAATCAAGTGAAGAACACAAAAACTGTGTAACCTATCTGTAAATAAATCAAGTATTATAGTGTAGCATTGTTAACGAATTAACGCTTTTGTTAAAATATTTACTGGGTGTGTTTTAATTCACCACCGAGAAACTTTACAATACCATTGGCATTCCAATTTAATAGTTTTATTTTGCATTGTGGCGTTGTTCTGCCATTATTATTAAAAAAATTATGTGGTCTTTGTACATTATTAATTATTGTTGGGATGATGGTGTTAATAAAGTTTATTTTATAGGAAAAGATAGAGTTTATTAATGTGTGTATGAATATTTTAGTGTGGTTATTGCGGTGCTTATTGTGGTGTGATTTGATTGGACTGATTATGTACGTTAGATCTTAATTGCAAAATTAGAACGAAAGTGAAATGTGGGATATTGTTGGTTGGAGGGAGGTATGGAAAGTTTTGTGAGGATTTTCTTGGTGGAAGGTTATTTCTATTAATAGTTTTTGAGTTATTTGATTCATTTCTTTTGGATATGATAATAAGGGCAAGATTTGTTTAGTAATCTATTTGAAAATCTGATTGGCATTCTTCTATTCGAAGATCAGCTTTATGAGCCCCCTTGCTCAGTTTACAAATGGAAGGAAGACTTTTCTGAGGACACTGCAGAATAGTGATCTCCAGAGCAATAGATACAGGTTATTGAGTGATTGCAATTGTTTTTTGTATGTTCAAGATTTTAAGCACCGTAAGCACTGAATTGGACCCTTGGACCTGTTTCATTTTTCAGGTTTTACACTTATGCTACAAATCTCTTTACTTTGCAAGATTAAGGCTATGTACTCATGTTCGACAAATTCTGCTGCTACAACCGGTATTGTAATGTTCTTGTGGAGCCTAGTTACGCTGGTTAGAGAGGTGCACTTTGTTTTGAATCTTCATAAATTTCTTGTAAAGTTATGGAAGGATAAAGATTTTTGAAAACAATGGGGAACTTTTTGTTCGCTGGATTTTTGAAAACAATGGGGAAATTTTTTTCGCTGGATCTTTAAAGATGTGAAATTGTCTTTCTGTATTTAAGTACTTAAAAGCGTTTCTAAAGTCTGCTAATGTTTTAAACATTAGTGTTATTCGGTTATTGTTGTAGTCTGTTGTGAACTGATTTGTTAATTGCATTTTCATTTCTCTCTTGAACTCGGATATGTTTGGCATATTGTTTACATATATGGGTGGAATTCTTATGATTTCATTATTCTCTGGAGCCCTTTCATTTATCTAGCTGAATCTGTTTTCATTTTCGGTTAGTTTTTCTAGGGGGGGGCGAATCTGTTACTCCCTGGAACTGAGTATGGATCTAGTTCACTGCTAGAGGTTTTTTATTTGGTTGAGAGCTCGAATATGAATCAGCTTCATTGTGACCTCTCCTTCCGAGTTAGAGTTTATGCCGGGGTCATGATTGGTGAAGAAGGCGTTGTCCATAGCGCCGGCGATGGTGTGGCCTAGGCCACTGCTGGATGATGTTTCTACGTTGCTAATTGTGTTTATGACTGCAACTAATAATTGAAATATTATTTCACTTTGTCACTGCTCTGAGTTAAATTGACTGTAACTGACGTTACTTTGCGAACCGTTTTTGGTACCATACAACAGAGCTGGTGGTGAAGATCGCGGTGTGCTCGCCATCACGGTTTAGAGCGGACTGAAGCAGGTTAATGTGATGAAATTTTGGTGCAGACAGTTTCAAGACTTTTTTAACTAGATTAAAGACAACGGCTCTCTTTATCGCTATAGGATGGAAAGTCAAAAAATCTAGGGTCAGTCTAGCACAGCTTTTGTGTACCAATTAGTACACAATCCATTGTTATTATGAAAAATTGTTATACCCAAATCGGTTGATTTGTGAGTCTTGTTCTAATTCTAATGTGAATTTAATACCACGGTTGTAAGCATTAAAGTTCTGTAGCAAGGTGGCAATCGCATTATTAGGTAGAATAATAAGTGTGTCATCAACGTATCGAAGATAAAGTACAAATTTTACATTTTTCAACTCCTGTTATTCAAGTTTCCTCATGACAAATTCCGCGAAAAGGGAAGTTAATGAACCACTATAAGCGTGCCATTGTGTTGTTAAGATGAATTTCGATATAATTTAGAATAGATCTCACAGTTATGTGAATTTGGCCAAAATGAATACTAAGCGGTCTAGAATTATTTGTTAACACTTCTTCGATTGCATTTACTATTAAATCATGAGAGAAGGACGGGTACATGGCAATTACATAATAAAGCTGCCAATCTTAGATCTGAAAGTAGTTTTGATGTCATAATTATAATCATTTTCAAGATGTGGTTTTAATATCTAGTTTAGAAATTTTGAAAGGAAATAATAAACAGTGCGTACTGAAGATACTACAGGTGTAGGTTTTGTTTACGGACTTTAACCAATCCATACGTAAAGTCTACCGTAGGTGTAGTAGCAATTTAATACAATTTAGAAATGTCATAGCTTGATTATTGTGTTTTGATGTTGTTTATTGAAAATAGGATCTGACACATAGACACCAAATATATTCTTCTGTATCTGTAAGTTTTATATTAACATGATGGAATAGTATTGATATTTATGTAAAGCTATTCATGGTACTAAATCTTGCTAAAGATCTACATCTTGCTAAATCACACACTTGCACAATTGAAAATAATATTGCAAGGAGGAAAGTAAATTGTGGATATTTCTCTAGGTAATAGGGCAGCTTTTCATTATGACTCACAGTTTGATTATTTACGCAACTCTCATACTCGAATTGGTGAAATGGAAAATGTATATTTTGGGTCAACCCTGTTTTTCAATATGTGCAGGAGATTAGTGCAGTGGTATGTAATTAAACAATGGTCCTTTACACATTAAGACTAATCTATGCTGTTTTTCATACCAATTGCCTCCTCCTAATGAATCCTAATGAATGAATTCATCTATTTTTCTATAAAAAATCTGCAAAAATTAATTTATCGAAGAATATTTATGTCTAAGCAAATAAAAAGGTCTGGGAGTCATTGGATTCTATTATTCACATTTCAAGAACCAAAGTATTCAGCGCTTTAGATCAAATGATAAAGCTATTATAGTTTTGTTCAATAGTTCAGTGCATTGTCAATTGATTGCGTGCACATAATGTACATGTGGGTGGTTCAGTATTGTTCTTATGTTCCAATGGTATGATACAATTTTTTTACCAAAATAAATAAGTTTTATGCTTCGAGTTACTAGCATACAGGACTTAAAACATATATTTCTATCGTTTCAAAATAATTATAAAAACTGTCAATTACGTTCCAACACAAGTATTTTCATTTAATTTTATGATTATGCTTCATCAATTACGTTATGACATCTATTTCTATTACTCCGAATCTATGTACTAGCGTACCCGTGTGAGAACTCCCGCGTGTTATACTCCACTTAAAACAGTAAGTCCCTTAAGGCCACGAGTTGGCAGGAGACAAATTTTAAATCTCTCTTTATGAATACGATAGAAGAAAAAAATATAAAAAATAATTAGTTTTACTCTGTGGCAACTTATTGAAAGTATTGCTATATTATATAAAACTCCACAAAAATAATATACGTAAGTCTACAGGTATTTTAGTTTGTAAATAAGATTTGTTTATTGTTTTTAGTTATAAAATGAGGAATCTTTGGGAACTGGAAAAGTGTAAGCTTTTCTTAGTGGGAATGTGTGCAAGGTAGACCGGAAACTTCCAAGCAGAGGGCAAGGCAAGACAGGACTAGCTGGGCGGCGCACGGCGCAGCAGGGAGACAATGGGATTGAAGGGGGCCCCATCGCGGGGCATGGATAAATGGAATGCCACCTCCTGGCTAATAATTTACTATAATAAGGGTCTGGGCAACGCTGGGTACTTCTGCTAGTATGGATATAAATGGTTTTAGAGTCACTGAATCCGAATATGTCATTAAAATTTTTAAAAAAATTAAAAATAGCGGATCCAAAATAGCTGACATTGTTTAGAAATAAGCAGTTTATTTGTATGAAAATTTGATTACATTATATTAGTTTTAATTAATAACATTTATTTTAATTGTTTGCATGTATTGTTTATGAAAAATGTTCCTCGAGGAGTAAATTAAATCCATGGAACTAGAACAACAGTTCCAAGAAGCCCAAAATTTAATCTCCCACCTAAATTGTCAATCTTTTATCTGTCGCTACTCCAAAAGTTCCCAGTGGCCACGACCTAATACCAACATACGTACTCAAACGCATTCCATACACAGCTATTTTACTTATATCATCAATATTCAATGCATCTCTTCGTCTGCCATACTTCCCTCGCAAATGGAAACACGCCCACATTATTCCCATTCTGAAAACAGGCAAGCCAAAAAACGACCCGTCAATTAATCGTCCAATTAGCCTACTGCCTTCTTAAGAAAAACTGTTATAAAAAATATATTCCCACCAGATTACTCTCCCATCTCAGTTTAGTCCAAGTCATACCTTCGCACCATTTCGGTTTTCAACCACTAATTGTCACAATTCACCAAATATTAAGACTAACCGAAGATATAATTGAAGGCTTCCTTGAAAGGAAACACACATTCGCAATCTTCCTCGATATGGCTGGTTTTTTTTATTCTAGTTTGGCCATTGGCCCTCTGTAACCGCATAATATAAATACATTAATATGATTTATATACACGAATCTTGAGACATTACATACAGAAATTTAGTGTTAGATACAATACAATACAGTGGTTATATACAGTAGTTTGTAATGAGAAAAGACTTATCGGTTTATGTGTATGGGAGATCGAAAAACTCTCTTGGTAACTTTCTTTTTAACCTTTTGCGGTGAGGATTTTGCTTACCTATGTGAAAGAGAATAGCTGACGAGATCTTTAAATTTTGGAATAGAATTTTACGGATAAGAGGGAGAAATGGACGGGGATTGGCGTAATGCCAAGTTCCTTATGTAACTGCGCATTCGGAGTGTACCAGGGATGTTTTGTGATGATGCGTAGGAATCTATTTTGAAAAATTAGAATTTGTTGATGTTTGTTTTGGCTATGGCAACCCAGACTGGGGAAGCATAGTAAAGTATGGGTCGTATCATTGCTTTGAATAGCAACATGTAGTAGTTGGGATGATTTTTTGATAATCGGTTATAATTGATGGACTCTACTAGTCGCTCGTGCTATTTGGTGTTTTATATTTTGCCGCCATATAAGCCTTTTATCGAACAGGACTCCAAGATATTTTTGTTCGGAGGTGGGGGAGCCAGGTGATGTATTGTGATTGGTATGTGAGATTTGGGGGACGTCTGGTTTACGAAGGGTAAATTTTGTTGCCTGTCTTTTATTTGGATTTATTTCGTGTGCCATTTTTTAGTCCAGTTGGAAAATAATGTGAGGTGATGCTGCAGATCTTTCAAGGCAGATTGAAGATTGCTATTGGAGGAATAAAGTACGGTATCATCAGCAAAAAATCTATTGCAGTATTTTGGGTGATTGGAATATCCGAAGTGTAGACATTAAGTAAAGTGGGGGAGAAGGTGGATCCTTGAGGTACTCCTGCTTTGATGGTGAAAGGTGTGAAGAGAGCTCCGGGGAGACGTACAGAAAATGTTCGGTTGGAAAGAAAACTTTCAATGATGCGTGAAAGATATAATGGAGTACCTACACAATGGAGCTTGAAAATTAACCCTGGGTGGCAGACTGTATCGAAAGTTTTGACTGCATCTAGAAAAACGGCAGCGGTAAGCTTGTGGTCATGAAATCCTTCGATAATATCTTCAGTTAGGCGCAAGATGTGATACGTGGACAAACGGGGTTGGAATCCAAACTGATGAGGTGGTATGGCATTGACTAAGAATTTAGCCTAGAGAGTATACATTTTTCAAATAGCTTTCCCATTGTGGGTAGCAAACTAATCGCGCGATAGCTGGTTGGATGATTTTGAGCTTTCCCTGGCTTGAGAATGGGAATAATGGGGGCGTGTTTCCATTTATCAGAGAAGTACGTTTGTCTCAAAGCGGCATTGAATATTGCTGTAATACGAATACTTTTATGGGAAGACGTTTTAATAAAAACGTTGATATTAGATCATGGGCATTTGATAATTTAGAGGTTGCTAGTAAGAGGTTCTTGATGATTTCTGATGGTGAAATAAATTTAGGCCGTTCAGGAACTGTTATTTCTGGTCGTGCAATTACTTATTGAATATGATTATCGTGGTGCCAATTTTGAGAAGGGTAAGAAGTAAAGGTTGATGCAAAATAATTACCCAGCATTTCGCATTTATCGGAAGGAGAAGATGATTCTTCCATTGGAGTAACAAGGCTGGGTAGATTGGTAGGCTTGCGCAAAAGACGACGGGTTATGTTCCACAGTGTATGATTAGATGGGTTTGCCGTTTGAGTTTGAAGATAAATCTTTTGCGCAAGAATGGTCGCCAAAAGTTGTCTCGCAATTTTAGTTAGGAGGTTTAAACAAGATATTTGAAGAGTAGATCGATGTCTTAACCAGTGATTACGAATATATTGTTTATAATTGATCCGTTTCTCTAGTGGCATTGCTGGAAGCGAGGTGCGTTGATGGGCTGTGGGGGACGTTAAGGCGAGGGCATCTAATATAGTATGAGGAAGTGTGTCAATGGCGCTGTCGATTTCCTGCGTAGTTTGGAGTAATGGAAGTGGAGGTAGAATATGTGTAACTAGCATCTGATAATATGGCCGTGATTGTAAGTATGTGTACGAGGAAGCAAAATCAGCCGAAAAAGTCGTGTCTTAAAGAACCCTTTCAGTTTTTGGCCTCCAGTCTCTGTTTTACCGTGCGCTGTTAGAAATTTCTGCATTACTTTTAATGTAGAAGTACATGAAAGTAATTATCATGAACGCACATTAAATTTAATGTGCACATGGCCATTCAATTTAGTGTGCGTGTACATTAAATTTAGTATACGTGTACATTAAATTTAGTGTACGTGTACATTAAGTTTAATGTAGACTTACATTAAAGTTACTGTCCGTGTACATGAAATTTAATGTGCGTTCATGATAATTACTTTCATATTCTTTTTCATTAAAAGTAATGCAGAAATTTCTGACTGTTTGCTTTTTACTTTTCCTTCAAGTGCAAATTCTTCTACTCCTAACACATGATAACCACTACAGATGAATGATATTACATTGTGACAAATTTCGTACCTGTGTTGTGAAATAATGAAATGTTGAATGGTCGTTTAGTGGGCAAATGGAAGCTTAACAAGCCCCTCCATAACCTTGACAACTACAGATCCATATGCCTCCTACTCATTTTAGTAAAAACACTCGAACGCATCATCCTACGCAAAATGTCACCAATATTAGACGAACGACTCCGACCAACACAATTGTGGGAATTTTCTAGACTTTGTTCGTGATTCGTCTACTATGCCGTTTTTAACATTATATTATTTCAAAAATGAGTAATAAATTTAATTTTGGGGTAATAGATTAGTAATAAATTAGTACTAAATATTCCATTTGGTTTGATGTGATTGTGCTATAGTGGTTGTGCCAGCTTGACAGCCGCAAAGTCCAGCAAATCGACGTGGTCGTAAGAAATCTCGTGCACAGATATTTAGCCACGTTGCCTCTATAGCCATCCATAACTGCGGAAGTGTTGCCAGTGCATGATTTTGTTGAAAAACTGCCCTCTCGACTATGACCCATAAATCTTCGATGGAATTAATGTCGGGCGAGATGGGTGGCCAAATCATTCGCTTCATTTGTCCAGAACGTTCTTCAAACCAATCGCGAACAATTGTGGCTCGGTGACATTGCGCATTGGCATCCATAAAAAATCCATTTTTGTTTGGGAATATATTTATTTTTCCGAATAGAAATCTAAGTTATGCAATAAGTTTTGCAATTACGGCAGGTATTTATGATTAATTGATTGATAAAGATTCTGGGCGCGTCAATGGCTAAGATCAGTATTCCCGTAAGTGTAGTGCATGTTTCCTCGATCTGTGGCAGTGATATTCCTCCGCTGCATGGTGAGATCCGGCGACGACCTACCGTTGGCTAGCAAGGTTTCCCCAATCAGGTATCTCCCACCAGCAGGGCACCGCCCCAGCCGGGGCGAGCTCTAAGCTCCCGACTAGTCTCCCGGTAAGTGTGGCAGTGTAGTGCATGTTAGTGTAAATGTGTGTAAATAAGGTGTGAGGATAGGACAAGGAAGGGGAAGGACAGTTCGTGCGCGGTCCGTGGCCCGTTTGGTAGGGTACTGCTCAGGCATTCACGTGATGTTGATCGGAGAAAACATGGGGCAGGTATTTATGTCTTGATATATCGTACGTGTATATCAAACACATATTATTCCATTCAGTTAAATTGCTTAATTATGAAGTCAAAGATTGCTTTGTATTTGCTAATTGGGATTTTTCGTAGCCTTTAAAAAATCTTTTTGGCAGTTTCATAGGCCGATTACCCATCATTTTATTTCTCGAGTGTTGACTCAGCCTCAGCGCAGCCTCCTCTCTCCTCTCGCACTTCTTTTGAGGTCGTCCGGCGTCCGATAGGGCGATAAACCGCCTCTTCTCTTCCTTCCTCGGCTGCGGCCTGAGTCACCGGCGCTGAGCTGGCAGCCCCTGCCCCCCTCCCCGCAAGGCGACCACAGACGCCACGCCCCTCGCGCGCCGAACCAACCACCTCCGTTCCTCCCCTCCTCATCACCACTCCTCGCTTCTCCTCCCCTTCGCTCTCCCCGCCGCCACCCCACCGTACGACCCAGTCCCCCTCCCATTCCCTCCCGCTCCGTTCCACCCCCCGCAACTCTCCCCCACACGCCCCGCCCCTTCCCGCCACGTCCTGCCCTGCTACACCATACCACACTCTACCGCACATTTTTACCTACAGTTCGGATGAAAGGTTTATAAAAGAATTAAAACAGAGTTACGACTTATTAGTTAATGGTTTACGACTTATTAAATAATTGCAACGGTATGTGCTTAAAAAATGGTTTCAATAAATCATCGTCAACGTACAGTTTTAATTCTATTTCTGTTGCAAGGTTTTTTACCAACAACAAAAGTTTGTGAATAAAATAAAAACGTGAAATGCGCATATTTAATTAATTACAATATTTTTCTAGTAAGATTAGTCAGTAGTTACGCCAGAAACGTGATTTAAAAAAGGCTCTCTCTGTATTGGGCGTCGGAAATTTGGTGTTGCCTGAATTCAAGGCTCTTTTATGTTCACTGCGAAGGCAGACGTGAGGACCTCGCTAGATTTATAAATGTCTCGCGAAAGTATGTGATTTTAACGCGCCAGAACTTCCATCTATGACGTAGCTTCATCCTTGATGATGTGAGAAAAACGATAACACCTGGAACCAACTGCCCAACCCTACAGAACTCATCATTGAAAATATTTCGTACTAAAATGAACAATGAAGTGTTGGGTGTTTTATTCCTCTGCATATTTATAGTGAATTTGATATTTTTGACACATCGAGTACATTTCTCTAATAAAAAACTAAGCGCAATAAATATCATGAGAGTATTCATTCCGTTATAAGTGCCCTTGGACGCAGCAATGTGATATATGAATTTTTTCGGTGTCTTTCCACAACTCCAAAATTAAAGAGACTTGTTAAGGTTATGTACATTTTTTTAATTTTAGTAGTTTTCGCGCAATATTCCATGTGAAATTTTCTCAAAATTGGTTTCAATTTGTTTCTCTAAACTTGGTAGGGATAGTGCTAAACATACGCCAGAAGATGGCATAAACGACATATTGCTCTATTCTTTTGTTTTTTTTTCAAATATTACAAACATTAATTATTTTATTCGCCTCTCATGTCGTTAATATTTATATTAGCGATAATTTGTTCCCATTATTGTATTTATGAGTACATGTGCTTAAAATAATGTCATATAAAGTTTCTCAAAAACTCTACCGTTTTCGGTGAAAACTAGCTCAAAACTCCGCAGTTTGAGAAACGCTCTACCACCATTTTTTCAAAAAAGGTTTCACATTTTTTTTCTTAAAACGTTTTGAACGGATAGTGCTAAT
Source organism: Gryllus bimaculatus (assembly GCA_017312745.1). NCBI lineage: Eukaryota > Metazoa > Arthropoda > Insecta > Orthoptera > Gryllidae > Gryllus > Gryllus bimaculatus. The sequence goes on from BOPP01000003.1 coordinate 19,642,549, forward strand.
TCTACTCTTTAATATGACGTTAAGTTCATTTCGGAGTATTTTTTTTTAATTTTTTTGAAAAATTACACAATTTTTTTGAAAAATTACAAAAATTTTTGAATGATCTCTCACGCTGTTGATATGCAAATTTTCAGCAATTTGTTAACAGTATTGAATTTGTGAGTTAAAATTCTTAAAATGACTCTAAATGAAATATTTTGGTAACTCAAAAATTTTCTGTGAAAAAGAGTTTCAAATTTCTAATTTACAATAGCCAGTTTCTTTAAAAAACGGCTCCAAATTTTTCAAAGAAAATTCCCATTTAGGACGAGATTTTACTGTTTTTTAATAACCCAAAAAATATAGTTCCACACTACCATTAGGAAACCGAACAATTAAGAATATTTCAAAAAAATATACTTTGGGCGGCAATAAATAGTAGCAGGCAAGAATATGTGGCAAGTTCGAATAGCTAACCGAGGCTAAAGGAAATGGAAAACTAATACGGGAAAGTCTGTTCCATTCTGTAACACCACTAGTTAATATTTAAAACTCTTGGTCAGATTAGCAAGCTGTCATAACAGTTACGTGTGTGCCTTACTGCTGTATATATCGTTCGGAGAAGGCGAGAATTACTTTTCTAATAATGTAAGAAGTTACTTTATATGGTTTGGAGAACATAGTAAAGTTTGAAGAAATTGGTTAGTTTTCGTGATTGTTTTCTTCATACCAAAGAGGAGATCCCTGTAGATTAGTTGTGCGAAAAGATAACAGGCACCCCAGTACACACAGCACGTTATCCTCGGTTCATTTTTAAGAAGAGGATTTTGAAATAACTCCTTTACGGTACCTACGTTTGCGGAAATTCGCTTTTCCAACAACTTTACCGTCTTTTCTATCACACCTAAGGGAAGTTAATTCTGTAGGAATAATTATTCACTGAAGATGTCTTCAAAAGAATAACTAATTTTTTTGGACGTGTTCTACAAAGAAACCCAAAAGATTTGCAGAACATTGACATCAATTGCATTACTGACACATCTACAAACTCTAAACCCAAATACAAACTCTAAACCCATCGACAAACTCAATATTAAGCACTCATATTTGTCTTTGAAAGAGAGTATTTAATATTTATGTGAGGAAATAGTGAAATAAAAAAAGTAATAGTACAGTCCGACAATGTGCTTTTTTAAATCATATATTTTGTGTGGTAGCCAGACCTCGAATATTGTGGCAACACTAATTCTAAGAATATTTCATAATAATATGTGCATCTTCAGAAAGCCAGCGGAGTCAAGTTTTTATTTATTTGCATACTTTTTGTGAGAGATCATGTAATAAACCTCAAAGGCAAAAGAAACACATTTAGTAATGTATTTTTCTTGATGTTTCAAGTTTGATGTTATTTTGGTTTTCACGCACTGAAAATACTTCAGTGACCCCTCAATTTGTAATGAAGCTTTTTTATAATCTTCAATATTCCGAAGATTATTAAATTGCACTGAAAAATGGTACTACCCATTTACTGTCTTGTGTACTGTCTTGTGTACTTTAATGTCTGTTGGTGCTCTCACTAGTAAGGTGCCACTGCAGAGAGACTTTCCTGTCGCGCTATATTTATCTATTTGCTTCACGTATTTGTCAAAAAAGCACTCGAATCCGGGTAAGACTCACATCGGTACATGAACGATAAGGTTGATTAATTGGAATAATTTTTAAACATGTATCAATGGGTTAATTCAGCCAGAAACACGTTAAACCACTACAGCGTCCGCTACTCTTCCCATGGCGATGCAGCGCGCACGCGTGCGGAATGCAATACTGCAGGCAGAGGAGAGGTCCGGTCCGAGAGGGCTGCTGAGGTGCTGGCGCAGGACCATGCAGTTGCACCTGCGGGGTGGCGTCGGGGACACAGCGAGCCCTATTCAGGCAGGTGGCCGCAGCAAAAGGTACCCATTGTTTCGGAATCCTCTGTTGCGAAGACGCCAGGTTGCGTAGAAGACCTCAATCTTGCGGGTATGAACGCCAGGCTCATGTCGAATGGTGTGTTCAGGATTTGACAGGTGCTAACGGGAAGCAAATGGTACGGTAGTACATGGTACGGCTCACATGTACACATGTAAATAAATCCAGTGCGTACCAAACCATCCTGTCTGTGATTTGTACAAACCCACGACGTTACAATACTCTTTATCAGTATAATTCGTATTTTATTCTCTTTAGGTAACGTTGGATACCCAGACGGGACTCTTAAGCGAAGGGGTGAACCTACTCACTCTTATGCCGTATACATTTAAATAATTTTAGTAAGCTAAAACACCGAATGTAGAACGTTAATTACTTTATATATAATTTACAATTAAAAGATGTATTTATACAATACATTTTTTAGAACTTCTGGCTTTTACCTTATTTCTCGCGAAACTAAATGCACACTTATTGGTGGGACCAACATCGCATTATTTGTTAGCTAATTTTCAACAGCACAAAAACACTACAAAAAGTGTCATAGAATACATTTGATCGAAGGAGAGATTTCTAAAAACTTCTCTGGTACGCTCCAACCATTCACCTCCGCGGCTGGCTCAAACTAGATGGAAGATGTTAGACTTATCCGCTTATTTCTTTCTAACGGCTGTGGGAATAAATGCGTGCAGCTCATACACCTTAAAACAGATGCTGTAGAAATGCTGTTTGTTCACGCGCGCTGCCTATTGCGAGAACGTCTCTCGCGGCGCGGCCGGTGTGCGCGGCTTACGCGAGGGGATTGCTGTGGAAAGCGTCGCTACGCGCTTCCAAGTTGAGGTCGAGGCTCGGGCCTTTCGGGAATGGCATACAACATTCTTGAGTTTGTCTGACACAAAATTACCAACGTATTGTATGAAAATATACTTCACAAATAATTTGGCGTGTATATTTTCTGAAATGTTTTCCGGGAAAGCCTATATTTTCTTGCCACCTGCTTTGCCCCGCAAGTTTTTCCCTGAATGTTCGTATACTCGCGCAAAAACGAATCGTACGCGTCCGCTCGCGTTTACAAATCGTATCACACACTGCATTTCAGCCAAGGATACATTTGTAACGAAGAGCGAATTCATTTAAAATAAAATAATTTTTAGTAAAATAGAACAACACAGTCTGAGCTTGCATTACATTGGTTCTTGAGATTAATTAAAATTGAATCAAGCGCGGTCAGGTTATACATAACGACTCAGAATAAATATTACAAAAGTCTAAGGCATGATCACTTTTCCCCCATAAATGAATGGTTGGAAATTCCATATAACGGAGTTATATGCGTCATATATGTCATTCACCACTCATTCTAGGCAGCCCGATACGCACAGATGGTTTATAGGTGCATGCAATCTCCTTGACCGAGCCAAAACGTGGCGTGGCGAACATATGTGTAAGGAGTTGAATAATCAGGTGTAAATGTCACATGTAAAAGTGCATATAATTCTATTATATACAATTTCCTACTATAGTAATCTTACTAAGGAATTTTTCATGAGCAAAAAGCGATCATTTTCCAACCAATTTACATGCTCTAGAAGTTTGTATCATTCATTCTGAGTCCCTCTGTGTAATTTACAAGGGTGGTTTCAATCTTCCGTCGTGCATGCGACCTCTGAAGCCATCGCATCTGTTCTCTGGAGGAGGGTTTCTCAGGATCACCGCCTCGCGCAGTCCACGTAGCGGCCGCGACCGCGTGGCGCCGTGACGTGTTGACACGTTTAATTACCAAACCCAACTCGTCCGCAAACACAAAACTAGTGATGCTCAGAATAGCACAGACTTTCCCGAATAAGTTTTCTATTACCTTTGAGCGGGGCTAGCTATTCTGACTTGCAAAATACTCAAGCTAGCTGCCCTCTATCGCCGCCCGAAGATCTTTTTATTTCCTAATTTTTTGGTTTCCTAATTGTAGAACGGAAATATTACTTTAAGATTATTAAAGATCTCGTCACAAATAGCAATTTTCTTCGAAACATTTGACGCCGTTTTTAAGAACATGGGGTTTAGCGCTACTGTAAATTCGAAATTTGAAGCACCTCAGAAAATGTTTCAGTTATCGAAAAACGTCATTCAAAGTCATTCGAAGCGCTTTAACTCACAAATGCAAACAAATTAACAAATTCTTGGAATTGGTCATATTAACGGGGTGACAGATCTTTCAAAAAAATTACATTTGTGTAATTTTTTAAAAAACAAAAAATACCCCGAAATGAACTTTACCTCATATTAAACGGTGCAATTAGCATTATACGTTCGAAAAGTTCTAAGAAAAAATTTGGAGTAGTTTTTGAGAAAATGGCGTTTGAGAGTTTCTGAAAATGCGGAATTTTGAGCTAGTTTTTACAGAAATACTGAGTTTTTGAGAAACTTTCTATGACACTATTTGAAATACATGTACTCATAAATACAATATTGTAAACAACTTGCCTCAAATATAAAATATTAATGACATGAGAGACAAGTAAAAGTTTTTGTAATTTTGGAAAAACAAAAGAATAGAGCAATATGGCGCTTTATATCAACTCATAGAGTGCATATGGCACTATATGTACCAAAAGTTTAAAAAAAAAAATTTGGAGCCGTTTTTGAGAAAATCTTGTTTTTGTTGTTTTTTAAAATTGCACTTATTGCAAACAATATTGCTCGAAAACTACTAAAATTTTGAAAAAATGTACAAGACGTTAATGAAAAAACTAATTATGGACAACAAAATTGATTTGGAGGAAAATCTCTCTCTTCCATTTTGTAGTTGTAGGAAGTCATCGAAAAACATTCAAATTTTTTGAAATAATCGAAAATTCAGAGTAATCAGTGAAAATCTTGCCTATGCCGCCTTTATAAGTGCATTTTACTCTATTCTTAAATTGAATTGAATTGAATTAATGCCTTATTTTACCTGGCGAGACTCACGCCATTAGGCCTGCTCTTCCGTCTGACCACGCAAATTTCTCTACGCTCCTTTCACCAACTAGAAGAGAAAAGAGGTATTTCTGGGTGAGAAACAGGCGATTTCAATTTAGCTCAGAGACATCATTTAGGCTTGAGGATCTTTTACATGCAAGTAAATCTACTAACATGGGACAGCCAGCTTTACTTCTCCTCCGAAGGAAGGCGTACGAAGGATTTTTTTAGCCCTTAAAAATCAACGGCTTCGGTTGGTTTTGAACCCGATTCTTAAAAGACATTTATTAAATAATTTGAGCTTTTTTTGAGAAGATTTTGAAAATGGCCGTAGGGCGTCATGTAAATTAATCCCAAAAATTAATGATTTTTTAAAAATCGCTTATCTTTAACTTAGGCTACATTGACAGGGGTTTATTCAGTTTGAAAAAAATTGTACGTCTAGTTTAGGCGCTAGTGTTGTTCACATACACCAGACCGACGAACGCACAGATGTTATGCCGTCGATCAATTTTTCGGTATCAAGGACCTATAAAAATGGTTTATGGCTGCACCACGTGTTAAAGGATTTGTTTCGTAATGTAGCAACAGAACAACGTTTAAAAAGCAAGCACGAAAAGAAACCCAGTTAAAATTGTATGTAATTATGGCTCTCCCAGTTCTACTGCATGGATGTGTAACCTGGGTTCAAAAACAAGAAGAGTTTAGGAGGATTGAATGAGCATAAATGAGATTTTTGAGGGGAGTAAAGGGCTATACATTAAGTGACCAAATAAAAAGTGAAAAAATAAGAGAGGAACTATGGCGGAAAGAAACAGTACATGACAAAATTATGAAGTACAGTCAGCAATGGGTGATGACCCATATTGGAAATATGCCGTCAGACAGACGTCCAGTGCAAGCCCTGAATTTTAAGCTGAGAGGAAAGAGAAACATTGCAAGGCCGAGAATGAGGTAGAAAGAGGATGGAATAGGCAATATGCCTACTCCGTGAAGGAGGATGGTTTAGCAATAGGGTTTATCCAATTTTTCGTTCCCAGGGCTTACCAATGAATTGTTTCTGTCGAAAATCGCCGTTTTTTTGCGCAGAATTACATATGCAGCATTCCCTATACTAATCGTATTACTGTGTATATACGTATGTATAAGGAAAAGTAATAAAATCGCCGAATAACCTGAAGAAATGTACCTTCGTTTTCGCCGTCTTATCGTCGCTAGAAGACGTAACAGAAGAACTTGCCGTAATCAGCGAGAAGACAGAAGAGTCGTCAAATTTCGAAAACGTCCGCGTTGTCCAACTTAGCCGTACTCACACTTCAACTCACCGCCACTAGCGCACCAGAAACTACACTGTGCCTTGCCCCAGCTGGCGGGCTTACACACGCCCTGCGGCTCCTTCTGATTGGCTGCGCCGCTGACGTGCGACGCCAATGCATTGGCATTGTTGGTAGTGGTGCTAAGCGCCGTCCCTACTGGCAGAGGCGGATCCAGCCGATCATTTTGGAGGGGACCTCATAGATTTTTGTTAAATTAGAGGCATTTCTTATTGTAGTGTATATTATTTTTGTAATGTATATGTGATACTATACAATATTTACATAATTCGAACATAAATAAATATTTAAATCAAGTTTGCCAAATAAAGGAAGGTAACAAACGAAAGCACTAGGTCTTTTTGGGGGGGGGGTATGCTCCCCCTCTCATGGACCCGCCACTGCACACTGGCGCATGTGCTGGGAACACGACCGCAGTCTCTCAGTGTGTTTCGCGCAGCCGCCACTGCTGCCAGCGCGGGAGTTGGAGGGGCTGGCTGTATTACGTGGGCGGAGCTGCCCAGCAGTGTACTCGTCATAGCAATTATGAGTCCATCACCCAGGGGGTCTCACTGCAAGCTAAATGAGCACCAGTTGCCTCTCGGCGAACGGGTGTTTCACTGTCCCACATTCTGGTTGAGAATCTTCTTCTCGGACACTGCCGGCGTCCTCATTAATGAATTGGCGGATGTCTTGTGTTGTCCCGTGTCTCTTTTTTAAAAAATATTTGTTTTATTTGCAATTTGCTCAAACATGTAAACGTTACGCAAAAGTGGCAACAGCAGTTATGATATTAGTGAAGTAGTCACGTACTTCCGACTTCAATGAGTAAGTACAAGCTTGTGGATCTCAAGGTATGAATGATAAATCCAGGGTATGGTGGTGTTGGGCTGTTTGTCTGTTGCTGTTGCTCTGTAGGATCATTTCCACATGGTCGGGATGGATGTTGAACCTGTTCTGATATTTTTACTAACGGAGGTGATTTCTTTTTTATTGTACTAGATCTCGTTGGAAAGTTTCCCACATTGCAGGGAGCCAATCAATCGTACGAGGTATCTTACATAGGAGCCTCTGCTGAATTTAAAGTTTGAGGTGTATGATGGGCCCCGCAACTGCATTCCGTGGGTCAATATTGGTTCAGTACGGCTATATAGATTCATTTTTTGAATACAGTTGATTTCCAACCCAATATCCAATAAACATTTATTATTTTTAAACCTATTCTCACATTTCTCTGCTTTTTAAGGGCGTCTCTACCATTCAACCGTCTGCCTAGGGTTCAATCTCGCAACTGAAAGAGCAACATGCCTCTAGAATTCTCCTCCCGACAGCAGTTAAAGTAGACCTAGCTCTCTAGCTAGTGTCGCAAAATCCTGCCACCGTCTGATCTCGAACCTAGAACCTTCCGGTCAGCGATAATGCAGTGACATCAGATGACGTCCTGAGCCCCCTTTCCCAGTATCATTTTCGAACATTTGTTCTAAGACACCTGTAGTCATTAGCCCGGAGGCTGATTGCGATTGCAATCGTAAAATACATGGCATTTTTGGCGTTGGCGTTTGACATTTAAACTCGCATCGCACACGCTGTGGACAGCGCTCGCTCTCTTTGCGCTGCTGCGCACGGGAAACGTCTCAACAACGCCGAGGCAACGGAGCGAGTCACGGCTAACAGCGGCGCCTGTTACGGGAACAGGCGTCACGGCGGTGAAAGCCTGGCGAAGTTCAGTCATTACGAGAAGATACGACTACAGGATTGTGCCCCGTTTACCAGATGATACTCAAGCTACGTTTATGGACATCTTCTGGTAAACGGCTATTAGGAATTGGTCTTGATTTTTCTCTCCCGGCGACTCTGACAACTTATCAAGGTTTTGGTACGAGTACATATAAGGCAACACAATAATGTGGACTTCTTTACCATGTTGCCTTATGTAATGTAATTGTTACATCAGTTTGTACCTCATTTGACACATTTCACTGTGCTCATCCAATTTTATTTTATTTTCAATCGTTCTATGAATTTTAAAGGTTTAATTATTGAACGTCCTGGAGATCTTACTATACACCAGCCGGAAGGTTCAAGATTTCTAGTTCCGACGACGGCGGACTAGCTGCATAGCATTTTGAATCCATTCGGAGGCAATTCCAGCGACCAACTCGACTGCCCTGAACACCGTCTCCTTTATCCCGGATTTCTCCGATTAAAACCAGGCGAATGCTGGAGCAGTGTCGTAACAAGCGAGTCATGCATGCACGCGATCTTTGCTTCATCTTTTTTCTCCCGTCCCCTTACGCATACACTTACTAACATTTATTACACTACCGCGTATGTCGGAACATTAGTTGGGAACTTAGAACATGCCCTGACTGGGGCGGTAACCCGCAAAGGGAGATACGTAGAGGAGGAAATCCGCATGCTCGGCGCCGGATCTGATCCAGAGGGGGAGCACTGTGTCACACTTATGGAAGGAATAATGTACTTGTAGGCTGTAATTTACCGCACAGCTCAGAATACACAATTTGTAGATTATTATAGATAAAGTGTAGTGTAGTTCAGTGCAGTGGAAAGCTACTTTAATTATTTATATGGCATAACCAAAGAAAGATGTAGTGAAAGTGTAGTGTAGTGTAGTGTAATGTAGTGAAGTGAAGTGAAGTGAAGTGAAGTGACGTGCGACAGTAGGTGGGGAGCAAATCTAAATGCTTAAAGAGCTAACTTTAAAAATCCACATAGTGTTTATATTTAAAAAACAAATTGTGTAACTGGTTAATTTTATGTATATGTATATATGTGCATGTTTACTAGGTGTAACTAAATATATGTTCTTCATTTAAATGTAGGCATGTATAATATGTAGGGCAAGTGTGTGTGTGTGTGTTCGTGTTATGTGTGAACGTGAGAGTGAGCATTCATGTATAGGAATGTGTGTGTATGTATGTATGTATGCATGTGTATGTATATATGTGTGTGTGTGTATGGGTGTATATATGTGCCATAGATGTATACAGGTCTGTGTATGTTTATATATTGAGTGTATATGCTCGAAAGAAGTGTAGTGTAAATTGTTTTTATATGGTAAATTGTTTTTTGTATTATAAATGTTCATATATTGTAAAACTGTAGGGTTGTGGCTACCACCTGGCAATCAGCCAATTGTAGCCAAATAAATATTATTATTATTATTATTATAAGGAAGTAATAAATGCGCCCGGAAAACGCATTCTCGCGGAAACATTTAAGCGATTAAAAATCGAAGGTGCGAAAGTGATTTTTTTAATTTTTTTATTGTTTTATTTATTTATTTACTTTGTTAGTTAGTTAATTTTTTTTATTTTATTTTTACTTTTGCACCTCAGAGTTTTGAACGATTTTTGACCGAGTAAATAACACGCAGCGCCCACTGCGTGGCGGCCGCGACGATCCGAGAACCGGGCGCTCCCCCTCCCTTCCCCTGCGGACATATTTGTGCCAACGCGCGCGGCGCGACGAGCTGTCTCTGACTGTTACCCCAGAAAATAGCTGCGCAACATCCCCCCGGGTAAACAATCTAATTTTAGCGTTTTCGCACCCCGATACCATCCCGTGATTCAGTTGCGAAATACGGATTTCGCACACAGTAATTTAAAGAAATATCGCTTCACCGGGGCGGCCCATCAAGTGCTCTCGCGACGGAAGTGTAAGAGATTGGAGATAGCAGGGGCATGAGCTCGAGAGAGAGACTGCTTTCTGACTCACGAACTTAATAGCGTTTACATGTAGTCTGGAACTTCCAGGATCCAATTTCGTTCAGGTCGACGATTTTCGATTGCCGACTAAAAGAAGACAAATACTGATTTCTGATTATACTAATTACGAAACCTTGGTTCATAGTAAAAACTGTAGTAAAGGTTATTCCAATCTCCAAAATTGATGTTTCCTAATCTATCTGAATGAACTGGAAGATTTGAGAGTTTCAAATGGATATTTTAAGTTTTGAGAGTACTTCACATGAAGCCTTAAAAATATGTTCAGAATTTTCTGAAAAATTGCATCAAATATTTTGATCTAACTTTGTCTTTCGATAGCGTAAAGGACGATTAAGAGAATGGTGCAGGTCTCGTGTTCGCTAAAATTCCAGATTTTTTGAAGATTGCAAAAGTGAAATTATTCTTCCTACCACCATAATATTCAAGATAGAGTATTTTTCCTAAAATTAAATGTGTTTCTTCAAGACGGATTTTTAAATAAGTTTATCATTACATTTTTTGAAGAAAATGTCTAATTTTCATGTAATTTTGCGCGAAATATAGGAAATTTCTTCTCAGAAATCACAACATTTTTTTTCTTTAAATTTTATTTTCGTTTGTAATTAGAGACGATAATAAATATGTAACTAGTCAATTTTTGGCTGGCGTTTGTTCTTTTTTCGAAAATTTCTTATTTCAAAACTACACAATTGGAGATAGAGATTTTTGCTTTAAACAATTATTGCAAATTCGATTGACGGCAAAACTGTCTATCCCTTAGTCTATCTGTTCGTCTGTTCCCCCAACCGTCTGTCCGCCTGTCCGTCGGTCCATTCATCCGTCTACTCACCCGTCCGGTACAAAATGATACTAGTTTCATTTCCGGCAAATTTTCTGTATTTTGGAAAATTGCACAAAAGTATCACAATGAGATACAATAGTACAATATGGAAGATAGAGATTTTTGTCTTAATGAAACTCTACATGATGTTCTCTCTATGATGATGACTCTAATGATGTTCTACAAAATTCTGTTCTACAATTCACGAAATCGGGTCTTTAAAAAAGAACATCTAAAATGTGTTGAGAAAACGAGTAAGTTTCGGGTATAAATTATTTTAAAAATTCTTAAAAACTGTTCCAATATTTTTCCATCAATACCTTCCAAACATTTGTTTCCAAGAATAGAAGGGGCCCATATGAGTATGGTGTAGGTCTTATTTTCGTTGAAATCTCTGAATGTCGTAAAAAGCAAATTTAGATGTAATGGGAAAATGTATGTGCTGTTATAGCACCGATTGTTTCCTTTGTATCTTATGTACACTACAGTTCCTTATTTCTTGTATTTAGTGCAGTCGATAAGTCATTTTGCCTTGCAAAAGGTGAGATAGTAGGTTTTATTTTTTATATTATTGGTAATAAGAAAACCCTTAATTTTCCAACTCTAAATACTTTGGAACAAGTTTTTGAAACAAAAAAACAAAATAATTTGGGCATTTTTTTTCAAAATAATATTTTAATGGTTGATCTTAAAGCCAAAATAGTTATGTACAATTTTAAAGGTCATAAAATTTCATTTATTTATAAATTACTTTTCTCAAGAAAACGATAACAGAGCTACAAGATTTTAAAATTCCACTAAATTTTCCTTTTGAATGTGAAGTTGCACCGAATTACTAATGGCTTAATGTAGTATTTGTTTGAAATTCTAAGTTCATTATAAATAAAAAACAATTAAATACTGTTTTAGTTCTTACTGAGGTTGAACTCTTGTTTGAAGGTTCTGGTAAGGGTGACGGTATTCGTTCAGGCAATTATCAAGATTTACGTACATCAAAAGCATTTTAGTAGAATAAAATGACGTTAATATAAATGATAATAATAATAATAATAATAATAATAATAATAATAATAATAATAATAATAATAATAAATATTATTGATGTTATTATCATTGTTATTATTATTCACAACTAGTTGTAAGGCAGCCCTATTCACAAAGAAATTGGGTACACACTTTTGTGAAGTTTTCTTGTTAACCATCAATAATCAATGCGAATGAAAACAATACGATTGATGCTGGAAAATCACATTCGTAACGTAGATTTGGTCACATAAGATGCAGGGTATCACATTTCATGACAAAATAAAGTGCGCCACAGTTCATGATTGGCCAGAAGAGGGAAGCGGTAAGAAAAATCGGATAGAAAAAGCGATAAACGTTTTGAGATACACCACCCTGATTGGGGTATTTTGTATGTGTAGTGAAACACTATTGGTTTTAAATTCACGAGTGAAATAGTCGCCTTAATCCACCGCCACCCTTACCGAGGTTCATCTGGGGTTTGTCAATCGCATAAAACGCACGCCAGGATGTCCCTTGCTTGCATTTCTAGGATTGGGGTGAGGAATGAGGGAGGGCTTACGGGCGAGACAATGCCATCGCCTACTCTCGGTCTACGCCGAGCCGGGTCACTTGAATATTTCGAACCCGCAGCGCGGTCGTCTAACTACCGAGGCCGTAATTCCCGTAAGTGTAGTGCATATTTTCTCGGTAGTGGCGGTGATCTTCCACTGCTGCATGATGAGATCTGGCGCCGACCTACCGTCGGCTAGGGGGAGGGGGTTCCTAACCAGGTATCTCCCACCCGCAGGGCACCGCCCCAGGCAAGACAAGCTCTAAGCTCCCGACCGGTCTCCCGGCATGTGAGGTAGTGTAGTGGATGTAAGTGTAAGTAAGACGAGGAAGCGGAAGGAAAGTTCGCGCGCTGTGACCCGTTTGTTATGGTTCTGCTCCGGCATTCGCCTGATGTTGATCGGAGAAAGCATGGAAAACTACCGATCAGAGCAGCCGGCCTCTAGAATTCTCCTCCAGGCAGTCACTGAAGCTAGTGCCGTAAATCTTGCCACTGTTGGTACTCAACCCTAGGGCCTCCTGGTCAGAGGCACTGCAGTGACATCAGTTGATGCGCTCAGCCACCTCGCCCGGTGCGTCAGAGTAGGATCGAATCTGTCGAAATCCCTCATTTTCGGCTGTTCTCGGCAGTGGCGGCTGAGCGAGCTTTGCAGGCTGTATGTTAATAGTTTCGTTGAGTTTCCCTTGTTAGAAGCATAATAGGCAGGATCGCGTAATCTGGTCTAAGCTAGCTATACGAACTTGCCATATCTTGCCACCTGCATCAATCGCCGCCTAAAGTACATTTTCTAAACATTTTCTTACTTTTTTGGTCTCCTAATAGTGGCACTCGTGGTATTATCTTTGAAAATTTCGGTTGGTTATATATCAAGAGTTTCACTCGGTCTCGCCACTCAATAGACTTTTTGAAGACAAAAATTAATGTAGTGCAGTGAGTCTTTGAGAATTTAATGAAGGTAATGAAAAAGCGGATAAACTGTTTGAAAATTCACCTTATATATTAAATGACATGATATTCTAAGAGGTTTACTGTTCCTCCGGCCATTCACAATTTCAACATTCATGGTATGACGTGTGAATTTACTTATGACTAGCGATGTCGGCGCCTGCAGGATAGGCAATTTCCAACACGTAAACGTCAAGACGGTTGCCATGTCAGCATCAACGTCCTCATTTTCAACTTTCCTCAATAAAACGCACTTAATAAATTGTGGAAATATATTTCATAAACTCCCCATATTATAAATTAAAGATAATTCCTTAACAAGGTTGTCTTTAACCATCGGTTTTATGATAGCAAGTAAGTTGAAGAAAAATGTCATTTTTTTGATCTTTATTTTTAGTCGCACGACTAAGGTTCTTAGCGACTACAAGGGTTTATAGCAGAGAATTATGATTTAATCGATAATTACATTAACATAAGTATCATTATATATAAATCATATCGTATTACAGCATGACATATAATGTATCTTGCGTAACATAAACATACACTATCATCAGGACAGAATCATAACATATCTCCAGTACGCTTACTATAATATTATATTTCTAGCATGACGTTGTTTGCAAAATTTGACCATCTTGTTCTGAAAGGGGCTAGAGAACAGGATTTTCTCTATTTCATTTGTATTAAAAAACATAATTCTAATGTATCTCAGTAGCCGCCGCTGCCGGTCCCAAGCCGGACAAAGGACGAGGGTTTCAAGTAAGGTTAGCTCCCTTCCTGAAAGAAAGAAAAAAAACTCTGGTCAGAGAACCGCGCAAAGGCTCGGAACTTCACACAATTGGGACGTGGAATGTTAAATCATGGAAAAGAAAAAGTCAGAATATAATGATGGAAATTGCAGGCAGGAAATTGGATTTCTGTAACATATCAGAAACAAAAAAGGAAAGGTAAAGGCACTGAAGTAATTAATGACTACATCCTGATCTACAGAGGACGAGGTAAAGATGAAAGGGGGTACAGCTGGAGTAGAACACTCTAGCACAAATATATATATATATATATATATATATATATATATATATATATATATATATATATATATATATATATATATATATTGTAACGAGTCAAAATAATCAAACACGTTCGATGTTCGTGTGCGCGGCCCACCTGTACAAAATTGATACGACGAATACCACAGTGACAGACAAGAGACCCAAAAATATTTTCAAAAATCATTAATCAGAATTGGAATGAACGTCTTACCGAACGCAGTGTGATATATGGTCAGGTGGACGACGAAATAGTATGAACTGTAGGACGTTGTTCAGTTAGAAATGAAGACTGAGTAATGTAATCATCGACAAGGAATGTATGTCTTAGAGGAGCTCGAAGATTTGGGAAAAATATGATGTTTGACGACGTGTACACGTGAGCAGGATGGAAATACAAACAGACAGCAATGTTGTTTTTTTAATTTTTCGGTTTCCCAGCAATAGAACGGAAATATTATTTCAAGAATATTAGAGAACAAAAAACCGTGTCCAAAATGGCAATTTTCTTTCAAAAATTTGGAGTTGTTTTTAAGAAAACGGCGCATAAGCGTCACAGTAAATTCAAAATTTGAAGTATTTTCACAGAAAAAATTGAGTTTTAGAAAAACTTCACCTGAAGTCATTTGAAGCACTTTAACTCACAAATAGTGTTTTCAAATAGCTGTAATTGTGTATATTACAGGCGTGTGAGATATTTTAAAAAAATTCATTTGTTTAATTTTAAAAAAAAATTACCCCGAAATGAACTTAACGTGATACTAAAGAGTGCAATTAGCATTATCCTGTCGAAAAGTTTGAAGAAAAATTTGGAGCCGTTTTTGAGAAAATGAGGCTTGATCGTTTCTGAAATTGCGAAATTTTGAGCTAGTTTTGTCAGAAAATGGTTGAGTTTTCGAGAAGCTTTATCTGACATTATTTAAAGCACATGTACTCATAAATATAATATTGTGAATAAATTGCCGCTAATGTGTATATTAATGACGTACGCGAGAAGTGAAAAAAATTACATTTTTGTAGGAAACACAAAAGAATGGAGCAATCTGGCGTTTATGTCATGTTATAGAGTGCATTTAGCACAACTCTCACCAAAAGCTTAAAGAAAGAAATTGGAGCCGTTTTTGCGAAAATCTTACTTTTGTAATTTTTTTTAAACAATTGCACAAATTGCACGCAATATTGCGCGAAAACTAGTAAAATTTTCTAAAAAAAAGCAGTACCGTAATATGAGAACAAATTATGGACAACACATTTCTTTTGAAGGAAAAATCTCCATCTTTAATTTTGTAGTTGTAGGAAGACCCCGATAAACATTTAACTTTTGAAATTTTCAAAACTTCAGAGTTAACAGAGAAAATCGTACATATGCTACGCGTATACTTGCATTTACTCTATACTTTAAAAAAATTTAAAGAAAAGATTTTTTGCGAAAATTTTGAAAATGTCCCAAAGTGTTCATGTAAAGTTCTTGTCTAAAAACTAATGAATGCATTTCAAAATCGCAGAGCTTGGACTTAGGCCAAATGAACAGGGGAAAAATCCTATACATGGTTTAGGCGTTAGTATTGTTCACATACACCAAACAGACGGGCGGATAAACAGACAGACGGACGTTTTGAAGAAAGAAAACAACCACTTTTTCGGTATCAGGGGTCCCCAAAAATTGAATTTCCGTTTCAATCTCGTAATCGATTTTCCGCAGCATTACATACATAATATATATATATATATATATATATATATATATATATATATTACTCCGTATATACATACGTTTACGGGAAAGTAAAAAGTCCAAATAAAAATTTGATAAAACTCCAGAAGTGCAATTAATTTGTTCCTATTAATAAAACTCATAAAATCGTAACAATAAAAAAGGAATTTTGCCAAACTTCCGGGCTGTAGCTGCGAGGCGAGTTTAACAAAAAAAAATGAGATGTGTTAATTCGGAAATTGCAATATAAATAGTATTACGTAACCATTACGAAGGGCGAAAATGTATGTGCTGTTTTAGCATCACTTTTAGTTTCAGAAATGCAATGAAATCATATCCGCAGCTCTTTCTCAGAAGCAAGTATTACTCGGGTATTTCTAGGAAGTGAAAATGTTTAGTGTTCAAGTGTTTCAAACCACGTTTTGTTGGTACTTTTATTCGTTATTCTACTGTGTAGTAAAATGTGAGATAGGAATTCCGGATCTCAAGAACACGTGCACAGATAATTCTTCTTAGGCATACATCATTTTTTGGTTGTTGTTTTTTCTTTGTTTCGAAATAAATCAAATAAACTTGTTGTCTTACTGTGAATAAGCACCAATAATAAACATATTGTTGGCCAAATATGAATAATGTACATATTTATTAATGTAATATTAATAATAATATTTGGTAGATCGGAATTTGGCGGTGGCACGGTTTCTTTGGTTTCTTTTAATGATTTATTGATTCTCGTGTTGAAATTATGGTTCATTGTTGCTCGTGTAGGTCAGTATAATAGAGTAGAGTAAAATAAAATTATATTGTAAGATGAACGCCCAACGACCTGAAAGGTGAGTATTCGCATAAATTGGGTTGGTAATAATGCGTTAGACAGACTCAAGGGTGTTCTATGTTAACGCGAAGGCCGAATGCCCGAGCCTCGTCCTCAACTCGGACACGCGTAGCGAAGCGTCACGGTTCCACAGGAAAGTGCGCCGACCGCGCTTCTGCCGCATTGACTACAAAATTAATTTCTAGGATGAAAAATACGAACTGAAAATACGAACTGTTCAGTTCGAATTGTCAGCCCCGTTCACGAACTGAACGTTTACATTGCATTGTTGACAACCGACTCCTTAGAGGTGAACGACATTTGTCGCTGTAAAAAGAACCGTGACACTGCCAACTTCCGATTTATAATAATATTTATAATTGTGAATATGTTCATATGTATGTTCAATCTTCCTGATTAAGTGCTTCTTACATATTGGTAAATTGATATTATGTTCTGGTTTTGTGTATTTCAAGCACATTGCTGAAAAGCTTTGTTAGAGATATTTAAAATAATAGCATATTTATTGCAGTACAATTACCATTTTACATGTTCGTTACGATCAGTGAGAGAACATTATTTTGTCATTTTGAAGCAGCAGTAGTTGAATTTATTTAGTCACATCAACTACAAGGTCGTTACAGATTTGATTAAAAGATTGTTAGTCATTCTTTAAGCACATTAATCGTGTTATCATTTTGTATTACATGCTGTTTCCTGACCATCTTTAGTATATCCATATCGTTATTTATGGGATTGTGTCTTCAAATCAAACAATTATATCAGCTTGCCGACGTTTCGAAGTTTAATTTTTCCTACGTCGGGGATGAATTCTAAACAACACGGTTAAAGCGATGCACAATAAATGTGAAGTATGCAATCAAAACACATACATATAAAACAAATTAAAATAAAAGCACCACAAAGGGATACATTATTAGGGTGATGTAAATTATACAAACATTATAATACACTTGCGACCTATGCCAGTCATGTGGCACTATTTAATAGGTTGCATATAGAATTTTCTTGAGGCCTTAATATATATGTTAAACTACAAAACATTTAATTACACAATTTTATAGTAAACAATTTAAAGAGCGGTATTTCAAAATGCATTCCCTTTCTGCACCATGTATTCGACAGAGTGCAAAGAGCTTCTCTTGTTTCAGGAGGTGGACGAGGAGAACCTGGACGAGGGCGCCCCGGAGCAGACCGCTGGCACCGCCAGCAAATCCGAACTCGATCTCAACTCGAAATTTGAAGAATTCTGGCGAGCGGGCCGGGAGAAGGCGAAGGAGAAGAAGCGCAAGAAGGAGCTGAACAAGCTGTCGACCGAGAGCGCCGGCAGCAACCCGTCCTCCCCGTCGCCGTCGCCCACGTCCCCCGCGTCCCCCGCGGCCCCCACGGCCCCCGCGCCGCCGGCGCCGTCCGGGCCCGCCGCCCCGCTGCCTCCCGGGCTGGCGGCGCCGCGGCCCTCGATATGAGCATCTGCCCGCCCCCGCCGCCAGCAGACATGGCCTCCGAGATGGTCGCCGTCCTTCGGTGCCCGCCGCCCCTGCGAGAAACGTCCACGCGACGTTGCATTTGTGGGCCGACGGAGAGATTTGAGGCGAGAAGTCCCGTTTCTCGCCAGATTGTTTTTCCTATTTCTTCGAATCGAATGACTTAATACGAAAACTTTTTGATGACAATAATATATACATATGTATTCGTATTGTGCATTAATTACTGTATAGATAATGGATATCGACGGTTTTGTAGGTATCTTGAGAAATGAATATTTTGAAATAAATGTGATGTGTAAAGTGTAAACTTCACTATTTTTACAGAAATGGTTAACCCACTTTTGGAACAAACTCAAGTAAGTTGTGATGCATTTAGAGTAAGCAGTAGAGTAAGTAATATCTTCATTTTTCTATGCATCCAGTTGCTGAAGATATGCCGTATTGAATATGGAAATTTGCTGTGGAGTTTTCTTCGTCATGGCCCACCGTCTTTGTGACTAAACAAACGTTACTTGATTTTAATTTCATTAAGAATGTTGATACGGAAGGACATTATAAATTATTATTTAAGGTGTTCAATATATGAATATTTTCTAGCGTATTTTATTAGATAGAAAGTGATATTTTCTCGCTACATTTGTGCTTTTTTGCGAAGTTGTAATTGATCGCATACATTCAGAGAAATGAAAGTGATATTACCTCATTATCGTTCTGTTTCTTAATCTATACACTTTTCAAAACATATTTTTCCAAGAGAAATGACTGCGAGGTAGTCCTGCGAAAAACTGCAAAGTGGTCAAAATCTGTTTCAGGTAAGATATAAAAACCTTCGTAATATCGATTTAATCATTGAAAGTGCTTCCACTTTGGAACAGCTATCAAATTCGTTGGTATAATAGCTATCAATGAAAGGATAAAGGCATGAATTTGTAATAACAAACGAAGCCTACTAAACATATGCAATAAATTAAGTTCTGTTGATTTCTTATAAACAAATAAAGACTGTGGTTTAAGTATTACAGAAACGACACAAAAAATATTTCGAATTGCAAAACTTGTGCTCATGAATGTGGACAGTTCTGAGATTCTATTTCTCTTAAACGCGGTATACCAGCCAATAAACACTGAACGGCAGAATGCGCATTAATATTTTAGTAATATTCAATTCTATTCTAATAAAAAACCACTGGTTTAAAAAGTCGACCTAGTTAGAGCTGTTTCTATCGTCAGTGTCATCGTCTCGAAATTGCACCATATCTTATCATATCACATCAGCTAATTTTTAAATGACCCGAACGGTAATCTGAATACATAAATATGTGTTTGTGTATATTCTAGCATAACTCCGAAACACTTGAAGCAATGTCATCTACATACAGCATGAATACTTAAGAGCGACGGAGAAAAAAACATTGATGGTTCCCGATCCAAAACATTACCCCAGTGTCGTAGCGTAGTGTGGCGGTCCACGTCTGGCGGCAAACTTTCACTAATAATAATAATAATAATAATAATAATAATAATAATAGTCATTTGTAAATATTTGAACCACTTGATTTCATATTTTTGTTGCACCTACAACTCGGACCGATGGATGTGAGCAATGAATTTTTCATTTCTTATTCTGTGACGGCTTCTTTAAATGAATGTATAATAAATAAAGACATTTGTCCTTGTAGCCACTGGCAACACCATCTGTACTAACTTGTAGGGATTACCCTATTTGATTTTTTGCTTGAAATGCTAATGACATATTCAGCGAGAACAATTGTTATCATAATGTAAAGTGTTCCAAATTGGGTAATAACATCTGCAAATTAGATTGCAGTACGGTTAAGTCCCTTTAGAGAAGTTCGTTTAACAATTCAAATAAAGTTTCATTAATGGGTCGTCTAATGTCCAATTCACATTAAGTTAATCGTATACAATACTTGTGCATGTATTCGCTTTCCAAATTGTAATTTTAGTGCTCATAAGTACATGCAGCGAATGATTATGATTATTTAAATTACTAAATGTTGAAAATTGAATTCTTCCGGTACGTATACATTCAACTATGTATTAAATATTTTATTTGAATTTTTATCTGTGTAATTGTATGTTTGACTATCTGTTACGTTGCTCAAGCTTGTGTATTTTAGTCTTTAAACTTGAAATGCCTAAATAAAAGGGCGGCGAAATTTTCCTCCACCTCGGGCGGCTGACACCCACACTACGCCAATGCATTACCCCCATTTATTTTGTACAAAAAGTGGTTAATACAATCTGCAAAGCATTACTTCTAGGCTGTCCGGGTGACGCCGCGTCGTTGGCAGATAGGCCGACGTTTCGCCTGTCATGTCATGCGGCGTCACCCGGACAGCCTAGAAGTAATGAACTCGAGCCGCGGAAGCCTACGTGTACAAAAATCTGCAAAGCAGGTATGCACTGTGGATCGCGAGACAGGGGTGCGGGCTGGGCAGTCAAGCGATTTGTGGTCGGAGCAGAACAGAGGTAGGACGAAACTTCGCGGGCAGGGCCGGGCGAGGAAGGAGGGGCAGAGGCACAGAAAGCCCATTCGAGTCCCGTCCACCGAGCCGTTCACATCGCAGAGCGCTCGTAAAAGTCGGAACGCTAGCGTCGGTACGGGCCCGCCCGATACCGACAAACCAGTTTATATTTCAAGTGCTTCTTGTAATAAGTGCAAAAAGTGAAATATAGTATTAATCCAGTGCATCGAATAACTCTCACCAATGGTATTCGATGTGAATCAATCAACAGGCAACGTAGTCAGCAATGCTCTTTACGTGCTACACAACTCCAGCGGTATTCCGCAAAGCAACTTCATCAATTTGCCTACCACACACAGTGAAAGTGACACGAACGAGGATACAGCCATGGAATCTTCAACATCAGAAACTTCATGTTATCAAGACCCATCGCAAGGTACAACGCTCGTAACCTTAAGCACCCGGCGTGAGGTATAAGCCAGCGTCAACCAAAGAAAAAGGTCAGTAGGCGAGGACGCTTCCAACAGCGATAACAAAAAACACGTGCAAGTACAAGTGACAGTGACTATGTTAAAGGTTCTACATCAGATTTAGCCAGTTCACCACCCACAGACGTTTACGATGTTTCAATAGGCTCCGTAGTACAAAACTTCAACTTCAGAAATGAAAATATAGACTTGCAATCTTCATACAAGGTCCCAGTAGGTAACAGATTTACGGAATTAGCCTCCAAGGAAACCAATTCTCTTCCCTCAGATAACCGCTTCAACTATCTTAAGTATGATCAATCTTCACAGCCTACTACAACCAATAAAATACCCCCAATTATTATAGCCGAGGTAACTAATATCAACTCATTCGTTAATGAAATTAAAGTTAACGTATCAAAAAACTTCGTGGCTGAACAAAAAAACAGCAAAGTGAAAATAAATCCCGGCGCAGGGGAAGATTTCCGTAAAATCATTAAATACTTAATCAATACAAATAGAAGATTCCACTCCTAGAAGACCCTGCAAACAAAAACTTTTCGGTAGTATTTAAAAATGTCCACCTCTCCATAACTGATAGTGAAATTATGCAAGATTTAAAACAAAGATACCCATCCATTGTTAAAATCGCCCGTCTTCAGAAGGACAACCATCCCATTCCTGTAATAGCAGCCGAGTTCAACGGCAATGAGCCACTGGAAACAATACTCAACATTAATCAAATCTGTAACCTCAAAGTCACCACCGAAAAAAGAAAAAGACCAAAAGGTCCACGACAATGCTATAGATGTTTGGACTTTGGACACTATAGAAACAATTGCAATCAAAAAATTAACTGTGCAATATGTTCCGGTAATCACTATATTGTAACTTGTCCCGAAAGTAAAGCAAACCCCACCTGTATTCTCTGCAAAGGCAATCACCGTGCAAATGTAAGAAATGAGAACTGTTTATACTATAAGGAAATTGTTGAAAAGAAAACCACCTCTCCCTACAACACTAGAAATCCATACCAAAGAACACCATTATCATCCTTTAACAACCAACAAGAACAACTTCCATCACTACCCCCTACCCAGCCAATACGTAACTTAACTAGAAACAATCACCCTGTAAACCAATCAGGATTCGAAAACAATATGAGATCACAGAGAAGCCGTACCCAACAAAACCAACAAGGTAATAATAATAATAATAATAATAATAATAATAATAATAATAATAATAATTAATAAATAATAATCCCCATTTAAATAAATAATTAATTTTATATCGTCCTGTATTATTAACTTCATAAACTCCCTCATACCATCAATAATCAATACAATTCAAAATACAGTAACAGCATTTTTAATAACAATAATGTCAATACAAGCCGATAGAAATATATCATTAACAAATTGGAATGCAAATGGGATCATCCAAAAAAATAGAACTTACTCAATATTTGCACACATATAACATAGACATCGCGTGCATAACAAAGACGCACCTAAACAATAGTAATAAATTTTACATACCAGAATACAAAATTTATAGAAATGACAGGACCAAACAAAAAGGAGGTAGTGTACTTATAGCAGTCAGGAATAATATAATCCATCATGAAATTAATATACCAAACATCGCAGGAATTGAAACAGTGGCAATAACTCTAGCAATGAACAATGAATCATGGAATATAATAACTGCCTATAAACCTCCATTAATAAAAATACAACCCCAAAATATTCTTAATCTATTCACCCCAAACAAAAAAAACATTAATACTAGGTGATCTAAACGCTAAACACACAAACTGGGGATGTCGTACTTGCAATCAAGCAGGAAAAATACTATCACAAGTTATAAACAATACCACTATCAATATACTTTCGCCTCCTGAACCAACATACTACCCAAGAGACGTAACTAAGCAACCAGACATCCTTGACATCGGACTGACTGACGGCAATATACATTTTTACTTAACTCCGTATCACGAACTCGACTCTGACCCTCTTCCGGTAAATATACTTACTCGAAAAAACATCATACAATACTCATATCACTCGACATAACACAGGCATTTGATAGTCTGGCACCAGGCACTAATATATAAATTAAAGAAAATAGGCACTCCACACTACATCACCTCAGTAATTCAAAACTATTTATCCAACAGAACCTTTGCAGTAACAATCAACAACTATTAATCAAACCCCAGGTTAATCAAAGCAGGATTGCCACAAGGTTCCCCCCTATAACACACACTGTTTAATCTCTATGTAGCAGATATCCCCATTGATGAAACAGTAAAAACAGCACAGTTTGCAGATGACACACTTATCTTCTCCTCCAGCCACTCTCTAATCAATATTAAAAACCAGATACAATTGTATCTAAACCAAATAGACAGTTGGTCATCCAAATTAAAAATAAAACCCAAACAAAACTGCAGCTAAAATATTCTCTTTAAGACCATACACTTCACCAACCCCACTCACATTAAATAATGAGCCCATCCCATGGTATCCTCCAAATAAACCCATAAAATATCTTGGACTGCACATGGACACCAAATTGAACTGGAAACAGCACATAGACATCAAAATAATACAAACCAAAAACAAATTGCATCAATTAAAAACTCTAATGATCAGAAATAATTACGTCCCATACAAAACAGGAATAACTTTATTCAAAACAATAATCGCACCTACTATTCTCTACACCTGCCCAGTATGGATCAAGGCTGCAAAAACAAACATCAACAAAGTTCAAATACTACAGAACCAATTCCTCCGTACAATCACTAATGCACCCTGGTGCATATCTAATCATCAATTACATAATGAATTCAACCTCGATCTCATCATGCACCACATCACCTACCTATCTCACAATTTCTTCTCAAATATACACCATATCCAAACCTTATCTTCATTCAAACTTTGCAAAAACCCCATCCATTCCACTCGCATAAAAAATAAATACCCATTCCACATATTTTGTGAATTGTTCTCAGATCTGGAATAGTTCCTATGAGGTGCCATTGTGGTTTCCTCAACCTCTGTAGTACTATAAAGTTAGGATAAGTTAAGTTATAAGTCATCAATACATTTGTAGAATTATTAAAAACTGAACTATGTACAAAACAATCAAATAAATAAAATTAAAAAATAAAATAAGAAGGTACAGAAATGGAGGGAAGAGCATGACGGGAATGGTATGACAGGGCAAAGTGGTGAGCGAAGGATGTTTAAATAAAATCATTTCCACTTTTGTATCATGGGTAGAATGACTTCTTTTTCCTCTCTGATAGATGATAGTCGTGATAAATAGCAATGCAACGCTGGATTACTTAAATTTCTATTATATTATTTGGAATAGTGATTTTTTAGTTATTAAATTTCTATTGTTTTATTATGACTTTTCCTATGAAAAAAGTTGTAATTAGGTTGGGTTTTTTATGCCCTTACTAAAGTTCATTATAATTTGTATGACCATATACCCGTATATATCTTATCTTATT
Source organism: Gryllus bimaculatus (assembly GCA_017312745.1). Lineage (NCBI taxonomy): Eukaryota > Metazoa > Arthropoda > Insecta > Orthoptera > Gryllidae > Gryllus > Gryllus bimaculatus. The sequence goes on from BOPP01000003.1 coordinate 19,667,436, forward strand.
TTCCTTTTGATGGCATCGTGGTCGACCTTCCCCTACTGTCGCATTCGTATTCACATTGCCGAAAGAGGTTGCTCAGGGCAGTAACTGATGTCACTGTAGTGTACTGTACTGACCGGGATGCCGCAGTTTCGAGTCCCGACAGTTGTAAAATTCTCTACACTAGCTTATCAGCGAGGTCGAATTCAGTCGTTGTCGGGATAAGAATTCTAGAGGTCTTCTGCTCTAATCGGTAGTTTTCTGTGGTTTCTCCGATTCCGGGCGGTTCGTGGCACGTTTGTTAGGGTACTGCTCCAACATTCGCCAAATGTCGACCAAGCGAATGCCGGAGCAGTCCTCCCACGATCTTTCCTTCCTCCTCCTTGTCCTATCCTCACCCCTTACACACACACACACATACACACACACACACACACACACACACACTCACACTAACATTCACTACACTACCACACATTCTTGGTGGCCGGTCGGGAGGTTAGAGCTTGTGCCGGCGGGGGCGGTGCTCCGCTAGTGGGAGATACCTGATAGAGGAAAAACCTCTCTAGCCGACGGTAGGTCGCCGCCGAATCTCACCATACATCGAGGAAACACCACAGTCACCTCCCGAGGAAAAGCATGCATTACCCTTACGGAACTAAAGACCTTAGTAGTTGATGCGCCCGGAATCACGAACAATCAATCAATTGTACTCTTATTACGTCGGGTAATGTATTGGAGAAAATATGATAGATTGAAAAATAATATAAATCTACAAATAATGATCCCGTCGTGTATTACATAGAACGAGCGTATCACAAACATTCAGAACGAAAAACAGTCCCAGCTGGCATTCGGGTCCGGAAATACCGTCCAACTCATTTCATTCCTCTTGCAAAATTCGAATAATATTGAAAACACATCAACAATAATGATATTGAATTTTATGTCATAACATCCGGGTTTACTATTCGTTTGAACCGTAACTTCCAAAGATATATGTTAGGTAACTTTAGCCACACGTTAGAATTAAGATATGTTAGAGCCCTTCGTAAGATGGTTAAGAAGTGAACTTAAGAAGAAGATGGTGGTGCACGAGCCGAGGAGAAACACGCACTTGCACCCAAAGTCAGGAAAGTCTGTGTGGATGGATGCGTCATGCAAAAATATCGAATTAAGACATTTTGAGCTGAAATGTTGTTAATACGTCAGCAGCAAAATCTCGTTGTACCGTTCCAGAGATCATTAAGACTCATTAATATTTGGGGGTTCTTTAAATAAAGTCCCTGTGACATTTCCAAACTTTCCAAAATAAATGGCCGATTTTTTTGTTTTTTTGTTGTTGTTTTTTTGTTTCAATTGATAGTTCAAATACAAGAATGTGCATTTATAAATATAAGAGTTCCGATTTTCATTAAAGCATTTGCAGTTCTTTAAAAATATTAGTAGTAGTTAGATAATAACAATAAAAGGAAGGGTTGCGATATACCGAGCATTCTTACGAGATTATTCTTCTGAAAACATGGATGAATGGAACCGCCATTTTCCGCCGTTTGTTTACGCCACCGTAACAAAACCGGATATTCTGTACGTAAGATTAAAACATTGATTGAATAGAACACACATTTATTTTATATTATTAACGTATTCTAGTGTAAGCCACGCGATGCTTTCCTCACAGACTGTCACTTGACAGTTTCCCTGATTTCAGGGAGAAACGAGAAAATGCCCAGTGCGTCGCGTCATGACGCCGCTGTCTGGTGTTGTAGCGGCCGGTTTGAATTTCGCGCCCGGAAGTGATTTTTAAACTCAAAGTTCTCAAAGGTGTTTTTTGGATAAACTGGACCTGTCATTCTTTATTAATGTCAACACAGAACTTGGGGTATTTTTTTGTAAAGGGAGCTTCCGGATTTTTCCTGTTCCTTTTGAGCCATCTATAAAACAACACTTTGAATGTCCAGATTTAATACATCCTAATACTTTATTAACAATGTGCTTTTATTCGTGCTTCAGAGAAGCATACAATGTATTTCTTTCTAAATTTTATCGTTCTTATTGAACACAAATCATGAGCGCTGTAAATTCAGAAGATTTTCAGGTAGATTTAGTTTGGAACAATTAAACATACATGAAGGCAAATACCTTTCTTAACTTTTGAGTATTTTTTTAATTTGTTGCGTCTGTAGAAACGCAACGCGTTTCCTAGTTCCTTAAGGAGTGAGCGCACTGAAGTAATCCTCCGATATTAAGTGCCTTCTAGGGGCCGCTGAGTAGCCAAATCAGAACCCAAATATAGCTTATTTGCGCTCGCCCTGCGTCATCTACCCATCGGCCAGAGTTAGGAAGGAATAAGAATATGGGTAAGGTTTAAGGCTCTTCACATGGATTGGACTGTAAAGCATGGAAACTCATTTTGTGATAATTTTCATATGAGGTTCTGCAAGAATCAAACCCGGAATCTTAGTGGTGAAAGGCAAGCGACTTTGTCACTGAACCACGAGAGCACTTTTTGTTTACGATGGAAAAATTATTTATTTATTTTTCGTCTAACAAAAATTAAACACGAACAAAAGTGAAGAAGCTTATCAAAGTTAGAAAAACTATAATTCTATACAAGAAAAAAATACTTTCTAATCCCTCTAACATTGACTAAGAAAGCAGAATCAATTAAACACTACATAAAATATTCAATTAAATATATAAAATAGGTATAAGCATACGTCTAGCTTCTCGCGAGCACAATTCATGTAGTCAACAATCTGTTTAATTTTTAAATAAGCACAGCCGTCGTTTCCGCAACTAGATTTGTCGTATATATGTTGTCGGCATCCTTCCCCTTTGTCCGTGAAGAGCATAACTTCGCTTGCATCGGTAGGTTTTCTTTTCTTTGCGAGATAATCCATAATACAAAACAATGCATAGTCCAGGCTAATGCAATGTAAAGCACCAAATACAAGTTTGAATAGAACTAAACGTACTTTCACCATTCCAACTGATGGCTTAAAAACTTACCAATGTATGTGAAATGTACCATGTATGTGAAACAATGATAACTTCGAGACAATCATTCCATTTTTCATCACCCTCTACCAGATGTAGAGCTTTAGCACCCAAAAAGAAAGCTTCATATTCTTGTCCATTAATTGTCTTAATCTCTTCATATTGAAGCCCCCTTTCGATGAATAACTAAAATACGAAGAAATAATCTTTCTCTATCAGAAGGATTTACTGTGTGTATTCTTCCAATGCACTTGCTCGATCTCTTTCTTTTTTCCACTTATTATTTGACAATATGTAATGTTCTGGGATATCTGTATTCATGTGTTTTGCAAATACATCAATTTTATTTAATGCAATCCATTCGGTTAACCTCGTTTCTCTTGCACTGGCACTGTTCAATACTCCTCTTCCATTTCCCGCCTCAAAATACACAAGATGTTTCTCTGGCAAGTGTATCGGTAGTCTCTCTATTGTGTGAGATTTCTTCTGCATACACCTTTCGTGGAGGCGCCATACTGCTTATGTTGTAGTCGCGCAGAGAGCATCAATGTGAATATCATTTACTGACACAGTTACCTCATTTTCAGTATTTTGTCTAATATTAAGTGCAGCACAGTGCTCTTACAAAAATGTATTTGAATACATACTTTATACGCCTTATAGAATTGAGACTTCTACATTTATATGGGCGTTGAAGCTTAACGTCAAGTACGGGTTGTATGGTACGACCCATCTACCTGAACACCACTACGGACTTCTCCATTTATATTGCTGTGCGTTTCTGAAACAAATTATTTGGGATATCTCTTAGTGCAAGTTCTGTTTCCCTTGCATGGAGCTGCTGGATTTAATGAACAGCGCGTTCCATGTATCATGCATCTACTATGTTGTGCAGTTGTGGATTCTTCGGACACATCTGGTAACTCAGTCATTACAACAGAGTTACACATTCATTGCACCTAGTTGATTTTGTCTTCATCTTATAAGACAACTAAAATGTGTGAATGAAACTCATCTTTTGACATTCTATAACGTGCACATTCGCAGTGACTATACCGAAAACGACCTTCAGCAATTTCAGACATCAGAGCTACTCATGTTTGATAAAACACTCTAGAACCTAAATCAGGCCTATTTTCAGGTTTCTGGAAGGAAGGTGGTTTATTAACAATTTCTTTCCACTTTGGATTAGCGGCGACAGTAATAAATAAGTCAGATTTTCCAAAACATACAAACAATAGACATGACATCTTTTATGATTTTGGAGAATGTTCCTGGGAGTTCCTACAAACGTAATGGCAGAATCATTTTTATTTTTATTCCTCATCTACCTACCTACAATCATTTTTATTCTTCGTACATGAGCTTTTAAGGATAGGAAATCCATTATTATTTTGTGGGTTTCAGCTCTAAGTTGCTTCTGATGCGACATCACATATGCAACTCTTGAACCCTCAACTTTGACGTAAACATCTCCAACGTATTGTTGGAACAGTTTTCAGAACTGTGCAAAAGCCTGAACTCAACTCTTACTGGTAAGCGATAAGAATAGTATTGTAAATGAGTTACATTACGAACCGAAGTTGTATGGACATAATCATGACTCACCCCAAGCTCCCACGATGGTTCCCCACATGGACAAAGTAATGGATAAGACATGGGATCAGTATGAAGGTTGAGAGCAGAAATTATTTTAACCTGATGACCAGATGCTTTGGAATGAATAATGAAAGAAATATTGTGGGGGAACTCCATCGTCACTTAGAAATACAGCAGCGACATCTCCAGCTGTAGGTGGATTGTAACGTATTTTTATCAAAAGTATTTTCTGCAGAAAAAATTAGATCCATGAATGTGTCGAAGAATTTTATAACAATAGGACCAATTTTAGAAGAATTTATTTTAAAGGGAACACATACTTTGAAGATAATTTCTTTCAAAGGTAAAAGTAAATAAATATACATTTAAAAAAGTACCTTACCTATTTATTCGCATTATATATTATGACAATGTGTTGTAGAAATTGTTCATCTCCGTAGTCAATACAAACCAATTTAAAAGACCACGCAATTCCACGCAAAAAACCACGCGACTCCACGCCAACACAATATGAATTAGTGGTGCTACAGAATGACACAGTCTTTCTCGTAGCAAAGTTTTCTAATTTTGTTGGTGTGGGATGGTTTTACTATCTTGCCCCATCCTCTTGCCAGCTGCCATCTATCACCGCACAAAGTACATATTTTTACATATTATATACATACATACTTATATTTTTACGTATATTTCATATTTTTTTACATTTTCTCAATTGTTTGTTTTCCTAATAATAGAACCAAAATACTTGTATTACTTTAAGAATATTAAAGAAGAGTAAAAGCTCGTCATAAATGGCTATTTTCATTGAAAATTTGGAGCCTTTTTTTAAGAAATTGGCATTTACGGTTTACTCTAAATGCGACATTTTAGCTCTTCTTCACAGAGTAGTCGAGAAACTCTATTTGAAGCCGTTTAAGGCCCTTATCGCACAAATAATTAGTGTTTAAAAATCGCTGGAAACGTGCGTATTAACGGCGTTAGGAATATTAAAAAAAATAGATATGTGCATTTTTTTAAAAATACAAATGAATACAGCAAAATAAACTTTATGCCATATTAAATAGTGCAATTAGCACTATTTGTAAAAAATGTTTGAAGAAAATTTGGAGCAGTTTCTGAGAAAATGAGGTTTGAGAGTTTCTGAAAATGAACTTTGAGTTCATTTTCACAGCAAACTGTTGAGTTATCGAGAAATTTTATGACATTATTTAAAGCACATGTACTTGTAAGTAAATACATTAATGTGAACAAATTTCCGCTAATGTAAATATTAACGACGTGAGACACAAGTCAAAAAAAATTACATTTTTGTACCTTTTGGAAAAAAAAAAAAAAAAAAAAGATGAATACGGCTCCATGTCATCCCATAGAATACATTTGGCACTATCCCTACCAGAAGTTTAAAGAAAAATTGGAGCCGTTTTTGAGTAAAATTTGGTTTTGTAATTCTTTAAATTTGCAAATATTACTTAAAAATTTCAGAAGTACATGAGCTTAATGAAAGAACCAAATACAGATAACATATTTCATTGGAAGAAAATATCTCTATCTTCAATTTTGTAGTTGTAGCAAGACGCCGGGGAAAATCCACATTGTTGCAATTTTCGAAAATTCAGAGTTAACAGTGTTTAAAGAAAGATTTGGAACTTTTTTGAGGAACTTTTGAAAATGTCCAAGGGGCTTCATGTAAAGTTCGCCCAAAATTTAAAGTATTATTTTTCAAAATTTCAAATCTTCAACTTCAGCCAGATGAACAGTGGTTTCTTCAATTTGGAAAAAAATGCTGCACATGGTTTAGGCGCTAGTTGTTTAAAGAGGACGGACGGACGGACGGACAGAAGGACGTTTTGAAAAAACACTTTTTTGATAATACGGGACCCTAAAACGTGTATTTTCATTGAAACTTCGAAATCAATTCCGCAGAATTTCATAACTTTCTCTATACTACGTAGTATATTACTTCGGACGTATACGTGATAGTAAATTTTGCCAATATTTCACGCAGAATTACGCGGATATTACTCAAAATTTCGAAAAATTGTATATGACCATATTTCAAAATGTTCTTTAAGGAATAGATTTAAGCAAAAAAACTCGATCTTAAAATTTAAGTTGCGGGAAGACGCCGAAAAAATAATGAAGGTTTCAATTTTTTTTAAATTAAGGTTTTTAACGAATATGTGACCTACACCATTTTCTTAAACGTTCTTCACAGTATCCAACAACAAACTTTAATTAAACACGATGGAGCCCTTTTTTGAAATTTTAAAAAATATTCCAGGGGTTTCATGTAAAGTACCCCCTAGAATTAAAATATCGATATCAATTTCAAAGGGCCGCGTCATCAGTCAGATCTATTACGGAACATTAATTTTAGAGAAAATCGGTTGAACGTTTTAGTTGCTAGCGTCGTTCAGACACACGGGCAGTCTGGCGTCTTTTGCCGTCAATCAATTTTTCGGTATCAAGGACCCGCAAAATATGGATTCTGGCTACACTACGTGTTAGTTTTTTTTCTAAATTTAGCAATTGGATTTATCCACATTTTCGTTATCAGGACCCAGTAATAAGAGTTTTCTGCCAAAGATTCGACGGTTTTGCAAGCAGCAATACAAAACTTTTTCTCTGAAATTGTTAGTAATAACACAGTAATGAGACGTAATTCACCGAAATATATCTTCTTTTACTAATAATTTTACCGAGAAAGTTATGTAATTTTTACCAAAAAAAACGGCTAATTTTCGGCAGAAAATAATCCTATTTTTATAATTATATTAAAAAACCGAGCCAAAGTTACCACTGTTATGTTACTAATTGTTATTAAGTATGATTATTAAATTACGTTATAATAAATTATGTAACTATTACTATTAAATTCATCATCAATTTGGGGGTCATTCCGGGATCTAAAATTGTATAAATCTGCACAGAAATATAGACCCTTAATATTACAAGATTTTTTTTTTTTATCATTATAACTTAATTATTCATGAATGTTAACTTTAATAATCATGGAAAACCTTTTTCATATTTATTAAAGAATGTTTAACTTATATTTTATTCCTTACTTAAAATTATCTCATATTGCCAAAATAGAATCCCATCCTTGGTAATTGTCTTGAAACGTTTAAGGAACACTTAACACTTTCAGCTTCCTTATATGCATAAGAAAGAATGTATTGTAATATGAGATAATTGCTGAAGTACTCGTACATTGAAGAGAATGTTGAAAGAAAAATCAATAAACAAAAATTTAGCTAGACTGTTGCACAGGGTATAATCACAATATTAAGATGACTGATAATGCAAACTGTTCTTAATGCATAAACATCATTAAAAATAATGTATGATACCACAGCAACAGCTTTTCATTTAATGAAGCTGTCTGTTCTTACACTGACCAGCTCCCCAACACTGAAATCTCTCCAAAAAAATTTAAGAGATTACATATTGCAGGCATGAATGCAAGCAGAAAGAACTCCTTTGAAGTGTTACAAAGCAATAGCTTTTCTGGGTCTGGTGTTCTTGAGAAAAGAAGAATTTTCACCACTATGGGTCACAGGAAAAGTAATTCCATCATGTTTCAAAATTTACGAAGTTTGGGTCAATTCTTGGTAACTAGACACTTGTACTACATCATTCCATATGATGTGAGCATCAAGGATGATGAAGATAGATTTTAAACTCATTTTTTTATTTGAAAAATGGGATGCTGCATATCTTCAGTTATTATTTACATTTTATAAAATTGAGAAATAAAAATACTTTATAAATTAAAAGACAGATGTTATTGTTGTTGTCAACGACTAGCTCTTTGATTTGTACTTTTCATTACAATAGAAGTAATTGTAAGTAAGGGATTGGTTCTGTTCTGCACAATGTGATCCATCATATATTACAAAGATCTGCCCCAAGTTGTATTGAAGGGTTAAAGTGCACAGAAAAGTAAGACCTGAATGTCTCAGCATCAATTTATCAAGGGAAAACGAAAGCAACACCTTATAAATATTTTAAAATTATAAAGTTTTAGGTTTAACTAGACAGATTTTAACTGACTTTTGCTTAACAAATGCCAATGAAAATAAAAGTATTGTATACTTGACAACATTAGCTAAATTATATATATGTAATTCAATTAGAAGTGAATTTAAGGTCAATGATAACAATGAAAGATGTGGTATATCTTTATTAGGAAGAGACAATAAAATGTCAGTTCTTCCAAATTTGATGAAGTTTAATAATTATATATAAATGTTGAGAGTAATTCTTATATTATCACAAAATTGTAAGCATACACAAATTTTAACAGTATTAGATAACGGAAATATAGAATATATGACATGTACAGCCCATTAATAATCATGGGGCTAGCTATAAATATCAACCATTCACATTTTCAGCAAGTTTTCAAACTTCATGAAATGCATGATACAATATAAATGAAACAAATATATTGTGTACTCGGTACCAAAGAATTATTGAGCTCTGGAAGCATCCAGGCATCTCGAAACAAAAGCATACTCTCACAAATTTAAAATAAGTTATATGAGATCGAATAGACTTTTTGTAACATTTATATCTACATAATAATATTTACAAAAATTGCTTCTACCCTTATAAAGAAGATATACCAACAAACACCATTACAATCTGACTGGTCCCTCATATTCTAAACCCATTTGACTGATATTTATAGTTAGTCCATAAGCATGGTATATTACACAATTTACACAAATTCAGCACACAGCATGTCTTGCATTAGTTAAATTTTTAGACACAAACGGATAGAAATTACACCATGACAAGTTAACCAAACAATTCAATCATAACACTGTGCTAAAATTTAATTCTGTAATTGCACGAGTATGCATATGCCATACACAAAGGTCAACTTGTCAACACGTTTCTGTCACAAATTTCCTAGTGTGGTTTGTCACTAACACTTACACTGATTATTAGAAAAATCATAACCACAATTACTGTTACTGGCCATTTAACAAGTATAAATGAGAGAATAAAATTAAATCTTTCTTAGGCCTTCATTCGATTAAGAAAATTAAATGTGCATTTTCAATTTTTGTTAAACGTGAATTCATTGTGCATTAACATGCAAACTACAGTTTGAGCACTAAATGGCATTTGTGCCATTAAATATAAATTTCTTGAAAAGAAAATATCTCAAAATTTGCAAAATAAAACTCATTTATTACCCTACCATCTGCAAGATGTGAGATTCTATTACCCGTCACACATTCAGCACAATCTTCCACACCAAAAATGTACATTTGCCATCCAAATATTCAAATGCTCTTTTCTCTTCAGTAAACTACTCACGTTATCATTAACCTTTCACACACCACCTACTCTACGCCCTTAAAAAACCTGCCTGACTTACATGCACTTTCCATGGCAGTTGCAAATTCCAGATTCATATATCAATCAGATTTACCACTACTGTTTCTGTGATTAAAAAAAGAAATTATAAAAATTGTCTCTAATACAAAGCACTTACTTAGGTAAAACATTGAAATAAATAGTATCTTTAGACACACTTCTTTCAATACAAAAACAAGACTCAGTCTTCATTTGTTATTTGTGACAAGATGTGCCCTACCAGCAAAAATAACAGTTATTAACAACAATCTACAGAAAGTATATTGTCTGGTATCTCGACTGTGCATGTCAGCCTGACAGGGAACTTCAGCTCAGTGCAAGCACTGCTCAAAGCTACGTTTTAAAACAAAATATTTTCTATTTAACGTAGGTTCTTGTATCTCTTAACATTGTACCACCATATTCACAAACAGAAATAATTATAATTAATAACAAACAACTAGGTAATTCATACAAAAGTGGAATCACATCGCTGGAGAACAAAATATACTTTGTATCAATCCACTTCAAATGTTAAGATTAATGCATGCAAAATGTGAGAACTGGTTCTAGTTGACACAAAGCAGTGATGTGCAAATAGGCACCAGGCATGCATATGAAAACTGCTAACTAAGTCTATCAGCAGCATCAATGCATAATTTTAGTTGAACAATTCAAGAGAACTAATCAGATTCTTCTTGTCCTTGTCTGGCCATGATGACAATGGTACTTCTTTTAAATATCAATAAAAGTGAATATGACCTACAACTGATTCTTGCACTTAATTGTTCGCCATCTACTGATGAGTAGTTCTAAAACAATTAGAAAATCACAATCACTAAGCGTGCTGTAAATGTGGCTTGAAAATCTTGTGAGAGAATTCCAGTTCTTGAGGCCCATTATGCACTTCAGGTCCTGCTCAATGTTGTCAATATCTGCACGCCATATTGTTAAAAATGGGAAAAAATATCATGCAGTATTACAACACCAATTTAATCTTGATTAATCTGGCCTATAGATTGGAATTTTTGGAATGAATTCAATGAGAAGAACCTAAAACAGAAATACAAACAGTTAAATCAATGTTCACTGTATTATTTTCTTAAACATACACAAGTATATTCAAATACCTACATATTCCATCATAGATGAAGAATCACAACGCTGTTTAGCAAGCCGCCAATGGAGACCTAATTTATGATACAAGTGGCTATTTTCCCATTCCAATAACTTGTCTATAGAATGCTGAGTCTAAATAAAAAGTGGCAATATTATTACATGCACAGTTCCATTTTTCTGACATTCTAAAATAACAATTTTCTTTTCTGAACTTACTCTCTTACTGAGACAAATCACAGGCCACAGCGAACATCCCAATGTGCAACAGCAACATACACATCCACAGAACAACCATTTAACATTGACAGGAAGTGTTTTCTTCAGGATGCTGTTAACACGCATTACTGTAGCCTTATACTCCTCAGGAGCAACACGTGAAACAAGGCCATTAGGAAATTCTGAATCAAACCTATTACTCAGGCCAAACCTAACAAAGGAAAAGGTCTCTTTATTAATTACACATTAACACAAGTGCACTTGTTTACAATGTAAAGACGCAACACAAATGTCCTTAGCAATCACTTTTCTTCAATTATATCATTAATTAGCAATATTACGGCACTGATTGGTGCCAAAATTACCCAACCTAAAGCTTCCACCAGACACCCTTCGTCTCAAGGCTATTGCCAACAAATATAGAAAATTGAAAAGAATACGATCCAGACACATATGCAGGATATTCGAAACATTTACGTTAGATTTTAATGAGTGTTAGATATAAACACAATATTTCAACAAATGAAATAATGGACAACACAAAAACAATCCATTGTTCGCAGACGTATCACATTCAGAGGAAAACAGGCAACCTAGAACACTGATTTATTACTCACACTGTCATATTCCCTGCTCCTCTCACGACAACGGGATCGGGAACCATTGCAACGTATGTTTCTTCCAAAGGTCCCTCATTTTCTTCTTCTTCCTCATATATTGCATCGAAGTCAGCCATCATGATTGTACTCCGAGTTTACGAAATGAAATGTAGACGATAACAAAACATTGCAACCCTGCTTGCCAACATGACACTACGAAATTGTCCCCCAACGCTCTCAAAAATCCCTACAACGATTTTAATACTGATTAAAATCCCCTTTTAATATTCACAATCACGAAGCATGAAGTTTGAAAATAATTTGTAGTATTAACAATTTCATGATCAAAACAACCTCCAACGTTACACATTTCAGATAAATTCGCGACGATGATCATTTCCTGGCAACCTGAAATGTTATTTGTTTATATTGTTGCCGATCCCTGTAGAAACATACACGCTGAAATTAACTTATCAATTGCTTGAAAACTTCCACAAATGGAGCCCGATGCAATTAATAAAAAAAGTTTGGATGTTGTGCTCAACCGTAATTTGGCGAGTTTGAAAACATGCAATGTGGTCGACGCGTGGTCATTTGTGAAACATGATATTGAAGAACACATCGGTAAAAATTTGGTCTGCGTTCCTCATCTGGTAGATGGATTAAGCTACAATATCACTTCAGTGTTCATAAAAACGAACCAGGTATGTCAAAATCAGAACCCTTTACCCTTCCTAAGTTTATTGTGCTGAAGGTTGAAAGGAAGGAAAACAAGGTAACCTCACGGCCGTCGCGCACTGCATTACCGCCTTGGTGCAAGTACATTTTGCCGCTTTCAGAAGGAATACTTTAATTACAAACATTTAATCGTAGAAAAATTGAGTGGTTTAAAATATTATTTACTGAAGTATTATTACAGATCTATTAAATAATATCTATGTATAATATAAAATAAGACCCTTTTCGAACTTTCAAACATGCAATTTTTATGATACTCTCTATATAAATATTGTATCACTTCCAATTGATGTCGTAGCCAAATGTGTTAATATTTCGGCTGAAGTTTAGTACACGGTTCAACTTACGGAAGTCTTTTTAAATCGGCACTTTGCGCCGCACCGACGGTAACTGCGCAGTTTACATTCTGGAGGCTTTCTTGAAAAGTGCTTTCTTATAAAAATGAATTGGTAATTATGCGGTGGATAGACTCAAGGATGTTTATAGTGAACGCGAGGGCGAAGGCCCGAGCCTCGCCGTAACG
>BOPP01000003.1:19680821-19761929 GCA_017312745.1 Gryllus bimaculatus
TATATATATATATATTATTATTATATATATATTGAAAATGATCTTTCTCCGGATGTAACAGTCAAAGTTAATAAACTTTGTAATATCACGATGATATTAGGGAATGGTTCGATTAGTTTATTTTGATTTTTGAATTCTGATACTTCAATTCGTAATGATTTTGATTAGAGGAATTTCGAGATTATATTTAGTTCATATGCAAGTTATTTTGCTTTCATATCTTGTGGACTCTCTGTACCAGTTTCGTCAGTCATTTTAAGTTATATATCCATATCATTTTGTAGTATGAAATATATCTGTCAGTGCATGGGGAAGGAGGGGAGCTCGTTTTTCGAATCCGACAGGAGCCTCAGAGAACGGTCCTCTCTTCTTAAAACGAACATTCAGACATTGCAATAATGTTGATGAAATGCTAAGCACTGCAATTGCGCTTGCTAATTTGTGCGATGTAGATGCAGATTTCCCCGCACCTACACGCAAAAGGAGAAAGAAAACTTATGTTCGGTTATTAACATGACGATGACAGTACAAATGATCCAGATGACAATTTCCACATACCGTATGAACCGCATTTCAGTGTAGACGACTATTGACGATGATTATCGACGATTATTGACCCTGCAGTTTTATCTACAGAAGTAAGGTTTCAATTGCTTAACGACTAACGTGATGAGTTTGTATTATTATTATTATTATTATTATTATTATTATTATTATTATTATTATTATTATTATTATTAAAGCCTAATCATCCAGGGTTGCCAGATTGGGGAATTTGTCCCAAAAATGATTTTTTTTTTCGTTGTGTAGAAATAATGGGGAACATAAATGGACAGGGAAATGTTTGAGTATTTTTGGGGAAATTATTTTCATCCGGAGTTGAGATAGAAATATTATTCTCTCAATGATTATGAGTAAAAAAACATACTATAGACTTTATTGTATCTCATTTGTATGTATCAAAGGGAGGAAAATATACAACAGCCATAGAGAACGAAGAACATGAGAAAAATTAAGATAATAGGAGCTTCGAACAACTCAAAGGACGATGATTGATCGATTTTAATACTTTGAATTTAAGGTGATAGTCAATGGAATTGTAAGGGTACCTCGTGTCGTTGGTCCATAATTTGAATATTTTTCCTTTCAATGTTTGGGAATTTGGTTTCATTGGAGAGGTTATTTGCGGAAATTCCATAGTGGTGGTGGGGAAAGAACTCGCACCACACCTGGCAAACCTGTAATCATCCCAATTAGGGTAAGGGCCTTCTGCGTAACGCAAGGATGTTGCGTTTTGTGTATGACTTCATATACTATATCAGTATATATTTGTATATGAATTCAAAAATTATTTAATCAGTAAATTAGTATTACATTAAGTGATAAATAAAGGTATATAAATTGTATCTGCATTACTACCAATAAATAAGGGACATCAGTGCTGAACCAAGAAAGATAGAGATTGTATTTTGCTGAAATTTCCCCTTTGTGTATTAATAAATGGAAAATTAATATTGATTCAAATTATATCAGCAATATAAGTGAGATTAGTTTCATTTGTTTAGTGATAACGGAGAATGAAGTTGCGAAAATCGAATGATCGTCAAACAAACCGCTATATCTCAAAACCATTTTACCTATAAAACCACAACTTCAAAGAAGTTCCTTTGAAATATGTGGAACTCGGTGTACATAATTGCATAAAAATCTGAGATGGAATCGCTGGGCACTTTTCTAAAATTCGCTTTAAATCACAATTTTTATACATCCAGAGCAACGTTTTACTTTGCGTATTCAAACAGTGCACCCTAACTCAGAAACGGCACGAGTTATCAAAAAGTGTGTAAGGACGTGTCTGGGTCAAAATTATATTTTCCGCCATCTTTAGTGACGTCTCAGGCTAAGCCCGACCAGGTTTTGTGTCATCCTGCATTTTTACATATACCAGTACTGTCATAATTATGACTCAGAAGTGAAAACGCGTCCGAAAGTTTCAGGGTACACATGCGCCGCTACGACTGCTACTGTTCTAAGCAGTGAAATGGTAAAACTAGTAGTGCTAAAACATATTTTCTCACAATTTTGAAACGTTAGCAATTGCCGGTGCCGCTAGCCGAATTCCTTAACCAGGCTCTGTGGCGTCACAGAGGTTAAGCGAATTCAAGACTTCCCGAGTTTCTGGGTGAGTGACGTTTAGAAACCCCTGGATCGAACGACTCCGAGCCCCTAGCCAAATAGATAAAACGCATTGACTGACTGCGTCGTGACGAGCCTTGTCAAAAACCATAACGGAGGATTACTCTACGCCAGGAGCTCAACGAGTTCAGAGAAGCGTGTCGATAAAAACGAAAAAAGTTCATAAATTGCAAAAACTGTACAAATAGATGAAGCACTTCATATTAGACAATGGTAAGCCACTCAATAAGGAAAAGTAAGATATTTGCCTACTTATCTTATTCGTTTCTGGTAGAGGTTGCTGAAGAAGTGTAATTCAACGAAATAATGTACGTAGTAGGCCTATCTTTTAATGCGATAAATATGCTTTTTATGATGGTCTAATTTACAGAACTCCTACTGCAAGAACAGAACTACTGGCTGCATTATAAGCTACGACGACATAAACAAGTTTTGTTTGTATCACGGATTTATAACAATTGATTAGGGAAATGACTCCCTAGTTGTAGTGACTCCTTTAGCTCCCCGTTTATGTGAAGACAACATTTTGATTATGTTAAGTCTAACAGAGGAATCAGCTTTGGAAAAGAAATATGGAATTTCCACGAATGATTATGATCAGATGTTAAACCAAAACTTTTGCTGGTATTCGTTCTTCTTAGATTATGGTCACCCATTTTCAGGACTACTGGAGAGGAATTCAAAACTTTGCGAGCTCTCGAGATTCTGATTTCATTTTTGATAAGATGAATTATGACGACTTGTACAATGTATTAATTGTATTGTGGGATTCTTGCCTAATGGTTGTTGTAAATTTATATCTTTGCAGCTACAGAGGAGGGTAATACCGACCAGAGAATATCCATTTAGGCGCAACAGTATTTTTAATCATTATCACTCCTTTAATTTTCACATTTCCATCCATTTGTATACACTACTGTATTTGTGAGTGGAAATGCTTCAAATGGCTTCCAATGAATTTCCAATGACCTCCAACAAATTCCTTCGAAAACGCAGAAAATGTCTGTGGAAAAGAGCTTCAAATTTCGAATTTGCAGTAACGCTTAAACACCATTTTCTTAAAAACGGCTCCAAATTTTTCAACGAAAATGTCCACATAGGGCAAATTTTTACTCTTTTTTAATATTCCTAATGTAATACGTCGGTTCTACTTTTTGGGGGAGGGGTAAAAGAAAATGTAAAAAAATGTACTTTCAGCGGCGATAGATGATAGCTGGCAAGAGAAGACAGCCGTAAAGGTTGCCCCGACCAAAGAAAGTAGCAAACTTAGTACGAGAAGAACTGTGCCGTTCTGAAGTTCTGTAGTTGTACACAGTATGTAGATGAGCATTCTATTTATGTTCACATAAAATGTATCGATATTGTTATAAACTGATTAGTTCGTAGAAGGAATGGATAAATTTTTAAATGATTAAATAGTTTCTCCTTAAATCTCTTTATTTAGAAAAAAATAAAGAAAAAGCTCTACACCTTGGAGAAAAATAAAAAGACCTCCACTACCGTAGTCGTATTATATTATTAAATATCCAATAACGATATTACGAGCACCGCGATTGTTTGCTCTCCTGAGAAAAAAATTGATTCAAAAATTTGTAGCTCCATTTTTAAAAAAAATGAAAATGTGAAGGATTCATATATACGAGTACAACCCCCAAACATAAAATTATGTTTCAAATTTCCCGTACTTCGAGTTAGGACTGATCGATTTCATTGAGATCCACCGTGGAATATCATTTTTGGAGAAAACTGTCTGAACGATTAAAACGGTAGCGTTGACAGCAGACGGGCATTCAGTGTCTATTCTTTGTATTGAATCCTATTACTTTGCAAATTTGGCTCGCGCCACACCATAGGAACTTCAAAACTCAGTACCTTCCTCTTCCTCTTCGGCTTCCTCTTCGTTGTAACGAGTCCATCGCGCGAATATTCGTGTTACAAATGGCCGCGCGAGTGACGGAATGTAAAGTTGCTTCGTTTGTTGACTCCTGTTTTGCCTCATTGGACGCCCCCCCCCCCTCTCACTCTTCATGACGCTATCGTCGCTGTTTCAAGTAACTTTTGAAAAATATAACTCGTTTCCCATGTCAATTCTACCTTGTTTGCGTGCAATTATTATTATTTTCTATCAAATAAATTAGGAGATGAATCAAATTATAAATTGCTACATAATAGTTTTTTAATGCATCGATCTTTCAGTAGTGGATACTAGCTCAGCTACTCTATCTTCTTTACTTTTTTCTTACCAGCAGCATCCTTCTCAACATCTAAGCATGCAAATTCTTCTAGAAGATATTAAAAAATACTAACTAGACCCGTGTGAAAACTCCGCATATTGTGAACAGTTATTTTAAAATTGAGAACTGTTGCATAGTGGAAATCAACTTCGAAAGACCAGTCTCTGAAATGTTGATTTACAGTATTATAGATCCTGGACGCGAGTAAGCAGCTTAACAGCTAACGCATCCGGGGACTGTGCGAGTGTTGCAATCATTCTAATATTGCTAAACACAGAAAATAAAATTCTCCCTTTAATTGTATCGCGAAAATTATTTATTTTCCCTTCAATTTAATCTTACTTACATATTGCTACTGAACTTTTCTGACCGCTCATAAGGAGTGGAGGTACGTCAATGAACTATATCTCCGAACATTTTACAGCAAATTCAAAAAGATCATTGGTTTATTTTTTATTTACTGCTTAAGAAACATACTTCGTGCTACACCTATCCCCCCCTAAATGCCCCCTCCCCCACCGGACCCTCGTACAAAACTTAGGTCCCTACGACACTCGCTTTTTCCCGCTCGTGACAGTCACGACTCATAACTTGTGGAAGTCACGAAAATCGTATTTTAATTTTCGATAGGATGCATCGTTTCCGTGTTATTCGCCATTGTAATGGGTTTTGCAGTAATCTGTCAGTTTTTCAAACTTTTATTTTTTCGTCTTCAATACGTTCAATTTAGGTCGGTGGAGTATTAGTACCCACTAGTAGCACACATACAAAGTTTTCTATTGATAGTTTTTTTTTTAAATTGTTAAAAACCGTAATCTACTTTAGGGTATTTTATTATGGATTATACAGGATATTATATTTTTATATAAAATGTAAACATTAAAATGAAGTTTAGATTCCCTCTCTACAAAAAAATTATATATTGAAATTTAATTTAAGGATTAAACTACCAAACATTGAAATTAGTGTTTACTTTTCAGTCTGGGGCCAGAGGGAAGAGATTCCGAACTTACAAACCTCTCGGTCTCGTGAAAGATTTAATAGATAAGGACAAGTCCCACACTTCATGGCATGATGTTTCCAGCAAGGTTATTCGATCGGAGCCAGTGAAAGATTTTCAGTCTTACAAGGTAAAAATCACTACATAGTCAATGTATTATTTTCTTTTGAACAGAGGAATAATTATGTATTTCTAATTCCAGTTAACGTTAATGGACGAACCACATCAAAGAAAAATTTGTGTAGCCACTACGAACTTTACGAGATCATACGTACCTCCTCAATATTCTCCCATAGGAAAGATAACGTTTAGCAAAGGCAGCAGCGAGGGTAAGAATTCTTCCACTGTTTTTTTGAAAAAGTATTAAATGTTGTATTATATTAAGCAAACTTAATAAAAAAGCCTTTATTTTAACACAGATATTGCTGCTGCGACAACAGTGTACTTAGTTAACAATGTTATTAAAGCAGGAACTGTTGACCTGTATATAGATGTGGGTGACTACTCCCGAGTATTCCATTATGGTGACCCACATCCACTTGTGTTTGGATATCAAAAATATCGACTCAGCGATCAGGCCAGGATTATTGGCAAGGTGAGATTTCGATATAATAGTTATAAATGAAATGAGTGGTAAAAGTGATATTTTATTTTGCGAGTAGGAAACATTGCAACACGAGGCCGATAGGAGTGACGTAGTTCTACTACACTTTCACCACGTGCGTCATACACTATTGTTTATACAACCCTGACGTTTTTTTTTTTTTAAATTTAGGTATACAAATAATTTAATGACTCATGTAATTCTGAGATGAACCCGTGTTTTGCTTCATTACAGTAAATGTAGATTTTATCGTCTTGACCCTTTGACAGTAATAAGTTTGTATTATATGATAAACTTGGAATGAGCGTTTTATTATGTAAACGCAGCCAACAGAATTTGAGTATCAAAGAATGTGAATGGTGTTGTTATGGTTATGTAAAAATATAAAATTTATCCTTAACGTTTGGAAACCCTTTTTTAATATTCAACTCACAAATTGTTTACCCAAAAAGCGAACCTATTTTTTTATAAAAAACGCATAATCATATATTCAATCATATATTGCATAATACTCATTGAAACTGTGAAAGTCTATAATATGGAATGTATTGCTGGTGACGTGGTGTAATATGCATAGATAAGTTACATTTGTAAAGTGAAAATATGTTTATTTCTATACCTCGCAACACGGACAAACTATGGATTATCAAATAGGTTTCGAATCATTTCTAAAAGGCTAATTTGTAAACACAAGCTCGACTAAATTAAACAGCTTTATCTTATCACCGTCACCATCTCCACGTTTAAGAAAAAGCTTCTGAAATATCCATTGGGACATTGTTGGGCAAATTTCAATTAAGGTTTGCGAATTATTTGAAAGAAATACATCAATACATTGATAATACAAATTGTAGAGTAAAAATATCTAGAATTAATATTAGCACTTTCAAAAGTAATTGATAATTAAATTAATTATTTTTCATATCCCTTCGATCCATTTATGTTTTCCGAGTATTTTTCTCGTATCCCGTAGCTGGTGGGACATTTTTAAATATTTCATTAATTTCAAATAAAATTTTCGCGAAACTACTGATTTTGTCAAAGAAATGTATATGACTTTTCTAATGAGCTGATTTCCGTCTTTGTCTCAGGCAAAAATCTCTTATCTTGAATTTTGTAGTTTTAAATAATTGTTTGCAATTTTCAAAAAAAGGGAATACCAGAAAATGGGATAAGCACCATTTTTTACCGTCCCATATTTCATATGAGGATACAATTAAAGTACAAATTTGGAATGGATTTGAGAAAAATGTTATTAAATGACTCTAATTCGCACAAAATTACACGAAAACTACTCAAATTTTCCAAAAGTTGAACATGACCTTATTTTAAGATTTGTCATAAGAACCGATTTCCTTTAGGAAAAAACTATCTTTAATAATATAGCTGTAAGAAGACGGCGAAAAATTTGAATCATTTCAATTTTTTACAAACCAGAGTTTTTAACGACTATGAGACCTACACCATTCTCTTAAACGTCCTTTAGGCTATCCGCCAACAAAATGTAATCAAAATCTATAGCGCCATTTTATTTTTGAAAATGTCGTAGGGTGTTCATGTAAAGTACCCCCCTCCAAAAAAATAAATTTCAATTTCCAGGGGCCGCGACACTAATCAGAATGGAGTATCTATTTTGAAGAAAATCGTCTGAACGGTTTATGCGCTAGCGTTGTGCACAGACGAACGGACAGACGTTTTTCTGTCCATCGTCGGTCGACAGAAAATGGATTCTGGGTACACCAGGTGTTAGAGGAATTTTTTTCTAGGTTTATCAATAGGATTTTGTCACTTTCTCTTTACCAGAGTCCGGCAATAACAGTTTTCGTGTCGCTAATTCGCCATTTTCCGGCACACGATTACAATTTTCTCTTAGGTTAGTAAGTGCTAAAAAGTAAAAGTGGCACTGCCTGTCGGGCACTGTCTACACTGCAAGAGTTAGAATCGTGAAAATCTAAGAAATACAAATAACCCAATCAAATTAAAGTTATTTAATATTAATAGTTATTTTTAATTTTGCTGATTTCTCAGTTTTATGCAAACTCAGAAGAAGTAAACTTTTTAAAAGCAAAGTTATTAGTTAGTCTGCTTATCACTGTTGAACATAGAAACGCACTTATAAAAGAAAGCCAAATGGGAGTAAACGTTAGAGTAATATTGTAACGTTTCTCGGTTGTGAATTAAAACCCCCACACACAGGTTTTTAAACAAAAACGTTTATTCGTAAACAATTATACACTGAAAATACTTGATCTGTTTACAAATATATTACACATCCTTTGTTTTCTCCTCTTGATTATTTTTCTTACACACGACTCCGTTCTCTTGATTATTTATTTACACAGTTCACTTCTAATTATTTATTTACACTGTTTACTTCTTCTACACTATCTCAGTCCGAAGCACTGTCCACGGTCCACTGCGCAGACCACAGTTCACGGCGCAGACCAGGGTCCACTGCACTGCCTTTTACCGTGATGCACACTTAACAGCTCAGCTTCCACTGCAGACTTCAAACTGCTGACTGCTGTTCCCCTACTTCACCACTGTTCACCGCAATGCACACTTTACAGCACAGCTTCTACTTCAAACGCTCTGACGGACAGACTGCTTATTCACTGATTACACACACTAACTGATTCGCAGCTGCTTACTTCCGACTACTACTTATACTGACTTACACCGACATACTTACACTGACTGACTCGCGGCCGCCGGCAGCGGCGCATTTATACCTGGCCGGCGCTCGTGTCGACACACCCGGCACTTGCTCCACCTTTCCACGCGACCCGCGAATAGCCTGGAACTGTCCAATTCGGGGGGAAGGGGAGGCGCCCGCAGATGACGAACTCCCCGCAGCGAATCCGGGCAGATGATGCAATATTCGTTACGATATTGACGGAGACTAACGATCTCCATTTAGAGATCGGATTAAACACATCCAATTTTTTGCCAAAGATAAAAAATTGACAAAGTGGAACTGTGCATTGCATTTAGAGAGACTCGTATAGGTTGATTTAGATTTTTGAAAAAAATGCTATCCACTTACTTATGTAAGGAGGTGAAAGATTACCACATTTGCCAACAAACATGTAAGAAATTCCATATATATATATATATATATATATATAATTATATAACGTAAATACAACTGCCCTAATTGGCATCGCTACCCTGATTGGTAGGCAAATCACTCGGCACTGGTGTTTCGCATGTCATAGCCCGCTAGTATGCATTCTAGCGAGCTGTTGGCATGCACATGAACGTGGTTGTTAAGGAGGTCGATCGTTGAGAGTTCCTGTAGTCGCTGGTCACTAGTGCTGGATGAGTTGCCTTCGAATCGGGGCACACTGCCAGATGTCAACTTTGTGTAACTTCGATTTACGAAACTAGTAACATTTATTCCCAACCACCTGATAATTATATTCCTTGGCTCGAACTTTTTGTAATATTTTGTAATTATATTAATTATAATTGTATATCCAAATGTAATTTCTTTTTATTTGAATTGTTACAGAAATCCACAACTGTATGCTCTGCCCGTGCCAAGTGGACTGGCTTTGATTTACATGATGCCCCCTCTCACCCCGAGTTGGTTGAATGAATCAACCTTCTTCCTTCGTATCTGCCGATTGTGTCAAGTGTGAATGAAGCATTAATTACTAAGATTTTACCTGAGATTGTGTTTTTTTATCAGAGATGTTCCTTCAGAGATGTAATTAATCAATTGTGTGTATTGCACAACTCCTGAAGAGAACTCTAATAAAGCACATAAAGGAAAAATACATTTCGGAAATTCTATTTCAGGAGATATCGAATGAAAGAAAATGAAACGTGAATGTGAATCCGTTTGAGTGTGGAAAGGGAAAGCGTTCGGAAACTCGGATCCTGATCCTCGGCCCTATGGGCCGGTTTCACCAACCGGGATCAAATTCGTAGTTGATCCGAGTTTTGTGATTCTGATCCGCGGAGTCAAGGCCGACTTGATCCCTGTGCGTTTCATCAACGTTTTGAGACTTCAAAGTTAATCCGGATCCCATGATTCGTGAGCAGTCGTGAAAATGCGCGGTTGGCAACAATTTTGCAACATGCAATTGTGGGTATTGCTCACAGTGCATCTGTAGGAAACTGAGTTGTTTGATTTCATTTCGTTTCCGTTCTGTGTGTGTGTTGCTGTTGCTGAGGTGGTAGTGTTCTTGTTTCGGTGATGAGTTCACGGCACTGAGTTGGAAGAATGCATAGACTACGCCGCAATGTTCTCTCCATTGAAAGAGAAATTATCGAAAGCTTAATGAGGTAACTACAAAGAAAGTTTTAAAAATGCTCTGTTTTCTGACATTTCAAATAAATCGCTCTTTTTGGGAATTAATCTCGTGGTGTCTCTCCCCATAATAAAGTCTTCAATGACTTCATTATTATTATTATTATTTATTAATAATAATAATAATAATAATAATAATAATAATAATAATAATAATAATAAATTTGATCCGAGGCAGACACGTTGATTCGTGTCAAGTGCATGGAGAAACGTACAACGGGGTCAAACTGAAGTTGATCCGGATCAACTGGGGATCATCATCTTGATTCCGGTTGATGAAACCGGCCCTATTCTGTATATTAAATTACTTCCCCTAACACGCTGTGTAGTCAGGCTTCATATCTTGTGAGTCCTTAAAACCGAAAAATCCATGGACGGCAAAACATCTGACTGTCCGTGTGTGGTCAATGCTAGCGCCTAAACTGTTCAGCAGATTTTCTCCGAAATTTGTGTTCCTCGATCAATTAAGAAGGTACTCAAGGCCCTACGAGTTTGAAACGGAGTTTTTAATTTCAAGATTCCGATTTTTTTTATTTAACTTGTCCTCGGATAGCATAAACGACGCGTGAGTGAATGGTTCAGGACTCGTTTTTATTGAAATCCCTGCTTTTATAAAAATTGTAAAATATCAATTCTTTTTCATTTTCCTACTACTACATTATTGAAGATAATTTTTTCCCCTGAATGAAATCTCTCCAAATGCAGTTTTTCAAATAGGTCGTGTACAATTTTTCGAAAATATGTGTAGATTTCGCGTAATTACACGTAAAATATAGTCGAAAAGGGTGTGATAGACTCATTTCCAGCAAACTCTTTTTCGAAAATTTCAAAATTACACTGAAAAAATGATCATCTCTCTCTCTCTCTCAACCATAAATAAAAAAAATGCTTATCTCTCTCTCAACCATAAACCTATTGTTACAGAGCATTCAGTCATGTGACCGTTTTTTTACAGCCACTAATGTCATACCGCCAGAAAGTTCAAAGAAATTCAATGAAAAATATTTTATTACAGAAAAATATTTTATTACAGTGGTCAAATGTTGAAGTATTCTGAAACTATCAAGATTATTATTTGCCTGCTACCCTTAGAGATGCGCTGGCTGAGTCCTCCTCAACCTCAACTTGCTGAACCTTTGTGAGATCGTCGACACAGCAGAGAGTAGACGGGAACGATTTAACTTCACATATTTCGGAGATTTTCCTTTATCTATTTATATTATTTTTATAGTGTATTTAATTTATTGAAATATTAGATGGAACCTTATTAATACACTAATAAGAAAAATTAACAATTTAATAACATTAATAATAGCAATTTACAAAAAACATTATTTGTAATTAATTGTATTTAATTACTTTATTTCTTATAGTAGATATTTATTTTTGGAATAATATTTAATGTAGTTTATGATAAATATTAATATTTTTTGAGTAAGTTTAGTCCACTGCAGAAGGAAGAAGTTACGCAGCATCAGCGCCAAGAAGACGTTTTTTATTGCAAGATTTGTGGAAGTGCTGATAATGCGAGGCAATATAGAAACTTCTTCAGTTATTGGCAAAACTTACTATGCAATGAGCCTGAAAACTCACATTGTTCAAAAGTATATAAAATTATAATAAAAGTGTTAAGAGAATATTGTTTAGAATAATGTTGAATTTAATTTAAAAATTTTGGAAGCGAGACCCTAATACTACTCAGACTCCAAAAAGAAAGTGTCCAGGAATAGAAGGGAACAAATCGTTTGTAGTGGATGATTTTGGACAGATTTGATTAGGCGCACTATTTATTCGGTATTAGAGAATGGAAAGTAATTTCTCGTATATTTGCATTAAGCGATTTCCTATGATTATATACAAGATATTCCTACAACAATTTTCGCAGGACAAAGTGTTACTCTAGATTCAATTTTAACTGAAGTTACACATGATAGTGATATAGGGTTTATAGGGGGGAACTACTTTGTCTTATCTGCTTCGTGCTGTGGGGTTTGATTGGAAAAAGACAGACAATCGCAGGTCACTAATGGAAAGAAATATGGTTTTTGCAATATCTGATTTTTTGATGGAATATATGAAACAGAAGTGTGAAGGTTATGAATTTGTGTTTTTGGAGAAGACTTGGTTTTACTCAAAAGAAAAGGAAAAAATCTACTAAAATTTGTAGTGTTGAAAATTATTAAATTCTAGATGTAAATGAATGGAGAAGGCATGATTTGTATGTAACACATAAAGACAGCGACGGACAACGCCAACAAGCTGTCGGTAAATGCAGTTCGAAAGCAGTTTCAACCAAAGAAGAAACCAGGTGCTCAAATAATTCAACAAGGACACTCACAACAACGATCAGGAGGTACGCAAAATGCTTCAAGAAATCAGTGCAGTCAACAGGACAAAGAAGCCAACAACCTACATCATCGAGATCAGGTTGTCAATGATGCGGTCATACAAAAAACTTTTGTTTGGCAGGCGGTAAGAAATGCTAAAAATGCAATTAGATCATTTTGCAAAACTGCGTCGTTCAAAATTTGTAAATGCTATAGAAAATGGAAATGATAATGAATGTATGTTCTTGGCGGAATTCAATTAATGATATAAAAGTAGAAAACAATTGGTTTATCACGTTAAAGATTCTTGATTGTAATAAGACATTTAAATTTAAACTCGATACGAGAGCACTTGTTAATGTAATTCCAGAATATATTTTCCAAAAATTAGATATATCATAAAATCTCAATCAATGTAAGTTTTGATATTTCTAATTAGGGGGGGGTAAAAGCTCTATGTTACAGGTTCATGTAAACTGAATGTTTGCACTAACGACCGAAAGTACAAAATGGATATTGTAATTGTTCGCACAACCGACAAATCAGCACCTATATAAGGCCTGAGAGGTCTACAAGAATTAGATTTGGTAAGAAAAACTGTGGATACTTTAGAAGTAGACAATTAATCGAATTCTCAAGCGTTCTCGAAAATGGAATGCTCACATCTCAAATCTTAACAAGAAGCTCGGCAAATCTTACTATGCCCTATACACCCTCAGGTCAAGCTCCAACATTGAGACACTTCGAACAATGTATTTTGCAAACGTGCACTCACACCTAAAATATGGAATAATGGGGAAATGCCCCTGAAAGCACATGTACATTTATTATCCAAAAAAAGAACATCCGTGTCGTAGAGTCCCTTTTCAAATAATGAAAGATTTAAAAACTGAGTTACAAAAAAATGGGAGATGATAGTATCATCACTAAAATGACCGAGCCCTCAGAATTTGTTAACCCATTGGTTTTAGTGCATAAACCAAATAAATCCCTGAGAATTTCATTTAAATCAAACTTTGGTTAGAGAAAAGGTATGAAATGCCAACTTTTGAAGAAATTACAGCAGAAATGGCTGGCCCAAAATGTTTCACAGTTCTCGAGGCGCATAGAAGATTCTGGCAAATTGAGTTGTCAGATACAGCATCGAAGCTTACGACAATTGCTACACCTTTTGACAGGTATTGTTTCTTAGGCTTCCATTTGGATTATCTATAGCTCGAGAGATTTTCTGTACAACTTTTACTGAAATGTTCGAAGATATTCCAAACGTAGTGTACATTAAAGATGTTTTATATATTCGAAGATAAAGAAAGAACACGAAGAAACTTTATATCGTGTTCTCAACAGAGCTAGAGAAAGAGGAGTAGATTTAGTCCAAACAAGATACAGTACCAGGTCAAGTACATGGGACATGTTATTTCTGTCGGTGGTATTAAAGCTTACACAGACAAAGTGGAAGCAATAAAACAGATACCAACACCAAAGAATGTCGCGTAATTCAGCAGATTTTGGGAATGAGTACATATTTATCAAAGTATATACCCAATCTGTCTGATATCAGTAGTAATTTGAGACAATTAAAAAAAATATGTGCATTGAATGTGGACAGACGCCCACCAGAAATAATTCACACAGTTAAAAGAAGTTCTCTGAACCAGTCCCGTTTTACAATTCTACGATGAAAAGAAACCGATTACTTTGTCGGTAGATAGTTCAAAGGACGGAATAGGATCAGTTGTTCTCCAGGACAGAAAACAAGTTGCGTACGCATCATTTTTAACTGATACAAAGCAACGCTATGCATAAATTGAAAAAGAAATGCTAGCCATAGTATTCGGATGCCAACGTTTTCACCAATATCTTTGTGGTAAAGAATTTACAGTAGAATCGGATCACAGACCATTAGAGTCAATCTTCAAAAAGGATCTAAACAAAACGCCGAAGCGACTACAAATTAACAGTAAAATACAAGCCCGGATCCCAATTATATATGACGGATGCTCTATCAAGAGCCAGTTATGATGACAAAAAATTTTAAGTCAACGAAAATGAATTAAATGCGCAAATTCACTCGATTTTATTTCACAATATTTCTCAAAAATTTTCGAGAAAGTTCACGAAGAAACAGCCAAAGACGAGGAACTACAGAACTTGCTGACAGTAATTCTGGAAGGATGGCAAATTTCAAAGAACAGGTAAATGATATCAAGCCATACTATCTATAGAGGAGAGCGATTGGTAATTCCCAAAACCATGAAACGAAACGTGATAGATAGATTGCACTATAACCACGTGGGAATTGAGGAAACAATTTTAAGGGTGTTTTGGCCTAACGAAATGTGTTTTGGCCTCATATTGACAAAGAAATTAAGATGTCGTTAGGAACTGTCCAGCTTGTTTAACTTTCTAAAATAGTAATCAGAAAGAAACGATGATGACTCGTGAAATTCCTCACTGACCATGGCACTCAATAGTTGCTGATTTGTTCGAACTTAATAAGAAGAAATATTTGTGAATAGTATACGGGTATTCACGATTTCCAGAAGTATGTTGTTTGAATGATAACACTACGTACGACAATGTAATACATCATGTAAAATATATTTTTTCCATGCATGGTAAACCGGAACTTCTATACACAGGCAATGATGTACAGTTCGTTAATCAATAATGGCCTAATTGAGAGGAACGTTGAAACTGTTAAGTCACTTTTAAAGAAAGCATTGGTTGACAACAAGGATATGTACATTACATTGCTTGAGTATAGAAACACGCCATTAGGTAGACGTCTTCCTTCTCCTGGCGAATTATTGTTCGGAAGACAAGTGAATAGTATGTTGCCAACGAAGCGAGAAATTCTCTTGCCAATGTAAAATTCGAAAAAGTGAATGAAGATGAAAAGCTAAGAGAAAAGCAGTATTATGATAAGAACGTCAAAGATTTAACAGAACTAAAGAAAAAGGATCAAGTTATCGTTTAGTTAACAGAGAAGAGTACTTGGGAACCTGCGATCATTATTGATGTTAACCAAAGTAGACCTAGATCATATGTTGTTAAGTTAGATAGAAATGACCAAATTTATGTGAGAAACGCAATTTTTTGAGGAAATTTGAAGTTAACAGATTTGATAAGAATGACAACGAAAGTTATGATGATCTTATAAACATGTATCTTAAAAATTCATATTCACAAGAATACACACAAACAAATACAGATCAAAACGATACTTATGTCAATACACAGGATGATGTAATCAGTCTTCCTCTGTAATTAATCAACCAGGTACACCAAAAGTAGTCAAACCACAAACACAAGCCGAATATAATCCAATGAATCCGAAGGCAATTGTAGTTATAAGATCAGGTAGACTAGTAAACAAATCAAAGTATTACAAAGATTATGTTAAAGCAATATGTTGTACTTTGAAAGAATATTTGTATAATGTTTTTTTTAATTATATCTTGTGGTATTTGATCACAATTGGAGTGCAGTGATAAAAAGACCAGATTTCAGAAAATGATAATCTTTCAAAAAGGCATTTCCAATCGGAACGTTTACTCGTATATGCGCCCCAACCGCTCTCCTTTGGGATCCCTGCTTCTCTCAGGCGGCTACTTCGTTATCGGCGCATTTCTTCTTACAATCCCTTAAATCTTGTTCAGATCAAGGACGGTTGAGTCTCAGTGTTTTTGCGGTCTTTAATGTCCGTTGTTAAAAACTCGGACAGGAGTTCAACCATCTGCAAATAGAATCTTCAGATTTTTCTAATTGTAATCCTAGGCTCAGCGCAACTCTAGAACGTGTTGGGCGAGCCGCAACAATCCCAGTCTCTCTCCCTCTCTCTCTCTCTTGGCCAGACAGAGTAAGCCATCTGCAGTACTCATACGCAGATGTAGGAACTGTTTGACTGCCACTCTGATTTGACAGTCCGCTTCCCTGAGCATCGACATAGATGGCATGGATAAAACCAATTGATATAGGTAATGTGGCATTATGTAGGTATGAAGTAATGCTAATTTCTGAGTAGGCTTTAAATACGCCTTCTGAAGCCTCGACACTGCTTCCATGAAATTCGATATGGATGCTTTAGATGGGAAGCCGTTCCAGATAGAGTAGTTCACTCCCAGATATGTTAGTGTATGATCATACTGACCAGAGGAATTCTCTCCCCCAACCTTTCCACACATGGGTCCTCAATGAATCAGGATCGTCCAAAGGTTGTAATTTGAAATGATGAACATTTCGCGGTGGACAACGTCATTCCGAGGGCCCCAAGATATTCCACCACAATATCAACCAATTATTGAGCTCCTGGGGCGGCACATTTTGCTAACAGCCCTGATCGTCAGCAAATGCTAACACGGACACATTCCTTTTCAATAGCGTGTATCTCGATATGTTTTCCAGTTTCTCAAGCAGGCACTCCGTGATGAGATTAAAAAGGAGTGAGGACAAGGTATCCTGTTACACTCTACGAATTGGCAACTCAATTCCTTTCGAGGGGTGCTGAATGACGGTGGAACGCCGGCGTATGAATCCATTACCAAATTAGTAAAGACGTCAGGGATCCCTTTCCTGGACAGCGGCCACCGAATCGCCGCAAATGGCGCAAATGTTGTGAGAGCCCTGATTTGGTTGCGAAGTTGACGGTATGACTCACATACAAAGTCTCCTTTAGATTCTTTCGGACCCGGGCACTTAGAATAATGACTCAAAGCTGATAGCTTACCTTTAATTCTTGCTGCATTTGGAGCATAAAAAGATTAGAGGGAGATCGCTATGGATAGTATCGTGACGCCGAACCATGTTATTCAAATCAGTGGCCATGAAGCCACCCCCTCCTTTCTGGGCACAATGTGCGCGGCGACTCGCCTCGAAGGGAATCCCAATCATGAACCGTTCCAAGCTGGGGTCGTCATAAATGGTCTGTTGTCCACGGAGCGCGTCACCATGCACTCCCGCGTCCGAGGCATCGTTCAAAGTGTCCGCTGCCAGTCGTTCTGAGGAGCACAACGGCGTGAACTACAGACCCTCGACCCCCTTCCTCCGTGACGTGGGGTCCCCGAGATGGTTTTTTTGTCAGGGATTTCCTTCTTTTAGCTACATGCTCCCGTTTTAAGGCACCTGAGACTCGCCTATCGCCCATCCCTCTCGGTTGCACCTCAAGTTGCTCCGACATGCATTACCAGGGGCCACCGCGAGAAGGCAAGAGAGTGTTGTCGGCCACGCAACTGCAAACCCATCACAGGCGGCTATTACGGCCACACGGTTGCGATCTCATTACAGTCTTCTCAGTATTTACCAGTGGTGGCTGCGGCAGAGAGGCGCTAGGGACACTGCCTCCTCTTACTGAGATCAGTACTTCTCCTCCTGCATTGTTTAAAATAATATATGTGGGTCTGTAGGTTGTTTTCGAATCGAAGGCCTGTTTACTACTTACGCATACTCCCGCTTGATCCGTAGAATGGTTTTCATTGGCTGCGAACACTCGCCTCTGTGTTGTTACGGAATGTACTGACATAAGAGCGTGTCGCGATATGGCATTCCAGCCCTCGCGACACGCTGCCGCCGGCGAGTGACCCAGTTGTCACTTGCCGACGCCAGCGTTCCGAGGCTCTAAAATGGCGAGGGATTCACACCTCGCCCCTCACTTCACGTATTGCATCCTGCCGGAGCCTGCCGTCGTGTCGCCTCTCGCTCCCAGGACGATGGGTCCAATACGCGGGTGAGTATAATAAACATCTTTTAAAGGTCACTTTCTTTACTTCCTCTCTGCACGAGTTGCTAGGGGTACTCCCTCCCCCCCTCAACTCGCGACAAAATGGCCGCCAAAGAGTGCTCAAATGGCAACGTAAGTTAGGCAAATGGCGTCTTATGGCGGCCGCCGCCCAGCAGCCTCGTTGTAGCAACCTTGCTACCCGGCACTACCTATTGATCGATTTTTAAACTTACAATATTCCTTTCGCTTGACTTACGTTCAGGCCAGTGCTATCTGCTGGTGTTCTATTTAGCTGATCCCCCTTCACAAGCATTCAGTGCAGTAGTGTTCAATCGGCATTAGCTATCCGATCCGTAGACAAACCTTGTGAGTGCTCTGTGTTCCGATCTTTGCGCCCAGTTCACGTCGTACATTCGTGTTGTGAGATTGAAAATGGTTTCCAATTCTGTAAAATGCCTGAAAAATGTCAATCTTGATTATGATGCATGGCTGTGCATGAAGAGAATTGGACCACCTCTAACTGATATGCAAATTACACAATCTGATACAAATGACAATCGTTCTTTTGTACCGAAATTTCACAGGGGTAAATGACCGTCTTAATTTTTCGTAGCATTTTACGTACCTTGTGTTCTCTCTTTGTAAAATGTTTCAAAAATCAGGAAAATTACTCCCAACCACAAGTTGATCGTATTTTACGGGACTATCCGTTTGTGGGTTAGCGTAGTGAAATTTGAGCTGAATGTGCTATATTAAAGCTTGGGACTTGGGCTGTGCCGAAGGACTTTTACCACTTATGGAAGTTAATGTAAGTACGTGTTAGTTAATAGTAACTTGTTGGATGTGTTTCCTGGATCAGTTACACAATTAAAAGTAATCTGTTCAACTCTAATGACAACGGTAGAATCCGAGAGAACTTTCTCCACTTTGAAAAGATTAAAGACATTTTCAACAAATACCGTGTTGGAAGAGAGATTGAATGCACTTTGTATATTATCATTAGAAAGAGTTTTGTTGCGAGACTCAGTTAATTTTAAATAATAACTAATACATAAATTTCCAGAATCTAAAAACAGAGGACTAAATTTAATTTATAGATCCTGTGTTAAGCCTGTCTTCCTGGGAGATAATTCGATTTAAATATTACTTATGTGACTTAATCCAAATATAACAATTTTTCAAATGCCTAACTTTACTTGATCCTGTAACTTTCTGTGCCCTCCCTGTTGTCTAATCCCAGAGCCGCCACTGGTATTTACTGGTGTAGGTTCACTAGCATCGCCTACACCACCGAGACCCTGGGCAACATCGGACCCCCCAAGAGCAAGTAATTTACTACATATTCGAACAGAATTTATTCTCTTTTTCTGTATTACGGCCCCATAATAAGAATTTTTCCGTCGGAAAATCGACGTTTTTTGCCGCATTACTTATATTACTCCGTATATACTTACGTATACGAGAAAGGGGAAAAACACCTTGGTATCAGGGCACCCCAAAATGTGTATTTCCAATGAAATCTCGAAATCGATTTTCTGAAGCATTACATAATATACTCTATACTACGTATTATATTACTCCGCATAATACATAGTAGGCATACGACAAAGTATACTTCATATTTATTGTCATGTAAGACACATCACTATAGGTTTCTTGGATTGTAAGATTTCTACCAGGCAAGGATAGCAATTCAGCCCTGAGCAAAAACGAATAAAAAATACATTACGTTGTCAATATGCATTGATTACAGAGAATAAGTTTGTACATTTTTTGAAGTTTTACTTTTCGAACAAACGCTTTTCAGAGTGAATGTTTGGATTCCACTGACGATACAGAACTGTCTGCGACTTCGTTGCGACATTTTAGTTTTTGTGTTGGTAGAAATGTACCTTGCAGCGAGCTGTCATCGCGTCAAACAGCATTCATTACAGTCAGCTGCAGCAGTGTGAGCAGTGGGGGTGTAAGTGACACAGTTTAGATTCTCGTGCTCGTGGAAGTAAAACAATTGTTTTGTGGTAAGTAGTTAATTGATGTCAATAAGATTATTTCGTATTAAATATATAATTCTTTCAAAGTATACACTTTTCATCTTTAGAAATGAAACAATGAGGAACAAAGTTGATTTACCCGTGGGTGGATTTTTCTAATCAATAGTGCCATGAATAAAGGCACTCTGTAAGCAACAATTCTGTTATTGACGTGTAGTTACTGTGAATATTTTCAATGCATTTTAATCTTGTTTCTCTTAAGTATGTGAATATTGTCTATGTCTATTAATATTATAAAAGCAGATGTTTTGTCAATTGAATTATATTAAAACAGATTGTAATGAAATAAACATTTTGTTCCCCCCTTTGATTAATTTACATGTTCCATGTCTCAATTTTTGTTCCCAGAAGTGTCTGGTCCCAAATCACTGAAGAAAAGAGATTCATCTGCATACAAAATTCACATTTATTAAAGGTACAAAAATGTCTATGTTGACTGGGCCAAAGATTCAAGAAGAAATGAACAACATACCATTAGCTGATGATGATCCTCAGGGTTTGTAAATTTTTTCTTTTTTTGTTTGTTGGTTTTTTGCAATTGCTATGTCATTTTTGTGCTTTTGCTGCAGTTTTATAAAGAACAG
Source organism: Gryllus bimaculatus (assembly GCA_017312745.1). Lineage (NCBI taxonomy): Eukaryota > Metazoa > Arthropoda > Insecta > Orthoptera > Gryllidae > Gryllus > Gryllus bimaculatus. The sequence continues at coordinate 19,701,855 of BOPP01000003.1, forward strand.
ATCATTTTGATTTGCAAATACTATTTTTAGGAATGCTAATTGCATGAAGTGCATAATATGAATTCAGTTTAGAGAATTTTAGAAAAAAATATATGAAATGTGCATGGTGCATCTCTAAAAATATTGATTTAATGTCAATGTTTTTCAAAAACGATAGACAGCAACAAATTTTTTTGTTGATGATGAAATTAGTTTAAAATGAATTTTCCTTTTGTAGTTATAATCCAGGATGACACAGAAGCAACAGAAGTCTCCCAGGCTTCAGAAGCTATGATACGTGGTCGAAGCTTAGACTCGATTCCTTCAACATTCACAAATGGGAGTAGCAGCCCTGGACCAAATAGTATGCATGATTATTATAGTCTCCTTGTTATGATAGTATGTTTCTTTAATATTAGACATAGTGACAGATACATTAATCAAAAGGTAGGTACTAATGAATTACCATGAATTTTTTTCTTGATTAGATTGTAATACAGTTTTATTATGTATGATGTTCCATTATAGCAAAGACTTAAAGTTGTCAAATATGCATAATTAATTTCTACAAAATATTTCTAAATCAACTTTTTGTTCTTTAGTAACTAAAAAGTACAGGAAAATGCAAATTTACGAACTTCAGTGTTTTATGGCTGGAAAATATATTTTAGATCAATAAACACAAATTCCTTATTTGCTTCAGGAATATTTTTTTTTTTTAATATGTTCGTGATGTTAAACATATTATTTTATGCTTGGCAATTATATTATTTTCAAGGTTTCCGAGATTTTGATTTGTTTATTTTATCTTGCACTATTCTTGAAATTTTGTAATAAGGCTTAAGGTAATTTTGTTTTAACAGAGGATGACATAATAATTTTACCTTAATAGTTTGCGTAATATTGTAAGCAAAACATGTTCTGTTGTTGCTTGACTTAAGTCTTGAAATACTATCTCTACTGCACTAGTTCACTACTACTACAAAAAATGTTATTTTGCTTTTGTAGTGTAAAATTATCTCTTCAGCCAATTAACCTTACATTTTCTCACATGTGCATATAATCTGGGGAGAGTGGCGGGGTGTATATGTTTGCCATTTACAAAAATATACTATTGTGAGAACCTCTCATACCCAGTTAATAAATTTATTTTAGTGTATTTCATAATTCAAAGAATTTTATTTTTACAAGATTTATTTGCAATCTGTTCTATGTGGGACAGTGAATAAAAAATATTAATGATAAAAATTACATGAAAAGATAGAACTCGTAACAATGACTAAAGAAACCTTGTGTCCAACTTATTAAGGATGGAATATCTACTTCATTTCCCCTTTTGGTATCATTCAATCCTTAGATGACAAGATCGTTGTTTTTGACATTTGTCACTTGAGTTCTTAATTTCATCTTTCATTCTTGTGATTTTAATACCTTTATGGAGGATTCTGTTTGAAACATACCAAGGAGCGTTCATATTTTTTATTCCTTTCTAAATATCCAAAAGTACTTGTGTCACAATGAATAATTTATTGTCTGGATGTAGATTTTTAAAAGCATTTATTAAATATTTAAAATGTTATTGTCATAAATGTTGTGAAAGTTTTAGTAGATGTCTAGAATTAATTACTAATGTATATAGAATAGAACTAGAAAAATATGAAAAGTGGGAACTTGACATAAATTTCTTAGAAAGAAAATATAGGATAGGAAATTGCTGAACTTGTTAACCCATAGAGGTAATACAGTAAAAGTTGCTCAATGTGGAACTTGTATAACGTAGAAATCTGTCCAATGTAATCATAAATCTGCTAAACATAAATTCTACAATATTACTCTGCATAATGCGGAATCATGTCTAATACAGGAAAAAATACAGGTCCCTTGAGGTTCCACATTGAGCAAGTTTTACTGTATTTATAAACTATTTACAACTATCTGAATTTCACTAACAAATAGTGATGAAATTATGATTGTGAAAACAAAGATACTGAAACAAATTGAAGCAAGGAGCAAATTTTTGGTATGGAATATGAACATAGAAACACAATAATTATATTTCCCAAAAGAATACTAGGTGAAGGGTTATGGTATTTACATAGGAAGATATAAGTTATGGACTGTAAATGCGAGGGACAGAAATAGAATTTGAGAATCATAGAATATTGGAAACCTATGCATAGAAACATAGAATAGAATATTGGAAACCTATGCTGACAGATTACATTGAAAGAAATAATTAAAAAATTAAAGAAATAATTAATAATAAAATAATTAAACATAGAAAATCTACCATGAAAATGATGGAAACATAGAAACAATTGTGATATTTGCATTTGAAAAGATTATGAATTGAACGACCGCCAAAGATGATTTGGAAGTATATACCTGAAGAAAGGAGAAGGTGAGTGCAATAAACACAAAGAAGGAGATACAGAGGAATTCCATGGAGGAAGTAAGATCAATGATGGTTGGATATTTAAAGGATGAATTTTGGAAAGATTGAAGGGGGGATCGTGTAGTGAGAAATGACAATACCACCTCTTGTTACTATTACTAATATCTACAACTCCAAGGCCTCATTTTTCTGATGAGGTAGCTTCAGAAGTAGCGATTGTTTTAAAAAATGCCTGGGAGGAGGGGGGATAAATCTAATTAACTGCAAATGTATTTAAATAAAATTTATTTTTAAATGCAGGTAATAAAAATATATAGTAAATCAATGTGGTAATTACTCAAAATTTTATTAACAATTCCCAATATCACTTGCAATTTTGCTTTAAGATGCAGTTTTATTTATTATATTACAGCAAATGCCACTACTAATACAAGTACAATTTACATGCATTATTTTTATTTTATTTTTTTACTACATAATCATGAAAAAGTAAGAAAATTTTGCTTTTTAGTTCCATAACAATGTAAGTAATTGCTTGAGCAATTCTAGACAATATTAGATTACTTAATTTTTTTGGCTTTGAAATTTTGGAATTAAAACATGATACCTATATACTAAATGCAATGAAAACTTTTTGAAGGCAAAACTGATGCATGAAGTCAGCTGTCAGAAATCACCAGGCAGAAGTCAATTTTGTTTGAGAAGGGAGGACTAGAAAAGTGGTATATGCACCGATTTTATTTGTGAAAAACATGGTTATGTGGCGTTATGTATTTTCTATAGAGCTAAATCTAGTTAAGTAATTGTTAAATTAACAAGAGAAATACACTAATTTATCCAAGTTTTTTCTACATGTTCTGCTTTATTTCTGAGTATATATGTATTTCTTGGCTTGAAGCAAAATTTAAATCTTATATTTATCCCTTGTTTTCGAAACAATTAAGTGAATCGAATTTAATGCAGGTTTAGACCCAGACATCAGTCCTGATGAACAAGAGGAAAAGGCTCGCTTGATATCACAAGTCTTGGAATTGCAGAACACTTTAGATGGTGTGTATTATTCATTTATTATAAGAAGTTAAAATTTAATCTTAACATACACGCCAAAATCACTGTATATTTTGAATGTTTTATTGTGTGTTTTAGATCTTTCACAACGTGTTGACAGTGTTAAAGAAGAAAATTTAAAACTTCGTTCAGAAAACCAAGTGCTTGGGCAGTATATAGAAAATTTAATGTCAGCCTCGAGTGTCTTTCAGTCAACATCCCCTAAAACTAAAAAGAAGTGAATTTACTGCTTAAGTATTTGTTAATTTTCAATGTCTCTATTTGCCTTCCAGAGGGTTCATTGCACACATGATTTCTGCATCACAAATCTGGTTGGTAACTGCTTCCTGTTTGATTTTAACATGTGCAGCAGCATGTGCAGTTCTTTTACAACCAATAGTAGCTTATTGGTGTATGCCTTGTGCCTATTTACTGCGGGAAGCACTCTGAATTGTGTTGAATTATTAATATATAATCATCAACTAAGCATTTCACCCTCTGTCAAGAAACATTTGAGAGACAATGATGAAACAATATTATTTGGTCATGACTTGTCGCATTATAAAATATAATATTCTTCTAGAAATTCTCTGTGAAAGTATTGCCAATCATCAGTGTCAAAGTTAATCATTAAAAACAAGTTTTAACAGGCATTACTAATATGCAAAAGTATGTCAGTTACTATTGCACTAGATCTGCAATTGGTCTCTCAGATGAAGGTCTGCAGTTTAATCTAAAATGACTTAAATCATAGATATGTTAAACTGTGTTTATGCCAGCATTGTAACCATTATTTACTTGTTCATTCAGATTAATTCTTTATATGTGTGTTATGTTGAAGATTTTAATTACATGTCCAAAGATGTAATTGAAGCTGTATTTTTAAAAAAATTGCCAAAGACTATTTGTGTATTAGAATAATTTTCAAAATAATTTAAATTAATTATATTGTAGCTAACGTTGCAACTATAATAAATCCAGTTGCATAAATATCTCTTGTTTTGTACAGATAAACCCCATTTTATCAACAGAAAATTGATTTTCCCTTTTGTTTTTATGCCAAAATGGTATGAAGAATGATAATGTCGTATGGTTAAATGAAATTAAGTAACTGATGGTAAAAGTCCTCGTTTTATTGGTCGAAGAGTGATCAAAATACATAAGTGAAATGGTTAACAAGGTATTAAACATATTATGAAAAAAGCGAAACTTCTTTTTATGAGGTAAATGTGCCTGTTGCAACTTCAAACATCCATGAAAATCATAGCCCATTTTTTTTGTTTATTTTGTGTTTGATTATTACACATTTTGAGTTTCCTATTCTTATAGGAATGAATATCTTCGGTTAAAGACATTATCAACTATAATTCTAATTTTCTCTCGTTGCAATGAAGCTTTAGGTATATTGCAATGCCACAAATTAATGTATTTATTTTATTGAATTTTCTTTTGACTTTTCCTCAATATACTGTAATGTAGGAAGGAAAATTATTGCATGTAACAGTATGGTAACTATGAGGATGACACGATATGATGATCATAGGGAGTGAAAGGACGAACACATGACAACTATGCCCAAGGCGGGACCCACGATCCTTCAGTCCGAGTTCGCTACAGCACTGCTGCCTTTTAACGATCTCAGCCATCCGAACCGGCTGTTTAAGGTTCTTGTGAGCTGCAATTTCACTCATCAAGATTAAGGTATACTAGTGCAGTTCCAAAGATAAACATTGGTGGAGATGCACAATTTTGTGCTCCAAAATTGGAATTTCTGTATGGTTTGATGGAAGTATTATTTTCTCAATCAATCACGGACGAGTTCTAGCTACAACACTCTCTCATGGTGACTTACCCAAGCGGCGAGCTTGCAGCTGCGCGTAAGATTCCGCGAGGGTGGTCCTTTACGCGTTTGTAGTAATTATTTCAAGCCGTCGCTGCCGGGATTTCCCTGCGTCGTAATGACTTAAATCCTTGCCAGTTGGTCAAGGGGGGTGAGGGCTGGCGCTTTAACAAATAAGAAGGGGTGCAGTGCCCGGACGGCCCCGTCCGCGGTCCCTAGGGTTGGGATATGTGGGCTGAACCGCCCGAGCTTACATCTGCACACTTGGCTCACAAAGAAAAAGCGTGTTGCCTTAAGTACCGTAATCTTCCAAGAAAATGACGAAACCTAACTCTTATTTTATGTTACATTATTCCCGCAAATAATGTGCCGTCACATTGGCTCCTCTTTCCGAAAAAAGACATCGCGGTTTTAATTTCTACTTTAATTAAGATACGATTTCTCTCGTCAACATGTGTCACATTTCTACCAAATATTACTGAAATAATCAAAATTAAATGAAAAGTAGCAAAGTTCACCCACTCGAATAAACTATGTAACATTTCAGAACTTCTTAAAACTTCCTTATCCTTAGCAAAATATTGAAAATTAAATCTACTGATTCTCATGTCGTAATGTCCCGATGTTCGCAAAGAATGACGTAAGTACCCAGGGTATCGGCGAATTGTGCTCAGAGATACACAGTACTGATTAACTATCTTATGAAAAGCTCTAAATTGTAGAAATAAACTTTCCCTGCTGGATGGTCATTTTCATGTACATTCGGATAGGAATTGCTTCAACAGTAAAAGGACCACTGAACAATGGGAGGAATTTGTGAAACAAGGCAGCAGGCTGGTCACTTACTCTGGGAGTTCTGACTAAAACTTTGACATCTATATTAAATTGGCAAGGGTTTTCGACTAACTCTTCCCTTTTTCTGGCATGTTTTGTTAAGTTTTGAAGCACGATCCTACCCATACTCTCAATTTGGGACAGGCTGGCCTGACTACCTGGCGAGAAGTGGGAGAGCATTTTTAGGTTTCCTTCAGAAATGCGCTTCTTAAGGTTCCATTCCATTGGAATAATGGATTACATTGTTAATCCGCTCATAAATGTGTTTAATTAGTAACGGCCATTTCTGTGGTTTCTCGAAATAAACTCTGAAAAGACGAGAAATTTCCAGCACAATCCGCTTACTACGATTAGATTGCGGATGCCGGACGGAAGAAGACACTATCGACACACCATCTTCCAGCGGTCGCTTCCACATAGTCCCTAAACACTGCGATGCCTGATCACAAAGTATCTTTTGGGAGGTTCCTGCTGTAAACTCTCTAGTCAGTCGTCGTAAGCAATTTTGGTCGTTAGGTCGAGTGATTGGATATAGTTGAGAAATTTAAAGGTGTTGACTGCGACTAGGATGTGTTTGTGGCAGTATTTTCCTGTTGGTAAGTGTCCGTACAAGTCTAAGCTTGGAGTAGTCGGAATTACATGTCACATTGGTCCGTCGTAGTGTCTGTTGTGGAAATTTGGTCCGTTGGCAAGTCACGCATTTCTGACCCTTGTTTACCTAGCCATGTTTTTCCATTAAGCAAAAGTCAATAATACCCTTAGATTTTTTTTTACGAAATGTCCATGCTCCTCATGTAAACGAGTAATTCATCAGTGATTGGTGTGAGTATCCAAATTCTATATTCTGCTGGGTGTTGCTTAGTCCTAAACAGCAGCAAATTCTTAGAAAGTTAAGCCAGTTCAGAATCCTGGTCGAATTTTGCTTACAATGGGTCATTTTCATCTAATTGGTACTTTGCTTTTCCAAGGACGGCATTTTCCTCGTGGAGTCTCTGAATGATCCTTGGTTGCATTGAAGGAATGGGAGTAACTTCTTGGATAATCACATTTACTTAAAAGACAGTGTCATCCTGGATCTTATGATTGGATGCATAAGGCAATCTACTCAAGAAATCTGCGATAAGGTTGTCTCTCCCGAAATTGAATTTCGAAGTCGTATTGCTGTAACCAATGCACCCACATCAATAATCTTGCATTAAGAGCAATGACGTTTCAGAAAAATTAATTATTGTTAAAAATTAAAGCCTTATGATCAGTATTTATGAAAAATTTCCTAACAGCCAGGTACCCTAAAAAAATATTTTTTCATTAAGGGAGAACCTTCTTTATTCTTCTGAAATTGGACAGGTGTAGAACATAATAGATAATGCGATAAAATATGTTTATTATCACGAATTACTAGATTTACATAAAAACTATATTTTAGCTATTCAAAATTCATATGGTCTTAAATCCCCTGTATTACCATCATCTCCACCAAAACTACAAAATAATCCTGTATAATGTTATGCTATTAATATTCAACATATATTGAGTATACACGATATATTGTATGTATTATATGAAGAATGAATTTGGAACATAAATTAAAAAACGAATCAAATTAATCATCCATAACTTTTTTGAGATTAGTTATTGTTTATACCAGCAGATTGTGGAGGAATTACAGCTATTTATCAATGACCATCTGGAGAAATTTTATTTTTATTGAGAATATGTATTACATGATCGATTATTCTAGTCTTAACTTCGTAAGTGAATAGCCAAAAACATTTTCAAGAAATAGGTTTACCATATCAATCAAGAATACATACAATATTGAATTTTAATTGAGGTTAAACATTTATTTTACAATATCTATTATGCAGAATGTACTCCCCCCCCCCCCCCCCCCCAAAAAAAAAATTTAGTATCATATCAAGAGATTTTGCAGGTATACCATCATCAATGGATGAAGCATGTAATTATATGAATGGACAAATATATTTCTTTACACGCCATATTTATTATGAATATAATGAATTTTTTAATACTTTAGTAAAATGAAAGTTGAAAAATTTAATATGTGTCTTTTGAATAACGATTGTAGAAAACAACTCTACAATATCACAAATTACTACAAAATTAAAAAATATTTAAAAAAATAATAGAATGTAAATTATTTTATTCTATATGGAGAATTGTCATCAAATTTATTAAATAAAAATGGAGAGAAACTTAGAAAAAATAGATTATGAATGTGGAGAATCAGTAGTCCAAAGTTATTTATCACGTCATCAGAAGTAGAAGTAGATTAAATAAATTAAAAAAGTGTTTTGTATGTAAAACAGAGAAAGATTACAATGAATTTTATAAAACACCTTTAAAACAAGTGGATTCGATTATGACTAAAGAATGCATGAATGAAAAAGTACGATGTTCTTGTCGATGTATATTGGAAAAATATTTGAAAAATCATATGACTCGAAATATACATGTATTACAATATTTTCTATAAATTTGGTAGTATATTAATATAATTGACTAAATATCTCTCATATGGTGATAGAGCAATTTTTCTAGTGTTTATAGATATTGAATTTCATTTTCACATTATTTTGTTTTCTAATGCCTCCACATGGCTTTTTTAAAAAACTGTTTTAAAGACATTTGTTTTTTTATTTTTATCCTACAAATTCTCAAATTGGTAAACATAATTATTCATCTTTAAATTTTCCTGATATTTCATTGTTTGATGAAGTATATATACCAGAAGAAATCCAGAAGTAGCAAAAGTCCAATATTTTCGGTTATATCATAAATATTATTCATTTCAATACAGATTATAAATGAATCAGTATCAGTTGCCAGAAGTTTAACATGATCTCCGTATTTCTATTTTAGAACATCATAATCAAATTTATACATTAATAATTTTAGTTATTCAACTACTACGAATTTACCATAAATAGGTTTATTTGACACCATTTTGTTTTCTTTTCTATATAATACATTAATTTCATATATATTGTCTTCTGTATTAGATTCGTGATGTTTTTAAAATAATTTTTTAGTTGTATAGAAGTTTTACATCACATCTTTTTCGTACATTTTCCATTTGTTTACTATATCAGCATTATTCATGTCTAAAAAATATTTTTCATAATCACGATAATACCTTCTATAACATATTTTTCGATTTTATAATCAGTAACATAATTTAGTTTCATAACTTTTTTAATTCCCTATTCCTGGATCCTGAATCTTGTTGATAATTCATTGATATTTGGAATATATTGATCAGAACATAATAGAAAATCAAGTTTATCATGTAAATGATCTAGAATGTTTAAATCTACTTCAAAAGTATATCCAATACATCCATCATTAGATAAATTCAAAATATCATTGATTGTAAATATTTTTGTTTCTTTATTAAAGCTTCCAATTGGTAATGGTTGACTTCATGCATTGCGGTATAAATTTTTACTATCTAAACACATGATATAACATTTATATATTATTTTATTTCTTATTATTGCAGATACCAATGTTTTGTGCCTTTTCATTTAATAATTTTGTAGTTTTTTGGTCATACAAATAATAATTATTTGGTAATTCATATCTGTATGGAACCTTAGATATACCACTACGAATTAGTTTTTCATACAATCCTTATAAGTCTTGATTAACAATAAGACCTATTTTTGTCCTGCAATACTTTTAAAATATATATATATATATATATCCATTATTTTTTGATATACCATTTAATTGTCCCGAATTCATTTCTATTAAATCTGTTTGCCATAATACATCAATTCCTAATGTTACAACTTTATGTCATGTTAAAGATTTTTTCATATATTTTTGTAATTCATCGATAATAGTTTCTCGAATAATTACCTTTTTTACAAGTACAGTTTATTTCTTTCCACAAACTGCACATATCCCGACTAATCTAGGTCTTACATTTTTTCTTATTTCCTTTTTAATTAAAACTATTGAACTATATGTATCCATTTATGAACTCATAATACTCCCATTTTTCAAGATTGATTTGAATGAATTGTTTGTTTGAATGAGTAATTGAAGAGAAATGAGTATGTTCTTAACATCTTTACAGATTCGCAAATATATACATGATAATATGGGACTGATACTCATATCCATTTTCTTCATTATCTTTTGATATCACCAATTCATAAATATATTAAATATCTCTATATATTTCAAACTTTATGACTTGAACATTGCATGGAACTTCAATATATTCGATATATGTTTTACCTGTATGTGCATATTTTTTTCGTTTTTTCCAGACATATAAACCAAACTCTTTATTATTTATCTATGATGCATGTATATTCATTAACATAAATATATTTCTCAAACATCGTAAATTTACTTAAATCATAATCTTGATCAGGATCTAGATGTACAATATTTTTTAATTGTTTAACATTTACAACGTCGTCATCTATTCCTTTACGTAATCATTTACTATGAAAATTAAATTGTTTATCTTTAGATTCACAACTAACATCCATACCATACATACCTTGTCGCACTTTCATTCTGGAGTATAACATGAATTTCTTTCTTTAATATATATTTTATCAATATTTTTTTAAATGAATGGGTAGTTTTAAATGATTGACTTCATTTTTCTCGTCTACACCTAATGATTGTACATTGAAAATTAAATCTTTTAAATAAATATTTTCTTGGTTATGATTAATTTTCTATGACATCCTATACATCATTCATCCAAATATATTCAATAGGTTTTTAATTTTATTTAGTAATAATACCCACTCCAGTTTTTGATGTAGCTGATTTTGTTCTTTGTTTTTCAGACCATTATTTTTTAAATATCTTAGTCCATTTTTCTCCATTTTATCGAGCTTGATTAGAATGTGGATCATAATTTTTAAATATGAGATGTGTTTTACTGCAATTTATTTATAATTTTCTTAATCTTCATATGTATATTCAATATCTTATAATGATTTATTTGTTAATAGCACTAATAATCCATCAGTACCTTCATATTTTCCCTTGCATAATGATACCATTGTTATTAAATTCAACTGTCGTATCACCAATAAATTTATATTGTAATGGGACGGTCGCACATAGCAGATGACGACACGAACAAAATATTTTATTTAATTAAGAATCGCGCCGCCGTTAAGAGTAGCTGGAAATGCCGTTTCCTGCTATATCTGGGAGGGCCGCTAAGAGCCGAGGGAAAGGAGGAAAGCACCTCCTTTGTGCAGCGCAACCCACGCCGGACGCACCCTTCGTGAGGTATGGGGAAATACGCCATCCGCACCCCCCAAATCGAGCAACGGAATTACCTGCGCCTAGTTCTTAGATTTGCGTGACGGAGGTAACTTCGGGGAAAGTTGCCGGGGGCGTAGCTTTGCTGCTGGCGCCGTAATAGGCGGAGTATCCGCAGGTGGCGCGACGACCAGTTGAAATATACTATACGTGACACACGCGAGCCTTCCTGAGGGACCGCCGAAAATGAATCGATCACTTGTGTCGGAGGTAGCGAGGAGGCCACTTGTTTTCGGACGCGGCAGGGGAAACACTTGTGTCGGAGGCAGCGAGGAGATCACTTGTTTGTGAGGCAGCCGCGAGAACACTTGTTTTTGAGGCAGTAGCGAGGCTACTTATTTTCGAGCCGGGTCGCCCCGAATGCCACGCCGCCTCGCCCACATTGCAGCCCGACTCGCGTGACGGAAGCCGAACGATGGGAAGGGACACCACGTGTGAGTGCCTGACCGCAAGGGCCATGTAAGTACGAGTCGAGGCGTGAAAGGCAATATCACGAAACGACCCGTCATCGCCCGCGCTGAGCAACGCTGAGGCGCCGTCCGGTCGACGCACACCGCTGGCCTAATCCGAGACTGAGGGCCGCCACCGCGGCAGCCGAGGGGTCGCCACAAAGGAGCCTGAGACAAGTACCGACCGTGGCTGCCCGCCGCCAGACCTGCCAGGCGCTGGGATGCCCGAACGCCGTACCTGTAAGCTGGGTCACGACCGCCCGGGAGGGCGAAAACCACGAATAAGATGAACTCAGGCCATGCCGGCCTTTTCTAAGTTAAGATTAGTTATAAGTTAATTGTAAGTTTTTTTTATGTCACTGGGCTTCACCCGCACCGAATTCAAAATTGATTAAAGTAGTATTAAGAAAATGCGTAAGTCTTTCTCTCCAGTAGTTAGGCCTCCCTCTATGGAAACTGCCGACCGGTATTAAAACAAATGCAGGATCATTAGCATTGTTAAGATATCCCGTTAATTTAGGTCCTAAATGTGTATTTTTTTTCTTCGTCTTCTATTACTTTCAAACTTTTTTAAATTTCTAGTTTTTTGGAGTATCGGGTGATTCATATAATAACTTTTTAAATGACGATTCTGATGGTTTTACTTGTATTGGAAATAAATTATCAAAATCATGTTTTTAGATTATACTATCTGTTAATCATGATCGTGTTCAAAAGAATGAATGACTTGTTTACCAACATTGCCTACTTTACCATCTAATTTATCTATGACTGGTGGACCTTTTTTTAAAATATTTTTCCGCGCGGACAATATTTTTCGCCGCGGACATGGCTCGCAACAGAATTGCAGGTTACAGGAGCGCCCTTTTCAAAAAGCGCCGCGCTCGCTCAGTCCACTACAAACATTTCCTTGATGCGTGGGCGGGTGGGATGAACGTAGGCACCAGCGTTCGTCACACTATTGTAATATTATATTAATTTTTTGTTCCTGACAATGCGTGAAGAGGGAAATAATTAATTTCCGAAATGTTGCGTTATTATGTATTACATTTAACTTGATATAAAGCAGTTATAATAATAATTGAAAAAAACAAACAATGGGTGCTCTGTGGCCGTGAACGTATGGATAAAACACGACATAAATATTGATTTTCTTTTAAAATCGTGATCATTCTTCGGTGTAGGTTTTCCTTTGCCTATAATTGTTTAAAAACATTTTTATTTTGTTTAGGTTCACTTTCAGTGAGATCATACATTCATCCATGGTGAGATGTTCTTTTTTCTCTAAAAAAAAGATGTTTTTTCACGATAACCAAGTTTTTCGATAGCGGACTGGGGCAAAAGGGGCCAGGAGAGTCAGAGTAAACTTTTTAAGAAGCCCTACTGTTCCTAAAAACCAAGTAAAATTTTAGCACTCCAAACAAAGAGGGCAAAAGTAGATTTTACAGGTTCTGTCAATCTTTGTAGTTTGCAATTCATTGTCTAAACATTTTCCTGTCATTCTCAAATGATTCATATGAAAACATATGTAGATTTTCCACATTTTTTAATAATATAAACAACCCCCTAAAGGACAATCTCTCAGTAAGTTGTCATTTTCTTGCATTGCCTCAGTGTTGTACAAACCGGCATGGCATCATAATATGTAATATGAGTCAATAAAATGTTGTGAATCTTCAAGACTTTGTGTAAAAGCTAAGCCATCATCTTCAAGACTATTTGTTGAAAAGCTAAGCCCAAATACTACGAAGGTCACCAAATGAACTATTTCTTTCTGCCACCAGGGCTCCCAATTGTATTGCAAGAAATTGCATCAAATGTTCATTAAAACATGCTAAACGAAAGATAATTATATACATTTTCATAAAAAATGTAAACCTTAAAATCATTGGAGATAACAAGTAATACTTTAAACACGTAACTTGAATATTTAAATTTAACCATCAAACTTGTTGAGCACACCAAATAGTTTTTTAAAATGTGCAATATTTATTTATAGTTTTAAATAACCCCATATTTATTTCAATTAACACATTTAAAAACTAACAGTTAAATTAGATTAAATACTTGTTAACTTAGAGTTAAAAATTCCTCCATTCCATAAAAAATCACGAATATTTTTGGGACTGTGTTAATAAACATTCCGAATTTTTTTCAAACGATTAAGAGTTTAATGTAGATAATATTTCTCACAATGATAATAATTAATACCAATTTCTAAAATAAATATACGGAAGAGGTCACTACTACTCTAATAGCACAGGGACTTGAAATTTGTTGGTACATCATGACTACGTGGAACCAAATGTTTCATATAATTCATTTTATTATAAAGCAGCACCTTAGCATCATAGGTAAGGTCATGAAAATATTTACTATATTTTTTTTGAAAATGGTGAGGTGGAAGAGGTTAAAGGGCCTGAGCTTCATCATCAATAAAGACATTTATTTAATTACTTCAAACCGTTTTCAAAAAGAAAAGGTAGCAACTTGACATGTGTTGATAAAATAGAACTTTTTTTAATTTCTATTTGTCAATGAAATTTGCAGTCAGAACCTACATAAATCAAAAGAAAGCAAATATCATTGTAAATAAGAAATGTGATATGACACATGAACAAATGCGTAATTGAGCCAAAAACGTAGTAATTCTCTATAGGTGTCACTTACGCGAATTTTATTTTATTTTTGTCAAGAAAAAAAGGCATAAAATTTAGAGATTGGTCCCTGTGGACATCAAACTGAGAATCATGAATCTTCTGACAGTCGCTTGATGCGCAACTACCAGTTTGTGAAAAATGTAGTGAGGCAAATGAGATGCAACCTAACCGTAACCAGTGATATGACAATTTTTGAGGGGACTTTAATGTGGATTTATAATGAATAATTCAAATTAAAATAATTTTTAAAAAATTAATTGCCACTAATATATATAAAAAAAGACTAATGTTGTGTAGACTAATGTGAGAAGTTTATTGCAAAATGTGTTTGTTAAATTGTTATTATTCAATTAAACTGTGTGTCTAAAAATTTATATAATACATAACATTTAAAAATTTCCAGCCTGAGGCAGTGCGGTAATACTCCACTGACTGTGCACGATATAAAATGGGAGCCATGCTCAAGAAATTCAACCTTTGGATTCAGAGTCTAAAGCTGAGTAATATCTATTTGAAAAATTAGGAGAATTGAATTGTACAGTGAATTTGGTTCTCACAGCAGCTTATCATAAAATAAAATTCCACATATCAAAAATAATGAGAAGAATATAATACATGAACATCTCTAACAGCTTCAGTTAACTTCCAAAAAGCATTTTCCTAATAGATTAATTATATCTGCATTGAACAATGGATACCAAGTCATGTTTGGGGAAGGAAAAGTTTCTTTTACTTTTAATTTATACTTACCTCAATGTCAGGAACACATTCAATTAAGCACCACATCAAAGTAAAGACAAAGCTTTCAACTTCCTTGTTTCACCAAACTGTCTAAACATCATCTCAAGGATTTATGGGCCATAAGGCTTTGGAGATGACTGTTTTGTTTTCCGCTTACTATAATGAATATTCCATTTTATTTCCAACAAAACTGTTAACATGAAAGTTATTAAAAGTGTACACCTTGTTTCCCCACCACTCGAATTACAATTGAAAAATCCTCCTTAACTAACCAGAAAATTTGATTTGTAAGCAATAAACTTTTTGTTTCACATCATCCTTAAAAAATTAAACAAGGACACAATCTTAATGACAAAAATTTGTGCAGAGAAAATAACAAAATAAATCCTCAAAAATGTATTTAATTACTTTAATGGTTTAAAAAATTTAGAATAAATTATTAAAAAATGTACAACTGCAAATGTACTCTATCAAGACTTATGTGGAAATTATTTTAAAGGAAGTGAAGTTAAATACTTGAATATCAAATTGAATTTGTTTAAAGGAACACAAACTTCCAGGCAGTTCACTAGTGGATAACGAATTACTGACAAAAACTAACAAAGTTGTTCTGGTATTTTAAGCATTTTTTACATTTCAGTCTTCTCACATAATACATATTAACATATTTTCATAAAAAAAATTACATATTTCCACTGACACTGGAATGATATTTAGGAATTATATAATCCCTCCATGCCTCAGGAAGTAATTGAAGAGGTTGTTGACATGGTGGTAACCATCTGCCATTACTAGCTAATACATAATGTGTTGTTTTGGGAGCACAATTATTCTGAAAAAAATGTCTGATAGGATTATTTCCTGAATTTGTACATTCCAATATCCTGGTATATACACTACTAGTACGTCTTGCAGGTAAAAAGTGTTCAACAATCATAGGAACTATCTTTGGCACAGACACTTTACCCAAAACTTTAGGATTATTTTTTGCATAGTTCATGAAATGTTCCAACCCCAAAGCTATTAAATAATCTTCAGATTTAAAGAAAGGAGAAGTTGTATGCCCATCACAACGGAACGGATTAGTGGGTAGTAGTGCAGGATATATAAACACATTACTATTGCATACAATTTCAAAAAAACCAGGGGGAAATTCCCCACGATAAAATTGTTTTCTTCTCTTCATCATGTTTTGCATTTCAATTTCTTGATCAATGAAGTCCATGTACCTTCTTTTTGCATCTTCAGATGATAGTAAATGCTCCCATTTTTCGACAAGTAGAAGAGCCTCATCCAAGTTTACAGGATAAAAAGTAGAACTTTTATTGTACTTTGCATGATGTTTTAATACTAACAAGTTCTGTTTGCAGTCCATGGAGTAAACATGATATAAAGGGTGCAAATACGTTAGAAGGAAATGCTGAGTTTGAAACTGAACATACATGCGCATTTGCTGTTCTAGAAGCAATCTTTTCTCATGTGGCATTACCCATGGTTCGACCTCTACTTCAGTGAAAGAACTATCAATGGCTGGAGAACGTGCTTCTATATCCCCTAATGTAGTTTCTTTTTCATTTGATATAGATTCAGGAGATGGGTACAAGTCAACAGGAGTGGACACTCGTTCATTAGACTGCAATGTCTCTACTGGTACACTTTCTTTTGTATGTTGTTCTAGGGCTCCAGCTATATGTTCAGCAATATCTTTTAACTCTTCTTCATTCCTTTGCTCAAATGCTCCTCTGAGTGCCCCTTCGTTATTTTTTTGGATATTATCAATCCCCTCATTTTCATCTGAAAGCATCCCAATATATTCAAACAATTCAGCCATTAGGGCATTTACTTCTTTACGAGACACTTTTACTCCAGGATCTTCTCTAAGCTCTTCCTTGTCATCTGTTTCTTCTTCATCAGCCATTATATTGTACTCTGGATCATTTTCATCATCATCTGGAGCATCTTGTGTATCTGGTTTCAAAGGTTCTGTGAAACCTTTTAAGAAATTCTTCCAATCTTCATCATCACATTCTGAATCATACATATCTGTAGTGATGTCAGGAGGTATAAAAGCACTTTCAATTGTTTCTAAAGGAGTGTCGCTTAGAGACAATTTAGACCGTGTTCTCTGACAAATATTTTCTTCAGAGATGATGGGTATCTTTTCAGGTAGAGAGTCAGTTGAATTTACCAGTCGATACTGAGGTTTTCTTCCATTAACTTCTGGCCAGGATGTTTGAGTAGCAGTGTTATTAATAACTGCTTTTTTGGAGAGTTTATGTTTACACACATGAGCATTTCTTGCTGCAAGGTCACCAGTCACAGGTGTTTCTTTAACATCATTGTCATTATCACAAATTACTAACCTACCCTCATCATCATCAATGTCATCATCATCTTCACCTCCAGGACATACATTAATAGGTTTCACATTTAATTGTATTTTATTTCCATCATTTTTATCAGAATCCTGTTCTTCTTCAATTTCATCCTCCTCCTCGTCATCATCTTCATCTCCTTGAGCATCTGCTTCATCTGACTCTGCTTGTTCATCTTCATCATCTTCATCTTGATCAACACAAAAACTACTATCTTGTTTATGTTTCTCATCCTCATCTTCATCTGGCTGATACTCTTCCCCACTTGAGTCTTCAGGTAATTCTTGTTCTATCAACACCTTACATTTGGAGTTACTTATATTTTTACTTGGAGTCATCGGCCATGCCATGGAAGGGAATGTATTCAGAAGCTCTCTGGTTTTTGCTCTAGTGAGTTTTGGAGCATAAGAAAACACCTTACTGATACAAAAATTCTTTTCAGGTTGCTTCATCGTATGTCGAACTAAATCTAAAACATGCTCGTTAGTAATAACATCTTTGAGGATGTTCTTCACGTTAGCTACAGTGAGGTTAGATTTCTTAGCTTTTGAATCCAATTGCCTCTCGATTTCTGCTTCCATCTGGTGAACAACGTCTGGCATGTCAACCTCTTCCGTCTGGTCTGTATCATCTTCGTCATCTCCATCCTCAACGTCTTCCTCAGATCTCTTCCGTTTTCTATTTCTTTGCTTAGGTGAACCGTCCTCAGTACCAGTATCAATACACAATTCCTCCGACGAGCTACAAGCAGATCCATCTGCACCATATGCCTGAAGATTCAGAGTAAGGGCGTTATCTGATATATTATTGTCACTATCTTCTTCCCACATACCTAGCCACACTGAATTGAAACACTACCAGTAAAATAACACATTCTTTATAACTCCCGCCAGTCAATGACAGTTCAGTGAATCTAAAACGTATGTCTTACGCTCTCCAAGCAAGAACGCACATGAACTTGCAAGGAACATTATAAAGGCAACAAATAATCAAATATTCCAAAATAACTAAGCATACAGCATCAACACACAGCATGTACACAAAACGCATTTCACGAAATTTCAAAGGATTGGAAATGGCAGCCTCTATTGCAGGTGATACCAACATTGTGATACTAAATCGCTCAAGTGACAATTGTAGTAAATAAATATACACTCACTAATGTGTCAGTTGTAGAATAATACTAAATTATTAGCTTCTCTTGTTTATGTAATAAATACTCCTTAGTTTTATTTACCCCTTTGATTTGTCGAACGATTTTAGAACAACTTCACTTGAGAAGGTCCATGTTCGAATTCTAGAATTTGTTCGAAAATTACATACTTCTACTAACAGATGGCGTTGTTGATTCCAAGCTGCTTTCTAATTAGTCTCATCTGCTAACACTCCGTGACCTCGGCTACCAGCAGCCAGCAACCTTGAAGTTGAAATATAGATGTATTGTATTTTTTAGTTCGGTTTTGAGATGTCTTGAAAATTATTCGATGAAATAAATACTTAATTTGTTACTAGAAAGGAATGAGTTTGGAAGAAGAAACAGTGTGGGTTGTTAACGAGTGTTAAATCACGAGAGACAGTCGTTGTGGATCATAGTACAATGTACACGATTTTCAAAACTGGCATAATCTTGTGTCTTGTAATAACTTGCGGGTGCAATGGAGATAAAAGTGAAACAGAAACAGTTCCAGAAGCTCGACAAGAACGAACTCTTAAGCCATCATTCTCAAGTGCCAATCTTTTAAGGTCTGGAAGTTCCCAATCTGTAGTGAATGAAGCTGTTCATCATGTAACACCCAGTTTTGAAGCTGGTAAATATTTTTTTCGTTTCGTTGTTGAAGTCTAACATTGCAGTGCTTATATGTACGATACCAAATACGAGTTTTACAGTTCACTAGTAACACAATTTGATTTTTGTAGTGGAGTATATTAATTCATAGTGCATAAAAAGGAGAATACTTAATTTGTTCACTTTTATGTCTTGAACTCTTAGTTTGATGGTAACTGTCACTAGGGTGTTATGTTAACAAGGGTGGCAACTAGGAAAAACAATTGTGAAAGGTGAAGTAAGTGATATTGTATATAATTGGAAGGAAAATAATGTTTAGGTTACTCTTTTTGAGTGGTTGAGTGATGGTTTATTGCACGAGGAATAACAGTATATTTTTTTATGTTTATGACTTTTAGTATTGCTATTACTGAGGCTGTTTTTAATAAGTACATTCTGAATAATATGAGAAACTAATATTTGAAAACTGCAAAAATTGTGTTTAGTTGATAGTATTTTAATGTAAAGAATGTTATTTAAATTAAACAATAATTCTCTTATGTTTTTAATGTAATTGTTTTCAGCAATAGGAGAAGGTTGCAATGATGATGTAGCTTGCTTGACCCTTGCATCTCATGACAGAATTGGTTTGGAAGCTATTCGTTCACTTCACAGACAACTAGATGATGATGCTAATGGGAATGTGGATCTCTCTGAATCAGATGAGGTATAATTTTTTGGAATCATTTTAGTTGGTGATTCTACATCATGTTATTTACTTCTTTTTATTTTGTGTAGTTTTTACGACAAGAATTGCAGTATGAAGATGGATATGAACGTAGACAGCGAGTCTTCCATCGAAATGATGATAACCATATTTCTGTGCGTGAATTATGGGAAGCATGGATACGCTCTGAGGTAAGAATATTACAAATTCGTCTATTAAATATATGAGAAAAATAGTCTGGAGAACTATTAATTTTATTTTAAACTGAATGATCAATTTATTGTTGTTGTTTTGTTTTTTCGTTGTTGTGTTAATTTGATGGTTGTTTGGTTGTGTGGTGTTGATTGATGGTAGTTGTCATGGAATACTGTAGTGCATATACACCTGTCAGTTGGCATAAAAGAACTGTTGATGTTATTTTGTTCGCAATTCCCCTTCTTTGTCTTGTGATGATGTGAACATCCTGCTTGATTATATCATCAGTGAAGAAGTGCTTGAACCATGAAACTCCCAGATACTTTCCCAAGACTTGGTCAGTGTGCCAGTGAGATCATGTTTCTTTACAGGTTCACAACTGGACTGTCGAGCAGACATCGGATTGGCTGTGTGCAAGTGTGGAATTACCACAGTATGCAGAAAATTTCAAACTTCATAAAGTTACAGGAGCCATGCTTCCAAGGTCAGTGTTGTAATATTAATTCAAGTCTTAAAAATAGATGTATCATACTTAAATTATTCAATGTGTTATATTTATTGATTTTAGGCTTGCAGTAAACAATATGCATTACTTAAGTAATGTCCTTGGTATTAAAGATCCCATTCATAAGCAGAAAATTGCTTTGAAAGCCATGGATGTTGTTTTATTTGGATCACCAAAAGGTACAGTGGAAATCATTTTCATAATTATACTTCCTTGTCTGTTATTTGATTTATTGCATATAGTTACATATAATTGTAGATGTGACTTAAAATGATTGCATTCATGTGACATTTATGTTGTATCCGATTCATTGTGAGTGGCGTGCTGACAAAGGGAATACCGATTCACAATTTTTAATAGCAATTTTAACTTTCTTCAACAAATTTTCAGGGGTTTAGGTTGTTTTTTTAATATTTTTAGAATAAATTAAATTATATTAAAGCATGAGTTTTCATAATATCATTATACATAATCACTGTTCTTCATAAGCGATATTATAGGTAGCTGCAATGTGAAATATATTCTTTTCTTTGTTTGTGTTCTATGAAATTTGCATGATGCATTTGATTTTTAACATTTTACATGAAAAATAGTATAAAATATTTGCATTTAACATTTTTTCCCTTTAAAAAATAGTTAACAAACTAATACTGTCCTGCTTCAATTTCATCTTGTTTGCCAAGTTGTAATAACTTATAAACATCAGAATTTGAGATAATTGTGGTTTCTTTCCATCTCACTGCCTTAGGAAGCTTTCTTGTCATGTATTGTAGTCATGGAAATCTTTGTTTATCTGTGCTATTAAGGGGATGTCTTTCAGCCGTCATTGCTTTTACTTTCATTTTTGCATTGTGCTTCACTTGTGTATTTGATTTGTTTCGTTATTTAAACATTCTACTTGTGGGTTGTGGTTCTATCATTCTCCACTGCAAGCATGTGAAAGATACCTCTGGTTTCTACTCGTAAACTGTTGCTTTTCTAAATTCAGTAGTTAGCATGCTTCTTTATTTAGTTGGGTTTCACAGGTGGCTATCGGATCTTTCGTAAAAAAACAATCAGTATTTCACAGGCGGCACCTCTCCAGTACCGTTGAGCAGTCATATGTTTTCCAAATTTCCACTGATGCTGTGGAAGTGCTTTAGAAAAAATGCGTTGGCGTATTGCAACTACGTACTACGCCCGTAGTAGGTAACGTAGTAGGCAACGTAGTAGGCTTATACCTCAGGCTCGTCAGTCCGTCACGCTGGTACTTCGGCCCTTGTCGCGTCATTTAGGAGACCGGGGTTTCGTTTTGCGTGGTGCCGCGCATGGAGAGCAGTCGCAGAAATGGTGAGGCTGGGGAGAGCGCATTGGAATGTAATTTTTCACTCCCGTAAGGACAAAAATCCGTCTTCCTCCTCCTGATGTACACCTTGGCAAAGGGACCAAAATGTTCTTGTGGGGAACAAGCATGATGCATAAGTTTTACGTTTCTACGCGTAGATAGGCTTAGTTTTCACTCTTCATGTTATTATCTAGAATTGAGAGGTTTTTGAACCGCCCCCTTTGAATCGTGTCTCTTGCCAGAAGTAGTATCCAAGGTTTGTCTGCATATAAGGTGAGAGTTTGCCTCATTTTTTTCAAAATTTAAACGTGAATATTAATCTTCTTTTTTTAAAAACATTACATAGTTTCTTAAAAACCGTTGAAGTTCAGTAAAATTTTGAAAAAAAAAATAATAATGAAACAAATTCGACGAATAATTTTTAAATGTCGAATGCTTTAAGATTCGTGAACGTTGAGAAGTCGAACGATCCCAAGTTGCATGAAATCATATACTACATATAATCGCAATTATAGTTCGTAGCTTGTGAAACACGTGGTGCCGGCGTACGTGACGGGGAGGAGGGTTTTTGTCCGCTGCCGCGCCTGCCTTCCTTTCGCGGCGCTGCGCGTCGGGGTGGGAATGGGCTGGTGAGGGGAAGGTGCCGGGTGGCTCTGGCCGCACCGCCCTCTTACCATTGTGCAACGGAATGTCGCCGCCCCCGGCCCCGCTCGCTGCGCCCTTCCCAGCCGCGAGCTGCACCGCGACCAAAGCCTAAGCTCGCCACGGCACGTCAGCAGCACCGCTTTTTTCAGCAACTCTTTTGCATGGCTTCTTTTTGACACATGCATTGCTGACGCTCGCCGCGTATTGCCTCGCTATCGCTTGGCACCCCTCCCACGCCTCTGCTGACAGTTTTTTTTCTTATTAATCTGGCAAGGGCCGCCGGGCGGAGCAGGAAATCTATTATTCAAACAAAAATTGATTTTATGGCAAGACGGGGAAATCAGTAGTTTTAAATTCGACCCAATACCATTTGTTTTTTTTTCTGTAAGGGCGTTCTAAAGGAGTAGTTTAAAAGGGCAGTGAAGGAATTTTAGGTTTTAGCTTGTGTTCGGAAGAAAGAGCCTGAAATGTTTGAGAAACATTCCTTTATTTGCAATGTTTACCGTGCAGTTAACGCAAAATATTTTCTTCCTCTAGGAGAAATCGTTGAAGACGTGTCTCCAGTCAGCACGCCACTTGGGAGCCCTTTATTTCGGATTGCAATGAGTGTACTGTAAATGTGTTGTAGCGCTTCTGTAGCTTCAGTGATAATTTATTCATGCGCAGAGAAAGTAATGACTGCTGACTAATTGTGTAGTATGAACGTAGATACTGGCCACTCTGTGAAAGATCTCATATTGGTAACGGCGTTGTTGCTGGCTCTGACCGGGTGCTATTACGCCTATCGCAAGACGAAGAGTTCGCAGAATGACGTTCGTCGCATGATTAAGCACATGGAGAGCCTGCAGAAGGCTGAGCTTGCTCTGGACCAGTTGCAGGTGAATGCAGAAAATTGTTTTATCATCTCCCTAGGCGCGATTAGATTGGTGAAATGTCGCCCTGTTCACGTTAAAGCTTTGACACTTGCAAGTGACCTACACGGAATTGGAATAATATATTTTTCTTTATCTGTACCCTTTCCGTCCAACCTCTCTAGCAGATGGTTTCGTATTGAAACGTTGTGTGATCCTTGATATGACGAGACGTGCCACGCTCGCGGCACTGCAAACAGTGTTTATTTGAACGGTAGTAATTACGAGTGTGAGGTTGGGTTATCCATGATAGATACTTTATCGAACTCGCAGAATCAGTCCATCTATCTCAGTTGTGACGGAAGGAAGACATGCGCTGCTTGGTGCCACCTGTCGATTGGCACATGACTGCGTGATTATACGGTAGGCGCAGTGACAGTTTTCGTCGATACTAAACTCACGCACATTTCTCGTAGGGGAGGCATTTTGCTCGTAATTACGCACTCCTTGATCATTAATTAATAGGCAATATAATGTAATAATGATAATGGCAATAATGATTAATTTCGTGAGTAATATTTTTCTTACTCAATCCAAATATACTGTGCATTAAAGCTTCCGATTTGCTGGAATAAAGTTGGTTGCCCTCATTCTTCGCGTAGTTTTTAGAATTTTGTATTTATTGTTTTAATGTTTAATTTATTTTTTTAAAAAATAGAGATTATCAAAACTAACCCCGATCAAGAAGTTTTTGACGTATTATTTTTAACTTTTGACTGAAGAAGCGATGCAATACGATGCCAATTCAGCTCTGATTCAACAATGGCTGCTCCAAAACATTTGAAGAGTATCGTACACAAGGAATATAGTTTCTCTTTGTCTTGTTGCTTGTTTTAATTTTTTGAGAATCTCCAACCGTTTGCTGTGTGCGCGCATGTTGGCCTATGTGGCTTATTTGCTTGCGTATGTATTCCCGCCTGTTATGGGAGAAATTACTGCGTTGCTTTTCCCAAGGTGTCATACGTTGGCGAACATTGATTATACGTGGTAACACACTATTTGGGCCATTGGGCAAGATGTATGAGGTAGTTACACAATGATTCTAAATGTTACCGTAATAATGAAATAATAATTTCAAATATCTTTTGACAATTTGCCCAAATCGGGCAAAAAACCCAACCAAATACCCAAATTGATATTAATATGTGGAATGTCTTGTGAATTTTATTTAGTTATCAAACTCTATAAAATCAAGTGTTTTAGTTATATATTTCTGCGTGCTTCCATACAGGCGGTAAATTGTCAATTTGTATTTTGCATTGTTGCGACTAGATGACTTACACTACTGTTTAGATGATATTTCGTCTAAATTATTCACATCCCTAAGAACTCCGAAAGGAATATAGTGACGAAATTGTGTGTCCGTCAAATGTGGGATTGTCGATACGGACTGGAAAATATTCAGGGTGCACGAGATTACACGTCTTCAAAACCCTTCCAAGAATTTCGAACACGTTATCGCTTACGTAAACGGAATAGGAATAATCCCATACCGCAGGAGCTGTCTTTCACGGAGAGAGCTGCACTCTGCGTGGCTAGGAGCCCGACCTGCGCGGCAACCCGTATGTCCTTTTCCGTTGGCGCTCGACGGCGAGCCTTTCTCGGGCGGGCGTCGCAGGAGCAGGGGCTGCGGACGCGCCGAGCGGCTCGGGATCCGCAAGATCAGGCCTCTACTTGGTTATTAACGTCATGCAGCCGATATAGAGCAAATAACTGACACGCAATACGTAACAGACTTTTAAAATGGATCCTAAGACCAGACTAGTTCACACCCGGTTACGTGGTAAGATGGGAGACAGGCCAAAAGTGAGAATGGAAAAGGGCAAAATGGCGGGTAAGTGTGAGGGAAAGATTAGGATAGGAAATTCAAGCAAGTTTGGAAGGAATTAGATTAGAACAAAACGGACAAAATCTGAATGGGGAAGGGGAAGTGTTTGGAATAATATAGGTTATTCGTTGAAGCGACAAGGCTGAGAGGACAAGGTAGTATTGTTTTAAGGAAGTCATTGATTCAAAGGGTTAGCGATTAGTGATTGCAGAAAGATTACCTAAAGATAAGAAACATAAAAAAAATTGTATAAAATTATTAAGTTAGATATTCCTAATTATTTATAGGAAAGTGACAAATGAAGGATAGACAGAGACAGGTTAGGAAATGAAACTAGAGCGAGTAGATATTGGCTAAATAGTGGTGGGGAAATTGTCTGTTCGATGCAAGGAGAAGGAATGTGAAAAGAGGAATTTTCAGGATAAGATGATTTGATTACGAGGCCGAAGGTGAAATGATTTGTATGGTAGAGAGATGCAGGAAAGTGCATAGTACTTGGCCTATTATTGTACACTATGTGTATTAAATTCTGTAGAGTTGATATTGAATATGTATTAAGCGAAAGCAACTTTTGTACTTTTACAAAATTGTAACGGAGGTGATAGGCGACGTTTCTAACCAAGTCCGTTATTTGTCATATCGGCCTTGTGTCGTTCAGTACTTTTCGTAATACCACCTTGTTGTAAGAAATAATATAAACAAGAAATACCTTTTCTTTTAGAAAGAGTATTAAACTGACAACTTTAGTTTCTGTCGTTCTAACTGACAGAGGACAAATCCCTAACGGACACCGGCCATTACGAGTGGCTTTTCTTTGCGCTGGCGTTAAGGCTAAATGTACCGGCATTATTTTAATTTGTCGCCACCACGTAACAAAATATATAAAATTACATGACTAAAGAACGTTTGAACAAATAGTCCGATTTTCAATCAGTAAACGGCATTTGATTCTCGTGTAATATATAATTTACGCTATGAAGCAGGATTTAAAAAAATACAAAATGTTCAAATTTTCTTTTCATAGTTCCGAGAAGAAATTAAAAAATATGGGCTTATGTGTGATGGAGGTATGCTTCCGGACTCTAACGCCGTATCAATCGCCCTGATCGGATGAATAGGTGCGCCGTGAAGTGAAATTTGGCAAAAAAAAAGTATAATGTCCTTCCTCTCCCACACCGCACGCCTCAGCCGCCGTTAGCGCGTGGGAGGCTTGTGAGCGGTAGGACAAGCGAGGCAGGCAAGAAGGCGGTAGTCTTGGCCGTAATTAAAAATTTCACGACTTTCATGAACAATAATTGGGTTGTGAAATAATGTTTGTAAACATGTGCTATTCAGTGCAATACAAAATAGTTGACTGACAGACGAATGGGGCTCTAACAGCCAAAAAACTGTGTGAAGTATTGTATTGTGATGCATTTATGTATTTTTAAAGCACTAAATTGTATTAAAAGCCATAAAATATTAATATAGAGGCGTGCATTGTGATGCATTTATTCAGGATGCAAAGATTCGTTTTCACGCAGCAAAAACGTTCGAAGGACTGACCTGAGTAAGACGAAACAAAATTGGAATCCTCTCTTTTTCTTCTCGAACAGGTTTCGCAGTATTATATAAATGGCGCCTGCCCCGCAGTATTCCGCAATGCAACGGCGATCCTGAGCGATGTGTGTAGGTGTAGAGGTGTGACGGTAGAGATGTTACATCGATGACAATTTTTTCAAAATAACGATGTTTTGAAGAAACATGAATATGTTTTGTAAAACCGTGAAACATTTTTGGAAGCCGATGTTTATGATTGATGTTTTGCTTGTGAATGAAAAAAATATAATCACAATTGATACGTTAAAATATGAAATAATATTGGATCATACCACTGTCACTTAGTCATTCACCGGCTTGATTTGGTTATTATTAGCTTTCTTTTGACAGTTAATTGTAAATTTAAACAATTGATTTTTGGCGATGTTTTAATTTTGAATATTGATGTTGGCATTTACAATCCTTTGGGATCGTTGTCTTTGTTTTCCTCGTAATCCGTCAAAATCTCGAAGAGTGCGCGTTGAGAATTCTGCGAGTTCTTTGCGAACAATGGCAGTGTAAAAATGCAGGTATCAACAATATTTTTGAACGTAGGAATAGGCTGTTCAGGGCGATGACGCCTATGTGTTGGCGCCCGGCCCGGTGAGGTAACGGAGAATCCCCCCTTTGCACTTGCTGGACCCAACCCTTCGCTGCTGCTGGACGCGCAGGAGTATTGAATGTTTGAAATGAACGAATTAAAAGGGGTCTTCGTAGGCACATAATAATATGCACGCGATTTTGGAGAAAAAACGTAAGTAAAATGTATATGCTCGTACTTTATAATCCGGGAAACTATTATCTTCATTTCGATATCTTCTCATTCTCTTACAGTTATAATGATTATGAAACTTCATCTTTTTGTCTCAGTCTGAAAATCGAAATGAAATCTGTCTCAGTCTGAAAATCGTCTGAAATTTGTCTGCGTGTGTGATACAATCTATTGTCAAACCACGGTTGTTCTATATGTAACGGGTACGACCCTTCACAGCTACTCACAGCAAAGAGCTGAAATTCAAGTTAACAGTAAAAATCGGACCAATGCTATTTTTAGAAGAGGAGTTTCAATCAGCTCTTGCAAAAAATAATTAATAAATAAAAAAATAAAAAAAATTCGTTTTTGAAAAAATCTTACGCGCCAGTATGCTCACAGATGGACAGATAGACTGACGGATGATTTTTTAAGTCCCTTTAGGGTAAATTTTATATTACACGAGAATAAAATGCCGTGTAAAGGTAGAAAATGGAACCATTTGGTTAAACGTTATCGGTAATGTAAATTCCCCTATGATAGTACTGCAATCTATTGTATTTTCCTAGAAACGTATATACAAATTTCTGTAAAAATTTTGGGAACCTAAGAATGTTTGAATTCAGCCCTGGTTGTGACAGATGAGACATTTGGATCCCTAGATTAAGAAGGGGTTATTTAGGAGAGATTGCTTCTACTTGTTTTCGTTGATTTTCTAACCACATTGCCTGAAGGTTTGGATTTTCAAACTCCTTGGCAACGGGGAATACTTAAGAAATCTTGTGAACTCAGAATTAAAGACAAATTTTTTCGAATTCCTGAGGACTTGATATTAATGTTTCAATTTTTTAATTCGGAATTCGGTTCGGTGTCACCTTAGCGCGTGCAATGCTCGAAGAATAGTCCAAGGATTATGGTGCTGCCTAGTAGAATTGCTCCGAGTGGGGTAATAATGACGAAGGGCTTAAAAGCAAACAGACGATGAAACTATAGACATGAAAACAGAATCCTATGAAAATCTATCTTGTACCCGCGCTACAAATTCTAAATGTTAGTCTTTGAAATAGGTACTTCTTAGTAGCCTGAAAACAGTCAAGGGTCGTTCTGGACCCCTTTCTTTTTAAGTTTCGTAAGAAAAAAAGTGGAAGTAAAAACAAAAGCAACTTTGCTAACTTATAGTGAAATTAAGTACCATTTTTTCAAAGGATTTTACATTTTTTAGATACTCAAGCGTCGAGAGATGTTAAATAAACTTCAATCATGTGAGCTTTAGAGCCCCCCCAAAAAAAGAGAGAGAAAAAGAAAAAACAACACCGAAAGAAAATGTAATTCGTGTATTCGTAAGGACGTTTTATGGAATGCCCACGGTACTTCAGATACACATGCCACGACAGTTTCAGTCGGAGGACGTGAAATCTGTGTTTTTGTAGTCAGTTGATGCAATTACGTAACGGGCCAGAGGACAAACCGCCACTGAAAGTCTTCTACTCAGAGCGCTGACCGCGAACGCCACCCCTGTGCTCGGTGCAACGTTCTCCTTTTCAGTGAGCAGGCATTGCGTAAGAGAGCGGTGAAGACACTTAACAGTGAAGAGGGATCTGGGGTGTTACGTCGAGAAGACCAACCAAGTCACACTAGAGTATTTTACGTGTAAAAATGTTGAGTGCCGTAGATTATTAGAATGCTTTAATTCTGTGGTAAATAAAGGTACTCTGTCTAGTGTTATGCAGGAGTATTGCAAACGGAAGGAACTTGAAAGATAGTACAGATTGTCTCTTACAGTTCTTACGTTTTTGAAGTACTCGTATTTACCACCAACGTGCAAAACATTTCATTTTATGCTTAATTCCTAAAGTAAATGTCTACGTTCGATTATGCGAAGGGAGCAAGTATTCATTGCCTAAAATTAAATTTGTGACTGTCGAATATGAACCCACACGAACAGGAGACCAAACATAAAACGATCAAGGCGGAAAAACATAATTTGTAATGTTCTCAAGGTTAGCTGAAATACTCATCCTATAAATGTTTTTAATTACATCTTTAAGCACTGTAATAAATATGTTATGTATTTTAATCATATTTTCATATAAATGAGTTGTATTTCCATTTATGTGTAAATTATATTTTACCGGGGCATACGCTTCGCGTTTCGTCCAAGTCAGTCGTCGTGCTGTGCTCAATTTTGGCTTCGTAGCTGGACAGAAATGGAAAAGCATGTTTGGCCCATGGACAAGCAGTGAACGCCTAACAGCTTTACGTAGTGTTTAGATTTTCTATATAATTGTTTAGTTTCGTTGATACTTATAATTATCAAGTGATTTTGTTTATTTAAATGGTCTTAACAAAATTGAATATTGACATTTTTTTACCGCGGCTGTTCCTTTAATGCACTGGATATGTAGTCTTTCCGTATTTACTTACAAGCATTTTGTTTTTAAATTGTTAGTTTTCAGATGCGTTATGCGAGAAGAGATCAATAGTTTATTGTATGAGCATGTTTGCGTTCAGAAACAAATGATAAAGGGCGATGTCAGGTTACGAGTATATACAGTAACTAAAAATAGGTGGACATTTCTCTGAAGTTAAAGAAGGCCTTTTGTTATTCAATGACTCCATTTAAAAAAACAATTTGTTTGGCGATGGTGTGGAATTCATCGATACGTTATGTATTAACCTATTCATATTTCGATTTAAGAGTAGGAAATAGATGGGCGAATTTTTAAGTATGGTAAACTAAGTTGCAAAGGTGATATTAAATTACCACTTTGCATATACGAATATTTTTCATGCACAATTGTTATGTTGTAAGAGTTTATTAATTGTTATCTCGACAGTAATATCGTGGATTTCAGAAAAATATTATTAATCAGATTCGTGTTCAAATTCAGTGGTGATTGGGGAAGGAATTGTTAGCGCGTAGGGGCACCTAGTATCTTGTGTATGAATTGTTTGTCATCATTAGAAGCTGTAAGATTTTTAGAGCCAGAATGTACTGATTCGTTGTCAGCTCAGCAGATGGGATCTTCAGTCTTTTACTATCTTATTAATTTTAACTTCTAAAAATTGATTTTACCTTATCGTTAATTCGTAACAAGTTCCGATTCGCTAGTTTTGATCTACCGTGCGAAACAAATATAGGAGGATGAAAACAACTGTGGATTTATTGTTTGCATAGTTTTTATGTCAAATAATGCTCAATAGTAGTCACATTTTTTGCCCAGCTACTGAACCAAAATTGATCTCTGTGTCGTCTCGAAGGTAAGGACCCGATATCAACGAGGGTCACAGCACGGCAATGCCTTGACAATATCTCCTTTATTAAAGAAATTATTCATGTGAACGCGAATGTGAAAATGTCGAGGTCGCAGGAGGTCGGCCACGGACGATGAATCACATTGAGGTGACTAGTAAGTTTCTGTTGCCCATTCTCAGTGCAGGCACGTCCTTGAACAAAAATGGGGGGAATCCAGAAATCCTTTGTTTGTTTATTAATGTTGTTCCGGCAGCCGATGGTGCTTGAGGTTTCGTAGACTCCCCTGATATTCAGGACTTGTTTTGGAACTGCTGATTACAAAGTTGTGGCGGCAGGAGTGTTTTCTTTAATAAAATATCGAACTTCTCTAACGCTTTTCTCGCACGTTTATGTACGTACAATTGAAATTATTTATGCTGAAGAGGAAAATATGCTGTTGCAATTATTTTTTCCGATAACAAAATATAATCATTACTAGTTGGTGAAATTTTAGTTGAGAATACATACAATTATTCCCATACGTTCTTATCTAACGTATAGTCTGTATATCCGTTCTATGGATTACAGAAAATTAACTTCTGACTTCCGTTGATTACATCCTGACCGCGGTGTGAGCGTCGCTCGTTCGTCTAAGGGCGCCTTCACACGTCGCTACAGCGGCGCGCTTCCGATAAGCGGGAAGGCTCTTACGACGACGCCGACCCTCCGGTGACGACTTTCACTGCACCACGGCCGCAGCGCAGAGGTGCTATCCTGCAGAACCCACCCTCTTCCACGACGGGCGGCGGTACGGCGTGGCGAGCAGCGGTGACTGCGTCCGAAGGGCTCTGCTGCTTGACGGAAGCGCGCGCCGTGGCGACGTGGGAAGGCCTTCCGTTCTGGAAACAGCCGCCCAACTTCCGATAAGCGGTAAGGCTCTTCTCATGGGGCCACCTCCACCGCAAACCACCGGCGCACAGCCGCCCGACGTGGAAGGGGGGAGGGTTCGGCGCGGGTAGGTTTCGCCGACCGTTGGGCGACGACGAACAAAGAAATGTATCAGGTAAAAAGCATCGGCGGGTGTCCCAGTGGGAAGATCTCCATTTGAAGCCATGCTTTGCTAGCGGTGGGGCGGAATCCCTCCCGTGCTGCCTCGTGGCAAGCGTCTGCCGCCGAAAGACACCGCAGCCCGAATCCGACGTACGTGGGAAGAGCTCCATTTACAACAATGTTCGTTGGGAGGGGTAGGGTGGGGAGAATTGGGTGGCGAGCGTTTCCGACGCTGTGTGCGACGTCCCTCCACAATTACAGGGTTGTCGTAATGACCGCCGCGCCCCCCCCTCCCCCCCCCCACGTTTTCCGACACGACGCTCCACTCGTTCACCTTTTGTTTTCGGCGCTGTTACGTAATTAAGTGCAGCATTGCCTCCGGATCGTCGAAGCGCGCGTTACGAAGATGAAGATGCAAAACGTCAAAAGGCCAACGCGGCGCGCACCGAAACGGTGCAAGTAGCTGGTCGTGAAGGCATCGCGGGGCGGCAGCGGCTGTACACTTCCATTTACGCAATGCTTGCCCAGGGTTTTACCGAGCCGTCGTCTGGGGGGTGATACCTCATCCCATTTTGAATACCACACCCCTTGATAAGCTTACGATACCACCCTACCCAAATATAAAATAGATGTATAGAAATGTGAATGTAAGGAAGTGTTGAAACCGGGTGTAATAGCGTATTTAGTTAGCGGCTGCTGTAATTGGTAGTTTCCGTAGTTTCTACCTTCAATACCAGGCGAATGCCCGAGCAGTACCCTAACAAATGGGCCATAGACAGCGTGCCATCTTTCTTTCCTCGTTCTTGTCGTATTCTCATCCCCTTACGCATGTTTACTCTTAAATGCACAACACTCCCACAAATATTGAGAGACGACTCGCTTGCCGAGATACAACAAGCGTATCACGTACGGGTCTAATGACCGTAGCTGTTGGCGCGCACGGAAACGAGAATCAAAGAAATAAATGCTTAAAAAAATCCTTGAAGACTTGTTGTCACAACTCGAATCTGTTTCAACATCATCCCTAGTAAAATACCTTGCAACCATTATTCGGAAGGAATTGCAATTCGCAGTGTAAGTGTGCATAGACGCTCCACGTTCCCCTTTCGAGGAGCACAATGTGTCCGTTTGTGGAGGAGTGGGCGGGGGGTGCGAAGTAGGGACGCGACATCGATGTCGAAGTTTTCAAAACGTCGATGTATTGAAACCCATATTTTGGGTTTAATGTTTTTACGTTTTCAATGTTTTGTTCGTGGATAAAAGATACCCATAATCACAATTTTGTAAAAGTTAAAATAAAAAACAGTAACTGCTGGTACCAATACCTGTTTGTATTTGATCGAAACGAACGCGCTTTGGTCGATCTTCATAGAGGAGACTATCATCCCCTCGCTCAGAGCAGCGAAACTGAGCTGTTCCAAGCGTGGCATCAAATTTGAATGAATTTGGCTGTCCATGTGCAAATACGTGGTGTTGGCAAAATCCGTTTTTTTTTGTGGGTCCTCGATACCGAAAAATCGATTGACGTCAAAACGTATGTCTGTCCGTTTGTGCGTTTGTGTTTTGAAATGTTCTTAATTGTTAGGTTTCTTGATAGTAGAACGTAAATATTATTGCAAGAATATTAAAAAACAGTAAATCCGCATCCTAAATAGTAATTTCCTTCGAAAAATTTCGAGGCGTTTTTAAGAATATCATGCCAAGACCCTTCCACGTACTATGTTTGAAAGGGACATTTTAATGAGATTATCGATAGTTTGCCCTAAGTGATTTTTTTTTTTTTGCAGTTTGTGGATGCTCTTAAGCATGTTTTATGTGAATGTGCACTGACACGTTTTTTTGTTGATATAACATATTTCTTTTAGATAATTTAACTTTTCAATACAGATATTTTTGTTAGAACCTTGCATTTTCTCTTGTACTTCGTATGTATTTATAATCGGAGTAAAATATACATAGTATAGAGAAAGTTTTGTAATGCCGCGTGAATAGAATCCCAGATTTTAACTGAAATACACATTTTTGGGGCCCCTGATACCTACAAAGTGTGTTTTTGAAACGTTCGTCCATCTATATCCTCTAAAACATTCGTAGGATTGTTTCCAAAACGAATATTTGGGATGGCTCATCAATTTGATTTCGGGGACGGAATTGTCTTGGTAGAGTTTCTGTTATCTGGTCTTGATCTTCGGTTCAGTAGCATCGGCTTTCCGCCCGCGGATTGAACGAATATGGTAGTTTCGGAGATTGAACTATTCCTCTATACTTGCGAAGATTTGTACGCTAATGTTGAACATACGCGACATAAATACTGGTATTTTTATCAGACGTTTTACAACACCCTAGGGAAATCCCTGAGATTACGAAACAAATGAGTAGGCACGTTTTGTTGTCTTCCCTTTTTTCCTTTCATTTTGCCCGTTTTCTATTTTATTTCCATTTTTGCCGTCACGTGACTTTTCTACATTTTTTCTGTACTCCCTGTTATGTTATTTATATTGTCGCCACCATATTTTCCCTTGCCCTCGTCGTTTCTGGGCGGCGCGCCGCCGCGTCCGCTGGTGCGAAGGGGCCCGCGCCGTGGCGCGCGGCGCCGCGCCACGTCCTCCGAATTGGCGTTCAAGGCCGGGAACCTCGGACACAAGCGAGCTTGTGTGCTGCTCGGAAATTAATTCCCTGGTGCTCCGCCTTCTTATTGACGGCGGAAGAAAGCGCCGCGTTGCAGCTGCTCGCCCGCCGCCGCGCAGTGGGCCTCACCTCCGCGCCGCCCGAACCTCTTCCCCGAGTTCTTATCTGCCCCGGCCTCGCAAGCGTGCACCCGGCGAAAAACAAATCAAACATTGGGCAGGTAATATTATAGACAAAGCAATGGAAATTTTTTCACGGTTTTCGTGAACTTAGTTTAAATTTATATGCAAGAAAATTGGAAATATCATGCCGCTTCTAATATGTGAATGGGCGCTTTTTTATTTATTGTTTTTGTACTCAAACAGTGTAATTGAGAAAGTTTTATTCTATCTTTACAGTGCAATCTTTTAAGAAGTTTTATAATGAATGGGATTTTTTGATTCAGTTTCTACGTTATCTTTGGTTTATTTCCGGTATCACTCAACAACTCGAATTGAGCATTTTCATCACATCACATCCTATTTCATGTTCAATTGACGTTTACATCTGGTGTGTCAAATGACTTGTACTTCAAAAAGTTGTGCAGTCGCGGTCATGAGATTGACGCCGCCGATTATTATCTTTATTTTATTTTTAATGTGCGTGAGAACCATGCGGAATGTCCTGGACCAGTGTGCGATGCGAGGAGTTTCGGGGACGGGCGCCCTGACGGACTGCAACACCAAACGCTCGGTACAAGCAACGACGCCACCTCGCCGCGCGATCTGATGTTTGTTGTACAAGGGGGAGTTGAGTTTCATTGAATAGGATTCCCACCCTCAGTATTTGGTTTGTCCCATTCCAGTAACACTTGGAACAGTGAACTTAAATTTTGCCGGGCGAAATTGTGCTGTGTGGCTCTTTGGCCGATGGTTGCATCATGAGATGTACTTTGCTGTTGGCCTGAGCAGGCGCGACTCTAGCTGCGGTGCCGGACGCGGCGCACATTGACGCCAGGCCATGCCACACCATACCCTCGCTATCATCGCACCGCACTGCACCTCACCACACTACACCACACTGCACCTCACCACACTACACCACACTGCACCTCACCACACTACACCACACTGCACCACATCACACCACACTGCGCCACATCACACCACACTGCGCCACATCACACCACACCACATCTCACGTTATACAGCATCTCTCACTAGACCACATTACAAACAAGGCAATACACTAATTTGAACGCTATATTCGTCTTGAAATATCGTAGAATGTACTTCTATTCTGTCCTGCGCTGCGGTCGGGGGCGATATTTGCCATGGTGGCTATAGCGAATTTGACATGGCTGCGCGTTGCCGCCTGAGCTTTCAACATTTTGTATTGGTGGCGTACATACAGCCGGACCAGCTTTAGGCTGGGGTTGAGAAGGAATGTTTTCTCCTTACGTTTAAGGGAAAGACTGAGTATAACATCTCGTATACAATTTTCTGAATCATCGTTTGAAGGACTTGGGGCAGTAACGTCATCCCAGCCACAGCAAGCCTCCCGCTGTTTGTAAATATTATTTACATTTTTGGTGAATGTATGACTTATCTTAATATTATATGTGTCTTTCCCACATTTATGAAGGACTTGGGACAGTAACACCATGAGACTTCAATCAAAATCAAGAAGTTAACATGTATAGACAGTGGGGAGTCTTTCTGTGGTTGCAGTGGCTGGCTAATCTTGCTATCCAGATCCTTATTTCATAATTGGCCTACGACTCTTATAAGTCCTCTGTACTTGGTTGACCAGTTTTCGGTGGATTTGTTACGTGGTTAGTGTAGTTTGGAATGACACATAATTTAATGGTATTGTAGTATTGACTTTGCGTTTGGGTTGTGAAGCCAGAACTAGAGGCTCGATTAGGCTCTTTAGTCCGAATAATATTTCTGACTATTTGACAGCTGGGGGGGGGGGTAGAGCGACTTACTCGGGCTGGAGATAACTGGTCGTTGTTCTTGCTTCAGATCACAACAATAGTAAGAAACGAACCGCAATAAGATCATACAACAGTTGTCAAAGCACAAGAACCCCACGCACGATGGAAAACCAAGAAGTAATGGCCCTCTTAAACTTACAGTTACTTCGCGATTTCAGTTTTTTCTTAATAAGCATCGGCAACTTGCAGTAGCATCATCACAATTTGAACCCTCTGATAGGATAACGGAACCCCCTCTCCTCTGTCAGCCGGGTGCTATCAAGTAGACAGTAATGTTGCAACATCGATAACGAAACATCTATGTTCAAAATGAAAACATCGATGTCAAAAATACTTCAACGAAAAGCCATCTATTTTTTCAATGAGGTTTTTTTAGACTCGATTAGTATCTTGTAACATTAAATTCGTGTGCAATAAAATTTGACAGTGTTCGTGTTTGTCGATTAGCCGAATAAGGATGCGATCAGAAGGTGCTGACCTTACGCCCACAGCGTTATTGTTGGCCATATCTCAATGTGCAAAATAAATATTAAGAGGAAAAAACAATGGCATAGAGGTCGTCTCGGGCTAGAGAGTTTGGTCGTTGTAGATAGTGGAATCAGCATTCCTATGGTTTCAATACATGAATAACAGTGTTACTGTTAGCTATTTCATATTTTAACTCTTACAGTATTGTGGTCATGGGTATTTTTCATTCAGAAACAAAACACTGGAAAAGAAAAAAGAATATCGATGTTAATAAAACATGGGTGTTAATACATCGATGTTTAAAACGATGTCGCATTCCTAATGGACAGGAGTATTATTCGTAATACAACACGTGAATCGAGAGGAAATATGCATACATTGTCTATTGGTTCGTTCCGAAACGGAACTTTCAGGTATTTTTAGAGTAACATCTAGTGGAGTTACACCAAAATGAAAGTTTTACTCGAATACTTCCGCATGAAAAAAAAACATATGGATGTATCAGGAAACAACATTAGCGTCTAAACCATATTGTGATTTACAATCCTTATTATTTATATGAATTAGCACTAGCATTACACTGGTATCCCTAAGTATCTTTATTGTTACTCCATAAATAACTAATGATCATAGTTTAGCATAAAGACGTTTTTCATCCTGTTGACACCCCAACAAAACTTAAAGTATTAGTTTCTGTTGCTGTTTTGAAATTAAAGACCCTTATTTTTATTAACAAAATGAATAATCACAGGCATCAGATTTGTCTTACTTTGTACATCGTTTCTACAAAGGTTTTTTTGTCTTTTAAGGCAATTTCATAGCATCAAAGTAGCAATAGAAATTCTATTAGAGAGCTACAATATACAAAACGATATAAAAATATTGATACTTATTAAAACCACCACTATAAATACATAGATACAATTATGTAAACATTTTATATTGAGATCTTCTCGTGCCGTATTATTTGAGCCTCTTAACTCAAAAGTAAAACCCAACTTATCCCGAGAGAGAAATTACTTCGTCAGCCATTCATTCCAACATCCAATTAAAAGACTTTGGCCTTTATGAAGAGAAATGTGAAGGAAGTATTTACTAGGCTGTCCGGGTGACGCCGCGTCCATGGCGAAGGTGCCGACGTTTCGGTCGCCACTCTGCGACCATTCAGGGCATTACGCCCTGAGGAAGGTCGCAGAATGGCGACCGAAACGTCGGCACCTTCGCCATGGACGCGGCGTCACCCGGACAGCCTAGTAAATACTGACTCCGGCCGCGGAAACCTACGCTCTCAATGTGAAGGAATTTCAATCTGAGATACTTGTCCCTTGTGTTGTGCGAGGAGCAGGAGATGGGAGGCCGTTCTCTCGCGTGCGAGGCTATGGAGGAGAGTCAACCAGCACCAGCGGGGCGATGCGCGTAACGTTGGAAATGTGTGCAGAACGAAGTTGAGCCATGACGAGAGCTTGTTCCTGGAAGTACCTGATGGATTCTCTTCATGCTTCTATTTACCGCCGTCGCAAAGTTGTGATGGGGTGTGTGGCAATATATTGCTTCACTAGCACTTCACTCTAAAGTTTTTCGTAACTGTTTCTTGATTTCGTATTCCATATGTGTAATGGAAAAAATTTAAAGGAATGATTATGACTGGGGTGCAATTGGTGGATGTGGTTTGGAATGGAAATTAAGTCACGAGGAAACAAATATGAAAATACCAGTTGCAAAGGTCATTCGTGCTCGTGAAAGTTTCGTCGTATATGTAGAATAAAAGTAAATAAAATGTAGGTTCTGTTTATTTTGTAATATTTTTTTCCTTCCTTGTCCACACCATATTAATCTTGTAACGTACTATAGTACTCCTTCAAAATTGTCGTGTAATAAATGTTCTAGTGACTGGGTGCTAACCTTCGGTATTTAGTTGCAGCCTTCAAAAAAAGAAACACATTGGTATGTGCTTGGTTTCTAAGAAAGCAAATATTGACGAGTAGATGTTCTAAGGAAACTTATTCATTCTTACTTCTCAGCAGCAGAACATCTTACGTTATGAGATATTTCAAATGTGTGCTAGTGTTGTATGCGAGTGCATTAGTGTCAGTTGCTCTGCGTAGTGAATAGTGCCCATGTACAGTCTAAATATATTTTCGAATCTTGAAGGTGTACGTCAGTTTCGATGGCCACGAAAACTAAGTGTAAGTGTCGTTATCGACTTCGATTATCAAACTTTACGAAACTGTGATCATTGTCATAATAGTTATTAGATCACACGTGTTCTAATAATCCGGGCCCTTCCTTTAACAGTTATCAGCATCAGTCACATTTCATGAAGTGAATATTTAAGTGTAAACGAAAATTATAACATTTTTTCGCGTAAATTTCGCATATAATTACAAAACTGATAAAAGTTATACGATATTCTGACGCACAAGTTCGGAATTATATGTTTTAAATAATAATATTTACTAAAGAAGCATGAGTACTCCCATGCTTATATTTCTTCTACTACTACTATCTATCTACTTCTGAAGACAGTACAATATGAAAGAAGTCTCATATCTGATGAGTTATATAATCCCTCACGACTTGTTTGTGGATTTTGCATTAAAACTGTAAACGGAGCTCTGCTTCTGTTTGTACCACTCACATGTGTAATGTTGGCTTTGCAGTTCACGCATTGCATGCATTGTATCTCACGCTGTATTTTGGTTTATTACCACAAGTGTTTGTGATGTGCTCGTTTTGTGAGTAAGGTGAAGCAGCAAGTGTGTTGTTTAGAATTCAATGTTTTTGTATTGTCTGTGAAGATAGCGAAAGCAATTTGCGGTTGACATTAGATAGAAAAACTGTGGAAACAGAATTCGGAGCTGGGCAACGTGACAATTTCGAAGTGAATTATTATTATTATTATTATTATTATTATTATTATTATTATTATTATTATTATTATTCTTTTTATTTTTAGAAGTTAAAGTTTACTTCTACGTCTTCGTCTTATCTTCTTCAGCGACCTCTTGTTCCGTATGTTGAGGCGTCATCTGCTTACACGTGAAGATTATGCGAATGAGAAAAAATATCTCTTAAATCACAATGAATAGCGAAGTATGTTCAGTTCGTTCAGGACAGGAGTCATGTATTTTTCGAACATGTTATAATTGTGGGTGTCGTCGTAAAAGGGCACTTGGCTGAACAGTTATGGGAGTGACTTTGAGACTCATTGATGCTATACTAAATTGGGTGGTTCAGTGAATATCACGTAGAAATTACAATATTATTTTTTGTATTCCAGCATTATAAACGATCGTTTTCGGTACAAGAAATAGTTGATAAAATAACGTGGTACAGATGACGTATTTGCCGTTAATGGCACGAATTATTGCATCATTACACAATCAGCAAATCGCAGCGAGAGAATCGTGGCGGTAAACCAAACAGCCGAACACCGTTTCTTCGCACAGTTGTCAAATACCCATGGCGTCACAATAAAGTTGTTTTCAAAAATTAACTTAAATTCTGTTATAAATTTATAATGCTGTTACACAAATAGCATGTGTAACTCATGTATAATGTTGCTGTATTGCTTTCGTACAAATTTGAAAACCCGCTCCTAACGTTGCTCGTTTTCTAAACATCTACTCATAGAATAAAACAACATGATAAACTGCCTGCATAATATACTATTACAGTTCGTAAATCCCTTGCGGAAGCTATCCCTAACCTCTAATTGAACGCACGGAACTGACACCTCAAGGCATTTACAGTTGGCGCTCGTTTTATCTGACTGGTAGAAAAAATCACATCACCGACGATGCTCTGCTGTTTGAGAACCTGAAGAAAAAACACGTCCACTGGCGTGAACTTCGCATACGCACGAGGCCTGCTCAAGCGGTCCCTGCTCTCGTAGGTCGCGTGGCACCCGCTGGCGGCGCGGCGGCAGAGGCAGAGGCAGAGGCAGAGGCAGTGGCTGTGGCTGTGTCAGTGTCACCACCAGCCCTGCTTCCTCCTTTTGTGACGCGCGCGCGCGCGCCTGCCTCGCGAGACGCTCCCTGAAAACGTTCCAAACGCCCCAAAACGGGAGCGGCGCGGTTATTTCCGAGGTGTGACATAATGTGTGAAATCACGGTTGCGGTGTAGCGCAGCGCGCGGAGTCGCAGCATCGCGTTGCACGGAGGAGGAGGAACGACCGCGAGATGATGCACTCGCCTGCGAACTCTTCGCTCAGACGGGGGAAACAAGAAACGAGTGTCTTCAGGGGTACAGTAGTTGGGTATGAGCGTTCACGCCGGGGCTTTTTACAAGTTCAATTGAAGTACGTGTTTAGTTTTGTTAACTTACGAAGAAAAGCGTCGTTTACAAGTGTTAAACTAATTTACTTTTTCAATTTGTGTATTGACTTACTGTTCTCATGTTAAGAAAATTATGTATTAAATCAATTAGAAAACTAAACTGGAGCAATGACACATATTGTATTGTAATATCAATTGTTCACAGATGATTTGACATCGTGATGTAATTGGTAACTAACGCCTCATTATCACGTGGTGTTTTTATAATTTTTAATTTTTTCCTCTTCTTCAAAACGTCCGTTTGTCTGTCCGTCCGTGAGTAGTTTCTAAACCATACGTAGGTTTTGCGAACATGAATATTCCCCGATCGATCTGGGCTCAACGCGAGACGCTGCTTTTTTGGAAATCTTTCTTTGAATTTTGGGGGTACAGTACATGAAGTTTCAGGAACAATTCCAAAATATTCTCAAAAATCGCTCCTAATGTTTCTGCAAAATTTTTGAAATAATAGAGTAAAATACATTTTTAAAGTTGGTATATGTTCGTTTTTCTCTGTTAACTTTAAATTTTCGAAAATTTCAAAACTTTGAATTTTTCCTACTGCTACCTACAACTACAAAATTTAAGAAAGATTTTTTCCATGTAATTTTTTTTCCCTACTTAGTTCTTTGAATAAGGTCATGTACATTTTTATCAAAAGTTTGGTAGTTTTCGCGCATTTTGCGTGCAATATTAAAAAACAACTCTGCTCCAAATTTTACAAAGAAAATTGCCATTTGGGACGTGCTTTCACTGTTCTTTAATAATCTTGAAATAATATTTTCACTCTGGAATTACGAAACCGAAAAATTAAGAAAATGCCAAAAACGTCTACTTTGGACGGTGATAGATGGCAGCTGGCAAGATTATGTGGCAAGTACGAATATCTTGCCGAGGCCAAAGGAAATAGAAAGCTAATACGGGAAAGTCTGTGCCATTCTGTGGCACCACTAGTTTTAAAATACTTTGAAAATGTCCGAGGAGCTTCATGCTAAGTATCCCTCGAAATTAAAATATGTTTCAAATTCCAGCGGCCAAATTCCATCCGCCGGAGCGATTGGGGAAATCGGTTTTGGAGAAAATTGACTGAACTGTCTATGCTCTACCGTGGTGGACATACAGAAAGGTGTTTTGCCGTCAATCAATTTTTCGGCATAAAAGACCCACAAAACGTATTCTGACTACACAATGTATTAAAGAATTTGTATTTAGCACCTGGATTTATCAACTTTTTCGTTACCAGAGCCCGGGAATTCAATGTTCTGTGTCGAAAATTCGCCGTTTTCCTATGCACGATTACAATATTTTCTCATCTTACGTTACTAAGGGCGGGAAAGTAAAATTCTATGGACGGGACAAACTCCAGCGAGACACACTCTGCATATTCATGTTTTCACAACATATTGACATTCTCTCTCTTTTCTCTTTCTCTCTCTCTTTCTCTCTCTTTCTCTTTCTCTCTCTCTTTCTCTTTCTCTCTCTCTCTTTCTCTCTCTCTCTCTTTTTCTCTCCTTTTTTTCTCTCCTATTGCGTCTTTCTTTCTCTTCTTTATTCTCTCCTCTCTTTTCTCTCTCTCTTTCTTTTCTTCTTTTCTTTTTCTTCTTATTCTCTTTCTTTTTCTGTCTCTCTCTTTTTTCTCCTCTTCTTCTTTTCTCTCTCTTTCTTTCTCTTCTCTTTTTCTCTTCTCTTTCTTTCTCTCTCTCTCTTTCTTTCTCTCTCTCTCTTTCTTTCTCTCTATTTCTCTCTTACGCTCTCTCTCTCACACACTCTCACACACACTCTTTTACTCTCTCTCTCTCTCTCTCTCTCTCTCTCTCTCTTACTGACTCACACGTTTGTAAGTTCAAATCTTAACATACATATACGACACAGGTTTTCATGGGCAACGATGTGTTTTTCTTCTAAGTATCGAACGCAGTAATTCTATTTATTTGCTACACTGTTATCAATCGCTTTCTTTTTTTTTGGGTGCGTTCTCTTTCTCACATTCCCGGAATGCGCATATTGATAACGGGGTCAACTAGCTATCAGGAGCTTTAAATATGTGTTGATTATTAGGCTTCATTTTTAGTGAAGATTGTTTTAATGTCAGTTAA
This sequence comes from Gryllus bimaculatus, assembly GCA_017312745.1. Classification (NCBI taxonomy): domain Eukaryota; kingdom Metazoa; phylum Arthropoda; class Insecta; order Orthoptera; family Gryllidae; genus Gryllus; species Gryllus bimaculatus. The sequence continues at coordinate 19,745,500 of BOPP01000003.1, forward strand.
GAGGTGATGCGAATTAGAAAAGAGAACACGTTTTATTAAACATTCTCTTCTTTCGAAACTGTATTTACAGTGGGGGAACCTCAGAAAACCTTGTCAATGTAGCACGAGACTGGAGGACAATAATTTTGACTTTTTCTCTTATTTTCTCGTGGATTACGCTATATGGGTATCACATTACTTTGTTAGGTTCTTTTAAATGTGGGGTTTCGTTACAAAATCAAAAATCCGCACTAACCAAATTTGTATAATTTGACCTAGTAGTCGTATTGCATGTGGTATTAGTTGTTATCTTCACTTTTTTGTCACATATTATTTATAATATTTTATTAATATTTTTAAATTGAAATATATATATATATATATATATATATATATATATATATATATAGCGCGTACACTCTGCACTTTATTCTCCGAATTGTGTACCTTGTGGGTCATAGTAGTAGAATTGTCATTTTGGAAGTGGACGAATCCCTACGCAAGTGAAGGCCATTGAGACAATACTAATGCAGACAACTGCTGTGTAGAAAGTATAAGCTTAAGCATGAGGCAGAGCAATCAGTCGGAGTGTTATGTGAACCTTCTCAGATCATAAGAACCTTCATCAGATCATAAGAACTAGATCATAAAATCTCCTTTACGCAGTTTTACAATGCCCCGAACAATCGTGCATGATCTTCTTCCCATACGTCACATACACTTTTTATTGTTTTTTGTCTATTTAAATCTAAATCGATCTAGCGTGAATTGCATATCTATCGAATTGCATAACATTTAGGTGCAAAGCAGCCGCATCAGTCTAGTCCAGGGCTGACCAACTTTGCGAGACCTCATGGGCCAAAACTAAAACTTTTAATATGGTTGCGGGTGATTCTAATGTGACTTCCCCGCTGTATTTTGATCTCGGCAGTATGCCAGGCCTCTCTGATTTAAAGGAGGGGTGTAACCACGCATGTTATCATGCCATACCATGTATAACGCAGAGAATATATTGGGATGTTTATCAATTTCTGAATTTTCTAGGAAAAAAACAATCAAACTTCAATATGACCCCGACAGTGCGCATGCGCTAGACGTGCTATGTTTTCGAATGGATGAAACGGACTTTCATTTTTGACTCATTACCTTTCGCGAGCCACGATAAATGGCACCGCGGGCCGGAATTGGAAATCCTGGTCTACACTTATCAAAGCTATGCTTAATGCATGTTGCTCTATGCATTTACTCTCGTTGTGGCGATAATTAGTGGAAAAATAGAGAATCCGATCAAGTTGAAAAATATTCCACAAAATTAATTGATCTATATTAAGTATGTATATCTAGCATATTCATAAATTGATGGAAAGCTGAAAAAGCTCTGAAATATTAGACATGTCAAGATACGGAAGAAGACGAAATAGAAAGCCAATGAAATCGTTACTGAAAAATGCATGTATTTGATGGTGTTAATTCACAATGTAGTAAATTTGATGTTACGACACTATTCTCATATTTAGTATGTTACTGTTGACAATATATGCGATGAAGAATGAAGCTTCAGTATTCACGTGTGCCGTTTTAGAACGCCAATTTTGTATGCTCGACTCCGTTTTACACAGAAGCGATAGCAGTAGTTTTGCTTTTGGAGGCCAGTAGTTCCTGACTAAATTAAATTGTATATTTTTGTGAAGTAAATTATAAAAAATATATAATGTTTATTTTTACGATCGCCAGATTAAATTACCCACATAAGTAAGTTCATCGTTGAGAAGATTAGTCTTATATTCTGCATGCATTTTCTCTGAAGTAACTACAGTTTAAAAAATGATTAAAATGGTATCTCTTTTTATACATTTCTTTACGACAGTGAATTATGAGTTCTGATGGGACTACTTTGATATTGTAATCATTTTATTTGCACACGTTATTACGTTACATTACATTGATTGGGAATGAATCACCGCTTAGTAAGTTCAAATATGATTGATAGTGTAAAAAATCCATTATTATGTTATTAGTCCATTATTAGTGTTATGTGAACGGTTATAAATCTTATTGAAAGGAGCAAAAGCTTTTTAATCACCTAAAACGAATAAGGATTTTAAAAAGTTATAAACCACTTTTGAAAGAGTTGATTCCCACTCACCAGATATTCAATTAAAATTAAACTGTAAAAATACAAAATAATTAACTTGATATTGCTACAAGGGCTGAGATATTGAGAGCGCAATATTGGAACGTTTTCTTAGGTTTTGTAGACCCTTCCTGCCTGTCTGCCTTCGTTCCTTCCTTCCTTCCTGCCTGCCTGCCTGCCTGCCTGCCTGCCTTCGTTCCTTTCTGCCTGCCTTCGTTCCTTTCTGCCTGCCTTCGTTTCTTTCTGCCTGCCTTCGTTCCTTTCTGCCTGCCTTCGTTCCTTCGTTCCTTCCTGCCTTCCTTCCTTCGTTCCTTCCTGCCTGCCTTCCTTCGTTCCTTCCTGCCTGCCTGCCTTCCTTCGTTCCTGCCTGCCTGCCTTCCTTCCTTCGTTCCTTCCTGCCTGCCTGCCTGCCTTCCTTCGTTCCTTCCTGCCTGCCTGCCTGCCTGCCTTCGTTCCTGCCTGCCTGCCTGCCTTCCTGCCCCGTTTTCCCTGCCTTCTGCCCTGACTCCTCTCCTCTTATCTCCGTCCTCTCTCCTCTATTTGCACTTCTCTCCCTCCCTTCCTTCCTGAAAACACGTATGGACACTAACACATGTCCACTTCATTACGCAAGATTTGGATGGTCCGGAGCCCCTTGGACTGCAGTCGTTGAAGCGCTGGCATACTCGCAGCGGCTACGATGCCCTCCGTCAGAGGTGCAGAGTTCGTCACGGGTGACGTCACGTGGCTGTTGCCGCCGCGGGGCCTGAGTGACGGGGCGCGTGGTGCCGGTGGCGGCGGCGGCGGCGGCCGCATGCGCCAGAAGCCCAGTCCCGCGCCATTGCTCCTGCCTCTCCCCCTCCGCCCGCCCCCTTTGCGACGCCGCGCCATCGTGCGTATGGATGTTTCCATTGGACTTGGCGTGCGTTGGGCTCGGGATATAAAAAGGTCCGTGATGCATATGGCATCTATTTCATGTGGGCGTGCGGGCGCCGCGGAAGGGCCTCCCGCGCGGGTTTTCTTGCTTTGATGCCGTTGCGGCTTTGCGAGGCCGAGGAGAGATGCGTTAACGTTCCGGAGACCCCTAGCTTCTCTCGAAATGTGGAAGTCCGGTTTTGAAACACGGTCACATTTTTAGTAGCCCTGTTTGTTTTCATGCTCGCTGACCGATTCAAGGTTGAAAAATATTTTTAACGAGGACGGAAAAAAATCAATGTGACCATATCTAGATACACTGTTGCTGGTGGGGCAGGTCGGGTAATTACTTGGAGTTAGTTCAAACTTCTGTAGAGGCAAAATACGCATATTTATAATATATAAATCGGACTTTCAGAAAGCCTTTCATTTATATATTATTCACTATATTTCACAGCAGACGTTATATTAATTTGTGTATTCTTCAAAGCCAACATATGTTAAAATGTTGAATATTGTTTCTTGAACACGTAACCCTGAACACATTTTTTAATTTTTTTTCCAGTTGGTTGCTATTTAAAAATAAACCAAGACCATTATTTCATCTTGTGGTGTTATTAGTAATTATGGATCATACTTTCTGTTGCTCTTCGATTAGTAAAATGCGAGTCGTTTAGTCTAGTTTTAATGTTTGTTTCAAAATTTATTTGCAATTAGTTATTAATATTAGTATTTTTGAATGTTCATTTTGTCTTGGGAGACATTTTCACTTATAAATAGCTCGTTAAATCGTTAGATATTTACTCGTTTCTCAGACTTGTCCAATGTCAAAAATCCCGGGAAATAAATCTTGCATTGCAGATTCCTGCAGCCTGAAACATTCGGGAAAGCGAAGCAGTCACGGTCAACGCTGCCACGCGTTCTTGCCCCGTAACACGGCAGTCGCGATGCAAACACGAGTACGGTAGTCCACGTGCCGTCCGCAGCACGCGCGATGATAAGCAGGAGACAGGTGCGGCGACGCGCGCGCGTCGCGTCGTGCCGTGACGAATTCGTAGATTGATTCGCGCGCTGGCCACAGACGAAGCAGCTCGCTTTGTCTTCGCAATCACCGTCGTAAACTCCACAATCATTCAAGCCGATGTTTTGTGTTTACTTTCAAAACACGTTTGTGGAAATCAACATGTAGATAAGTACTTCGATATCAATGTTAATTCGTAATGTAACCACATGCGGGTATTACTGTCGGTGTCCACGCTTTTTTTACCTTCCCATGTACAGCAATACGAAGCTGTGACATGTGTTTGGGTAGTGTCTTGATGACAATTTAGCCTTGTTTATATTAATTACACTAAAATTGCCAAGAATCATATACCTCAATTATGAATTCAGGATAGGACATATCAATTTCATGTGTGGCATAATTGAACGTACCGTGTATTAAAGAACTGCCTATTTTTGACTATACAGTATACACATACAATCGTTTAAAGAGTTTTTCTAAATTCTTCTGTTCACGAGAATGTATTCTTGTATCAGCGTAACTCTAAAGGGAATATCTAATCTGGGTGAATTTTAATTTAAACATTAAATTTAATGTACAAATATTCTTGTTTTAAATATACAAAGTACATTAAATTTAATGTAATTTCTGACTGTAGCTAAATAACAAAAGTCAAATTCAATCACAGTCTGGTGGAGCAGCATTCTATCTGCTGACTGCTTTGATCGGTGTTAACCGTTGTTTCTCCGATCAATACCAGGCGAATGTCGGAGCAGGATCCTAACAAACTGGTTTTAATACATTTTTCTGTAATATGAGCTATACCTAAGTGCACTGTAATAATAATAATAATAATAATAATAATAATAATAATAATAATAATAATAATAATAAAACTGTGTGAAGTATCTCAGTGTATAGCGCGCTGACTTCACATTCGGAAGGCCCGGGTTCGATCTCCGGGCCGGCGATTCCGACCGGGGTTTTCATGGTTTCCTTCGGTCAAACAGGCGAATGCTGGGGCGGTTCAAAAAGGCCACGATCACCTCTCATCATCATCATCATCATCATCATCATCATCATCCTGTCACGTCATAATTCATAATGCAAGGCTTAACAATCTTTTCTTACGAAGAGATATAGCCGAGAAGTTGATCCCCATAATAACACACGTTAATCTCTTCCCGTGATAGAATATGACTGCTTTGGAAGAGAACATAAGGAATGTTCAGAAATAACCGAATTCCAAGTAGCAGTAATAATAATAATAATAATAATAATAATAATAATAATGTATTTTTTATGATAGTATGATGAAATGTTTCATCCAAGGGCACTCATCCCTTAATGCTGTTCGTCGAGTTGACTGCCTGCTAGCTCAAGTGGTTAGAGTCATTGGGGCGGATTCCGGGAGATCAGGAATCAATTCTCAGTTGGGACAATTAATTCTTTGAAAAGACAAAACCATTTAATATAACAATAGTTGTCATTACTATTAAAGAGGCTCAGACCATCGCACCTGGTCTTCCACCTAAACCCGCATAATATTTACCTTATTCTAATCATAACGTAGAAGGTAGAAGAAGCCAGAACTTTAATTATTCACTTGTGTGATTGCAAACTTGTGACCACCTATTCGTGCATTACGATGCACGTGCCTGAAGCGATCGAATCAAGCTAGAAACGCTCAGTCCGGATGGTCGTGTGAATACGACGTGTGCCGAAAGCGAATGGCCGACGCGAGAGCGTTGAAGCTGCAGAGCTGCGCCGCGCCGGGGCGTCTCGGTAGCCGTCGCCACTGCGATTGGTGTCACGGCGCGAGGTCGCGCCGGCGCTGCGCTGCTTGTTGGCGGGGTGAGGGCGAGATGACGCTGTGCGATTTTCCAGCTAGGGAATCTAGTGTGACGTAGTGAAATAAGAAATGAATTCAAATAACAAAATAAAAATAGTATATTAAAAGATTATGTACAAGTTACAATAAATTGCTAATATTAAAACACTCCGGCAACTTTTTCCTTTCAATACCCTGCTTTACCGCAGAAAAATACAAGCCACCCGTCCCGTGACAATTACCGTCACATGGCCTGACGCCAAAATTTAACCCGGTCGTGGCGACCGTGTGCCTACAGCACGCGAGATCGTCTGGCTCTTACTCTCCGGACATCTCGCCGACACTCCTACACCCCTTGTACACACACGTACAAGCTTCCCGATGCAAACTGAATGAGAACGCGGGCGCAGATGGCGCCGCGTTAAATAGTTGAGGCTGAGACCCCCCCCACCACCACCACCACTGTTCCATTGATAGGCTCGCTGGCTGGAGGCAGCGAGGCTCGCTGGCCAGCAGCTTGGTTTACGTTCACACACAGGATTCTCAGGTTGGCTCGCCTGCTTAACCGTAAGCGAGGCTCGCTGGCTAGCATTCTCGGAGTTGACAGCCTACGGTATTTTTGGCTCTGCGGCTCTACCTGAGTCAACCGCCAGAGCGCAAACTCCCGGAAGTTCAGGCTCAACCCCTTCCTCCCCCGCAGCGTACTTTCACCGACCTAACGGTTCTGGCCCTCGTGTTAACGACGCCACACTAGCCTTCGTGACTCCTCCTCAATGGGGTGGTCGGGGCACTGAGGGGCAGTCAAAATGCACTTCCAGCTGGAGTCGAGAGGCGAAGGAAGTGGTATGTGGAGACGAGAATGCAAGGGCGGGGATAAGGAACGAATATTTAGTATTTATATTGGATTATACGGTGTAGGATAAAGGATGCCAATTCGGTTTTCTTTTTAGTGAAACGTTCTTTCATACCGCATACGTAGAACTAACACGTCTTAAAATTTTCATAGATGTAGTGAAGTGGTTCGATAGTATTCGCATGATCCTATGTACGGGGGTCGAAGTTACGTGCTCCCGCGAACTGCCTGGCTCCCATAGAACTGCGGCATTTTGCGAACTCCCATTGATTCATTACTGTCGTTGCGTTCAACATTTGAGCGTTTTTTTCCAGCTTTGAAATCAAAAGTGGAATCTTCACTTCTATCACAATTTTCGTGCTACTAAACTTTCCGCTGCGCGCCCGTACCACTATTTTGATTTAACAAAGTTTCCCTTTGAAAGGAGCGAGAAATGCTGACAGGAGGCTGCGCAAGATCTCTGGGCGAGTGTGAGGTCCCGGGATCTAGTGCTTGAACTGTGGGCGGAGCGTCGGCAGAGAGAAAGTGCAGTGTGTTCCGCTGTCTCCTCCTGCATACTTCTCCGGCTTCAGATTCCGCGCCATCCCACACTCGCGCATGCAACTGCTGTGAATTAACAGGTGGTCATATTCTGTCAGATGTAGTACACACATATATTTGTATAGCAATTTTTATTTCAATAATTCAAAAGAAAAGGAGCTTATTAAGGCGTTAATTTCTCTTTGCCTTCTTGTGAACTTTCTAAGTGGGTTGTAAACAAGGGAATGTTTACATAAACAATACCAAGTATGCTTGAAATAACACAAAAATGATACAAAAGATAAATGCAGCAAATTCTAAACAAATTTAAGATTAAACAAATTTCCAAAAGCTGCCCGAATTTAAAACATAATTTGAATTATTGAAAGAAATATTGGTAGGCCTATACCAAGGGTTGCGAAACTATGTAGGCAATGGACCTATTAAATACACAATTTTTACAAACAGGGCGTATTCGCTTCTGCTTCATTAAACAAAGAAAAATGTATAGCCTCTATCCCAAGTTACCTCGTCACTTACATCATAAGTAAAAGTGCCAACACTAATTATTTAAAGAAGCCTGCTACAAATTCCCATATACATACTGCTATTACTGAAACTTTTTGCTATCTTCTATTGCTCGGTGAGTGTATCCTATCCAAAAATATACTCTGTGCCGCCGTATATTCAACGCAATCTTCCCGTTAGCGCCCGAGGGCAAAATCTGTCACGAGCGCGAGGCGAGATGGCATTTTATGCCAGTCGCGGAGCGCACCGGTACGTCAGATATTGATCCATGAAGTTGGCAGCTACTCTGGACGCCGGACATCGAACTAGAGCCCTGCGCTCTCCTAGACCCACGTGGAGACATTACGAAAAAAGAGGCTGTGGGTTTGGGTTTCTAAACACTTCCCACTTGCCTCTTGCCCCCGCCCCAAACCAATCCACCCTGCTTCGCTCAGCCTCACCCCGTGTCTCTCAATCACAGCACCCCAGCCCGCCATGTCCCGCACCGACTCCCCGTCCTCTTCCTTCCCCCCCCCCCTCACATATCGCTCCACCCTCGCATAAGTTCACATACTCCACTGTATGTGGGGAGTCTGTTGATGTTCATTTTTCAATCATTATTAGGGGGCGGATTTTGATTTCCTAAAACATTGCCAAAAATAGTCAATAAAATGCCCTAAAAATAAAGAAAAATTACGTGAAAATTGACCAAAACCACTTCAGATGTACAACTCAAGTTGTTGGATATGTTACTCGATGTTCAAGTGAACTCAGCTCACAAAATTTCGTTTTGGATCGTTCTTTGAAAGAAAAGCTCTGCCTTTATTTATCGCGAAATAGGCGGAACTTACAATGGCGCGGAATGGTGTCGCAGGAACCTTACTCATAACGGCTGACGTTACAATATATGAGCGAAGAAATCGAATAGACTAGTCAGGAATTCTCTGGTAAACATTTGTTACACCTCGTAAATATTGTTTAAGACAAGTACCATTCAAATGATATTAAAATCGAGTAAATCATGAAAAAATGCATTAAAAATGACGTAAAAAGGTAAAAAAATGGCCTATTATTCGAATACACGAAAAATGCAAAAAAAAAAAATAGACGTATAGAAATGGCTTATTTCATCTTGTCATAACAAAATGAATTTCTATACTAAACGTCATTGTCCTAAAGTGAAAAAAATGATAGTTCATTAAAATCTGACCCCTAATCATTATATTGTAACAATTACGTACATGCCAGTAACATGTGTTATTTCTTCAGTAAAATCCAAAGGTCTTTAGAATCAGTGTACGAGAATGGTACATCATACGACGCGAGGTCCACGGTAGATACTTATTCTGCGTTGACACGGTGATCTTCCAACTCATCTATTGGAGAAGTGGGTGGACAGATATCTCGGTGCCATCGACCTTCATATTCCATGTAAAGGGATGTGGGCTTGTCAAGGAAATTGAGTACATCAACCAAATTTGCTAAGATAATCGCTTAAAAATAAATTACAGAATTTTGCATGACTGGCAAATAGAGACTGTGAGTTTCTAAAAATGCCAAATCGTAATCATACACGTATTTTTTTTTCTTTTTTTTTCTTTTTTTCAGAAATTTGTTGATTGTGCAGTATTTAGAAATGCTACTATAGTTTAATGGCCGAAGAACACATTCACATGTAAATGTAAATGTTGTGTGTTCCACTTACGAATACTGACTTAGTTCATGTTCAGATTAACCAAAATTGGTGGATCAGTTCCGAAGTAGGAACAGACTCGAACATTCTTGGGACTTACGGCGATTGAAATTGACTTTAGCCAACATCGGGTGGCTAGGATAGTTGAAGTACGTTACGGAACAAGGTTTAGCAAATATGATAAACATGACTCGAATGCGACTGAAACGTGATAAACATAACGAGTGCTTCCCACTCGACTGCGAGTGGGAAGTGACTGAGGCTAGTGACTGTCAAGGTTAAGTTTCGAGTACCAGTGTATCGGTCGTAAATTTCTATTGAGACGATAGCTCATAACCTAATTTTTTACATTAGTTGCCACGCATTTGCGAGACGACCTCCGCTATTTATTCCAAACGATCTTTAGTTAGTGCAACTTATTTTAATCGCATTTTTATGCAAAATACTTGCGGACACAAAATGCCTGTACACTCAATAACATTACTTTATCTAGCGACGTTGCCTTGTAGGACTGATACTATCATTAACGGGATGAAGTCTGATATGAAATGCTCAATTTTTATTACAGCTTTTTCTCACACCTGGCTAATGTCAGAATTAACCAGGTACTCCCTATGTTAGCCATATTTCGAATTCTCTCCGTTACTTATACATCGAGCACAGAAGCGTGCTTAGCTCAAGACTGGAAGGGGAAGGCCAACTGCATGTCTGGACTCGCGATGAACTTTCTTATTTACATACAGTAACCCACAAAACTATTCGGACACGGAATATTTTGCAGATTAATTATGGATTAGGAATATTAAAAATATAAAATACATGTAATAAAGTATATTATACGATCACTTTAATAAGCAGTTATTACCTATTTACAAAAGTTGTTGTGTACAAGAAGAAAAAGTTGTCTGCATTTTTGTTGCATTAATTGCGTTAATTCTTATCTGAAATGAGTTGGGTATTTTCTTATTTCCTTTTTCAATTTTTTCCAAAGATGTTCTAAGATCTATGGGTTCATTATCTTGATAAAAATAAAATCTATCAAGAATGCCAAGATTTTCAGCACTTTGTTTCAACTTTTGTTTAAAAATGTCAAGATTGTTAAACCTATGTTTCGTAGTTCATCGACACTATTGGCTGAGATGGATACCATTACATTTCCTCCACCTTTCTTCACGGTTGCTTGCTCTTTTTTCTTTCAACCCTTCATTTGCTCTCCTCCACACCCGAATTCTTCATCGGAGCCACAGGCGTTAAATTTCGATTCGCTGGCGAAGATTATTCTTCTAGTCTTCATCTTTTTCTGAGTGTTCTTTAGCAAACTCCTGCATTTCCTTTGGTTCGCTTTAATTATAAATGGCTTTCTTTTTGCAACGCAGCTATGGAAATTTAACCTCCTTAATACCCTTAGAATGGTATCAAGATTTCTTGGCAATGCCAATTTGTAACTGTCCAGTAATTTTTGTTATTCTAATACAGGACTGTTCAACTTAGAAGCGCTTATGAGCCTCATATCAAATTCTAGTTAAGGTGCGGGCCGCAAACGAAATTTAAGGTGGTTTTAACCTAACTACTGAGATTATACTGCAACAAATGTGTATTAGATGCGACTTTTATTCAACATACTCAATGCTTTATGTACATTCAATGAGAAAATTAATATATCATTAAATAAAAATAAGATGAATCGTGCAATTGTTTAGTGAAAATATTGGGGCGTTCAGCGTTATGCAGAAACAAAAATGACTATTTTTCAAATATTGCGTATCTTGCGATTTTTAAAATTTATTTTAATTTCATATTGTAAACTTTTACTCACCTTTCAACTATTTATAGTTAAAATGACAGGAAGGGATTCTGGAACTCAAGAAAACGTGCGCAGATATTTTCCCCTCTACATCACTTTCGATTTTTACTTTTTGACTGAATAAATCTTAATCAAAATCACATACGACTGTATGTCCTCTTTCAGCTCCGTTGGGCCAGTCTCATTGACAAAGTGTAGAATCAGTGAAGTTTCTTCTATTTTTATTTTTAATAAAATACATAGTTGAAAAAACACTTCCACAAATGAATGTGCTGTCGAGCATTGATGTCATTTTAGCCCAACGTCTCGTAGGTTAGGAAATCTTTCTTCATGCCAGAGTTCGAAAATATCAGGTCCCATTTCCTGCTTTGTCTGCAAGAAACGGTCCTCTTGCAGATCACGTAGTTCCAGTTGAACGCGAGGGACTTTCTCTTCAAGATTCATTCAAAAGAATTGCTAAATAGACGTATGCTTGTTTCTAAATCTTTAATTTCGTTAAATCTACTGACAAAGTCTTCAATAGCTGTTAGGATATCTAAAGTGCAGTCATATATAACAAGGTTCTGACCTTTAAATTCTGTTATTATTCGATTACAGCTAGGAAAACACAACAATTCTTCTTCTTCTAAGGAATTTTTGAAAATTCTCAGCTGTTTTTTTAACCTTTCACTACTCCCATCATTTTTGATATTAACTTGTTTCTTTCCAGAGGGGATAATTGAAATTGTTGAGGTGATTTGTTAAGTCCTTCACAAATGCTAACTGCTCTAAAAATTCTTGTTTTTTAAATTATTCTCAGAAATTTGTTGTGACTGACTTAACATGTGCATCCAATAACGTAAAAATATCCTTTCTAATCACAAAAAACCTCTCAAGACACCGACGAGACCTCTCCTGCTCGGCCCCGCTCGGCCCCGCTCGGCCCCGCTCGGCCCCGCTCGGCCCCGCTCGGCCCTGCTCGGCCCCGCTCGGCCCCGCTCGGCCCCGCTCGGCCCCGCTCGGTCCCGCGCCGCCCCGCTCCGCCTCGGCTTTTGGCCTGCTCGCAAGGGAGTGCTTGCTCGATGCTAGCCGCAGCGGCCACATGAAGCAGAAGTAGGTTGCAGGCCCGTCTCTCCGTCGCCGCCGCCGCGGCTCCAGTGACAAATGCGAGGCGGCGAGCTCTTTTTGCCCGCTGCGCCGCCGAAGCCTTTGCGGCAGCGGCTAGACGGCGGACGTTAACCTGCGTATTGTGAGCGTAAAAGACCCAAGGATTACAAATGGACAAAAAAGGCATTAGAATATGAAAACACTAGTGGTGCTGAAAAGCACATACTTCCTCGCTAACTGCACTTTATTACAATGCTACAATAAACCTTCAAGTTTGTTTTCAACGAGCAATTTTTTCCTGCTCATAGATTCGAACTCCCAAAGACTAACCTGCCGTCACCCCTACCACTACGCCACAGAAGAGCTGTAGGATTGAACTCAAACCGATGCATAGAAACTAGCTTCAAGTAAAAACCCTCAAAAACCAAAATATCCGTTTCAAACTCTGAAAGCCTGGAGTTAATTCAGATCAGTTTTGAAGCAAATCGTCTGTACGATTAATAATATGCTAGCGTTGCCACCAGACCAACGGACAGGCGTTTTGCCGTCAATCGATTTTTCGGTATCATGGGTCCACAAAACATAGATTCTGGCTACACTGTGTGTTTGTGAAATTTTTTCCATCTATATTAAGAAATATTATTTAACCACGTTTTCGTCACCAGGGTCCAGCAATAAGAGGTTTTCCGCCGAAAATTCGCCGTTTTTCGTTGTACGATTTCAATATTTTCTCTTCTTGCGAAGTACGGAAGAGCAAGAATGTAAGAATGAGTAAGAATAATTCAAATGTTGTTTATTATATTTTCATTTAAGGTTAAAGAAGCGGGTAAACCCGATACATACAGAGAAAATAAGTTAATAAAATATACCTCGTTTAAAAATACTGCTTGGTGTTTGAAAGGGGAATGGTGTTCATAAATTCCTTTACAGAAAACTGTACTTAAATGTTTTCCAAAGTTTGGTCCCAGATTTGTTTGGCACAGTCAGTGGGTGCATTCTGAGCACGTGTCCTCGTGCTAATACGCACTTGTGGTTGCATTGCGGCACCCCCCCTCCCTTCGCCGACGAAGAGACGAGGTGGCAATTTATGGTCAATCACAGTACACCCGCTACTCGTAGGATTCCGTCACGTCGCCCGGAATGCTCGAAGCGAAGACAAGCGCTCCTTGTCGAGAATGGCAGTCGCGGCGTAGTTGAGCGCATCGCTTCTCGGCACACAGCCCAATTACGCGCGCTTGACTCAATTGCGGCCGATTGAAATGCGAGGGGTAATCATCCACTCCGCGGCGCTGCCCGTCTGCTCCAGGAGCCTGCGACCACTCCCCGCGCTGCTCCCCTCCACATCTCCTACACTCGTCTAAAATTTCTGCGGAATGACTGCGAGTTCCCAAAAGGAATATTTTACCAGAGTAGTAAGTCAGGCGTTTCAAATTTTATATACTTTTATATATATATATATATATATATATATATATATATATATATATATAATGTGGGGGTCAGGTGCTGCTTCAAGGCTGCGTTGAGACCTACAGAACTGTTACAGGTGTCATTCCGTGGCGGGAGGCCTCACGTTGTTCTGACGTAGTGCCATATTACCACTTTGTGTCCGCAATCGACAGCGTAAGGAATTGTTAAAATAGCTACTTTGACTAATGCGGAACGAGCTGTGTGGTTTGAAGAAATGAAATGCTTGAAAGTTTCATTCCACTGTTAGATGAAGATGAATATGTTCCGCCTTACTCTCAGCAAAACGGTGTACCACCTAATTTCTTGACAGAAGTTGCAGTATTTCTTGATAATCGCTTCCCTGGTCGGTGGATTGGTCGTGCAGGCAAATTGCATGGCCATCTCTCTGCCCGAATTTGACATATGGATTTTATTTTTTGGCGTTTCATTAAAGATCGGTTGCATGTTTCACCCTTATCCGAAAATTTTAACGTGATAAAAAATCGAATCCACCCTGCCGTTACAGGTGCAACGCCTGATATGTTGGCCCGACTGGGAGAAGAAATTGATTTCCGGTGTAATGTTTACTATATTACCCAATGGTAGTCACATCCAACCAAAATGAGATGTGTATAGGGCTTGATTTCTGGAGAAACACGACGGAACGGCTTTCTGGTACCTTGGTAATAATTATTAAATTTCATTATAAATATATAACAATTACTATTAAGTTAATTATTAATTTGGGTGGCGTTCCAAAACACACACACACACACATATATATCCTTTGTTTTATTTTGAATTGTAGTGCTACACCCAATTAAATCACTGAATTTTGTTGCAAGTGTGTCTTTGTGGAAAGGAACCATTCGACGAAGGGAGGGGGGGGGGCAATTATAATATTCTCGATAAAAGCTAGCTTTTAAATCTGACAGGAACCTATTAATTTACCCAGGCATTTATTTAAGTAGGCTGCTGATAATGTGAAGAACATTTCCTTTATATTTTTAGCAACGCTGAACAATACTGAGAAAGAGGACGATTGCAACAATGATATAATAAAAACTGTAGAAGGCACAAAGAAAATACGATAACGATATTCTCTGTGAAGGGAAGTAAAAGAAATATCAACGTAATTAACTGTAACACATACTCTTATTCGTATAAATAATCCGTCCGTTTAATACTAAATTGAATCCATTTGACACTTTTAATTTGAATTTAATGAGCTCTGAAGGTTATATATACGCCACATAGTAAGATGTGAAGGGATAATTCTATTTATTGCTTTGTGAAAGTATATTGAGGGTAATCGTCTACTGCTGATTGGCACCTGTTTGAGGGGTGTCGCTCTAGCAAACCCTGCAGCAAAACTGCAAGTAGGCATTTCTATTCATATCTCAAATTATCTCAGTGTCTTACTTTGTAACTTACCGAACTTATGTGGAACTTTTCAGAGATTTTTTAATGGATTTTTTTTCTTCGAATTTTTGAACTGTCACGTTTTGGAAGAAATTTAAAAAATAAAAATAAAATTGGTCAAAAAAATGATTTTAAAAAAATAAAGAATTCAATATACATCAAATGAAAGAGCATCTTTTGTTCTTTAATGCTAAAAAATATTTAATGTGTTACAATTACAACACGAGTTAAAAAGATTAATGCGCAATGCGCGCATATTTTGAAAATTAATATACTCTCTAAAAATAATATTTGGGGAAAAAATTAAAAACACGTGTTTCATATTTTTGCTTATACTCTTCGCAGGAAAAAGAGTTTTAAAATCTGGGATATCAAGCTCAAATTTTTGTGATTTGACGTGGAATGACCCCTGTATGCAGTATATAATATATAGCATGATGGATACGGAATTACGTACTCGGAATGTAACATTCATTATTTCAGATCATTGGGTATTCAGTATTTATGTGCGTCATTTAACCGGGTAGTCTTTGTGAGAGATACCTAAATAAAAATATTGAGCAATTTTTTTCTTATGATGAGTTTGTGATCATCGTTGCTTTTTTGTTCCAAGAATAGATCAAATTTCTAAGAATAATCGTGTGAATGTATTTTTTATAAATTTTTGTAGAAGAAAACGGGATGCTATTGCTTGTAACAGATCGGACGAATTACGGACTTGTCTTTGCCGTAATTAATGCTAATTGTTGCTCCCGATATCATGGTCTATCCGCCATATCTTTCGGTAAAACGTGAAGTTTTCATGAAACAATTCGTGGCAGAATTTCTGCGTTATATTTAGGATCCCCCTCTCGCAATAGCAGTTAATTCAGTCAACACACTGCTATGCTATTTTACAGCAACGGAAGCTCTTAGGCACGCCAGATAATTTTTATCACATGACACCCACTCCTTCCTTACGTTAGGCTTTGCCTTAACGCTTTTGTTGTTTAATGACGATATCGTGGATTGTTCATTGTATCATTGTATTCGTAGCTTTTAATCCAGTCGAGATAATGTAAGCATGGAATTTGCATGTCTTTTCTCATGGAATTTGGTACTATAAAATAATTAAAACTATTTTGCTGCATGATAAATGTTGCCTTACTTAATCATTGAGGTTTGTTTATAAATTTGTTGTTTACATACATTCACGTTTACAAATCTGATATATATATATACATATATATATATATATATATATATATATATATATA
>BOPP01000003.1:19770553-19854553 GCA_017312745.1 Gryllus bimaculatus
GGGGGGGGGCTGAAAAGGAGAATCAGTCACGCAAATGTTGCCAGGGCGTAACATCCACAATTTTTAGTCGCTCGGAAGTGAACATGCTTCTGGTTCCGGAAAGCTTTGCATAAGCAGCCAGTGATATTGTATTTAAGTGTTTCCAATACAAAGTTTCTAAAGGACAATATACACCTAAGGCGTTAGTTATTTTCAAAATTATTTACATATTCACACACCCATTAGGCAGATGTTTTTTTTTAAATTTGATTTAAAGGCTCCTAATTCGTAATTGAATATAATAATAATAATTAATCTATTAATGAAGCATCTTTCCTGTGGGTATGGCTGACGCTGAAAGATATGAATAGGACGAACTGTGCTTCTTGTTCCAATCCGTGGCTGTAGAAGAGGTATACTGGAGCCCTGAAGTTCCAGATTTGGGAAGAAGTAAGTTATTCTGCCGTAATTACACGCGCTTGGTTACCAGATCGACTGATAAAAAAGTACTTGCTTTTAATTCCCTCCTACCAGTTTTGAAAATAGTTTAATAAATTAGGTTACTTACACAGTAGCACTTGAATTGTACGTAATCACATCCCGAAATATTGGGGTCGAAACCAAAGAAACCATAACTACAGGGCTCTTATATATTGCTCTTAAGTTACGAGCTAATTGAAGGAGGAAGGAAAATATATATAAAGCGAGTGGCCGCTTTTCCGTGAAACCTTAGATTTCCGGAAACAGTAGGAAAGCCAAAAATGAATTGGAGTAAACAATGTGGATATTGAAGTCGTAGGCTTCCGCGGCCTGAGTCACGTGGGTGATCTAAGCTGTCCGGGTGACGCCACGTCGAAGGCTGAGTTGCCGACGTTTCGACCATCCTGTCGTGGTCTTCCTCAGGGCTGGTATGATCATACAGATCAGATCACCCAATGTGGATATTGAAACCATCCTATCGAGGTTTTAAGGCGTTAAACGCGTAATAATTATTTTTTACAAAAGTAATAAAAGCTGTGGTTGCTTTGGATAACTTCAGAATTACAGCAGGAAGATTATACGGTCTTCCCTGATGTTGGTGGCTGACCTAGTATGTACCTGTCACCAACAGAATGTAGTAGCAATAATTTATCACTTGGATTGTGCGTTTGAATGTCTCCAAAGCCAGGCCTCTTTGCGGTTGCGATGTGGAGGCATAACAGTGCGAATATGAGTGTATTGTCGGCTCCATGTTATGAGTGATTGTCAAATATCGATGCAAAACATGTTAAAAATATTCACATTTCTTTCGCAATCGTTAGGGAACTTCTGCTTGAACCTGTTTACTACCTATTATTTCTTGTCTTCTCGCCAACTGGAGAATGCTCGCTTGATACGTGCAATTGTGCATCTATATGTTGCTAGAATGCAAGCAAAACACACCTTTAGACTTTTAAGAAATATTTACATTCATAATTCTGTGGTTAAAATCTATAGTTACCGTTGCTTCTGCATGAGATTCTAGTGGCCGGCCGCCGTTCGGTAAGTTTTCTGTGGTGTCTCCAAAAACAAGTCCAGGCGGGTGTCAGTGCAAGGAAACCTCACAGAAACGGTTGGTCGGTGCCTGATTCCACATTCGAGCGGGGAAGGAACACCGCCACAGCCCGGGATATAACCTGCACTACATTTACGGGACTAACGAAAGCAGTGGCGGTCACAAAACACGAAAAAGAGAAATGCGTAGATGAGGTAGAGGAAGACGTGTGCGTGCGTGCGTTTCGTCGCTGCCGCTGAGGAGCTTGGGAAGCGCTTCTATCCACCAATTTCCGATCCAATTTAGTCAGTCGAATGGCGGCGCGGCGCTGCGGCGGCCACGACGGCGACGACGGCGACCGCCGCGTGATTTATGGGCAGAGGCCTCCGTTGTGGACGCTCCCCGGCCGCCGCCGCCTGCCGGGCACACGAGCGGGCGGCCGGCCAGAGGGGCTGCACGCACAAGCCAGGCAGTCGTAGTACGCGCACGCAGGGGCGGACAACCGTGGCGGTTCCCGGGGACCGTGGACGTCATCGACCGCAGATAGGCGGCAATCCAAAACATATGATACAGATGGCGGTGAGTCCCGTCTAATGTACAGAGGTGCTTAGATGGGAGAGGGGGAAGCGCGGACAACTTGCCTGTCTTAATTGCCATTCCTAATTTTTTTGAATCTCAAAACAAAACATGTATTTACATCTTATTCAAATTAATCGCAATAAGTTAATTTTGTTGCATGGATAAATAATTTGTGGGGTTTTTTTTTGGGGGGGGTTTGAAACATTTGTTTGGATTTCTTACTCCTGACTTCCTGATTTCTCTGGATGCGCTCGCTATTCTTCACATTCCAAAACAAGTGGTGCTACAATAGCACGTACTTTCTCGTCTGTTGAAAAGGTTATGCAATACTATTTATACCAAATTCTCACCGAATCAACGCATCTCAGTCTTCATTTTTAATGAAACTCATTACAAATGGTAGAATGTTTGGTGCAAAACTAAATATTTTCGAGCAAGTATCGTCTCAACTTTGACAATTATAACTGCTTTTCATTATGCAGATTCGTGTCCCAAGAATGAAACGTAATTCACAGAAATTAAGCTGCTGTGACCCGGCGTGGAATGCCATTGTTGCATTCCAATCTGTTATTCCTTGAAGGCTAGGAATTTTTCTTTCATATTTTTCAAATAGGTTTTAAATGCTTTCTAAAATATTAATTTGTGAACGTATAATCATAAGCACGAATGTAAGAAACTAACAAAGAAATGTGAAAAAATACAAAACTTTTAACTTACGTCGCATCCAACTGCTTGGATTCCCCTCTATTACCTTCATGGAGCGTTGAAAATTCGGAGCGGGCGACTGTTTGACAGCAAATTACACAAAAAATACTTTTGGAAAATTAAACATAACTGTATTTGAGGATCCTTTTTCGGTGAACACATTTCATTTAAAAAATTGTATCTTCACAATAGTAGTTGTAGAATGACATCGAAATTGTTTTGAATTTTTTCAATTTTTGAAACATTAGGTATTACAACGAACATGAGACGTGCACCATTAAGCGTTTTTTACGCTATCTATGGTCCAAATGTAATCAAAACATTTTGGTCAGTTCTAAGAAAAAGTTGGTTTAAAGAAAGTAAACATTGCGTGTCTTTGGCACAAAATTTCGCAAAGAAATACTTATACTCAAAAAAGTGACATTATTTACAGATATTTTTTTTTGATGAACATATTTCAATAAGAAAAAAATGTTAATCTGTATAATTGTAGTTGTAGGAAAACGAGGAAAATTTTTAAAATTTTTGCAATTTTCCAAAATCAGAATTTTTAACGAACATAAGATCATCACCATTCTCTAAGCACCTCTTACGCTATCCGTGGTCCAAATTAAATCAAAATTGTTGGTGCTGTTTTTGAGAAAATTGTTTAAACACAATTAAATATTGCCTATATTTCACGCAAAATTACGTGAAAAGTACTCAAATTTTCGAAAAATTGTACATGACCTTATTTCAGAATATATCTTTAAGGAACAAATTTCAGTAACGGGAAAGTCTCTATGTATCTTAAATATTGTCGCTATAGGAAGACGCCGCAAAATATTTGCATTTTCGAAACATCTGTGTTTGCAACGAACGTAAGACCAACACCATTCTTTTAAACGCCCTTGACAAATCTTATGACAAAGTTTCATTACAAACGTTGTAGTCCTTTTATTAAATATCCCAGGGGGAAATGAAAATGTCCCAGGAGTTTCATGTAAAGTACCCCCCCCCCCAATTCAAATTTCGGTTTCAGATCCAAAGGTCCGCGTCATCAGCCAGATCAATAGAGTAGAAAATCAGCTAAACGGTTTAGCTGCGAGGGTTGTTCACAGACGGGCAGACAGAGGTTTTGAAGTCAATCAATTTTTCTGTATTAGGGACCCACAAAACATGGATTCTGTCTACATCTCGTGTTAGAAGATTTTGTTGTAAATTTAGCAACTGGATTTGTCCCCTTTTTCGTTACCAGGGCGTTTTAATTTGCGCGACTCCGAAAAATTCTACTAGCACTTGATTCACAAGCCAAATCCTTCAGTTCCTTTCACCCCCTTGAGTATCTACCGATCGAGACTGGGATGTACATGCATGCATGCATGCATGCAGAATATATGCAGTTGATTCAAAATAATTACGAACATTCGTGAGATATCTTTCGTCGTAAGTTAACAGTTCTCTCTGAAGAGATGTTATAAACAAAACAAGTGCTACTCAACTGCTGCTTAATCGATGCGGCATTGTTGCGAATTTTCTATTAAGCTTTGCGAATTGTCTAAAAAGAAGACCCTAAATACATTGAGAATACACAATTAATAAAAAGAAAAAAAGCGATAAAGGAAAAATATAATTAAAATTGGCATTTTCAATAGGAAATTGTAGTTAAAATTAAATTAATTATCTTTCATATCATTCATTCAATTTTTCTCGTGGCCCGGTGTGTAACCTGTATATATTTCATTATTTTAAACGGAAATAACGCAAAAATTAGTTTTTTTTTAATGTACACGATCTTTTTAAAGAGCTTATTTTGTACAACGGACTTTGAGGCAAAAATCTCTTATCTTCAATTTTGTAGCTTTGAAATGTGGCAATTTTCACAAAAAAACGAA
This sequence comes from Gryllus bimaculatus, assembly GCA_017312745.1. Classification (NCBI taxonomy): domain Eukaryota; kingdom Metazoa; phylum Arthropoda; class Insecta; order Orthoptera; family Gryllidae; genus Gryllus; species Gryllus bimaculatus. The sequence goes on from BOPP01000003.1 coordinate 19,775,204, forward strand.
CATTATCCGAAAATGAGGCCAGTGCCATATTTCTTACCGTTCCTTATTACATATGTGAAAAAAAAATAGCCCACACACACACAGGTAGGCACACACACCCAGTCACACACACACACACACACACACATACAGTCAGACACACGTAACAGAGGACGGCAAGACAGGTGAGTGTCATCTGTCAGACACGTGCTAAGCACAAGACAGCGAGGAAAATGAACTGGTTTACGACGTCGGTAAAGCTGGTGCTGTTGCTTCAAAGCGAAGCGACGCGACGCGCGGGAGCACTCGGCTCGCGCGATTGTTGCCGCGTCGCGCGACCTCTGTCTCTTCTCACCACCTCCCTCTTCACACTTCCTCTCGGCTACGCTCACACAGCGAATGAACCAGGCGGCAGCTAGCTGCCTCTCGCGGCCATCGAATGGATTGCGCTCTGTCAATGTTATCATTATTAATAAAAAGCTTTATTTTATTCAGAGGTGTTGTTCATAAATTTTTTTTTCGTATGCTATTTGACATCCCGAAATAAAACAAAGTTTAAAACGAGTTAAAAATGTTTGTGAAGATTTATTTTATACATTTCGAATTATTAAATTACTCAGAGCTACAGAATCAATTGATTGTTTTATTATTACAATAACCATGCGATTGACAAGTGTTCCAAACAATTTATCACAACGCTCCAAAGAGTAGACTTCATTACTCGATCTTTGGAGATTTGATGGACCGTCCACTCCGTCCTCCATGTGTGTGCTGCGTTCTTACTTGCATTACAAAATTGTTACTCAATAAATGGCAATTACACGATTACCGTTGTTTATTTTGTCCCATTCCATATAAGAAACTGGAAGGGAGATCATATGACTCAGCAACGTTTTTACAACACTGCTACAGTTGCCGACATGTGGTTTGTATAAACATTTGTTTTAAAAACTGTAACCATGCATTAATTAAATGAAACTCTTTCTGGCTCTTATTTCCTTTTATTTGTGTGTAAATGGCTGTAGTTTTCATTATATAAAGTAAAACATAATGAACTATAACTTAGGACCCACGTACAATAATATCAATTGTTTTACAACATGGAAAGTGTATACATAATTCGATATATAATAAGAGGAGAATATTTTCGGTCGTTTGTCTTCTGCTTCCTTTTGTTTAATTATCATGTTGACCTTTTTCCCCTAAGGCTTTTATCCAGCCAAGAGCCTGTTGCCATTTACGTCCCGATGGAATGCATTCGACCATACACTACACGGAAAAGAACAGTTCAGTATACCAAATCCATGATATTGTAACAAGTTCACTTGTTACAGTATCATGGATCTGGTACACTGCAACTGTTCTTTTTTTCGTGTAGACACCAACACACTTGCGAGACCCTCCGATCTGGGGTCAGCAGAACGAGAGGCCCTCCGCAACCACACATACACGAGAGACAAGGGAAAATCAACCATGCCCAAGGCGGAACGCGAACCCGCGACCCTTCGGACTGAAGCACTGAGTCGGTACGCGTTCTTTGCCACATCGGCGCTAGTTTTGATGTACTAGGTGAAATTCGTTGGGATGGTCTTCCTGAGGGTCATGTTCATGGATTAATTTGTGTCCAAGTTTATTTTATTCTTGAGCTTTCAAGATTTTATGCACATTAAAAAAAATAGAAGTGTGTGAAAACTTCACAAGATTCATAGAATCTGTACCCAGAAGATGCTAATTCTTTAGCAATCACTGTAAACTATTTTTGAGCTAAAATGTTTATGCTGCAAAATCAACTCCCAACGGGGAAACAAGTTTGCACAAGATGAAGCTTCAATTCTGAGACATTAAGATGCCTTGAGCGATGAGTTTTCCTTGGTTTCACGAATAACTTCACATTCCAGCTGTAATTCATATCGGAGACGCAAGACATTAAAAGCATTTTAGATGTAAAACTTAAGTTATTAGAGTTACTTTCAAATGAAGGAAGAAATGTCCAAACGATAATATAATTTATAATTAGAATGTTTGATAAGTACGGTATAAAATTGAAATTACTAGTTTTGCGTATTCCATCTCCATAACTCTTCGTCTTGACACGGTGCACAGCGGAATGCCCGGTTTGCATGCACTTTCCTTGACCCGAATGGCTTGGTCGCTCCTTTCACTTGTGTGGTCGCGAGCACCATTTTTGTGCTCCACTTGTACAACGAAGGTCGCATCGCGCGGTGTTATTGGTGGAGGATACAATGTAAACATTCCCCGATGTTTGAATCGCAGCTACTTCGATGTTCTTTCGTGTCACATTGAGATTTTCGAAGCCTGAAAATGCCTTTGATCTCTGGTGCGAAATGGGATTGTTTCTGTAGTTTTGAAGAAGATTAGTGTTGCCTGAGCAAATCGAGCCCGAAGAATACAACGTAATACTTCTGCTGGAAAATTAAACGTAAATAGTTGTCAGGAGTGTGCAGGAGAACTAGCAGACCGTAAAAGCCTTGATAGCGACGTCAAAAGACCGCTTGCCCTACAGATCCTGGGAGAATGCAACCATGGGATTTCAGTTATTTATTCCTTCTAAATTGAGTACTGATCATACAAGAAAGTGTACGGCTTCAAACACTTTAGATACCTCTTCCACGGCCTGTTGTTACGAACAGCGTGACATTTTCACTGAGGCGATAGCGCTGTAAGTTCCGAAAATGAAATACTCTACCAATATTCATATTCTACCGATCAACAATTGATGTCCATGATTGTTTGTGGATGATATTTTTCTTCTATGAGAGTGGAAAATCCTTTCCTTCGGAAATATTGAATCTTGCCCCCCCCCCTCATGCCAGATGTCTCGTAACATCCGGCATGTTTGACTTATTGCTGGATTTTTTAATGAAAATGCTAAAAAAAAAAATTTCTTAAATCGAAGAACGATATTCCTCATCGAAGGGAACGAAACTATCTAAATGGGTCAGGAACGTTGTTTTAACCCCACTTCACTCCATCTTATCGTACATGTTAGATACGATACTTTTTTTCTTGTTTCTGTCCAAAATTATGAATTCACGACCTTTTGTGAGTTACGTGCACTTGAAAGAACGCTAGAAATAAAATAGAACCATCCATTACAACCATGGTAGAATATCTATTAAATGTGATACACTGAACATCAAGCTCATCAACAAAATGAAGTAATTCATCTTCATAATGAAGTAAAATATAGTATTCTTTTGAATTATTTTAAGTATTTCTAATATAGTATTCTTAAGAATTATTAAAAGTGCATATTTAATTTCAAGTTCAAAGTATTCAAAGAAGCTAAAAAATGTAATGTCCCAAGAGTTAAATTGTATCCCTCCTTGTGATGTTTCATTGGAGTGGATATTTCGTGTGCGTGAAATCGAGTGCAATTGAAAATACTTCGGTAATGAAGTGTATGTTACGTTTTATAACGTTTTCATTTCAAAAAACTGTTTACCAATCCTTCACGTTACACATTCAGAGGACGTATACAATTGAGCAACAAACTTTTTTTTCAAACTTTGAAGTATATGAAAATAAAAAGTAAATATTTTAAGAATGTTGCTTAATTTAGATGCAATTAATACTCCGTAATATTAATGTAAACTTATTTTAAGCAAGGTTACGGTGACCGTTACAAAATGAGATCATTTCTTCTTCGACTATCGATCTTTCTCGATCGATTTGAAGGAACTCAAGACCCTGTGAGTTTGAAACATATTTTGATTTCTAGAGGGTACTTCATATGATGCTTCAACATGCGAAATTTTTTCAAAAATTGCTCCAAAGGCGCTTGAAGCCCTTATATTTTCGTTTTAATTTTTTAAACAAATATTGTCTTAAATGGCTTCAAAGGTTTTCTTAATATTTTTTCGTCGTATGAATCCAACTGATGGTACAAAAAGCCGTGCTAATCTCATTTCGAGGGAGCACTGTATTTTCAAAAATTGCAAAAACTTTATAAGTTTATTTTTCCGAAACTTCAATATTGAAAAAAAATATTTTTGTCTTCATTTATGTTCTAAAAAATTAGCTCTTTAAAAAGGTCATGTATATTTTTTAAAGCGAGTAGTTGTTGCATAATTTTTGCTTGAAAATGCAATTTATAAAGAAAATTGTTTCTCAAAAACCGCTGCAAAATTTTTCACAAATATAACAAGAGGATTTAAAAGAGTGGCATGGAACTCATTTCTGTTGAACTCTCTGAATTTTCGAAAATTGCAAATTTAAAAATAATGGAAGTATTGCTGTTGTAGCACTATTAGTTTTAAGTTGTGATCACGCCGTGTGGGACTTTCCGCGTCTCCATCTTCGCTCTGATCCTTCTGTAACTTCTTGACCTGACTGCTGTGTGTAATATGGGTATTTGAGAAACTCGATCCCTACACTCAGAACATTGGTTCAAGCAGCAGGACGGGGTCAAGGGATATCATGGGCGCGTATGTGAAAGTATAGAACCAAGAAAGGCCCATGCGGTTTTCGGGGCGGGTGAGAGGCCCTGATAGGCCTTTTTGTTGCAGATAGGAAGCAGCTGAGAAGAGGGTGGGCATAACCGAAAAGCTAGCTCAATCTCAAGAGATAACAAAACTTGTTCGAGAATGTCTGTGCGATTCTGTTACAGCTCTAGTTGCAAGGTTCATGTGGAGACCATGCCGGGTGAAGTGTGTTGCTGAGAGGAAATTCATTTCAAAAAGTATACCATTTGTTTCTCTCAGTTGCAGTTTTAATTGTTGGTTTGCGTGCTTAATCTCGCTGCATAGTGTTCGTCTGTTGTACCAGAAGGGCAGAGTCGAGACTGCAATGTTAATGTTAGGTTCGTTCGTTTTCGGGTTTTCAAAGCTTTAAGTAATGGAAACCGATTTCGTTTCACTGTCAAAAAATGCCCATAATTAATTCTTTGTGAGAAATACCGCTCTACAGCCAAACCGCGAGTAGGCGTTATCACCTGGTTATTCATGAATACGTTTGCGGTTTTCCGCTCTTCTAGTGATGGTGGCAGGGATATACCAGATAAATTAGGTTAACTGTACTGTTAAAAAATAATTGTCAGCAATGTGGCAAGGTGTAATTAATACTCAATTTAAAGTAATGGTTTAATTCGAATGTTACTTTTGTGATTAGTTATGTTTATGAAGGAATTCCTAGTAGAATAGAGTATTGTTGAGACTGCGAAATATTGCTTAGATGATTGGGAGAGCATTAGTAGAAACTGTGATGAGACGCTTTATGCATCGCCTTGTGTTCTCATCAGACGAGAGAGTTCTGAAAAAAGCGACACATAATTGACAAAAATATTATTACTTTGCCGTAAGAATCTCTGAGTAAGTACATTCATGCTGTGAGTTCAATTGATACTACTGTAACATTCTGGTGAGTTGCACGAGCCACACAATTTGCAAAATGAAAAACTTAAAATCTACTATTTTAGTATTGCAAATTCAGTGCTTGCCTTGAAAAAGTTCTTAATGAAATAATCCTCGAGGGACATGAAAAATGGATTTCTTGAATTTTCAAAAATCAAAAGTTTTAATTTAAATGACCCTTCACATTTGATGTCAGTGTATTATGTAACTTCCAACTATTCAGGACAACTGTTTATCCATTGAGCTTACCAAGCCAACAAGATGGAATATTATTCTCCCTATTCTGTTGGTTCCAATACCTCAGGAAATTCAACTCATAATTTGAAAGAATTTACATGAAATTATTTAAAGATTTGTTACGGGAGGAGGGTGCGTTGATAAGAAATCTCTTGTCGCTGAGGGCGAAGTCGCGTGCTGAGGTTCCGTGTTCGATTACCATAGAATCCCCGTAGAACCTTATGTGAAATTTGTTGCAAATAGAATTTGCCTGCTAGTACATACCCTCTGAAACGTCCTAAACCTTATTCTTTCCCAATTCTGGACGTTGGGTAGACGAAGGGGGCGTGCGTGACGCGAGCGCGAAGAGGCTACCTGTCGGCGATTCCCTGATTTGACTGTGGCTGGTGTACTACATCTACCCAAGGGCCACTAAAAGACGCTTGTAACAGAGGATTACTCCAGTTAACAATTATGAATGTTTACGGAGAATTACTCCAGTGTGCTCAACGCTCCTGAAGGAACTAGAAGATGCGTTGCGACTATATACACGCAACAAATTAGAAAAGTATTGAAGAGATAGTCATGGTTACGTCAGTCTGGACGAAACTAAACGTTTCCTTACGAATTTCATGTCATTCATGCTTTCTGTTTTTCGCTCCGCGTCTCAGAGCGCTGATTCAGAGAAACATTATAATAATTGCTTGCTGCCGACGTACCACCAACTGTCAATGCGCCCAATATACGCGTATTTACACGTAGTACTTAGTTTTTCTGCGAGGTTGCTAGGAAAATGGTCGCTGCTCTAATTTTCAAACAATGTGAGCTTGTCACGTCACACAGAAATTGGATTCAGAGAAAGCTGACAATGCGTAAATCTTTCGTTGCGGCCGCCCAGGAGGTGGTGCAATCTATTGGTGATTTTTCGAAACAGTGGAAAGTCAGTTTCAAAGATCTTTGTACAAAAATTAATTTTTGTCAATCGTGAAAGAATTCGCGGAATCTCGAAAGCGGGAAGTTTGAAATGTGTTATATTTTCTTCTTAAATGCCTCCAAAGAATAGCGAAATTGAGATTCCAAGCGTGGCACCAAATTTGAATTAATTTGGCCGCTCATGTACCAACAAGTATAAAACATTACATTATCTGGATACTATAAACAAAGTGTTCTCACAGAGTTTTTTTCGAAAAAATATGACTTTCTGTTCTACAATATGTCTTACAGAGCATTGAAATTTACAACATGACAGTCATTATAGACACCGCTAATAGGAACCTTTAAGAGTATTTACGAAGGCAAAATTTAAGATTTGGAATAAAGTAAAAATAGGAATGGAAAATAAGGAAGAGAAAATAAAATTACGGAGGATGAAATTTATCTTAAAAAAAATTGAAATTAATTCTACGAGTAAAATGATAAGTTTTACCAATATTGAAAAACTGTGCAAGATTAAGTAAGAATATTTTAAAAAAATCGAGACTACAATGTTTAATCAAATCTTAAAATGATGGAAGATTTAGTTAATTATGAATTTGTGTATTGGGAATAAAAACAAGGTGTCTGTAGAAGTTTTCTAAAGAATGTGAATGATTTGAAATTTTTGTATATATTTGATTTAGTTGCGTTTAGCCATGGTGGACAAGCAGATGTTATTCTAGGTCTAACAATTGAATTGTATATTAATTTAGCTTTTTTAAAACGAAGAGTTGAGTTATTATTTATAAGAGAATTAAGATTATGTATTTTAATAATGTTTTATTTGTATAACATTTTTAATAAGAATTTTCCAGTTTAGTTTCGTGTCTAATAGAGACATAAATATTTAATAGTCGAAGAGGAAGAAAGCCAAGGAATATTATGAATGAGAAAGGGGAGGAGGAGTTATTGGCTTACATAACATAATTATTTTCTTGGTTTGGCACTTATCCATATTGATTTTGGTTCTCCAATTGTTGGTCTAAACTGTATAACGATTAAGATCTACTTGAAGTTTATTTCTGGCAAGAATAATATTAGCGTGTGAATTAATAAATTCTGTATTTGCAAAAAAAGGGCTAATTTAGAAGAAACGGTTTTTGGAATGTCGGATATATAAATATTGAATGGCAGGGGAGAAAGACATGAACCTTGAGGGACCCCGGCAGAATTATTATATTTAATTTATGAATGTTGTGTTAGATAGTAAATTTTAAACAATAGTTATAAGCAAGGTTTAGTAAGTGTGACGTCGTGAAATGTTCATCTTAATGAATGATTTGATCGATGAAACCAGTATAGTACCCCTCGTATCAGTATAGTACTGATTTACTGAACGGAACTAAATCATGTTTTGTGAATCTTACCACACGAATAATTGATTGTATGTACTACATGATCGCATTCTAAACACGTTTATTACATTGTACTAAATTTCTCTTAGTGTATCACTACTAGTTTCTTGTTTTATTCGGATCCACGATAACATATTTGCTATTCGGACTTCGACATAAATACCTCGTGTTTTTCCTCTCTTGCCAATTTCTTCTCCTCGTTTATATTCCTTTCACAATCGCCTAGAATCTTTCAAAATATGCTACCCACAATTATTAATTTTCATTAATTTTAATAAATTGTGTATTTGTAAAATTACCTTATCACACTTTTTCAAAAAAAGAGCGCCTCGTTTGATAACTGAAGTTAAAAATGATAGTACGTAAATCTGTATGCAAGAGGAGGAAAGACAGTACAGCGAGCAGGTCGGATTGCCCGGCCGGCCGGCCCGCGCCGCGACCTTCAGGTCTTCCCCGGCGCGGCGCGGCGCGGCGCGGCGCGTCGGAAGCGGAATGTGGGCGGAGGAGCGATGGCTGCGCCTCCTCGCGGGCGCGGGTGGTGATAATAAGTATGACATAAGGTCGGCGCTGACTATGTGCTTCACGTGCACCCGAGGACGACAACAAGAAGAATAAGAAGAAGCAGCAGCAGCAGCAGGAGGAGGCGGCCGGCAGCGCGGAGTCGCGCCCGCCGTCGCTCAGACCGTCCTCCATCCGCGCCGCGCCGCGCCGAACGCACCCGTGCTGTGCTCGTGGATTGCCATCCCAACGCTCTCATCGGAGCTTGCGCCCGGGCACGGGCTGTTGCCACCATAATTTAATGGACTGGCATCTCACATCGCTTGTTGCGTCCTGCGGGATGATTCCGTGCATTCCTAGTCTTTACGCCGCAGGCAACATGTTCGGCGAGAAGACATCGCAACGAACAGGAGAGGCCGGGGATTAGAAACACCGTCGATGACAATTGTACGAACTGCGCGTGTGGTTCATTCAATCACGTTTTCTCTCTTTCCACGCAAGGTTGTCACCTTCGTGAAGCACCGTATACCTTGGTTACGGTGGGGTCAATGGGTGAATGCGGAGGTGGCATAGGTAGTCAGCTTTTTTTTCTTTTCTTTTTTCTTCTCTTTTCTTCTTTTCTTCTTTTTCTTCTCTTTTTCCTTTTTTCTTCTCTTTTTTTCTTTTTTTCTTCTTTTTTTTCTTTTCTTTCTTTTCAGTATGGTGAGTTGTGTTTTGCGTATCGTTTATCTTGGATGAGTAATTGTGACTCTTGTCCCCTCCCATAAAAAGGGATGCCGAATTCAGTGCACTTCTAGTGTATTCTACTAAGCCCGCACAAACATCACCACTCGTTATGAATGCACTTTTGGTTTTAGGCTCCAAAATCGCAGTTAGGGACCTAAAATAGGCTTTTCAAAGGCGCAAATAGTTGTTACATTTTCTTTAACAGGCACTATACATTGAGAATAAAATTACTTTTCAGATTTTTTTTTTATTTCCAACTACTTTATTGCAGATACATTAGTATGCTTTTTTAAGATATAAATGGTAAAATATGACTAGCAAGCGGAGAATACGAAGATACAGTGAGATAACTTATCTCTAAAGCCTTCATAACAAACTTATTTCTTGTGATTTGTCTCACTATTTACTACTATAACCCTCTTTCTAAATTATAGTGCTTGAATCTGTGTCCTGAATTATTAATAAACATTTTAGTTACCAGCAGAAAATGTTCTTTCTACTTCTACACTTGCGTTTGGTGCATAATTTTAAAGAAAATTGTCAGTGACTGATTGTGTTGTCTTCAGAATTACCATTCATTAATTTTTTTAAATATGACAATACTCATGTCAGATTTAAATTGTTCGAATGGCTCATAAATTGTGTGGCATCTCAACTCTGTCAATTGCTAAAAAAGCGATAAGCTCAGACGGCGCCTGACACGGGCAGATAGGCGGATCGCCCGGGGCCCTCATGTCAATGATGGAACTGAATTGAACTCGAAAAAAATCCTTATCGTAATTTTATTAGCCGCTGTACAGTAATCTATTATTTCATAAGATATTTAATTAATTTTTACTTTCTCGCGCGAAAGAACTTCTTAAGAGAAAGTTATGTAATGCTGCGCGAAAAAAACTGAGAATTTTCGGCAAAAAACTAATTACAGGGCCGTGGTAACGATAATGTTGATATTCACTGCCAAATTTAGGAAAAAATCCTCTAACATGTGGTGTTGCCAGAATCCCTGTTTTGTGGGTCCGAGAAATCAATTGATAGCAAAACATGTTAGTGAACAACGCTATCGACTAAATTGTTCAGCCGATTTTCTCCACAATTGATATTCCGTCATCAGTCTTGCTGATGTCGCGGCCCCTTAAATTTGAAACCGATATTTTAATTTTGCGGATACTTTATATGAAGCACCTGGGACATTTTCAAAATGTTCAAAAAAATGGCGCCATCGATTTTGATTAAATTTTGTTGTTAGATAGTCTGAAAGACGTTTAAGAAAATGGCGCAAGTCTAATGTTGGTTGAAAACTCAAATGTTTCGAGAATTTCAAAAATTTCAAAAAAATGTCGGTGTCTTCCTACCACTAAAATAAGATAGATATTTTTTCTTAATAAAATCTGTTCCTTAAAGATAGATTTTAAAATAAGATCATGTTCCATTTTTTGGACGTTTGAGCATTTTTCGCGTAATTTTGTTTGAAATATGGGCAATTTTTCATTTTTGTTTTAACAGTTTTCTTTTCTCAAAAAGGCTATTGTTTTTGATAAAAGTTGGTGGTGGATAGTGTAAATGACATTTGTGTTTTGTGTAAGTTTCATGTTAGTTAACAACACTAATTTTTCGAAAATTGAAAAAAAATTTTTTTTTCGGCGTCTTCCTGTAACTACAGTTATGATCATACATAATGAACTTGCAATCATTATTTTTCTTAATGAAATGTGTTCATTAAGAACAGATCTTCAAATAAGGTCACGTTAAATATTTTGTGAGTAATTTGGCGACAAAAGTACGAGTAGTTGACCGCTTCAATTTACTGCGCTTCATGAACGTAAAATGAATACTGATGCTATGCAGTTGGATGCTACGTAAGTTAGAATTTGTATATTATTTCATATTTCATTGTTCGTTTCTTCTTCTTCTATAAGTTTTAAATTTAATCTTTTAGAAATTATTTAAAACCTATTTAAAAATTACGTTCTATAATTGAGTTCAATGTGAAAAGGAATAAATGATTTCCCTTTTCCTAATAAGATGTGGGAATAAAAAGTAATGCACGCAAAAACTGAGTATTGATGCATATAAAAATATTATATTTAATTATATTTTTTCTATTTTCATTTTCTTGCTATCTTTATCAACAATGTTAGTTGTCAAAATGTGTATCCCATAGGAATTAGAGGTCATTGTTGCTTGTGGCCCATTGTAACGCCACACTGATAACAGAAGGCCATGACGACTATTGTCTTTTCTTTCGCATTAATGTAATCTATACTTTAGTTATTACATTAATATAAACTAATAGTTTTATTTACGGCTAAAATACGCATCTTGCATCGTTGGTATTCGCGCAATTGGTTGTTAATTCGTGTACTTTTTCGCGCAATTTTGCTTGAAAATACGGACGAGAAAGTTTGTGCAGTTTTAGCACCACTAGTTTACCTTAAATAGTTAATTATAGTTATTACTTACAATGTAGGGCTCTATGAAATGAAACAAATGACGCTAACATTAAAATAGGTTCTACTGAAATTCATATTAATTATTTTATGTACTTAACATACTTATGTATTAAACACTAACTAAACACAACTTTTTTGTGCTTAAAGCTCACTGTGGAAATTGTATTATTACGTAAAACTATTATTAAAAATACATTCCCAAAACCTTTTCTAGCTTAAACATTGTAATTTACCATATTTAATTATTAGAAGGAACCTACCTCACCAGCGATCTAATTAATTGTATTTTTGTCTTCTTGAAATAAAATAACTTGTATTTTGTTTCTTGATTCAATTTTCGCGGTTTTAATATTTTCGGAGGAGGCTAAGTTTCAGCATTCACCCGGATGAAAAAAAAATCTATCTCCTGCATCGGTGATAAGAAACGCTGAAATTGCGTGAGATGTGAGAGAATTTTCTCTCTCCCTAAGATGACTTTACTAGGAAAATGTGTTGGTAAATAGTCTACTTGATTTTCCGAGCGAAAAAATAATTAACAAACAGGCATTTAGGCAATGTAAATGTGGTTCCTGTAATGTTGAAAACTCATGGAATGTATTTGTAATAAATTTCAAATCTCTTTGTTAAAAGTTTAAATAGACACTTTCGTAAATATCCGATGTGTAGTTGTGAATTAAGGTTTGGGTTCATGAACATGTACCCTTACCCCATTTAGTAAACATTATGCAATTTTCTTAACACCCAAAGATACACAAAATTGTATACACATTTGCATTGACAAGATAATTTCTTGTAACTATTTCTCTATTGCACTACTGCAAATGTGAAGAATTCATTGTGTGTTTTAATACAAAATATTGGTAAATGAAGATATTTCTCTGTAAATTTAGATTTTGAGTGCGCAAAATATAACAAATTGATAAATTAAAAAAGGAAAGTTTGAATTTTAAATTCCTACAAGATTTCTTTTTCTTCCTCTTCTTGGATTTTCGACACTAGCCACATAGCTTGTTCTGTCGCTGTGTGGAAGAGAATTCTAGCGGTCGGCTGCTGTGATTGGTAGTTTTCCGTGGTTTCTCCTATCAATACAAAGCGAATGCCGGAGCAGTACCCTACCAAAAGGGCAAAGGACCGCACGCGATCTTTCCTTCCCATTCCTTCATATTCCTTACTCACTTACATGCACTAGTCTGCCACACATGCCGGGAGACCGGTCAGAGCTTAGAGTTTGTTCTGGCTGGAGCGGTGCCCCGCTGGTGGGATATACCCAGTTAGGGAAAACCCCGCTAGCCGTTGGTAGGTAGGCCCCGGATCTCGCCATACAATAGTGTGAGATCACAGCCACCTCCCGAGCAACAAAACATGCACTAAACTTACGGGCCACTAGCCATAGCAGTTGACACGACCGGAATCACTAGTAATCAATCTTCTTGTTCTTTATTATTATTCTTGGGAATATATTTTGAAATTTTCGTACTTGCATTAGTTAATTTAAGCTGTTTTAAGCTTTCTATAAGTTGTGTAATGACTTCAATTCTAAATATTCAAGGATGGAATATATGAATATACAATAAAGATAAGGATGATGATAGTAATAATAATAATAGTAGTAGTAATAATAATAATAATAATAATAATAATAATAATAATAATAATAATAATAATAATAATAATAGTTATGATCTTTCATTTAAAACATTTTCTTTTTTAAATTTACTGAATCATTTGAACTGTAACTCCTGAAATTTTTAGATGCAGAATTAAGGAAGTTTATAACTGTTCAGTAGTCTAGAAACCAATCTTTTTTTTTCCATCATCAAAAGGAAATTGTTTTGTTATGTTCCCATAGAAATAATAAACATCTGTACTTCCTAATTTTTCTTAGAATTTGTTGCCTCAAAAATTGATTTCATAATTCAAATCATAACATTTGATTCTCTCTCTCTCTCCCCCCCACACTTACACACACACACACACACATATTTGTCTTAAGAACTAAGAAAACATTTAATTGACATTTTGTCTTAAACTTCATAATTGTTTATAGAGTATAATTTAATTACATTTAGTACACAAGACTGACAAATTTTTTGAAATACTATCAGTCGTGTCTTAAAATTTAAGACCTATTTACTATGTCTTATAAAAATATTTAGCCAAATATGTAGTAAGTATGTGGACGAGTTTTATTGTAAATATCTTATTCTTTTAAATCCTTCTGGTGGTAACTTGTTTTATTATACAAAATTTGCATAAAAATTTATACAAGTTGTTGAGGGAATTATGTCAGTTTTTAATTCGTGTGTCTTGATATACTACAAAATATACTTATTTGTGAGTTATCTTCAATGCTGTATTTTTATTTAACCTCAAATGAATTAAAACAAATTATATTCATATTACAATTTGATTAAATTGCTTACCACATCATTTGCAAGTGTCAAGTAGCTTCTTACTTTGTAATTTGAAAACACTTATTTCTTTTTCTAATTTGTTTTTGCTGTTGAATGTCATTAGTAATGAAATATATTTGATAAATGCTGGTACATTATTAGTTGTTATTAATGTGAGGTTTTAAATTATTTCTTTTTAATAACTATCTTTGCATATGTTTTGTGAATTGCAATTCAGAAAGAATTGGAAAAAGCAAGAATGGAGCAAGAATTTGTCACAACTGAAAAACAGAATCTTGAGAGGCTTCTGGAGCAAGGAGGAGATAATATGGAACTGAGAACATCATCTTCTGATCTTGAAGTGTCCCAACTCAAAGCAGAAATAGAAGTATGTACTAATAATTTATTTCAGTTTCTTTTGCAACAAGTAATGTGTAGTTGCGTATTTTATTTAAATATCTACCCTATCACTATTGTACAGTAGACCATCAATAATCCAGACGTCAAAAACTCAGACCGTTGGTAATTAGGGCTTAGTGCAAATGTATTATTATTAATTTATATCAAGAATTCCTGGTTTTGAGAAAACCAAGCTTGAAAGTTTGTAAAAGTGCAAACTTGTGAAGCGACAATGTTTGCTTTCTGGCAAAAACCATGCTCCATCTTAAGTGGATATTTCATCTTAGTACACTCAGTAGGTATGAATGAGAGGTCTGAAACTGAAATTAACTCAAAGTGACCATGAGTGGACATTCAATGTTTGTGAAATAAGCCATTGTTGTAATGTATTAAATGTTTAATATGAAACGGAAAACAAGAGGTTGATTTATAAACAATCTGTGTCTCTGGATCATTTTATCATAGAGGCACATGTAGCACATACCCTGGGCCTCATGCTTTTGTAGTTCACAAAAATGAATATTAAAAAAATGTAGATTATATAGTTTAAATAGAGTTCTTTACTCATTATATGATTCATAACAATAAACATAGATCCCTACAGTTTATGTTTTTAATCATGATAGTTTTCTAAAGTCTGCAGTGTCTTGGAGTTGATAAGTTCACATGAAAATGAAAAAAAATGGTTTTCAAAAAACCCTTTAGATTCAAAATAAGATTGTAGAATTAATACTCCACTGAGTTGTGAAACGTTTTTCAATTCAGTAAAGATTCGTGAAGTTGAGTTGTAGTAAAATGGTGGTGTGAGTAAATTTTAAATACTTTGAAGGTAAGTAAAATTAATTTAGAATGTTTATGTGAAGAAAAAGTGAAGTGAAGCCAATAGAGACAGGATGCATTATCAGTTTGCATTTAACGTTTTTGTTAACAAGATCTGTTAATCTTATGAAAATTACAACCATGTAAAATAATTTTAAATCTTGAAAATTTGTTTAAAAATTTAATAATAAAAATAAAATTAAAGAATTATAATTCTTAAAAAACTTCATGACTGCTGCAATGTATTATGCATTTATGCTTATTAAAGATGATACAGCATTTGTACTTATTAGTAAGAATTAACAATTCACGTATCACAGATCATTTTGCAGCTGCTAAATTGCATTAATGATTTATCTGAAACATATAACTTCAGGTACATGCTTCCTGATAGTTTATATCAATGTCTTAGTGCAGAAACATTGAATATCTATTCATGGCTATTTTTGAGTTAGTGCATTTTTGAAAGTCTCTCATTGATCATCTATATAGTGTAAATATTATATGTTCCAGTAGAAGGACTTTTCCAGGATACAATCTTTAAAAATCTGGTGACAATCATTAGTATACAAATAATGTAAGCCAAATTTTGTATTTCTCTGTTAAACATACAATGTTTGTGCACTAAAACATGGATATGTGCCAATCTGTGCCAAATATAGCAAATCTAAACGACTGATAAATGTATTAGAATTACTATCTTCGTTTTGAAGATAAAATTATTGTAGAAATTCAGTCAGAAATAAATTGTCTGTGGATTCCAACTATTTGATGGATATAATGCTCAGTTCTAAATGCAACTTTACAAAACTTTCAAATTTGTGTTTCTCAAAACTATGAATTCTTATCATACAAAATGTATAAACTAAAGCATCATATACATAATACATATTATATTCTTATAAGTTATGGTTTTAAAAGCAGATCTATATTATAATATTATTATATCTATGCAAATTATGAACAATAGTTTACACAGAAAGTCTAGTAATATTTTTCTCCTTTATTACCAAATTTGCTTACTTGAATTTATACTTTGATATTTCTGTATTGCCTATGACATTAGGTCATTGTTACATCTCCTGCCTTATAAAATGAATATTTTTAATTAATTGGTGAACGTCCTCAACAGGGCTTGTGGCCTCAAAAATATACTTATCACTGTTAAAAAGTTTCATTTTATATGGTAGGAGGTGTTGCAATGACCTCATGTCAATGATCTCTACAGAAAAATTGAGGCATAGTCTTCATTATTTGCTCTATATCATTTTCTCTCTTTCTGTCTTTTACCCAATGTGTAATTTTGATAAAAAAACATGAGGAGCACTACTGGGTCCACAGCACCAGGTTATCTAGCAGATATCCAAATATATTTCAGAAAGGTGGGATTCTGACCCACCTAAATATTTTTCAGAAAGTAATTTTTTAAATTATTAGTATGAAAATAATGTGCACTTTCAGAAAAAGGTATGGGGCCCATTGTGGCACCCTTAGGATTTACCACTGATGAGGGGTTATGTGTTTAGTGCCTCAGGTCACAGAGAACTTTAAACCGACTCTGATCTCTCTGAGGCAAAAATAAGAGTAAGAATAAAATGTATAAACAATTGATATTAAATTATACAAACAAAATATCTCAAGGACTTTTTATTCACAAAAGATGCTTGAATGAGATAGCGAGACTTTGATTAATGGTGCACAAATAATACTCCCTTGCAGATGCTTCGTGGTGAATTGAAGAGAGCTGAAGGAGAACTTGAAGATAGATGCTGGTCTCCTCCTGTTGGCCTTCAACAGTGGTTACAATTAACACATGAAATAGAAAACAAAGGATACATTAAAAAGAAAATGGCAGCTGAAAAGCAACTCCAGCAAGCACGGGAAGCTGTATGTGACACTTTTTCTAATCTGGATTATTAGTTGTGAGTATCTAATGTTCTTCTATTTATGACCTTGTATTTATTTATTTGCAGTGTGAAAAATTGAGGAAGAAGAGATCAAGTTTAGTGGGAGCATTTGTATCAACTCATGGAAAATCTATTGATGATGTTGACCGAAGTATTGTTGAAGCAAGGTAATTATTTAACATTTGTGTACATTGTGATTATGTTACTGTAATAAATAGTATCTTTTTACTTTCCCATTTATGTATGTATATACAGAGTAATATATGTAGTATAGGGAAAGTTATGTAATGCTGCGCAAAAATCTAGGGATTTTTGGCAGATAAAAATTTTTTGCCAGGCCCTGGTAAGGAAAAATCCAGTTGCTCAATTAAGAAACAACTAGTGCCGCTACAGAATTGCACAGACTTTCCTGTATTAGTTTTCTATTTCCTTTGGTTTTGGCTAGCTATTCAAACTTCTCAAATACTCTTGCCTGCTGCCATCTATCGCCGCCCAAAGTATACTTTTGACATTTTCTTAATTTTTTGGTTTCCTAATATAGAAAGGAAATATTATTTTAAGAATATAAAAGAATATTAAAACCTTGTCCTCAATGGCAATTTTCTTCAAAAGCACTATAAAAATTCGATTTTTAAAGCACTTTTTCACACACCAATGGCGTGAAAGATCTTTCAAAATAATTGTGTGTGTGTGTGTGTGTGTGTCTGTGTCTGTGTCTGTGTGTGTGTGTGTGTGTGTGTGTGTGTGTGTGTGTGTGTCTGTGTGTGTGTGTGTCTGTGTGTGTGTGTGTCTGTGTGTGTGTGTCTCTCTGTGTGTGTGTCTGTGTGTGTGTGTCTGTGTGTGTGTGTCTGTGTGTGTGTGTGTGTCTGTGTGTGTGTGTGTCTGTTTGTGTGTGTTCTTTTTCTTCTTTTCTTCTTTTCTTTTTCTTCTCTTCTTCTTCTTCTTCTTCTTCTTCTTCTCTTCTTCGTCTTTTCTTCGTCTCCTTCTTCTCAAAACATTTGTCCAATTTGTTCATTTGTTCCATTTTGAAAAAACTTCCTTAAAAATTTTCGCATACTTCACGTGAAACCGCCAAGACATGTTCAAAATTGTCTTAAAAACTCCTTGAAGTTTTTTTTAAAAATTTTTATAGGAAAAGTGCTAAATGTACTACATCAGATGACAAAAATGCCATTTTGCCCTCCTCTTTGTTATTTTTAATTACAAAAAATGTTCTCTCTCATGTTGTTAATATTCACATTAGTGCCGACTTGTTCACATTATTACATTTATGAGTACATTATGCATCAAATGATGTCATTTTCAGTTTCTCAAAAACTCAAAACTTTTCTGTGAAAAAGAGCTCAAATTTCACAAACACTAAAATTCCATTTTCTCAAAGACTGCTCTATTTTTTTTAACCTTTTTGTACAGATTATACTAAAATGCACTGTTGCAGATGACACAAAGGTTATTTTGCTATATTCTTTTGGTTTTTCAAAATTACACATTTGTAATTTTTTTAAAAATATCTTTCACTCCCTTAATATGCACATTCAATCGATTTGTGTACTTTATTGCGTTTGTGAGTAGATGTGCTTCAAATGACTCCCAATGAAGTTTCTCGAAAATTCAAAATTTTTCTGTGTAAAAGAGCTTCAAATTTATCATTTACATTAATACCTAAACGACATTTTCTTAAAATATCTCTGAATTTTTCAATGAAAATTTCCACATAGGATGGGGGTTTACTCTTCTTTAATACTTTTAAATTAATATTTCATTTCTATCATTAGGAAAACAAAACATTAAGAAAATTTTGTGATGAAAGATGACAGCAAGCAAGAGGGTGGGGCAATACTGAACGGCTAACCCAGACCTAAGCTATGGGAAAATAACTAGTATGAGAAAGTCTTTGCCATTCTGTTGCACCACTAGTTAAAATTATCATTATCAAGAAGCTTTCATGAAACAATTCCATTCCAATTCTTTGTAATCAATTTTGTATTTCATACGACATACGGGATAGAATTTATTATTCCTTTTTACTATGATATAACTCCAATTATTACTTTAAATTAATTAACATTTTAAATTTTAGTAATTAAAAATATATAGTGTTTTCATTAATAATACCATTTATTTGAAGCTTAATGATAAATTAACTTTTACTACTTCTAAGCTGGCATTTCGTTCATTTTAACAATTGCTTCTCAAATTTAATGAAATGGTTTCTTGCTTTGCATAATGTTTTCCCTCTTTTCATAAATATGTACTTACATTTCTTCTCCATTCACAAAGGACATCTTTAAATGAAGTTACTCAAGAACTTCAGGAAAGAGTACATCGGTGGAAGCAGATAGAATTACTTTGTGGTTTTAACATTATTAACAATAGTGGTCTACAGTATTTGGAAAGTGTTCTGTACAGAGGAACTGCCAATGGAAGGGGTGGAAGCAGCATGGGACTCAGAGGTATGTTTAGCTGCCATGGACAATTAATCAATAATTACATTTTGAGGTACAATGTTTAATGCTCAGATGGTTTCACTATTGGTTAAACCACGTACTGAAAAGTAGCCAGAGACATTGGTTACATTTCATCACATTTTTAATGATTTTGGATCATTCTTCTTGAAACTTCACTATTCTCTGTGTTGGGCATTGTGGAGAGAGGACAGAGTAAACTGAACAGCAAAGTAATACACATTTTATAGGCATATTAGGTGGTGGGGTGTTGCTTCTTTTTTTAAATTTATTTATTTATTTATTTTGAACTAGAACGTGAAAATTGTTGATATGAATACCCATCTGTGCTCACATATATGAAAGAGGAAAGAGGGTGGGTGAGGGAAGGAGACACACACATTCACTCACTCACACGCACTCTCGCTCACACGCACTCTCGCTCACACGCACTCTCGCTCACACGCACTCTCATTCACACTCACACACAAAGACAAACATACCTTTAAAATTTGTAATTTTGTATTGTATGTTTATGGATCTTTGACAAAAAGTAATGAAATGCAGATAATTATCATTGTTAATGTGTTTTGAATCTAGACACTTACAAAACATTCCAGTTAATTTAGATTTTGTTAAAAAAAAAAACAAAAAACAAATTGATTTGTGGAAAGTTCAAAGCAAACCATATTTTCTTAGTAGCAAAAAGTATTGTGTTTCTGTATCTTTGTTGCAATATGATCAATACTCTTGGTTTCATTGACTCAAAAGCTTTTGTTTCTTTCATATTTCTGTTCGTCATGGATTAAATTTCTTCTTGGGGAGTTCATAATTTAATTTCTGAATGACTTGTTATAAGAAGTAACACCATTTAATTATATTTTTTAAGTGGGCCACATTCACAAGAAATGGTGAATTTTTTAATGCAATTCAGTTTAAATTTTTTTTTTTTAGAATTAATAATAATTAATCTATTGCAATGCAGTTGCTTATTATTGTAAATTAATGTCATTTTGTTAAAATAGGACGGATGAGCAGCAGTCAAGATGACTTAGATGATGATACTAGTTCTCTCTACTCTCCGTCAGCGGGTAAGTTTTTTCTGGATGATGACTCCATGGACAATGAAGTACTATAAATTTTCATCACATCTTTATGTAAAAGAAGTCTCCAATATTCATGTTTCTTATAATTTAATGTAAAATATTAAATAATTCATGTGGATTAACCAGGGGCGGATCCAGAGACAAATTGGGGAGGGGGAGGGGATTTTTAAATGTATCATTTTGAATTATATTTATATATGTAAATGCTTTTAATAAATTTTAATAAATTGACTCATTTTTTAAGCAATGACAGGTTTGAAGAAAATTTTTTTTTATAAAATAATAAAAAATATTGCAAGACCAGGATGCTGCTGGTAGATCTTAGATCGTAAAATAGCTGTTGTGCCAAAGTACATACATACAATAGAAAGTATTGAAATATCCTTTGAATCATATATGTACGAACAATATTTTTTAATAAAAATTGAATTACCTTTATTTAGTTGGGACAGATTTTTATTAAATAAGTATATAGTAATCGAAATTGAAACACTTTTGAAATCAGTACATTTCAATAGTGGAATATCATAATGTGTCAAACATTTTTCAATATATTTTCGACAATTTTTTAAAACAAATGATTATATCAGACTTCAACCTTCTCAGACATTATTTCTATCATGGTATATTAAAAAAAAAGGTAAAAAGAAGAAATTTATAGAATTTAAAATTAGAATTATTATTTAGGAAACTTAGTTCACAATATATGTATGCAGGGCTACGAGAAATTTTGTTTTCACTGATAAATATGCTCCAATCATGTTTATCAGAGTAAATAACGGGTATAATAGGTTTTTCAGAGCTCCAAAAAACAGACATTTCAACATTAAGAGATTCTAGGCTTTCTGGAAAGGAAATTAGTCTCTTGTTCAAATTCAAATATTAGTTTCCCAGATTAAATAAGATGGGATTATCCCTATTCAGTAAATTTTATTGCATTCAAAACTAGATGCAGTTGGCATTCTGTCTTGATAACACATGGCACAGAGTGTACCTGTTCGCACTCAATAATTTATGATCTTATTTAAAAAAATTATAAACGAATACAGTGCAGCTGAGTTACGTTATTAAGGGCGGTTGTTGGCTACAAGATATGAACCTATGGCTTCTCTTTCTTCTTGAGAAGGCAATCATGAGTGTTATTGTATTTCCCCATCCTAGGGTTATAAATGTTCAACTGTGAGTCGAGTGTGATCGGCAAATTAATAGTTTTTATATTGAAGGTGTCATTTTACACATTGTACAGAATGAAGCAGGGTAAATTCGGCTCATGTAGTGATAAAATTTTATTTATTTTAATGATTGTCAGAAAATTTTATTGCTTGAAAGTGATAACTTAAAATTAATTGTTTCTGGAAAGAGGGAACAAATTTGTGTGGGGTTGGGGATTTCCCTCCCTGTGGATCCGTGCCTGGATTAACGCCTATAACTATCTGTTGAGAAAAGTTGAGACTTTTTTTTTGTGAGTTGTGTAGCTTGGTACTGTTTCTAAAATAAATGGAAACCTTTTTTTGTCAGAAATTATTTTTGTAAAATTGTATAGTAATTTCATGTTATAATTTTGTCACTCAAAAAGGACTGTGTTTCGCTGTTTTCCATTGTATTGATAGTAATACAACAATAGCAATTTAAAGATTTAGAATTGTTGAAAGTAATTCCAGTATGTTTTTAAGAGCACTTCTGGTTTTGTTATGTTTTTGAACTACAATAAATTATTTATGAAAGTTATGTAAAACAACACATTCAACAAGAATTTCGAGAATTTAATTTTAGAATTAAATCAGAGTTCATAGTTGTCAATTTTCCTATTATAATGTATTTTATTTTACCTCATTAATAATAAAATTTCAGGAAACGTTCTAATTAATTAATTGGAGGAGTGAAATGAATTAAATCTCTTCTTGATTTTTTTGTGTTCATCAAACATATTACTGAGAAGAAATATTTTCTAATTGAAATTCTGAACTATATCTTCCTTTCGAATAAAACAAAATATAAATGAATAGATAAATTTGTGCATTAGAATGCACTTGTATATACTTTGTATATATTTAATTATTGTACATACGAATATGTAGTTACAAATAAGGTCAAGAAATTCCTAACTATAGCTGTGAATAAACAACTTACCTTATTAGTGAAAACAAAAACTAAAGAGAGAATAAATTAACCCCAGAAGCAGATTATGTTGCTTGTACACGTCTTTATTTTTGATTCAGTAATTTTTTGAATATTGATATTTATTTTTGTACTTAAATGGTACGGATAGTGGAGTGTTCATACTGATTGTGTTAAATTAATTTAAATATTTCTAGTACGTAAAACATTTTTATAATAACATAAACATAATTATCATGTACTACAAGACTAGCATTAATGGTTCTTTTATTCTACAGAATCATGCCAGAATTAAATTTGTAACAGAGTGAATATTATAGAAACAAGTGTATTAAGTTTTTTTGTTGAGAAAAGGTGTGATTTATTGTACTTATTGATTCTTTTCTTCATAGAGAAGAGTAATCAAGTTTGGCATGATTTAAAGGTAGTATTATTATAGAATAAGAACTGTTATGGGATACTCCCCCATAGTGTACACAAGTGTTCACTTGTATATGAAAAATCTTGCATTGTCCTCTTCACAACTTTACTGTCTTTAAAACATGGTATAATTCAGTTATTTTGGTTTCTTCATCCATGCATGCATCACTGACATTGTGCTAGAAATAATCACTTATGATTGCTAGAAATCTAATCCTTTGGTAGTTTTTCTTTTATATTATAGTTTTATGAAGATTTAATGTTGATAATGCAGTAGTTTCTGTGAAATGTTGATTTATTTAATTAATATGTGAATCAACATACAGGAATATGCATTAAATGTTAACTCTAAATCTTAAGTCAAGAAAGAAATTTTGGAATGGCCAAGAAGGATGCTTGTCCTTTTACTAAGAATTGTCTGTGATCAGTTGCCTATTACTGACTGTGAAAACCAATTACATTAATATTTGATTGGTCAAGCAATTTAAACAAAACAGGCAAGCATAGATTTTCCGAATAATGCCAATGTTAATGTAGTTATGTAAAATTAATAGCATCTAGTAGTTCTTAATCTTGAAATCTTTTTAATTCTTGCCATTTGTAATAAGTACTGGCTATGTATGTTTGGTTTTCGGATTTTCTGTGCTGAGTTCTGTGTTGTCTTTTATTTGCAATTCCCAATAGAGTTGTAGTGCTTTTGACCCTTTTCTCCTACCCTTCTGTGCACGCACTGTATCTTTAGAACCCATCTCCAGTTGCTTGGTGCAGTAGAATTTTTCTTCATTAAATCCAGCATTGTGAAGGTAAGGCATCAGAATATTCTGCAACCTTAGATTGGTGATTCTATTAAAGAACATTTGGAAGTTGCTGGGAGTTAATTATTAGTTAATTAATTGGACCTATAATTGACAGAAAATTGATCAAGACACATTTGGATAATTTAATTTCCCTTTCCTTGTCTCGATATTTCTTTCTCTTATCCTTTTTCACATCTATTTCTTTTTCATTACTCTTTCAATCTCTCTTTATATATTTTTTTTATTTTTATTTTTTATTTTTTTTCCCTCTATATAGCATAAGGAATATTATGTAATGCAAATGTTACAGGAAAAACTGTATTTTTAGTGCTCCTAAAAATAGTATATTACTTTCTTGTACATATATTACAATCAGAATCCACATTTTATAGATCCCAGATATTCAAAATGTTTATTTTTAAAAACATCTGTCAGTCTGTGAATAACTCAAGCACTTAAGCTCTAAATAGAATTTTCACCAAAATAAATATTTCTTGATCAATTTAGCTGATGTTGTGGCCTCTCAAATTTGAAACTGTTCTTTTAATTTTTGAAGGTATTTACACCACTAAATCGTTTTTGAAATTCTCTCAGAAATGGCTCCCAATTTTTTCTTGGCATGTTGTTTTTGCTCAATAAGAGTGCACTTATGAAAGTGCTGAAGGATAGGTTTTCAGGAAAATGTCTTAATTTTGGAAACTTGCAAAAATTTAAAAAAATTGTCCATCCCCTCCTACAACTACATTATTGAAGGTGGAGATATTTTTCTGAATGAAATCTGTCCTTCAAAATTATTTAAATAGTCTCGTAGAATCACGAGTACTTTCACACTATTTTTAGTGAAATTGAGACAATTACAAACGGTATTACAAAGTTTTTTGTTCACTACTCTTACTTGAAAGTTGAAACATAAGCAGATTTTCTAAAAAACTTTAGTCTCTTTAATTTTTCTTTAAAAAAGTAGTGTAATTATGATTTTTAATAAAACCTCTTAAAATTTATTTTTGATGCATTATTATTATTATTATTATTATTATTATTATTATTATTATTATTATTATTATTATTATTATTTTAAATGATGGTTGCAAATAATAAAAGATAGTAAATGCTGTATCTTTTTCTTGTTCTTTCTATCATCTTATCTTCTATGCACTTTCTCTATTTCTTTTTATCCCTTTTTCTTTCAATTTCTTTTTGCTGCCAACCCCAAAAAAAAGTAGAAAAACATATATTAAAACACCCATTAATATTGCAGCTGTCTTTAAAAGGTGGCAAGATCCAATAATTTGCTTTGTTTCTAAAAGGCGATAATGAAGAAGAATGAACCTTTACATTTGATTGGTTGCATGGCAATACAAAAAAATTGTATGTGGCAAAGAAGTGAGTAAGCAGGGTTTTTCTGACCTCAATGTTTTATTCACTCAGAAGGAGATTATTAAATAATTATATTTGGGTGTGATATGATTATAATAGTAGGGTACATATACTGAAGGAATTTGCCTAGGTCTCCCATTTTAATTTTTTTATCCATTGATCTAACATGTAATATATTTCTATTTCCTTTTATTGAATTCAATTTTTATATATTTGAAAACACTTTAGGAAATTCACAGAACAGGATTAAATTGAGTGTGATAATTTTCCACTGGTTGTTATTTTTAAAAGCTGGTTTCTTAACTTCGCACTTTATCTTTCCGTTAAAATAAAACTACTTTCATACTTACAAAATTTGCAAAATGTTGATGATACACAATGTTTTGATGTTATTTTGCTAACAATTTTTATTATACAAATATATTTTTGCATATTCCACACTGTTTGGATGGAAAAGAAAAGCTTTCTAAATTAGTTATGAAAACTTCCTTTCTTACGAGAAAAATTTCATTTCCAAGGTTGAAATATAATTTGTCAAAGTAAGCTATTTTAGAGAAATATACATAATTCTGTTTTAATGCCAAGCTAAATTACATGAAGCTTGTACTTCACATATAGTCCATTTCTGGGCATTTCTCTGGTTGCAGAATAGTCATCTGTGCAGATATTACCCTACCCTCTCCATTTAGTACACAATTCCGTGGTACAAGATATGCAAAGAATTTATAGATTAAGAGAATACTTTAATACAAGGTGTTACATTTGACAGTTTCTCAAAGCAATTTTACATATTTTAACAGTATTATGAGAATCTAAAACAAACTAGCATGACTTTCTAAAAATCTGTAAGCATTGTTGCAAATAATTTATTTTAAGTATAACAATAGCCATTAATATTAAATGCTGAATATTTCTTTCTTCGGGTTCTATCAAATGTAATAAAATGTATATATAAGTTGGGAAAATGAAATTTTGGATTTCTACTTCCAACTTCACAACATACTCAGGAGGATAAGAATACTTTTGAAAAGGAGTGAATTGACAGGCAAAAAGATAAAATAAAATAAAATTTAAAAGCATTAATTTAGTTTCTTACTAGGGATCAATTTATTTAGCAGTAGTGTACAAGGTTTGCTAAAGCTTATGATAGACCACGTAGTTTGCATTTATTACAATAGACCAGTTAATTCTCTTCACCTAAATGATACGCTTAAATTTTCAAAATGTAAATGTTTATTTTTGCTCCTATTTATGACTATTCCTTACCTGGATGGCAGTTGTCAGGTAAGTCACACTTAATAACTGATCAGTCATTTGAACAAATGCTATTGTTTAATTGCATGAAAATTTGACATTTTCACAGTATGGAAATTTCACTTTGTAAATCAGGCTACAGTATTATATGGACATCATAATCATTGTTGAAATCAGCATGTCCTAAACATACAATATTAATATGTATAGCTGACAGAAAATGATTTCATTTTTAAAATGTTAGTAAAAATAATACGATTAGATTTCATTGAGAGAAGTTACTATTATTAGGACAAGGTTTAGACTATGGTTTTGTTTTTTGGCCCAATTATTGAAGTGAAGAAAGAGTTATGTCATCACACAAAGGCTTCATAAAGCCTATTGCAAGTGATATTAAGTGTGGGTTACATCAGACCTAACCACATAGTATGGTATTGTATCAGTGAGAGAAGTTGAAAGAATATTAGTATTTCTCTCCTAGATGGATTGTTTTATTCTCAATTTTATTTATTACACATATAGGATTATGCTGGTGTCTGTATTTGTGAACTTATAAGTGTTTAATTACTTATACAAGTTATACAAGGGTAATGAAATGTGGCATGCCATTAAACTTCAAATGTGTCACATTTTCACTTTTTCTTGCCAATACACCTTGGTGTGTAGCATAATTTTGTGGAAAAAGAGACTATATTCATGAATACCTACTTTCCTATTACACTTTTCAGAAGTAGTCACAGTATTTCAATGGACCAATAAAATATTGTGATTACATAGGGTAAAAGTACCAATAGTGGCCACAGTGAAGAGCATTTCCTTAATTTTCTCAAAATGCTTGGACTTTAGTGCTAAATTAGTCAGGTGAAACTCAATGGGCAATATGCTATTAGCATACCTCTTTCTGAATAGAATCTAGAAAAATGGCCAATTTTATATTTTGTTAATTTATTTTCAAACCCCGATTTTGTTCCAGTAGTGGCCTCCTGAAAATTGCAACATTTTGGTTGTTATCAAATACTTGACTCAGTCATAGCTATTCAACCCTCTGTACATGTTTGTGATGAAAAATGTGCTACTTCATGTTACATTATTCTTGTTCTCCTGCAAGAGGGCCCACACCATGCAGCATCTCTCACACCCAAACTTCCATCTTCTCTCTTGCCAATCATCTTCTTTGATGTGACAATCTCTCATTGTCTGTCGCACACCATCATACCATGTAAGTCTTTGTCTACCTCTCTTTCTGTGCATTGGCATCTGCCACTTCCCAAGTTTTTAATGGTCATCTACCCTCCAGCATTCTTCTAAGATGCCTGTACCATTTTAACCTTCTCCCTTTGATTGTGTCCATTACATCTGAAATGACACCCATTTACTGCTTTATATTTTCATTTCTGATTCTTTCCATGAACGTTACACTGCAGCTGCATCTCCAAAACTCCATTTCCATAGCCTTTAACTTCTTATTCTTTTTTGAGATCTTCCACAACTCATCACCGTACAGTGATATGCTTTCCACAATTGCTTTATAAATTATAATTTTTGCTTTATTAGCAATATTTTAATCCAGGTTATTGTCTGTAAATTTGGAATAGCAGATTTTCCTTGCCGAATGCAATGTTTTATTTCCTCTTCACTGCCCCCTTGGTATGTTAAAATTATTCTTAAATACATATACATCTGACAATACTTAACAACTGAGTGATCTTTCATTACTAAATCTATTCCTCTTCCTCTGTCACCATGTACTCTGTCTTTTTGAAATAGAATTTTAAACACCATTTTTCATATTCCTCATTTAATTTCTGTAACATATAAAGTGCATTGTCTTCATCCTCTGCAAATATCGCTTGGTCATCTGCAAAATTTAATGAATGTAACTAATCAGCATTTAATTTTATTCCCATTCTTTCACATTTTTTCTTCCAATTTTTTAGAGCTTATCCTAGATAGATTTTGAACAGAATTGATTCAATACAAAACCCTGTCATAGCCCTTTACTAATCTTTATTTCTTTTGAAATGAAATTTTGAAAAAGGGACGCTGTCGTTTCATTTCCCAAGTCAATAAAGACTAGATGCAGCTTGCGGTAAAGGTTATGAGGTAGCTGAATATCCATAACTTGTCGAATGGTATATATATTATCTATGCAGGATCTACCTGATCAAAAGTCACTCTATTCTTCTGTTTCATTTTACAATCTGTTTTTAGTAATATTACTACTTGTTTAGTTTTGTGAGAGAACTTAGGACAGTTATTCCAAGGTAATTGGAGCGGCCCTCATCTCCTTTTTTTTTAATATATGGGAGATGTAACCCACTTTAAAGACTTCTGGTATCCCAAGACCCCTGAGGCACTCATTAATTAATTCTGAAAGTGGTTTGAACAATACTGATGGGCTGGTTTTATTAGTTCTATATTTATCCCACCGATCCCTGGAGCTTAACCACCTTTGAAATTTTTTTATCACTTTCTTAACAGATCTTAAGCATATCCTTCAGCTGGTGTAAAGCATGGTATTCTACACGGTGATCCTGTAGAAGTTCTTCATAATAATTCTTTATCCACCTGTCTAGGCTTATAAGCTGCAAATGTCCATATCTCTTTTCATTTCTTCTCAACTGTTTCAACACTTTCCATGCATCTCGTAATCTTAAGTCTCTAATGGTGTTACTAATTTCTTGACAGTTTAGGTCCCACCTATCATTTTTAATTTTTATTATCTCCTTTTTGACTTCTCTGTACATTAGTTTATAAGTTTTTCTGTCTTCTAGATCATGGGTTGTAAGTCACTTGTGTCACTCCACAAATATGTCCCAGTTCTCGGCTGCTTCCATTCAATTACACCCAAATTACGTACAATTACGTATTTTGTCAAATCTCTGTACATTGCATCTGGAGAGGACTCTTCCACATTTTGCAACTTCCCACTTAGACTGACTTCTACAAGAACATAATTGTTAGGTCTTCTAGTGAACTCACTTTGTACTTGCTATCTGTGTCTTCTCTTCTAGAGTCTCCCTCTCTTATTTGATCTTTTACTTTTCCATTTTGTTTGGGGAAAGGACATTTGGACTGCAGAAAGTAGTCAAAAGCTGCACTGTGCTCTTCTATATACCCTACATTCTTCCACTCTGTTTACCAATGATGTAATCAATTATGGAGTACAATTTCCTTGATGGTTGGGACCAGATGTATTTGTGAATAGTTTTGTGCTGAAAAAAAAAATCATTCAATATCTTCAATTCATATTGCTCGCACATTTCTATCAGTCTTTCTACATTCCCGTTCTTTGCATCTCCTCCAAATTTCCCTTACACATGTTTTCCATATTGCCTGACCACTTTTCCATTAAAATCACTCATTAAATATATTTCTTTCTTGTGTCCAATTTGATCCAGAAGGTTCGTGAAGTTGGTAAAAATATTCTTTTTTTTCCCTCAAATTTAATTCTTTTCAATTTTGTGTTGTTTTTATTTTTATTGTATTTTATTTTATTTAAAAAAATGTTTTTACATTATTGTGCAATGGCAATATTTATGTTTTAAGCTTTTTGTTTATATATGAAAGAAGGGAGAAGAAATAAATTGTCTGTAATAATTCTCACTGCTAAAAGGCATAAACTCTGTGTTCTGCAAGTGGAAAGCCTCTTAATTCTTATTATTCAAATTTTGTGCTTGAAATGGCCACTACTGGTGGTGTTACCCTTAATGTAGAAGTATGTATTAGGTGGGTCCTATGGACAAAATATTCTAACAAATATCCATAGAGTAAGTTCATTATGCATCTAGTTTACATCTTATAGTACGTTAGTGATGCCTTTGGATTGTGTAGGTTGTCTAGAGAGTTTCCAATGGAAAGAAGGTGCAGATTCATCAGGCAGCGAAGCTGGCAAGGGAGAATTAGATGATGATTTCCAAACAGACTCAAGAAGCTTAACCAGCAATGTGCATTTTATTGTGGGAAGCGATAGGTAAGCAAAAGGAAAATAAATATAAGGTAATATGGGAGGTTTTATCAACTAGAAAAATATATTTTTACAGGCATTTATTATGTATTAGTAAAATTGTTTATATTACTCCTTTAAACTGGAAATGTGCTCTGGGGACAAAGCAATATAGAAAATGAACAGAAACTCACAATTTGAAATTATTTATGATATTGAAGAATAATCTGGTAACATTTATTGATGATCTGTAGTAAAAGACTAAATGAACATAATAAAATAATTTACTTTCAAAAACTGCTTGGTGTCGTTAATATTCTGAGGTAAAAGTAACATTATGTGCTCCTATTTTGCTATGTACATGTGCTTCCGTTCGTTGCTCAGATTTGCAGTGTGACTTTCAGCATTTTTCTGTAAATGCTATATCTCAAAGCTTTTTAATTACGATATTATATTTCTTATTTTCTATTAAAAAATCTTTACTTTTAGTATTTTGTCATAATTTATTAAAGCAAGAAATTGTATGTTACTTCTTATGACATTTATTGTATAGATTTGTATTTATCTTCCTTTAAAATTCAAATGGGGAGAAAACAGAGAAACCAAGAATCCTAATTTTGAAGCAAGATGAACTTCAATATTCAATTGAATGTTGTAGTAGCAGGAAGTTATTTTAAACAAGTCTTCGGGATATTTTGAATATTATTTAATAGATTTAAAAGAAATTGTTTTTATTATTTTTCTTGTTGACTGTTGTTGATAGTTTTTAACACATGATTTCTTTTCATTGGGTTGATGATGGGCTCTTTAAATTGAATGGATTGTGATAATTTTTAGTGCAATTGCAAGTCTTAGTGTGTCTGGAATTGTTCATTAAATGCTAACCATAAATGGCTGCTGAAACAAAAGAATATAATGGCAAAATGAAGAATGCTTTTCCAGATTCCATAAGCTTGGTTATTATTAGATCTTTGTCATGAATAATTCTGTATGTCCGAATATTTCTTCAAATTGTTATGGTGCCTATTAATTTTGAAATTTGAACAAACCATCTAAGTTTGTTCTATTTAGCCATACTTGATCTTTTCCTGAAACAAATTAGTAAATTATTTGTTGCTTAATTTGAAACAAGCATTCACAGTAAATAATAATTAAATAGTAATTTTCATGGGTTAAATCATGCCTCTTTTTTTTCAAAGAATTATTTTTTTTGTAGAGTAAATATTTCAGATTTAAAATAATGCAAAGAATGTGTTATTTTGTTTGTTTTTGCAGTTGGTCTGAAGAAATGGGCAAAACCCGAATGTCTCGATCCTTTAGTCAAGATCCTTCATTAATTCTTGGAGAAAGAGAAGTAAGCATAATTTAACATTATAATTCAAAAGTAGATTAAGAGATTCTTATTAAACATCCATTGGTATTTTATTGGTGTTTTTTCAATTTATTTATTTATTTATTTTTTTCTAGTCATCTCCACCAAATATGTCTCTATCTGAGACATGTTTAGATGGTAAACAACAAACAACTCCAAGGATAACTCCTTTGAAGAAGTCATCCCGAGATTTCAGTTCAAGAGAGTATGTATCAAAAGACTCAAGAGAACACGGATTTAGAGATTCATCGAGGGACCATGGATCTCGAGAATCATCCTCCAGAGATCATAGCTCTCGTGAGTCTTCGGCCAAAGATCATGGTTCCAGGGAATCATCATACAAAGATCATGGCTCTCGAGAGTCTTCAGGCAAAGATCATGCATCACGAGAATCTACTTCAAGGGATCATGGGTCTCGAGAAATGTCTTCTAGAGAGCATGTACCAGGAGGTCACACAACTAAAGAACACTTATTAAGGGAACCTGGTAAAGATCATGTTATTAGAGAAATTTCACCTAGGGACTTGGCTTCTCAAGACCGTGCAGTGAGAGAGCTTGCTATTGTGCCTTATGAAAGGTCATCTAAGGAGCATGTACTACGTGACCCTATGTTAAGAGAGGGAATTGCAGCATCAAGAGATCAAGCTGTTTCTAAACCAGAGCAAATGGTATCATTGGATGATGAAACGTATTCTACCGATTCAAACTCAACTACTGAAGAGGACCTTCGACGAAAGAAGCGTAAACTCTTTCCTACCTTCAATCGAAAACATAAGACAAAAACTTCCTGATGTTTTGGAAATTTTATTAGAAATCAGATTGTTTTCTTTTCATGTTGGGATACAAATAAGTGTATCTTTTACATTGGAATTACTTTTCTAGTTTGTGTTGTGGTTTTTTTCCAGTTACCATTTTCTCACAAATCAATGAAAAGATGGGTAGGTTGGAAAAGAAAGCAATTGTTGAGATGGAACAAATGAGTGCTGAAAACATCTCCATCTTTATTGATAAAATGTGGAGTTAAAAGTGTTCTTATTGGCAACACCAGATAGTTAGATAATGGTAAGACAAAGGAACTAGCTAAGATAATGGGTGAGGCTTTGTGGTACTTAGAGTAAGATTAGTTGTATTGGAATACCTGCAAGGAATGCTATGCTTTCAAATCAAGACAGTAATTGTGCAGATGAATGGGCTTCCATTTCTCTTGTTTTTTAGTAAATGGTATGAAACATTGAATGTGTTGGCAATATAGCCAGGGAAATACATGACACTCTTTTCATAATTTCCAGGAAACATCAGAACTTATGAAGAATGGCGCACTTTAGTTTTGTAGTTTAACAAGTTTTGTATTCCATGTTTTATTCTTTCCTCTTCTTCCTCTTCACATCCTAGAAGAATTTTGTGGGAGTATTTGCTTTTTATTGGTAAGAGATGTGTGTTAGTATGACTTCATGATTGTAGTTTAAATGCTGATTATTTTCAATGGTAAAAGTGAATAAGACTGATTGCAATATTAGTCCTCCAGTTCTCTTGTAGTACTCACTCTTTGAAGTTAAAATGGTTAATATGTAACTAGTAATTTGCAATAATATTCTTAATATAATTCATCATAATTTGTTTTGGGAGAGTTGTGATCACATTCAATTAAGTGTGTATTAAATTAGGGTCAAGTGACTGGTTATGTTATAGATGATTGATTGTACAAAATTGTATGATTTTTACATGCCTAAAAAATATAAAATTCTCTGAAAATATTTGCAGAATGAAAGAGAAATCATATACTTATACTATTATTTTCCATTTAAAGGGAAAGGAAATATTCTATCATTTCTCTGTGCAAAAGTCATGTGAACTTGACAGCAAAATAATTTCTCACACACATACTCATTTTTTAATGATGTATACAAATTCACCAATTTCTAAAATTTAATATGTTTTACTTGCAGCTGTTTACATGGATATTATTGCTTGATAATTGGATCTGTGTAAAAATGAGCATTGGTGTGGTTAAACGAGTATAGAAATAGGTGTATGTTAACTTATTTCTTCATGAGAGGGAAAGAAAGGAAATTTATCAGTTTTCACTGATCAAATGATGTTGCAATATGGATTGTTTGCATTAATAGTAAATATTGTTCATGGAGTTTTTTTCATTTGAGGATCCAGTTAAATGTGATTTAGTTATTCAAACTACAAACAGATTTTGTAAATATAAAAACATGAAAAATAAATCTTCGAATTATTGTAATAGATATATAAGTAGCTGTGAATTCCAGACCTGAACTAAATAAATTTTATTTCTGTTTGTTTGGGATGTTGAATTTTAAACATTGAAGTATACTTTTAATGGATTGTTGTTCTATTTTCAAATTGATATTTATTTTAAATTTGAAACTGTTGTAGATGAAGTAATTTATAAGATAAAGCAGTCCTACAAAGAAAGTTGAAAGTAGCCTCGGAAAAGCAGTGGTGGAGTCCTTAAACTGATGTTATAAGGGTTTATAAAGTCAGTATCTAAGAATGATCCTCCTGGCATGGTTTTGACTCTGGAAATCGGATTGAATCAACATGAACATTTTTTTGAAGAGTTTAATCCTTGCCAAATGGCATGAATTGATTGTGATACATACAATGGCTGCTGGTAGACAATGTTCAGAAATGCTTTAGAGAGTTTGAGAGTAGAAAATTGTCTGTGGTACAAATAAAATATTAAACATTATGATTGTTGCCATTCTGCATCAAAATATTAAGTTAACTTCTGATTGTGTCAACACGAAAAGATTTTGGAGATTTGAACCCTTGCATGACCTATGTGAATTGATTGGGATACATTAAATGACTGCTGGTTAACTATATTCAGGAATCAGAAATGTATTAGAAGTGTGAGAGTAGAAAAATGTTAGTGGAACAACATACTATTGAACATTATTATTGTTGCCATTCTTCATCAGTACATTATGTTTATTAGCTTGGCTGATGTCATTGTGCTGTGAGGCCCCTCAAGAATCTTTTACAAAAGAATGCTCGTTCATATTTAAACAAAACTGATATCATGCTGTATCAGTTCACAAAGTAAATCCATTTCTTTTCAAACAACACTTATTCTGCTGTTTCAGGTTTTATTATTTATGCTAATTATTATGATTTTGTCGTGAATTTCCTTGAATTAATTGTAGGAAAGGAATTGTGTCTAATTTGTTTTGTAAAAAGTAAAATGATAAATATTTGAGACGATACAAGAACTAAATGTGTTTTGGTTTTACTCACATTATTTTAAAATCATTATCTGAAGGTGAAGTAGAATTCCTTTACTGATTTGAAGTATCAGTGATTAACTAAAGGTTTGTATATAAGTGTTTTACATAATTTTTTATTTATATAGGTCTTCCAGGGTTTTCACACCCTAATTGCATAAAACAGTATTTTGGTACAGAAATGTGTTGATTTGATGTGCCCAAGTATCATTTACTTATTATACCAAATTAATTGGGAAAGTTTGTCTCCTGAGTTATTACAAACAATTGCACTAATGTGAATTATGGTGTGGTGAGAAAAGCTGATAAAGACAAAGTAAGTGGGAAGTGTGAAATGAATGGATACAGTTATTTGTCATAAGTAAGAACACCATTTTAAAAAGTCTGTAAATATAACTTCTTTTTTATGCCTTTGTATTTAAATGTTACAACAAATATGTGCTTGTGACTGTATTGTATGTGATGAATGTTTCTTATATGTATTGTCTTCCATTGACCACAACACTCCAAGTAGTCAGTAAATACATAAACTCATTGATTAATCTGTTATCCTTTGGACACATTGTCTCCTCAGATGTAGATTTTACTGTAGTATATTTTTATAAATTGAGAAATATCCATGAATTCCATTTGTGGTATTTAGTGTAATTTATGTACCATTTTAGTATTTTTAAAATGGTGTTATGTATATGTCATCCTGAAAACTGTAGTTCAATGAAAGTAGCTGAAGATTACATATGATTATTGTGGCTACTGTAGAACAACAAAATGCAACGAACCATCAAATGTCGATTGTTTTTTCATCTTCAAGAATTCCTTACAACTTTGAATCTTTTGTTATTATGCAAAATATTAGAAATATTCATTTCTTTTAAAATTCAAAATGTGGCCCTTTTGGTTATTTAGAAGTAATGTATCTTATCCCAAATTAATTTACTAAGGAATAACATTAACCTTGTGTATATATGTAACAAACATACATACAGTAATGTGTAGATGTACTTCTCTTTCTTAATAGAAGTTTACATTTTAGGGCCCTTACCAATAATTTTAGGATGATAAGTTTCTTGATGATGTAAAGTCCATTTGGAAAGTAGTGTTGGTTTTCAGAAGATAAGACATAGGAGCTTGCAAAAAGCGGACTGAAAGTTATGATATTAGTCTGGAATAGACCTTAACAGGATTCCTTTAGATAGATGTTAAGATACTAATCCTATATAACTGAAAATCTTTTTGACTTGAAAACTTTCAAATTCATGTCTGTAGTGATTCAATATCTTGTTCAGTTATTTGAAGTGTGATGTAATTTTTAATACTTTCATGTGGATTATTAATGATAATCATATGGAAAGTAGGCATTAATGAAATGTGGGCTGGATCCCATAAATTAATATTTAGTATTTTAGTTTTTATTAACTTTTAAAAAGAAGTCTCTCAAATTATGTATAATAGTGAATTTTGTTATTTCATTGCAAATACGAGTTACAAAAACTGTTTGATTACTTTTTTGTAATTGAAGAGATCTTCAGTGTTTCTGGGTTACTTTCATAGCTGTTTTTTTCCTACCTCCACCTAAATATAAAAAAAGTGGTACTTTTTTAGGGTCAGGTTATCTAAAGTATTAAAAAATATTGATATTTAGTCACGAAATTGCAAGCAGGACGTGAAAGGAGACTTAAGTTTACTCTATCAATTGTGTAAAATTTACTTTGTCGTATCGAGAGTGATGAGTCATTAAAATTCAAGTTATGTTGGAAAAAATATTTTAACAAAATAAATTTATTATTTGTCATTGCTATAATTTGTTAAAGAATTTTTTTAAGGTCTTAAAAAAGAGACTTTGAGAATAGGCTTGTAATGTTTGAATTTGAAGATTCCAATAAGAATGCTACAATAATAAATAATATGCATTTGTTGTTCTACAGTATAGAGTAAATATGTTGGTTTAATTGATTATTTAAAATGTGATAATCTATACTACTTTGCACACTGGGACAAGAAATGCCACTACAAAATAATTACATTAGGTCTTATTTTAAAGAAAATGGTGTGCTCTAAAATGTTTGTAATGGGCTTTCTTGTTGAATAGACTGTGAGGCAAGAATGGCTGTGCTTTTGCTATGTCTTCTATAGTTTGGAAACAGATGTACTTAGTTGAATTAGGGCCAACCTGAAGTAATTTCTTACACCTTGTTTGCAGGTTTTTTATGTCTAATTCTTATTGCTTTGTTTTATTACCCAATTTTATCTTCAGCAGGGTTGTCTTGTGACATTGGTGTAATTCCTCTTGACAAATGTAGAGGAAATACATCTATGTTAGCTATGGTTCCTTATTGTTCAAGTAAGAAGCATTGTTAAGTTTTCTGAAAATTTATGTGTGTATATACATATTTATATCAGTTTGAATTATGTGAAGTGAAAATGCACCTTTCCAGTTTCCAAATAAAAGTTATATTTACATATGGTTCTTTTATTTTGTATATTCACCTTGGATTATATATATTTTTTAAATGTCCAACATAATTTAAATTTAAACAGCTGGGTTCGCCTTTGCACATTTTCAGTCTTTCAGTGAGTGGTTTAGTTCACATGAAAGCTAATGCTCATTTTCACCATCTTGTATATGTATTAAAGTGAAAGTTATGTAAGGCCTAATGGTGACAAAAAAATGTATGTTAAGATTTTTGAATACAAGTTTTAGGGATCCCTGATACCAAGAAAGAGTTGAATTACAATATTTCCCTGTGTTCAGACAACACTATTCCCTATGCCATAAGCATTTCCTAAAAAAATGTTTCCTGTTTGCCAGATTCATCTGACAAAAGTACTAATTTTCGAAAAGTTGTGCATGACCCACTTTAACAATCTAATTTTGTAAAACACATTTCCTTAAGAAAAGATCTTATCTTCAGTATTGAGGTTATAGGAAGACACCAAAAAAATGTTTAACTTTCGTAATTTTTGAAAATTTAAATGGTTCAACAAAATTACAGCCTGTGCTATTTTTATAAGCTACTTCACCACATTTGAGAAAAAAATTAAAGAAAAGTTTGGAACTATTTTTGAGAAAATTTTGAGCGTTGAAGCTTCATGTAAAGTATCCTCAAAATCAAAATATCCATTTGAATTTCAAGGGGCTGTGACATCAGCCATATCGATTGGGGAATATCACTTGGTGAAAATCCTACTTTTAGCCACTAATGTTATTTATAGATCGTGTTTAGCCATAAACCAATATTTCAATGTCAATGACCCACTAAAACAGTTAATTCTGACAACCCAACGTGATAAAGGAAGAGATTAGCTACATTCAAATAATAAATTCCAATCAAGTTTGAAAAGTATATATTTTAAAGATGCTTCGAACTCATTTATGAGGTCTCTTCTGTGAAAAAATGACCTTTTTCAGACTAGACAACCATATCATGGATGGTGGTAGTTTCAGAAATGAAGCCCTGATTTTACTTAATCATTAAAGATAATTCAAGAAAGTATACCAAAATATAAGCAATTTCTCCAATTATTTTTTCTTTGATTTCTTACGTTCCTTTTTCAGAAAACCCATTAAGAAAATAATAACATATTTCTTAATGGGTTTATGTAATAGTAATATATAAATATTAGTAATTTTAAAAAATTGCACTCTATAAAATAAAATAGTAATATTAGATTAAAACAATGTCATTCTAAAGAGTTGTTTAAGTTCCTTGAATTTAAAGTGTGCTGGACAGTTTCCTTGTGTTTTGGCCCCTTCCTCCATGACTCCTAAATAATAAATTCAACTACTAACAATTCAAGGAAACCTAAAATGGAACACTCACATCTCAAATCGTAACAAGAAGCTCAGCAAATCTTGCTATGCCCTATACACCCTCAGGTCAAGCTCCAACATCGAGACACTTCGAACAATGTATTTTGCAAATGTGCACTCACACCTAAAATATGGAGTAATATTCTGGGGAAATGCCCCTGAAAGCACTCGCACATTTATTATCCAAAAAAAGAATACTGCGAACAATGACCAGCACTCATAAGCTGGAGTCTTGAAAACCCTTGTTTAATAAACTAAGTATTCTTCCTCTACCATGCATGTACATATTTGAAATAGTGGTCTTCACAAAGAAAATTCTCATGGAAAACATAGACACTTTTACTTTAAATTTTGATGTACATAACTACAACACCCGTCAAAAGGATAACCTACACGTTCCCCGCTCTGAAACTACACTTTATCAAAAAAGTACCCTAATAGAGGGCATTACACTTTACAACAAACTAGGCAATGATATCAAAGACATAAACACAATTCATACATTTAAAAGTAAATTGAAAGCTTTCCTGCTTAACAACATGTTCTACAGTGTAAAGGAATTTTCAAATTTCATTTCCCTTCAAAAATATAAATAAATAAGAATTTCTTATCCCATTAGACTTTCTGTTTCAAGCTGAAGCAAAGAAAAAAGAACTGCATATCACATCCTGTGAAATAGAAGAAGAAAAAAACTGGTCAAAACTTGCCTCCTCACCATTTCAAGTTATAAATATAGAATGTACTACTATTGTTAAATTTGATGTAGTTGCAAACATAATTGATATGTATTATTAATGTAATTATTATTATTAATATAATTAGTATAAGTAGTAGCATTAAAATAACATATTGAAATGTTAATTATTAGCAGATAATTTATCTACTGTATAATATCTTAATCTAACTGTAACAAGTATTGTATTTCTAGGCCAATGACCCCATCTCGATCAGATTTTGTTCAGTTTCCCTGGTCCTTTGAGCAAATGCTGAGATGGCCCCTTGTTTGCTCCTGAACAGTAATATAACTTCGCTCTCTCCACCCAAGGCATCATATTGACTCGTCATACACGATTGTAATTGTATATGTGACTCAATAAATATTATTATTATTATATTATTATTATTATTATTATTATTATTATTATTATTATTATTATTATTATTATATTCAGACCTACTTGTTTAGTTATTATCAGACTACTATGGATGTATATTTTAGGCAGTGTTCACTGCACCATTGTAAGTATTCCTTATTACTTCCTAAATTATCCAGAAATCAAATTCGATATTGCATACAATAAGCGTCAAAATTTATGTATTTTACGTTAATTTACATTTCCTATAATTCAGTCTAAAAAAAAGTAATTCATTTTTATAATTTTTCCGGTCTAGTATTATATTACAATGAAATAAGCAAGTACAATGTTTCTTTAAATTTAAAAACAGTAGTCAATGCAGCTTTAATTTGGGAACGAATAGATTTTTAAAAAGAATTGTTCAAGCAGTAAAGTCTTTAAATACTCATACACAATCAACAATCATACTACAAATTCAATCAAATTATATTATTGTATCTAGACGTAGCAAATAATTGTTTATATTATATCTTACTATCTACAATCTTTATGTTTTTATCATCTTCAACGGTATAAGTCCATTCGACACTGCATAGCAATGTTCAAATTCTTTTATGTTCATCAGTTCGTCAACGATCGTGACCAATCGTGGCCTTTCGTCCTCTTGTTCGCCTTTTCGCTCATCTGCGCAACCCAACGGCAACGTCAAACCAATTGGCAGCGCAGCCCGCCTTCCGACTCCACCATTTCATTTCTTGCACGTTGAGAGCACTGTCGAGTCCGCAATTCACCTTCAACCATCTTTTCGGGAGTTGTGAGCGGTAAAAGGTACGTCGAACAAAGACTGTATAAAACAATTTATTTTAAAGTTACATGTAGTTGTAATTTAATAAATTTTATGTTGCTTGTTGATCAGAGCTTCGTTTCTGCTTAATGTTGGGTGATTTTGTGCTCTTCAAATTCGTTATATTCGCGAAAAGCGGTGGCGTAATGCAAATGGATTCCCATGTGCACTGTAGAAGTCCGTCAATTCTATTGTTACTACGCAGCTGTGGCGTATCGGCGAGCCGGAATTAGTATGTTAAATAGAGATCATAGCAAGTGTATTGGGAATTAGTGGCTCTCTTGATATTTCTACATGCCGTAGGGTTGGATGGCCATTCTTTCTCTTTCTTTTTTTTTGTAAACTGATGCTCGACCGTGACCCTTCGAGAGGGTGACGCAGTTCGTTACTTTCGAGGATTAAATTATTTGTTTTTACTTTCAGGTTGGATCTTGTTCCTTAATTTTTATAATATGCTAATCTTCAGTTTTAATTTATTTAGAAATGACGAAATTGTCCATTGTCATTTTTATGTAATTGACTGTTGGCGATTTCAACTTTCTGTTGGGCAGAAAAATGTCGTTGCCGGAACGTGCTGGTGAAGTTGCAGATGAAGTTGAAGACGTAGAGGAAGAAGAAGTGTCAGGTGGAGATGGCATAGAAAATTCTTTAACAGCAGCAGTTCTTCGTAGACCTGATGTTCTGGCAGCTTTACAGGGTCGTCTGCACGCCGAAATGCTAGAGGTATGAGAACATGTAAAACAGTAATGAAATTTTTAAGGAAATGTCTCTAAAATGTATGCAAACTTGGTTTGAAGAACTTAAACTACCCTTGCACATTGAATTCTTTCAGGCATTGCCTTCATCAGCCAGACGTAGAATAAAATCTCTAAAGAAACTTCAGTTGGAAGTTACAAACTTGGAGGCCAAATTTTATGAAGAGGTTCATCTCTTAGAAATGAAATACCACAAACTCTACACACCGCTATTTGAGAAGGTAAGTAAAGTTTCTATTTTAAATTTGATTTCTTACCTTTAAACTTTATATTCCATATGAAGTCATTAATGGGTTGTAACAAGAGATACGTAGTTTAAAAATTAAGGATGGAATGAAAAATGTAAGGTGGTTAAAGAACTGCCTTTAAATTAGCCTTGTTTAAGATAGGTTATAAAAATGTAAATCGATTAGACACGGTTTAATTTTTTATTTGGTGTCTTTAGTTAACAAATATATATATGGTTCAGATTGTTGCAAAAGAATGACACAAATACTGAATTTTGAATTCAGAGATGGAAACTGATTTTCTGTTAGATTTTTATGAACTTGTGTATTGAACTAGAACAAATTCTATACTAGATTTAAAAATAGTTTGATGTTTGTCAACTGCTACAGTCTTCTAGTTCGCAGCGATGATGTAACTGTTAGCTTACCAGACTGTTTTACTCAAGTTGGCAGGTTCAAACCCAATCAAAGCCATGAATTTTTAAGGGAGCAAAAATCCTTCGGAGGGGAAGTAAAG
This sequence comes from Gryllus bimaculatus, assembly GCA_017312745.1. Lineage (NCBI taxonomy): Eukaryota > Metazoa > Arthropoda > Insecta > Orthoptera > Gryllidae > Gryllus > Gryllus bimaculatus. The sequence goes on from BOPP01000003.1 coordinate 19,817,611, forward strand.
CCGGCTGTCCCATGTTTGCAGATTTACCTGCATGTAAAAGATAAAGCCTAAATGACGCCTCTGAACTAAATTCAAATCGTCTGTCAATTTGCCTAAGAAATACTTCCTGTCTGTGCTAGTGGGTGAAAAGAGTGAAGTGAAATTTGCGTGGTCAGACAGAAGACCTGGCCTAATGGCCAGTCTTGCCATGTAAAATAAGGCTTCAATTCAATTCTAGTCTGTAGCTTAACAGATACAGTTATGACGTTGAAGCTCCTGGCTGGTTGACACTGAAACAGCTCATTAAATGTCAATGCAAGACCATGCAAATGAATTAATATTACTTAACATTTAAGAGCAAATGAAGTAGGGAAGTAGTTTGTTAAAACATGGATAATATATGAATTTTGTGCTATTAATTTGGCAAATGTGTAAATATGCATAAATCACAGTATTGGGCAGTATATTTTAAAGATTTCTTTTCAATCTGGCAAAGACTGTTGTTTACAACTCTCTAAGAAAATGTCTGGAAATTGTGGAAGGATGGTGTCCTGTGGTCCAGGTCGACAATGTGTTAATAATACTTGTCAGTTACATAGCTTATGTAGTAACTGAATATATGGAAGAATTGTACTTAAACTAATTGTGTCTATTTAACTTGTATAGAGAGGTGAAATAATCTCAGGGAAGTACGAGCCTACAGATGCTGAATGTCAGTGGGATTTAGATGATGAAAAAGATGAAGAACTGACAGAGGATATGAAAAATAAAGTGAAAATTGAAGATGCTGAACCTGTTAAAAAAGAAGAAAAAGAGTAGGTTGAAATTACTTTTATTATGAAGTTAATATCACTGTAAATCGCAATAATTATTGGGTGTTATTTGTTTATTTATTTTTTCTTTTTTCCCCAGAGAGAAAAATGATGATGTAAAGGGTATACCAGATTTCTGGCTAACAATATTTAAAAATGTACAGATGTTATCAGAAATGGTTCAGGAACACGATGAACCAATCTTAAAACATTTGCAGGACATAAAAGTGGTTATTCATGAAGCAAATCCAATGGTAAAAAGAAAAAAAAATGCAATTTCAGATATATGAAAGAAATTTATAATTAATTTGGGTTTTCCGTTTAGGGATTTACTTTGGAGTTTTATTTCTCTCCCAACGATTTCTTCACAAACACTGTCCTAACAAAAATGTATGAAATGAAATGCACACCAGATGAACAGGATCCTTTCAGCTTTGAAGGTCCGGAAATCTACAAATGCAAGGTATTTTATGTTGTATAAAATCATTAATTTTTGTCAAGATAATTATTTAAATGATATTTTTGTGATTGTGAATAGTAATGTCTTTGAGAAGTACAGGCATGATGTTTGTGTTGCAAGCAAATTCAATGTTTGTTGGTTTTTTTAATTGAATTTTTACTGTTTTCTTGTCCTTTTCAGACAGTTGTAATGAAAATTTTCTGGTTCCAAATTTTCTTGATATTTTTTATTCTTTCAATCTGTTTTAGTTCTTCATAAGAGTAATTAGTGTTGAATAATTAACTTTTGTGCTAACAAATAACAAAATTTCATTTTTCTTCATGCAGGATATCATTAGAAATATTATAAAAGTTAAAATATCTACACTGCTGGGGTGGGAGGTATTGGTTTCCCCATTTCAAAGGCTTCTAAACATACACCTTTGCTGATAATTGTCATTTCTCCAAACAGGTGATCTTTTTCAACTGTAGTCTTTCCAAAACTCCAATTCTTAATTGATTACTGCTAGGAAGGTTATTAATCACAATGCAATTGTTAGGTATTTCAACATTTTTCTGAACCTGTTGTATTTGTCTATTGTATTTATCTGAATTCGTTTTGAAGGTGAATAAATGTTAGATGCTTAAAAACATTGTAAAGTTGTGTTGAAAGAGCAGCTAAGCAATATTACACTTACATATTAAACAGAAGTTATTCATTCATTTAGGTGTTGATGGCTAAATTCAGGCATGATTACGGGGCTAAAGCTGTTCTTCCATTTAAGATTTTGTTCTAGATTTAGGTAAAATGAAATGGTCAAAATAATAGTCAATGAAACCTCTTAGTGATTGTCTGTAAATTTATTAGATACTGAAATAGATATGGGGGAAAACAATGCACACTCAGAGGTAGGTGTGAGGTTTAGTTTCTTTTGGGGCTTGGTTGAATGAAAAATGGCATCATTGCAATTGGAATATAGTCAGTATATTACCAAATTTACTTAATGCAAATTATAACTTCATCTGGATTCATCTTGGTTGTTTGCCAAGATGTTGAAAAGTGTGGTTGCATGAATCCTGTGTAATGTTGATGGGCTGCTTGCTACTTGCACAGCCAAGAACATTTGGTGTGAACATTTGCTGATCACATCTGGTGCTTGGGGTTGGGTAACAAGTTTCGTGCTACTTGATGAAATGTTGAATGTGTGGAGCTGCCTTAATCACATTCATTTAGAATGTTGCAATACTCCTCATTTTTACTCAACATGTTGGATGTTTAAATAGTAGTATCACAGCTTGTTTTATCAAGGAAAGTCTTCACAAAGACTAAGCATTTTTGTTGCTTGGATTGCTGTTGGATCAGAGAATCGGATATTCCTAATTCATATTCCTTTACCACAAAACATTGTAAATCTATAGTTCATTTTGCCCATTGGCTTCTTTTCATTGTTTAGAATGCCCCTATCTCAATAATAATAAAATGTTTGAATTAAATCCTTTGGATCCCTATCCCTGCAAGTCAATGAAACATTATTGGGAAAAGTGCTTAGTACTTGTCACTAAGTTGTACAGAATACAATGATTCCAAAATGCTGAGCTGAGAGATTTGAAAAGGAGTATTCTTCCTTTTAGGGTAATGATACAGCATTTCTTTAAACGAGAAAGAAAGAAAAGGATCAGTTAATTAAATATTTCATTGTTGGCCAACCTTGTGTATGCGATTAAATCAATTTGTTTTTTGACTAATATTCAATATTGACTAATAATATAATGGAAAAGTTTGTACATTATTTTTATTCAGATTCTTAAACTTTCGGAACTTGATAATATACAAAACTTCAAGGTTTCTTGAGAAACCAAATAAATGTGTGAAAACATTATCGTATTTATACATTAAACCAATGTAAACAAAAAAGATTCATATTTATTGATTAGTTCACCTTAAAATCTTTTTATTTGGCCAGGAAATGTCTTATATTTAAAATGTTTTTTCTAACTTATGGCTCCCATGATTGCAGTAAAATTATTGAATGGATAATTTGATAAATTTGCCCATAGCAAAACAGGACTGAATTATAGGCATTTCAGGATACTCAAGTCATTGGCAGAGCTTCATGATGGTCAGAACTTTCATGTATGTGCGTTATGATAAGACAGGCAGAAAAATGTCGCATGTTCAAATACTGAAAAGTCTTTTATGTTTTTATACCTGAGGAGGAAACAAAGATGTATGCATTGCAAAACTTGTTTTAATTTAAAATTCTAATTTTTTTCTATAGGGCTGCACCATTGATTGGAAGAAAGGAATGAATGTAACTGTAAAATTGGTGAAGAAGAAGCAGAAACACAAGTCTCGAGGATCAGTTAGGACTATTACAAAAACTGTTCAGAACGATTCGTTTTTCAATTTCTTCACACCTCCTAGTAGTAAGTTGTAGAATGTAAGATTTCACTTGTGTTAATGAAAATTCTCATTAATATTATTAAATATTCCATTTTTTAAATTTTTTAGTGCCTGAAGATCCAGAGGCTGAAGTTGATGAAGAGACACAGGCTCTATTGACCAGCGACTTTGAGATTGGTCACTACATTCGAGAACGTATTGTTCCAAGGGCTGTACTCTACTTCACAGGTAAGAAAGCATATTATCAACCAAATTTTAATATTGCGTACTCTTGGGTATGCTAGCTGGAGAACATGGCTCTAAGTGTTGATTCTTTTCAGGTGAAGCCTTGGAAGATGAAGATTATGAGGAAGAAGAAGAAGGTGAGGAAGATGAAGAGGAAGAAGATGAAGAAGATTATGATCCTGACTACACTCCCAAAAATTTCAGTGCACGTAATCAGAATAAAAATGCCAACGCTGCCAACCCTGCTGATTGTAAGCAGCAATAACTGGCCGGACTTTATAAACTCACTCTTTTGGCCTGCTGATATATCGTTTACAGACGTAATTTGTATAAAATAATGTAATTTAGCATGGCAATTCAATGCAGTGAAGTTTTAAATTTCAAAGCAATTTTATCCACAGTAGTGGTTTTGTTTAAATCAGACCAATTCGTTGTTTGTTTCAATTGATGTTATTTTGTCCCTTTACATGTTTTGTTGTGAACAAAGAAAGTATACTTGCTTCTTGAAAATTTTGGGTACTGTTAATAAAGAGATGCATTTGTATTATAGGTGTTTCATTTCAATGACCTGCATGCCGGGCAAAAGAAGTTTGGAGATGTGAAAGTTCAACTCGCCAGAGCCTGCATTTGAGCACCTAGTGTCAATGGATTATTTGATGAATACAAAATTATTTATTGCTGTGCGTATATGTTGAAATTGTTACATGTATTGCTCTGAAAGAATTATGGAGGTGCGTATCTTGATGCTATTGAAATGGAAAGTTACAGTATTACAATAAATTTAACTATGAACTATGTTGAAGAAAAAAATTGCTCAATGTATTGCTTTTAATGAAATGGTTTTTATTCCCTGTCCTTGATACTGTACCTTTACTTGAAATTCTTTGAAGAATAGTTGCATCAGATGGCTTTTTCTGAAATAGTAAGTGGACCTCAAGTGAATGGTAAAGTTACTGTTTACCATACCCATTTCTAGCCCTGGCTGTTTTTTGCAAGCAGTTGGAAACAAGTTCTTAGACCAAATTTTTTTCAATTTTAATTTTTTGGGTTGGGATGATAAAATTTTAAGTCTCGAGAAAAATATGGGCTAGAGGTGTTGGCAAAATACATGCCATGTAGAATAATATACAATGCGTAATACCCTTTTAAATCCCAGTTCATTTTGCCCTTCAAAAATTTTGAAGGGACATGCATTGTTAGGGAACACTATTGAATAGGACCTTTTCCAATAAATTTTCAAAGCGTAATCGAAAAGCATGCGTATCTTGATATAGGCCAAATTTTAAAATCGATTGTTGGTTCCGTATCGATTTGCCGCCCGAAGTCTGTTTTCGTAAACAGTCGAGAAGTCGATGTTTTCGTAAACAGTCGAGAGTGTTATGGCCGCAATTTGGCTTATAGGACAGAAAGCAAAATATGGTAGTTAGGATGGCTGATCACGCATTTTGGATTTTTCTGTTTTTCTTAACTTTATTTGAAGTGTTGCCCCATACGAAAATGGCAGTGCAAGGGAATAGCCATGGTAAGTGTGAGAAAGAAGTTTAATTGTTCATTGGTTACGTCTGAAATACTGTCACGATAACGCCGTATTTCGGGCGCGCTATTGCAGTGGTATTTCCTCACAACATGAAGTGTAATAAAGTTGAAGAATTATCTTGGACGAGGTTTTAATTTTTTTTAATAATTTTACTTTGCAGCCTTTATTCACGCCAATAGTGATGTTAGATATCTTGTTGATGGTATTCCTGTTCCAGTTCACAAGGTATACATTATTTTTATTACTCTAATTTTTCAAATGAAAGTTGTCCAGAAATCCATTGTTAATATTTTAAATTATAGTAAGGTTTGAAAATAATAAATACAGAATTGTTTTCACTTTAATTGTCAAATATCACAGATGTCAAACATCATCAAAAGTTTTCAGAAGTTTTATTAAAAATGTATTAGGTTAATTGTGTTAAATATGTAACAGAACAGTTGCTTTTTAAATTTTCTTGAATTATAATATTTAGGACTTCATTCGAGTTACATTGATGCGTCTGTATTGTTAGACTTATAAGTGCAATATTTATTTTCAATCGCATTGTATGATTCTTTTGATCAACCCAGGTCTCATTTACTTCCACTCTTGCTATTATAATAAGATATTCATGAATAAAGTTAACATTGACATTATACTGTAGATATTTTAGAAGAAATTTTATATTCATTGCAATATAATAATTGGGAAATTGACATTTGCAGGAACTTGTGGGAGCATCAAGTGTTAGGTGAGTTTTGATTTTATATTTTTTGATATAAAATTCATGGGGTCATTTCCGAAGGAAAAAAGCATCTACATTAACTTTTCGGTTGCTCAACTTGGTGATTTGTTTCCTAATCTACTGTATTCACTATAATTATTGTTTTCTGAGGTAATTACTTTTTCAAGTTCTTGTAGATTTAATAACAGTTAATTTATTTTTTTAGAGTTCCTGTTTTGGATGAAAACCCTATTTACAATTCTAAACAACATTTAAAGTTTGATCCACCATTATTAGACTTCAAAGAGAGGTAAGTAAATATTATATTTGGTATTGCATTTCTCAGATACACAACTCAAAACACACAATTCATTCATCACTCGCACATTGTTGCTTTTATCATAAAATAATAAAACAAAAAGGGTAAAACTTAACTCTAATTATTTAAAAAATATGTAAACTGTTATATACAAAATTAATAAAATAATCTTATTTTAAAAGTTCTGAAAATTGTAAGTTTTATAATGTGAAGTGAATATGAAGCTAAAGTAAGCTTTAAAAATATATTCCAAATTGTGCTTTCAAATAACAATTGCTCAAGACTTGATTATTTTGACAAGATCATTTTGGTAGGGTTGATAGTATTGTATTTTCAATTTTGTACTTAACCACCAGTTAAATAGTTGGTCAAAGTTTTCATCATGTTCAATTAAAAATTGTTATGCAGATCCTCAAATTCTTTGCCAATTTGAATGCATAATTTAATGTTTTCCCATTGTACAAATTGTGAATTAAATTATAAACATATTCTTTCATTTTTCATTCATTCATTTTTAATAAATATTTGTTTTTCAAAAAATGTATTTGTATTCTAAATAATCATTCCAATTATTCAGTATAAACATCTATTGTTAAGGAAATTTTCTGTCTTTAGGGGGTCATCCATAAATTACGTAACGCCCAAAGTGTGGGGTGGGGGTTTGAGGCAGTGTTACGCTGCGTTACGTAGGATTAGGGGCATATTTCATTAGTGTTATGTAACATTAATTTTTTTTTTATTTTACATTTTTTAACATTTGTTGAAATATTTCCTTTTTTGTTATTCTAAAACATGAAATTATTATCTAATTAATTTCTTTGAAAACAAAATTATTTGAAGTTATTAGAAGTTGTTACTGAATGAATGAATACATTTTTTTATTAAACTATAATTTATTTTCTCTTCTTGCATTTAAATAGGGGGCGGGGGGTTGTGGCAAGCGTTATGAAATTAGTATGTGGGGTCGGGGTCAATTGGACTTTATGGGGATATTCAAAATTCTCCAAATTTGCGTTTCGTAATTTATGAACGACTCGAACGAAGGTGAAAGTCTGTAATGTGTAATATGGATCTAGTGATTGTGATTGTACCCGTTATTAGTAAGTTAACGTCATTAAATAGTTTTTTGTTTTTTCTTTCAGACATTTAGGAATGCCACATCATGAAAAAGTCACTCTTTTTAATGTGAATAACAACAAAACAATTCACATGTCATCCATATCAGGGAATACAGTACATTTCCATAGTTCTTTCTTTGAAGATAAGGTATGCTAAGTTAAAATGTTTCTTTTGAAGTTAATCCTTTATTGTAGAGTATCAATAAAATTATAATATATTATTTCAAATTTTTACTTCTCTTATAGATTATACCACCTCTTGGAAATACTTCTTTTAATGTTGTTTTCCTTGGACGAGAAGAAGGTGAAATTGAAAGTAATTTATTTATTCATACTTCGGAAGGAAGCTTTAAGTATCATGTAAGTATCTTTTCTATAAAAGTGACTCTCTGTTAATTTATATTTTCCTTTTCATAATTTAAGTCAGGATTAAACTATTTGCCAGAAATTTAGGAATTCAATTTTTCTTTGCCTCTTTTTCATTTATTAACTTTTTAATTTTTGTAAAAATGTTGATTAGGTCTTTCACAAATATAAGAGTAATACTAAAGTTTGCACAACATATTAGAAACATGCAGAGTTAATATTTTGAATTTTGACATTAGGAGTGACTGAAACACAAAGCCGTATTTAATTTACTGTTAAAGCCCAAAGTATAGTTAGCCTAGTTAGTTTAAAAAAGTGTCTACTGGAAAGAATTTCAGTGGTTAAGAAAAGATGACCCAAAGGTAAATGTTGGAATGAGACCAGAAATAAAGTAGGGAAAAGAAAATAATAATAATAATAATAATAATAATAATAATAATAATAATAATAATAATAATAATAACAACAACAACAACAACAACAACAACAACAATAACAAAGTGTGTGTTTAAATAAAAGTACTGAAATTCTTGTACAGAGGAACATAACAAAATGAAACTTGGTGCTACAACAGCTCAAACTTTCTCATATTATTTGTATTAGTGACTTAATATAATAACATTGCAATGTGTATTCTACTAATTCTTCAGCCATCTCTTATTAAACTCTCTGCATTAAATTAAATGAAAAAGAAACAAAAACACACACACGTAACAAAATACACATATTTAGTTTCTGAAAATTCTTCTGTTTTCTGTATCAAAAACATCGCCAATTTTAAGTTAACATGTAACTTAAATCAAAAGATTTTCAAATAAGCAAAATTCATTCTAAATGTTTTGCCAACATAATGGCCACAAACGTCATGCTAATGCTGCACCTTGCTGGTCTGCTCAATCGAATGAAATGCATTTAGTATTAACATTTAAATGCAACACATTGATATTCATTTCTGTTTTTTGAAAACCTGTGAAGAGGTTCTGGGAAGAGGTTAAATTTTCAAATGTAGTGTGTTTGGTTGATGATCTAAACATTTTAACGTTCTTTACCTGCTATATCATTCACGTTTCTTAATTATTTTGAATTATGAATTGTACCATCTACATGGTCATGGAGGTGACATGTGCTCTGGTTAAATTAATAGTTTTTTTTAATTTAGCTGGTAAGGTATATTTCAGCTTCTTTTGATTTTATATTTTAACATTCAATAATAAATATATTTTACTGAAATTCATTATAATTTTTATGCCATTGCCAACAGAATTATCTTGCCAATTTTAGGATTCTAAGGGAAAAGATGGTTCTGGCCACTGTTTTGAAATTGAATTGATAATGCAATTAGAAAAGTCTGGAAAGTGTTGGTGTGGGCAATACGGTGTTCAATTTGATAACTAAATTTTGATAGAAGTGAGGTATTCCCTTCTAAAAAAAGACAAACTGGACCTGAACCTAAAAACCATATGTTAACATGAAATTCTAAATTTGGGTGCAGAAGCAAAAACTATATTTACACAACATCCTGAGAGATGACAGTGTTGGCCACATTATATCATGCCACAAAGAAAATACATAATGGTGTTGGATATGCGAAAGTTAATTTATATGTTTAAAACTTATGAGATTCTTCTAAATTTTGAATGTTTTTCACAATTTGATTATGAACAACAGCTTTCACATGTCACATGTTTTCAAGATATCAAAGTGTTTCAAGAAAAAAAAGGTTATGTTTAGTTTTAGTTTTTGATAACAATGTGTTTCAGTACAAATTTTGGTCCATAAACAGTCTGTTTTCCTAAATCTCTGTTAAAACATGTTACATTGTATTTATTTATTCCTTCATTTTAAATGAGCATGTGATACTTTTAAAAATAAAAATCTCGCACACTTTTTTGTTTATGCAATCAACTGCTTCTCGAATTAATAAACTAGCGTAAGAAGTTGAATGAAGTTACAAAATCATTTAAAAATTGAAATTCATTTGGTGACAAGTCCAACAATGTATTTAAAGGAAAAGCGGTTTCAGCTTTGGTCTCATAATTGGAACTTTTTAATGGTTTGATTTGATTCGATTTGATTATATTTCTTGGTAGATTTGATAAAAGAATTGCTTTTATGTAATGTGATTGCAATATTCTATTACATGTGATTAGTGCTGATTTAGATCTTAGATTCCTCCTGGATTACTGGAACACTAGTCTGTACTTTAGAGATGAAGTAACTTATCACTGATCTCTTAAGAATAGGTGTCAGATATTTATATAAATGCACATTTTTACAGGAACAAGATTTTTACTTTCAATAATATTTTATAGAATTTACAAGACTTTCTAAATGAATTAGAACCATTTTTATTTTACAAGGCGAGACTCAGGTCATCAGGCCCATCACATCTGACCATGCAAGTTTCGCTACACTTCTCTCAACCTGTAGCAGAGAATGCAATTTGAATTTGGCTCAGAGGCTTCATTTAGGCTTGAGGATCTTTTACATGAAATAAATCTAATAACATGGGGCAGCTGGCTTTACTTCCCCTCCGAAGGAAAGCGTACAAAGGATTTTGTCGCCCTTAATGGCATGGATCCCGCATGGCTTCAATCAGGTTTGAACCTGTGGACTTGGATATATCAGTCTGATATGCTAACCATTACACCATCACCGCTGCACATATTTTACCTATTACCACATATTTCTTACATTTTCCATTATAGTTCAATACATTTATACCTCAAAATAGTATTTCCTTACAAAGAATTGTAATATAGCGATGATGATCGATGACCACTTCACCTTCACTGTGAAGTGTGCCCTCCCCACCACTACCACACATACAGGAACACATTTGGAAACCACTCAGAATTAAGGCTGTGCAGATGTTTGCAAAGTAGGAGTAGTGTTTCCCATGTGTTTACCTCGATCCAAATCTGTCAAATATTTTTTACAAGTCATGTTATTTAGAGAGGGGGTGAATGTTCTTTTTAATCACTGCTCTTGGGAAACCATCACTGGATACACGGCGCGACTGGTCACATGTGTGCTGGTCCTTCTTAAAGAACTTTGTATGTTCTACATATGTATTTTATATTTTGAATACAACTCGTAATATTGAGTGAAGACTTGTGGACTATCACTTCTGAAGAGGTTGAACTTCCTGTTAGCCACTCTGTTCAATTTCAAAACCTGATTGGTGTTTTGTCTTCAAAAATTTGAAAATGCTTTTATGAGGGAATTTTAAATTCTTCAATGAATTTTTACTTATCATATTTTGGAAAAAATAAATACTGATTCATGTATGTATTTTGCTTTTTTTATTATAATAAATTATGTTCCCTAGTGACAAAATACTAATATATAAAGACAGAATTGTGTTGACTTACAGCATGATAATCTCTGAATCCATTGAACCAAACGTGATGCAACTTTTGTGTTAGCTTCCTTTAAAGAACTGGAGAATTATAGGCTATGATTTATAACTATAAACCTTAATATATTTACAAAAAAATTACTTTTCTGGACATTTTTTGCATAGCTTTACATCACAGACATCAATGTAAATAGTTAAGCTCGTGCTAACAGAAGATGTCTATGATCGCCTACTGATTTCATTAATGCACAGAATTGCGTATTTAGAGGACTGTTAGTTTATTTGCGCTATTAGTTTATTTGCACTGTTAATTGTTTAATCTGAAAGAATTCTGAGTTTTTCTCAGCTTTATTTATAAAAGTAATGTGGATATTGATTTTAATTGTGTGTAGGTGCATGCATTAAGTGTACAAGAGACATGTTTGAAAGATATCATTTTCTGATGGATGTGAATATTGTTAAAAGGTATGAATGCATACATGTTTAGTTGTAGGAAATTAAGTATAATTATTATGCATTTGCAAGGTGTGTGACTGACAGTGAGAGTGAAAACATATTATGAATGATGTACGTGTTGTGGTGTAACTGACGGGTGGATGTATTTTTGTAGAGAAATGTTTTAATGTAGTGGAAAGTGAGAGCATACATTTGGGTGTTGAAGGAATGATTAAATTGGTGAAATTTTTTTTAAGAATTATATTTGTAAAAAAACAACTGTATGATGAAAGTAAAACATTATTGGTTAATAGGTATTTGGAGGAATTGAATGTGTGACAACATTGGTTTTGTTATTACAATGTTATTTTAGATAATTGAAAAAGTTTTGTCAAGCTGAAATCCATTATGATCTTGGTATCAAGGGTACTAAAACATGTACTCGAATTCAATTAAAATTACTTTAATTATTTTTAAATGTTGAATGACATAGCAAGTTAAATTTCATTCTTTTCTTTGTAAATACTTGAGAAGAAAAAAATATGAAAAACTGTAAGTTTTATAATGTGACAACTGATTAAAATTATTGGTATGTTTGTTTATTATTTTCATTAATAAAGTGAAAGAAGTTTGGGGCACGACAACCCTAATTGGAATAAGATTTAAATATTTTTTAGTGAGTACGGAAGAAGGAGTATTTCCAGATTGGAGGAAGGTAGAGACGTGCGGGGTAGGGCGGATGGAAGATAGAATAGATAGAAGTAGGTTCCGCCATAAGACAGAAATGGGTGGATTTCCTCTTTCTGTTTAATAAAAAATTGTTATGATAAATACCCCAGCAACACAGGGCCTTCAGATAGTATTTAACAAAATAGTTATTGGTGCTACAATTAACTAAAACAATGCAAATCATGTAAATTGGTATATCTGGAATTGAATTTAAAGTGATTTTTGAAATGGTAATTTAGGTTGTGAATTTAAGTTTTATTTCAGAAACAAGGATATTGTAAAAATGTATTTTTGCCTTTCTGGCAGTTGTCAACAATGCAACCACTTCTTAAGGCTGCTCCACACATTTGGTATTTGACGAGTAGCGAGCATCTGTTCGCCGAAACCCAAGTAGTGTGGATGGATTGCTCAGTATTTGCTGAGCAACGAACATTTATGACTCACCCTACCTACTGATCCCTACCCACTGTTTTTTGATCACCGCAAAGGAAGGGTACATTCAGTACACCTATCAGCTGCTTGGGATTAGGCGAGCAGTTTCTTACTACTTGCGAATGCTGAATGGGTAGAATCACCACATTCATACTTCTATATGACTATTAGTAATGTGCTGACTACTACTTAAATATTTTTTCCATGAAAGTTTTTGATCTGATTCAACATTCATTTAAAGTGATTCAAGCAAAACTGAATTTACAAAGCAATCTCTCTGTGGAATAAGGGCAGAATGTGTAATAGTAGTGGATACTACTAATTTTTGTATGATTTATTTTCACACATTCGTATTAATGATTTATTAAATTGTCTTGTAATGGTTATTTTTGTATTCTCCTTTCCTTTTGTCATTTTATATTATATTTCCTTTAATAGTAATGCAAACTACAATTACATTTTTCAGGTTAAAGGAGCAAGTGTTAGTAGTCCTTATAGATTAAGACCTTTAGTTGGTGTCCGTGTACCTTTGAATGCAACATATGCTCCATTGATCAGCATACACAACCCTCACATGACACCCATGCAGGTGAGTCAATTTTTAAAAGGGATTAGACTGTGGATTGCTTGTGCATTACAAGAAAATTAAGACTTAAAATTATTTACTTTCATTTATCTTATTTTACACATTTTGATAAGTAATTTTGAGAATAGATCATTGAAGCTTTGAATTTTTCTTTGAAAGTTTGAGCTAATTGGGAAACATCTTTTGGTGAAGATGCTTCTACAGATGCGGTGCTTTTTTATTCTGTAATCATAATAATGATTATGAAGAAGTATTTTCAATTACTTTTTGACAAAGAGTTCAAGTATATTTTAATAACTCATACAAAGCTTGTAAAGTAGAAGGTATTATTTCCTGTACCTGAAGGTCTATAGAGAATGAACCCTATATGTAGAATACTATTAAACTTTATGTGGCAGATTCACCAAAAACAAGACAAATCAGTATTTTTCACATACAAGGTATGTCCCAAAAGTAATGCGTCACATTTATAAAAATTAAATTTCTTAATCAAATACATGCAGCAACTTAATATTCTTCAACGTATGACCGGTGTGCATCTATACATTTTTGTCAGCACGATTTCCATGTCTTGTACGCTCTCGGGAAGTCCTTTTAAGTTCTTGCATAATGTGGTCCAAAGTCTTGAAATGCGTTTCTTTCATGACTATTTTCAGTTGAGGGAACGAAAAGAAGTTCACTGGAGCAAAGTCGGGGCTATAGGGCAGTTGTGGAAACGTTGCCACACCGATGCGGGTTACGTAGTCCCTGACTACGAAGGGGGGGTGGGCTGGCACTCTGTCGTGGAAATGCTTCCATGGAGCGCTGATCTTCCGAAGGCCAGTGATTGTGTCGTTCAGTCTCTTGAGCCCTGACTTGTAGAACTGTGTGTTTACAGTTTGTCCAGGAGGTACACACTCACTGTGCACGATTCCCATTGTGTCAAAAATTGCAAAGAGCATGACCTATACCCACGATTTGCTCATGTGAACCTTGGGGCGCAGAGATACCGAGTTGTGCCACTCTGCGCTCTGCTCTTTTGTCTCCGGGTTGTAGTCGAAGATCCTCGTCGAAACATCTCGAAAGTTTCCACTGGCGTCTTTATTCAGCTTCACGCAGAACTTAATTGTATAACTTTCGATTCAAAAATTTCTCCCTCACAAGTATGGCGCGACCACTACACAGGAGCTCACAAACTGATACTTCTAACTTCCCCATGGCACAGAGACAACTGAGGTAGGTACTGGTTGGTACAGATGGAAACCTAAGCCTCCCCTTACTTTATCCAAACCAGTCTCACTGCCTTGTGAGTTATAGTCGTATCAAAAAAAAGCGAAGCATTACTTTTGAGACAAACCTTGCATGATATATTTTCTTTATAGTAATTTTTTATATTGATATTTTGCTTCTTTCCATGTGGATATGGTGTTTAAGTGATTGTGTCACGTTTCTTCGTAGCTTACAAACCAAATCAATCAGTCTACCAAACTGTCTGGAGAGAGTGGTGTCAAATTCCCTTGCAGAGTAGTAGCACCTCTTCTAGTCAAGTTTAAGTTAAAGATCTCTTAATATGTAAAGAATCTCAGAGCATTTTGACTCACTTCTAAGTTAAAAGTTTTGACACATTATTTGTGCTGGTATGGACCTTGCAACACCTCTGCACTGTTCCTCTGAATTGAGAAATCATTAAAAATCTTTGATTATTTTGCAAATTATAGTGTGTACTTTTTACTTTTTTATGGAGGAAAATCCCTTATGGGTACCAATGAAGATGGTGATGTTAGACTCCCAACTGGGTTACCGACTAAAAACCTAACCTCCGTATCTTCAACCGTATTCTCTCCCACGCGGAAACCGTCGTTAGACACTACTTCACATAGGAGATTGGCTGATGGCAGATGCTCTACTTCCTCAGTCTTAACCCTTTCTACTAACTCAGAAGTTCTTTATTTTCCATTTTTCCTGCGAACTCAGCATCATGTCGACCATGTTGTCTGGGTTTATATCTTGTTGGAGGTTGACATTACAAACCTGTCGTTCCACGTCCCATGCCTTGCACTGGAATAATGTGTGTTCTGCATCATCTATGTCAGCGTGACAGAGATTACATGTGGGCCTCTACAATCTTGAAATCATAGAGGTATTTCTTAAATCCTCTATGTCCCGTAAGAGCCTGGGGCAAGTAATAACACCTCCCCAAATCTTCGGCTAACCCATCTCTCGATGTTAGTAATCAACCGATGAGTCCATCTGCCTTTCACATCCCCATCCCATTTTCCTTGACATTCTTCAAGGAGCAGCTTCCTTGCTTCTGCTTTAATACTCTCAATTTGCTTCGGAGGGAAATGACTGTCTGCTTGTGTTTCCACCAAGGCGAGGTACGTCCTCTTTCTTTCAGTGGCTATTAAGTCGATAGGCGGTGTAGTGGCCAACACCAGCAATGCGCAAGTAGACACTGTGCGGTAGGCACACGCCACTCAATGCCATTCGTCTTTGTACTTGGGCGTACTTGTGTCTGATAGATTCCCTCTCCAGCGAACCCGCCCAGACTGGAGCAACATTCAACAACTATGCCAGATTTCATTCTTCTCTTGGCTTCTCTCGGTCCACCGACGTTCGGTAGCATTCTTGCGATGTTAGCTCCGGTCTTCGTCGCCTTTTCTGCCATCACATTTATGTGCTGAGTGTATAGTCTGTTTCGACTCCTAAATATCTGGCGCTTCCAGTTAATTCTCTTCCCTCCCAATCGGAGGTCTGGATAGTGAAAGGCCCTCCGGTCAGTGATTACGACAACTTCGGTATTTTTGCACTGCCATCTGTAGCTGTCGCCTATCTAACCATCTTTTACCCTTAAACAGTGCTTTGTTTTCTCTCAATTCGAGGAGTTTAATGTCATTGCTGTGGCGTATCATCAGCATAGCCTATGAGCGCAGGCCGATGTGTACAGAGAAGGGAGAAGGATACCTAGAACGGAGGAGGGGGTGCATGAGCTGGCTGAAAGGCCCTTCTCTATACAAAGTAAATTGTACGTCGCACCGGGGAGTGAAGTACCTGGGGGGGGGGGGAGGATGACAAAATTACAAGAATTTCATTGCACATACTATTTATTAATACTAAATTTCTATTCTGCGTTGGTGGGATGGCATATGACAAATGAAATATATTAATTGTAAAGAAATGAAATTAAATGAATGATACAAAATGGTTGTATTGTACGTTACTCATCACCGTGAAGGTGACGTCCTGAAGGTTGGCCCCGCACTACACTTCCATGGGCACTCGGCGTTGCCGAATGCCTGCTGCTAGGAGGCTGCGGCATGCGTGGGCTTCAGTGGTGCTCCTCTCCCGGATGAAGCGGGAATGCAGGCGTCCCACACAGTTCGCTGGTTACGGGGAGAGTGTTCCGCAGCTTGACCAAGGTCCTGGCCCTGGCAGCAGGAGTGTGCGTGCGGCACACACAGTCTCTGGCCAGCAGGTGACTGACGGTGCGTGAGTCGGGTCTGCCCGTACCTCTCGCGGTAGTTCTCGCAAGTGTGACCAGGGCACAAGTGTGCGTGCCATTTTGAGGCTGTAGCTCCCGTGGGGGAAAGCGTGGGTGGACACCGGCGGTGCGGGTAGGCCGGGTGCACCCGGCGTGTAGGTGCTACTCGTATTTTGAGGTTGCAGCCCCCTTCGGGGAAAGTGTTGGTGGCCGCCGGGGGCAGGGAAGGCCGGCAGTCCGGGTGGACAGCTGTGGGGGGCGCCGGGCGCACCCGGCGGGAGCGGCCGCCTCCGGAGGGAGGGAGCGACCACCCGCCTGTGCGCGAGGGCTTTGTGTTGTGGACGGAATACAATGCTTAGAATGTCATACATTCCATAAAAATGGCCCAAGTCAGGACCCTTGAACTCCGCACGTCACATTCTCTTCTATTCTGATACTGTTCACGTAAGTTATCGTCCTTTCATGGTGATAGTCTTCAATTATCCTTATGAGATATTCCGGAATCTTCTTGTTAACTAACACTTGTATAATGTCCTTCCACCTACCGGAGTTGAAGGCGTTTCTAATGTCAAATGCCACGAGCGCGCAGAATCCCTTCTTCTGGCCGATTCCTCTTCTGGCTGCGTCTGCTTTATCGATTACTTCCAGGATGACATCCGTCGTCTAGCGGCCTCTCCGGAATCTATATTGCCTGTGAGAAAAGCATATAAACTCCTTAAGCAGCTTGCCCATGGTATCAAGGAGGCACAGTGGTCTGTATGATGTCCGATTTACCGGCTTGTTGCCCTTTCGGAGGAGTATCAGCTTTTGTCTCTTCTATGTCTTGAAGAATTTCCCATCCTCAAGGCAGTGGTTATAGATTTACAAAAGGCATTCCGGATGCCACTATTTTATAGTATTCAGATCAGGGAATTCCATCGAAACCTGGGACCTTCCCAGTTTTCATGCTTTTCGTCGCTCTCCTCAGTTCGCCAACAGTGAAGTCGCTCTGTCTTTGTCTCGTCCAGGGATCTTTAGTGGGAAAGAGGTTCCTAATAGCTTTCCTCATCCATTGTGGATCATTCAAACAAGGTATCTCCCAGTCCATCCTGAATTTCTTATGTACTATTTTATAAGCCATGCCCAATGGGTTGTTATCTACATGTTCTAAGAGCTCTTTCCAGCATCTGGCTTTACTTCTTTTTATTTATTATCTTAAGCCGTTTGGACAGTTCTGCATACTGTTCCATGAAGTGCAGATTCGTCTTGGTCGTTGTCGCTATTCTTCTTGCCTTGATATAGTTCCTTCGAAGTTCATCTATTTCTGTCCACCAATACATTTGCTGTTTCCTCCTCGGACATATACGTCTAGGCACGGATGCGTCGCAAGCTGCTACCACTATTTCCTCCGTTGCCTTGACCATATCCTCAAGCATTTCCGCCTCTTTTGTCCAACCCATGTTAACCAGCAACCTGGATTCTTCCAAGGAGCATTTTGACTTGTCTTCATTCAATTTTTTGAGATTCCAAGGTGGTCTTTCTTTATATCGCATTTTGACGTGTTGCGGCCCCTCCATTAACCGAGCCGAAATCCTATGTACCGATGGTCACTCAGGGTTTCTTCGGCGAGCACTGACCAATCAGTGATGCCTTTAGCTAGCTTGGTGAAGCTTCTTGTGGAATCCAAAATAGATGATGCAGCTCCATGTTGAAAGGTATACTCGTCCTCAGTATTTAAGATGATCAGATCATTTCTTGCAATGAATTGACATATGATAGTTCCGCTTCTATCGGAGCGCGTCTCTCCCCATCCAGACGACTTACCATTGAAATCGCCTGCCACCAATACATTGCACTCAGACGTTCTCAAGCTAGCCTCCAGCTCATCGATATCTTTCTGAAATTTTTCCAACGTATCATTTGTTGAAAAATAGCAGCTATAAATTATCATATTGTCCACTTCGAGCCATACCAATCCATATTTCGTTCTCGTGTGTTTCGTGATACTCAGCTTATTATGCCGGTTCTTCCAGTAGCATCCTGATACCACATGCCGCAGTGAGGTTGCTCGCTGACGAGCAGCACGCCAACCTCCCTTTCAACAGCGACATGCAGCATAAAATCACACGCCTGTTTACCCCTACCCAAATTAATTTGTACGAAACGGGGCATACTTTCTCTTTTTTACTTTATTGAACGCCATGATGGAGCTACATTTATTACTTCCTAACAGATGATTATCGTGTTTCACTCGTTGCTTATAACACACTGCAGTTTACTAATACAATCCTTGATACCATGACCGGTTTTGCCACATCTGTAACATGCTTTACATCGATCGGGACCTCTGCAAGCAGTTGAGATATGTCCAAAGCCTAAGCATGGATAACATCTTAATATCTTGTGCTTTTCTCTGATTCCAAAGTTCACCCAGCCGATTTTAATTTTTCCTGCCGTTATGAGCTTTTGTGCTACCTTTTCACCCAGTAGCACTGTGGCTGTTTGCATTCTTCTATATCCCCACGTAACCTACCGCAGTCGGAGGTCTGTTCTGCCGTTACGTCTATTGTGCTCGCCGCTTCCAGTACCTATTCAGTCGTTCCAGTTTCGTCAATATCCTTAATTTCTACCAGCTGTTTCCGCGTAAGAGCACTCACTTTCGCTTGTTCCCCCACTGCCTTCCCCAGAGCCTCGTTCAACGCAGCAATATTGCTAGTTTTTTTTCTAGTACAAGAAACACATCCGCCTTTCGGGTCCTCCTTACAGCCAGTATCTTCGTACCGTAATCATTAGGATCCACGGCATTCTTCATCCTCTTTATGATGTCTGCGTATGTTTTACCTTGCCTATCTGTCACCTTGATAGCTGGGTTGAATTTCTTACTTGACTTATACTCTTCTTTCTTTCGGCTATTTTTCCTTTTACTTCTTTGCTGCTCTTCCCAGCGCTCCTCTTCTTGGCTTCCTTTCATCTCAAGATGTTCTATCGCCTCTCTCTGATTTTCATGGCTTTGTCCAGGATTACCGTGATTACCTTATTCTGATTATTATTCTTTTCCCTACTGTTAGACTCCTCTTGTGAACTAGGTGCCGCCCTCTTTTTACTTTGTGCTCGCATAGCATCCAATTTCTCTTCTTTTGCCTTGACTTTCTCTTTCGTAATTGACAGAGAGCTCGGGAACTCTGAAAACTCTCTTCTCTTCTGCTACTTCGTGCGTCGTATCCTTTAAAGCACCGTCCCTCTTCTTGCTGTGCCTTGTGTTCTCGGTATGTACGTCACCCTTCCTCAGGAGGAGCAACCCATCATGCATCCACTCTTGCTCTTCATTGATGTCCTGCCATCTGTTCTTTAGTGTTACCACATATTATTGTGCTTTGGCCAAAGTTTTCCTCACTATCACTGGATTATTTCTTAACAATTGTTTCCAATGACAGCTGGGTATGCAAACGTTCTATGATCTCTATATTATCCTTAGCCCTTGGATAGCTTCCAATCTTTCCGGCGACCAGTCCACTGCATTCATTTTCCCTCCAGGCGTGGGCTCTACTTGAACCGGAGATACCCCAGATGTTGTGGGGGTGTCCGGAGGAGATCTCTGAAATTTAACGCCTTCCGGCCAAGGGGTTAGATGCACTTGACGCATTATATGGCCATGACGCCATGTGGTCCACGTCTCGGCCATTGCAGTTGTTGGATAACGACCGCCGGGAACCTGCTTGCCCATCCCGACCGCCGGTTCTGGGGCTCCGATCCCCTGCACCGTAACGGTTGGTGTGGACCTTCCATCCATGGTTTCTTTTCGAGGTCACCTTCCCCTAGCGTTTTAACGCTACCGCCAGCTGGGGCTGCCCCTTTGGCAGTGGGGCTGTCACTTTGCAGCGTCTGGGCATGCAGGAATTATTTTTGGTTGACTCCCCTTGGAGGGTTGGCTTCGCTTGCCTAAAGAGCCTCCTAAGAGTAAGTTTAAGGTGTCCGATCATTCGCTTCCTAAGCCGGTGGGACTCTGCGTCTTCTTTCGCTCTCGAAGACGTTGTCCTTCCCACGTTGGCAGTTGCCTCTCTTGGAGATAGGTGCTGCTTCCTTTTCTGTAGCACTTTTTAGTCTTATCTCTCTCCTTGGACGTGTCCGACTAGGGAGGCCCTACTAGCTCTCAGGGTCATTGAGATACTCAAGCTCCACCACCAACTACAAGGTCATGTACTCCCCAGGTGGAGATTATCCTGTATTATTATTATTATTATTATTATTATTATTATTATTATTATTATTATTATTATTATTATTCCTGTTCCTGTCAATTTGTATGTGTGCATGCGATAGAGACTGCGTAGTAATAGAGCAGACCTAATAGAGAGAAAATTATGCAATAATTAGCAAAAAATGCAAATTTTTATGGGAACTTTTTTTTATGGGACATTTTCAAAATTTTCAAATAAATTATTCCATTGTTTTTTATTAAATTTTGTTGTTGGAAACTGCGAACGATGTTTAAGAAAATGGTGTAGGTCTCATTTTTGTTGAAAACTGTTTTTTCTAAGATTGCAAAAATTCGAAATTTTTTCAGCATCTTCTTACAATAAAAATATTGAAGATAAAGATATTTCCATGTACCGAAATCCATTTCTTAAAAATATGTTTCAAAATAAGGGCTTGTAAAATTTTTCAAAAACTTGAGTACTTTTCACGAATTTTTGCATGAAATGTAGGTGGTGCAGGCCTTATGTTGAAATTGAAAAAAAGTACTATAAATTTGTATGAACATTTTAAATTTAATATCTTATTACTACCCACTGCTTTGGGGAACATCACAGTGTTGGAGGTTTGAGAAGTTCATTGTTAAAAAGAAACAGCATAAGATAAAATGTCTTGAATTCTTCTTTTTGTTGAACTTCGACAGGAACTGAGGTGGTTCATTCGAATCTTGACAAGAAATATTGTTTAATATTATTTAATCATTAAATCTATTTTAAATTGTGTTCTATAATTTAGTTAATGTGAAATGAGCAGGTGATTTCGCTTTGCATACTAAGATGTGGAAATGACGAGTAGTGTATATAAAAACTGAATAGTTTTGATGAATACACATATTGTTTTAACAAAATGATATTCAATTATTGTATTTTTCTATACATTTTCATTTTCTTGCTAGCGGTATCAAGAATGCAAATGTATGTGTATCCCATACAAATTGGCAGTTAATGTTCCTTGTTGTAACCCCATAACAGGAGGTGATAATGACGGCTATGTTCGTTCTTGTCAATATGAACCAATAATTTTATTTAGAGCTAAGAGATATTTAGAGCTACACATTGCACATCGTTGGTACATTTATGTACAACGTGAATGAACTGAATTCAGTGACAGAAAGCTGTTTTCATTTAAACATTTGAATTAAAAAAATATATGAATTTTTCGCGTTTGTTTAAGGATATTTTAATTGGTAGTTTCAGACAGATATTGTCATGTTATAATAATGCATAGCCATTCACAATATAAGGAGAAAGTACGAGCTGTTGTAGCACCACTTGATTTTTATTAAACTTTCTCCTTGGGTAGCGTAAAAGACGCTTAAAAGAATGTTGCAGGTCTCATTTTCATTGAAATTCCCGATTTTTCGGAAATTGTAAAAGTAGGGTGACTTCCTACAAGTATAATATTAAAGATGATTAGTTTTACTTTCTTGTATACATACATATATACCGAGTAATCTGCACAGTCCAGTGACGGTTATGTAATACTTCAGACAGTTGATTTCGAGATTTCGACAAAATACATGTTTTGGGGTCCCCTGATACTGCAAAAGTCTTTTAATTTTTTCAAAATATCCAACTCTCAGTGAATAACACTAGTGCCTAAACTATTCATAAGATTTTTTCCAAAAAGGATATTCTCCTGTCAATCTGGCTCAACACAAAGATCTGTGATTTTGAATAACTTTCTTTTATTTTTGGGGGTGCTTTATATAAAATTCCCAGGACATTTTCTATATTTTCACAAAAATGTCTCCACATTTTTTCTTTAATTTCTTGTGAGAATAGGGATACATGAATAAAGGGGATAGATCTGATTTTCACTGTCAGCTCTAAATTTACTTAAATTACAAAAGTGAAATTTTTTCAATGTTTTTCTGCAACTATAATATTGAAGATGGGGACTTTTTCTTCAAATAAAATGTACACTCTTTAAGTAGTTCTTTCATTAAGGTCATGTGCATTCTTTTGAATATTTTAGTACTTCTTACACAATATTGTAAAAGATATTAACAATATTACAAAAATTAATAAAAACAAGAATTTTTCAAAACCAGCTACAAATTTGTTCTTTAAACTTCTGGAAGAGATAGTGCTAAGTGAATTAAGATGACATAAACACAATTTTGTTCTATTCATTTGTATTTTCAAAAATTACAAAAATGTTATTTTTTTGACTTGTCTTTCTCTTTGTTAATATTTACATTAGTGCTGATTTGTTCACATTATTATTACATTTATGAGAACACATGCTTCAGATGATGCCTCAAAACTCAAAACTTTTCTCTGAAAATGAGCTTGATTTTCCGCCTTTTCAGAAATGCTCAAGCAGTTTTCGCAAAATGGATTCTTTTTTTTTTCTTCTTCTTCTTTTCTTTTTCTTCTTCTTCTTCTTCTTCTTCTTCTTTATCTGCTTCTTCTTCTGCTTCTTCTTCTCTTCGTGTTCTCTTCTTCTTCTCCCATTCTCTTCTTCTTCTCGTCTTCCTCTCCTTCTTCTCTTCTTCCTCTCTTCTTCTTCTTCTTCCTCTCTTCCTCTCTTCTTCCTCTCTTCTTCCTCTCTTCTTCTTCTCTTCTTCTTCTCTTCTTTTTCTCTTCTTTTTCTCTTTTCTTTTTTTTTTTTCCAAAACTTTTTAACGGTTAGTGCTAAGTGTTACTGTATAAGATGACATTAAATCCACTTTGATGTATCCTTTGTTGTTTTTTTAAATATCTCCCAGGCCATTAAATAAACACTTCAAGTGATTTGGATACATTATTGCATTTGTGAATGACTTCCATTTTCATTTTCATAAAAATGGCTCCAAATTCTTCAATGAATGTTTCCATTTGGGATGAGGTTTTACTCTGCTATAATTTTGTTAAAGTAATAGTTGGGTTCTAGAATCAGGAAACTGAAAAGTTGAGAAAATTTCAAAAAAATGGACTTTGTACGGTGTTGTGTGGCAATTGGTAAAAGAGGATGGGCCAAGTCTCAAAAGCTAGGACAGACTGAAGAAATTAGAAAACTAACTAGTATGTGAAAATCTGTGCCATTCTGTAGCACTACTAGTTTTTTAATAAAATATATTCTTCAACGACAGATCTTAAAGATGCTCTCATAGACTTTTTTTGAAAATATGAGTAGTATTTGGAAAATTTAGTTAGTTTTGAAACAATTATTTTTTCAAAATTGATTTCTTTACATTTCCTCTTGTTTGCCTC
The DNA here is from genome assembly GCA_017312745.1 of Gryllus bimaculatus. Classification (NCBI taxonomy): domain Eukaryota; kingdom Metazoa; phylum Arthropoda; class Insecta; order Orthoptera; family Gryllidae; genus Gryllus; species Gryllus bimaculatus. The sequence continues at coordinate 19,841,948 of BOPP01000003.1, forward strand.
AAAGAACTGTTAAAAATAGTGGTGCTAGTACCGTTACTCTCTTTTTTGAAATTAGCAAAAAATAAACATTGCCCACCTAGAGATTTAAAGTTAGAGATGAATTATGAAATCCCTAAAAATGGTCATGTGCAAATTTTGGATAAAAAGTAGTTTTTGCCTAATTTATTCTTGAAGTTAATGCAATTTATTAAAAAGAACATTTTCACACAAAAAAATCTTAATTTTTTCTTTACATTTTTTTAACCAATAGAACAGGCTTAAAATAATGGTCCTGGTCTAATTTTTGTTGAACTCCTTGAATTATCAAAATTGATTTAGTTAGAAAATACGCAAGAAAATATGCGTTTTAGCAACACTAGTTGTGAAATATCTCTCACATCATTAACATTAGCATTACCATTAACATTACCAGTGATATTTTATTATTTTATTGCACTTGTGAGTATAAGTGCATTAATTTCAAGTGATTTTCTACAAAAATCCGTTTTCTGTGAAAGTTAGCTCAAATCATTTTGAGAAATGCTCCAATACAGCTTCAAATTTTTGAAAAAATTTTGCGGAAAGAACCATGTTTTACTCTTGTATTATAGTCTTAGTCGTATTTCAGTTCAACCATTAGGGTACCGAAAAATAGAGGAAATGTCAAAAACCGCTCTTTGGCAGTATGGCATCTTGGACAAGGGTGAGGGTACACTGAACAAGTAGCCCAGTTGAAAGAGAATAGAAAATTAACTACAATGGGAATGTCAGTGCTATTCTGCAGCACAACTAGTTTACTTTTGATTTTGAATGAATGGTGGTGTGGTGAATTGTATTTACCATTTTGTTATCTTGAATTTTCAGTTCCAAAAGGGAGTAAATTATGCTAAAATAGGTTTCGATGTATTCTATGATAACTAGAATTGCCGTTATATCTCAGGAAAGAGTTTTCCATTCCCTTGCATGAATTCAACATCATCTTTTTGCAGCCAGTGATCTCTCCTGCAAGTGGTTATCTGAACTAAAACAGATTTAAAAGATTTTTTTTAATCAGCTTCAATAGATTGATTCTACATGTATACATGAATTCTAAAAATAGGTACTCCTAAAGATTTTAGTTAAGTTACCAGGTGTGTTGTGTTGCATCATTCAGAAAATAAAGGTAAAAAAATTAATTCCTTTATGTTCTAAAATTATGAAAACAATACTGATGACACAAGGAAATGATGATAGGAATATACCAAGAATGGCAATGAATTGTTGAATTTTGCAGGAATGAGAGAGCAAAAAGCTGGTCTTGCGAATAGAATTCACTAGGTTAAGAAAATCTACCAATGAGTAATTTTTTAACTATCAAAAATTTTAAATAAAGTTATGCTGATGTGATGTGATTCAGTACTTTGTATTCTATTTGCTTAAGAAGTTTGAAGAAAAACAGTGTGTTTTGTTAACTTTTTTCTTTTCTTTGTTATTCTTTTTTCTTCTTTTTTTTTCTTCGTATTTTCTTTTCTTTGTTTTTCTCTTCTTTTTCACTCTCAGTCTTTTTTCACAATTTCACTCAAACAGTTTTTGCATGTAAAAGTTTTAATGTAAAACGTGTTCCATATTTATAAGTGCACTTTGCTCTAATTTGGCTCTTATTTAGTTCATTGCTCAATGTCAAGAATTCTCACATCTCTCGCAATTTATGAAAATCTTCAAAAGCCTTAGTTTCAAGAAGTAGTGACTAGCTGCAAGTCTCTTGAGGATAAATATCTTGAGGTGGGATTACTGAAATAATTACATTTTAAAAAAGCCACATTGTTAACGTTAATATGAGTCCATGACATAAGAAAAGTTGCAAAAAAAATTATTTTTTTTTTTCTTTCAATTTTTGAGATAAAGATAAAATAAATTACAAATCAAACAATCAGTTAATAACAAGTAATTTTGGTATTGTGTATAATTGTAATACAATTTTGAATATGGTAATGGAAGTTTAATATTGCTTTGAATTCTTTTAACATCCTCATATCTTTTCATTCATTTTGTTTTCAGATTGTTGAGGTGTACAGTAGTGGTGGAGAATTTCATTTGGAGCTGCCATCAGGTGAGCTAGAAGGTCCCAAACATTTATGGGAAATTCCTCCTTTCCATACAAAACCTGTCATCAGAATACGTTTTGTGGCTAGAGCTGAAAAAAATCACACGGCTTATGTCAGGTTTGTGTTTTTTTTTATTATTGTAAGAATGAAGGGAAATTGCACAGATTAGCCAGCATAATGCATTTTTGAGAAGTATGTTATGTAATGTTTGCTGGATACCTGCATCAAGAGTCCAGTTGGTATGTTCATTTTACCTGAAAAAAGGTCATAAAACCTTTTTCTTTGGGTTTGTTGTATGTTGCCAGGGATTAGTTTTTCATCTCTTGAGTCTCAATTTAAGTCCTGTTCAAAAAGGATTCAAATCAATTTTAAAGAGGATAAAATTATCTACTACTTTTGGATGAATTATTTTTTCAAAACCAGTTACAAAGCAAGCTGTAGCTTAGAAAACTAGTTTTGCTGCCAAAGCACATACTTCCTTGCAATGTTTCTAAATGCTCCACAATATTATATTGATTTGAATATTATATTGAACAACTGATTTTATGTCATGTACAAATGGGACATGAGAGTTGTTTACTTGTTTTAAATTTCAGAATATGAAAATGACATACTACAGACACTTTTAGTTAATTTAGAATCTTAATAGGTTGTATATGTGACTAGAATTGCTTCAGATGATTTCCAATAAAGTTTCTGAAATAATAGTTTTCTAGGTAAACAGAGTTGCGACAAATAATTACCCCAAGCCAGGCTCAAACCAGCCCTCCTTCCCTCCGAAACGCTGAGTCCGAAACAGTCATTTAACCATATCGGCCACCCGGGTTAAACAGAGAATGGGCACTTCCATAATAGTCATAAGCGACTAAAGACAACAATTGATTTGATGGTTTATAATTTTACAAATCTAATGAGATATGTGAAAAATTGTTTAAAAGTTGAAAATTATAAAATCACGTCCAGACACTTCCAGTTTATTTATCTTTATTAATAGCATTTGCAATTAGAATTACTTCAAATGGTTTTCAATATTTTTTCGGTAATTATCTATTATTTCCTGTGGCATCAGTATTGTCACAAATAATAGTTCCTGACTCGAACCAGTCAACCTGGCCTCCAAAGAGCTCAGGCCCAATTAGCTACCATGGCTATCCAGCTATGACGTGCAATAAATATTTTGTAACAGTATGGTGTTTCAGTTCTAGCATTATGGAGCCAAGTAATGAAGAAAATGAGAAAAATATTTTCTATATCTAGCGATTAAAGAAAACAGCCGAGAGATAATGACTTTTATCGGAAAAGCTTGTCAAGAATAGAAAAAAATAGAAAACTAACTAGGGCAAGAAAATCTGTGCCATTCTGAAGGACCATTAGTTGTATTTAGTTATTTAAATAGCTAATCTTGTATAACAAACTTCGTCAAAGCCAAAAAACTTCAATTTTGTACTTTTAAAAATTATACCCGAAAATTGGATTAGCATCATATTTCTTATCGTCCCTTGCACGTTGTGTCTTGCCACCTGCCATCTATCGACGCCCAAAGTGATTTTTTTAAAAAGTTTTTTATTGTTAGAACCAAAATATTATTTTTTCAATACTAAAAAATAATAACTCCTGTCCTAAATGGCAATTTTCATTGAAAAATTTTGAGCTGTTTTTAAGAAAATGGCTTTTAAATGCTGCTGGAAATGCGAAATTTGAACCTTTTTCATAGACATCTATTGAGTTTCTAAAACAAAAAAAAAAAAAAAGCCGTTTTTGTGAAAATATTGTCAATTTTTTTTAATAACACATATTGCGTGAAAACTACGTACATTTTCCAAAAAAAACGTACATGGCCTAATAATAAAAGAACTAATTAGGGGAACACATTTTATTTCAAGGAAAATTCTTTATCTTCAATTTTGTAGTTGTAGGAAGATGCCAAAAAATATTAAAACTCTTGCAGATTTTGAAAATTTAGGGTTAACCGTGAAAATTGAACCTATGCCATCTTCATAAGTGTATTTTTCTCTATTCGTAGAAGAAATTCAAAGAAAAAGTTTGGAGCTATTTTTGAGAAAATTTTGAAAATGTACCAGGGACTTCCATTCCCTTAAAGTACCCTTCATGTAAAGTACATGTGTTCTTCATGTAAGTTTATGTAAACTAAGAAATGATTTTCAAAATTGCAGAACTTTGACTCAGGCCAAATGGACAGGGATTTCTTCAGTTTGCAAAAACCTACACAGGGTTTAGGCGCTGATGTGGTTCGCATACACCAGACAAACAAAAGGACAAATGAATGATTGTTTTGAAAAGAAAACGCTTTTTTAGTATCAGGGGACCCCAAAACGTGTATTTAGTTGAATTTTCGAAATCTATTTACCGCAGCATTACATAACTTTCCCTATACTATGTATATTACTCCGTATATGCATATGTATATGGAAAAGTAAAAATTGATGGATGTGTAATGTATCTGAGTGTGTCCGTGTTCCAGCTAATCTCTTCAATGAGGGAACAATGTTATTTCAACAAAACTTGTTGCTGGGTAATTACAATGAGGAAGAGATTACTGTGGAGGTAAGACACTCATAGAGGAGAGGGTGGGAAGAGAGTGACATTTAGAAACCATATAATTATAATAATGATGGAAATTTGCATATATCATGCAATTAGTATTTGACGGCATACATTGTTTTGGTTTGATCTGTTTGATGCAATTTATTATGTGATAATGCTTACACTGTCTTTCACATTCACTGCATATACAGTAAAACGTCACTTGTACATTTTTCAGGGGACTGAAGGGAAAAACCATAATTCGATTACGCTAGCCTGCAAATTTAACCTTTTTGTCTGTTGCTTAAAGTAAAAATTGAGAATTTATATAATGTTGCTAAGCTGAATCTGAATTTGCAATCAGTTTACTTTTATTATATAAGATTTTTTTGTGAAATCACTTACTTGTATTGTAAATAATGCTGATTTTATCACAAATATTTTCATAATACTTTTTTATTTTAAAGAAAAAACAATCTATTAATATACAGGGCCTTTAGCTTAACTCGCAACCCTTGTCTATAACACTTGTTTTTGTTTTGGTAATTTGGCGAAAGCGTGTCTTTGGCATCTCCAAGACGGCCGTGCCTGGCATGTCCAGGCAGAGAGGAGGAGGCGACAGTCAGGTCATAAGCTGCACCAACTTACCTGCTTCTGTGTTTTTCCCATTCAAGGGCTTAGGTGCGCAGGTACCCGGCTCACACACTAGAATCTTGTAGCACTGCACAAGGTGTTTCGGGGGAGGTAGACAGGGACATGAGCACGGAACAAAAGGTCTCTTTAGGCGAATCTGTCCAGTATTCTTAGGAAACAAAACTAGTACTGAAGATGTTGGGGCAAGTTCTAGCTGATTTATAGATTTATTGACAGTAACCTAACAATAATTATTCTTTAATGAAAGATGGCTCAGAAGAAATGAAGATATCTCGTGAAACACTACTACTAAGCTCTTCATTATTTTTAAAACAATAATAATGAAATATTATTATTATTGTTAATATTATTATTATTATTATTATTATTATTATTATTATTATTATTATGGATTCTGATTATTTAGCAAAAAAACCTTCATAAACAACTTAATTGTGCAAACAATATATACTAAATACTTAATTACAACAAATACCAGTAAAACATAAATAAGCAGTATATTAATTATTGGAAATAATTGACAAAAAATAAGAAAATATAATTTTCTTAAAATGACAAAAAAGAAACTGAGCGAGTAAATGCTAGAAGTGACCAACATTTGCCAAGAGACAGGCGTTTGCTCTTTGTAGTGAAGTGGATGCAGTACGTTCAAGAGTAACAAGGACAGAATAAGTGCTTTCTCTTTCTTCCGACTTAAATTAGCCCCATACGTCCATCCCGAAAAGTGAGGGCACGCGACCGTGGGTCACTAAAAGTGAAAAAGGGATGCCAAAGGTATTTCACAAAGATTGCCAAAACAAGAGATGGTGTTTCCAGACATGGGTTGCGAAATAAGCTAAAGACCCTGAACACAGCTTGTTGAAATTAATATTATGGTTGTTTATATGTCAATAGAGTGTTTTCGCTTTATTTAGTCTTGTTTACTTCATTCTTGGATTGTTTCACGCAAATTTTAACACCTGTTGCTTCTTACTTGAGAAGGTCCTTATTTCCTTTATTCTTTTAACATTCAGGTTAAACAAAGTAGTTTGCGCTTTAACATCCAACAATAGTCTGCAAGCATACTGATGCTCCACCATGCCTGGTACTTCCTTTCGAACTCCTTCATATCTTATGAAATCGTTTGCCTTGTTCTTCGCTCAAAAATCCTAGATTTTCAGAGGAATAACCTAGGTTAGAAAGCAGGAAATGAATTTTCATACTTATGTTAAATGCCAGTTGTTTGTATTCTTCAAGCATGTTAGCCACAATGTTTCGGTAATTAGGATCCTTATTATTACCAAGAAATTTTGAAACATCACAGAAAGATATCCATGCTGCTTTCTCCTTTTCATGTTGTTTTTAAAAGCTGTATCTGATCTCAATTTTCTTATATCAGGACCATTAAATATCCATTCTTGTAATTTTCCTTTAGATGGAGTTAGATCTGTTTAGGATTTTCTGGTCGCACAGTGATTCGTGCATCAGCCCCATGGGGAACATGTAAAACGCCTGACTAAAGAACTGATTACACAAATTGCTTTTTATTTTTGGAATTGTACCTCTTCACGCCGCACAAATAGAAGTAGCAGTCATTACTATAGTTTTCTCTCCAAACTATAGATATTTCAAAAGATAGCCACAGTCTTTTGCCGTTGATCTAATGGCAAAAGTCTTCAATGCGCACACTACAAAGTTTGTGGGGTGCCCAAAGTTTACTTTGGTCTCCAAGTTCAATTCCCAAATAGGTGAGATGAATTTTTACAATATCTGCAATATTACACATTGGCATAGGCAGTGTGTATTTCCTACATATATAACACAAGTGGTCTGGATTCCCAAGGAGTGGGTATCTACATAGGATAATGGCAAGGGTGCATGTTATCTCACTGTAACTTCCTGAGGCGCTCGCACTCTGTATCAGGTAAGAGGCATTTGGTGTTCTTGGTGTGTACTATAAACACATTAAAATCATTTTGGTTTTCAAATACTGGCATCTAAAACTACACATAGTAAAGTATTACAGTTTATATAATTCTATGTATTGTAACACCTCCCGGTTCTAGCTCAGTCGGTCCTATTCCCTTTTACTCGTGTAAAAAATAGCCAATTGTAACAATTTCCTTAACTTAAGATTCAGTGATTGAAGGCATTGTAAGCTAAAGCATGCATGGGCATTCGAAATAAACAATTTGATTACTGGTACAAGACACGCTTTATTCCTGGGACAGAGCTGTACCAGGGAAGTTACATTAAAAAAATAAAAGAAAGAAAATATTGAAATAAAAGAAAAAATAAAGATTAAAATATAAAGGAAAGCTTACAACTAGAGAAGAGTACAAAATTCTTTTATAGTTAGATTCACAGAGTTGTCCCTGAGGATCTTTCTTGTGCCTTGGCCGGCACCGCTTTGACAATTCTGCAAAAAAGGTTTATTGCCCCCAGTTACAATGCCTGAGAGCCCTTCGTGCCAGATGTTCTGTATGCCCGGGTGGCGCGGTAGGCGACCAGGAATTCGTTCGGGGCGCACGCCCCCACAACAGCAGGTGGCAGCGGCGTCTGCAGCAGTCGTTGACGTCAGCAGAGGTCGTCTGGAGGCTTCTTCGGCAAATTTGTAGATAACTGGCGAGCGATATCGCCTGCGATCGCAGGTGCGGAGCACACAACAATGTCTCCCTCTCTGCGTATGCGATTCCTTCTCGAATAAAAATTTCAGTAATTGCGAAAATCCTGCAGCGAATACGCAGTGACAAAGGATTCGACAATTTACTTTTGAAGTGCTTTTGCACTTCCTCTAAAATTCTCACTGAGAATTTCGGTCTTATCACCCCCCAGTGATTTCAACTAAACTGAAATTTTAACCAAGTGCCTTCAGAGGTACTCGCCTCTCCCGCGACTGGCTCCCACCCCCAGAGAAGTCTCTCTCTCTCACTCTCATCTCTTCGTTTCTCTCCTAAACGCCACGAAGTTAACTTTTATCCCCACCCTTTCTCCTCGTATGTTCTTGCTCCCTACAACGGTCGCGTCGCTATTGGCTAAAGGTGATGGCGTTGTACATTAAATTTGGCCAATAGGGCTCCGGCGGAGTATAGGATTTTTCCATTCTCTGTTTCGAAAGTAGGCCACGTCTCTGAAGGGGCTTCCCGGCTACTGAATTATTGCTTCGGGTTTCCCCGATCACGATGACAGCGTTTCGAAGTATTCCAAATGTGGGGTTGCCGCTGGGCGCTTTTACAATTTACCCTTCCTTCGGCTGTTGGGTGGGGTGTCATAAACATTCGAAATGGGTCAGGGGATCGTGGTTGTTGCAAGAAGTGGGGCTGCGCGCGTGACGACGTATGTTTTTCTTCAGTAAAAAATTTCTTAGGTCTATTTTACTCAATTTAATTTATCTTAATAATTCTGTACCGCTACAGTATAAAATGTATATTATACTCTTTAGGCCTATAAAAATCACACTGTAAAGAAAAGAAAATTTATTTTTTTTACGAAAATAGTACGTGTTAGGAATTTTCTGGCTTTGAATTTGATTTTACATGCTAAAAATACCCCCAAAACATTCAAACTTTGGAGCCAGCAATTTCAATGCAGGATAGGTTTATTATGAGCAAAATAAAAACTAAATATTTTTGCACTATCGTTTTCCCAGTTTAGCAATATCTACTCCCTATTTTATTGACACTATCCCTGACAAATTTTAAAATTTTCATTTTATCTGAATATTTAAAGGGGTTGCCTTTTCCTACCACACTTTTTCCTTAGAACGGACACGCAATAAGGACCTTACTGATAACTTTGTGCAACTCATGTTTCACTGCGGAAACGAAGGTCGTATCCTCTGTGGGCTACTGGCGGCGGTGAACCGCGGCTGGTTGCTTCGATTTCACGATTGATTTTACTTGAAATTGTGGGGGTTAAAGCACGGTGTTCTACATGGGCGACAGGAAGCGCACGACTGCCACAGCCTGGAGAAAAGTGATCAGTTTCATTGGCTTATTATGCTGCTACTGAAAGGATCTCTTATGTTATTACGGCGAGCAAAAGGGCCTTCGGAGATTGGGACAGTCATTGCACAAACTTTCTCTTGTTGGTCATCTACGTCTTGACTCTCTCCCGTGGACGCCTTCGACTTTCCCTCGGAGCCTGCCGTCGCCTCCTGAGATCCTCAGAGAGCTTCCGTACGCATCCGACTCTGAAATTTTTCGATGTTCCGCTGCCGGATGTGGCTCATGAGCCGACTTTGCGCTACCAATTTTCATTAGCGGGAAGTCGCCTCAGAGACCGAGCGGCAGGTCGCTCCTCGAGAGCGCTTTGGAGCCTGCCGACTCAAGTAACACGCAGGTTCCGGGTTCTCGGCGCAGGTCGCTCCGCGCCTCACCGGGATCATTTCAACGTTATACGGTCTTAAAGGGACTTAATATGAACGTATTCATTTAAAACGCATAACTGAAATGATTTGAATGGGACATGGGAATAAAAAAATGGAGGAGAAAAAGAAATGTCATTTTAGAAAGAAACTTCTGAATTCAACAGAGATCACTCTTGATTGGCAATCGCATTGCCCACGCTAGGAACGGTCTGCATTGATAAAGAAATCTTGAGTGCATTCAAGGGCACTTCGAACAAATAGGACACATTGTGTTAAAATTAATATAGAAGAATGCAAACTATAATTAAACCATTATGAGATATGTGTCTAACAGCTTGTTGCTGCCACCATTATTTGGTGAATATAAATTCAAATTTGAAGGTCTTTGTACCACTTTTGCAAGTATTAAAACAAAAACAAATGCACTTCTAGCTCCACCTATATGTACTAACACAACAATTGTTCTACAGGCCAGTACAAGAATCACTGTTGCGTGGCTCCAATATATTAGTGAGACCATGCCATACCATGCTGCAGTTTAATTGCCATGGACACCTAAATAGCGTAATGTGTCGCACTTCAATATGTCAAGCAGTTTGTGAGCAAGGTGCTCAGTCCGGTCTTTTTTTGAACACCCAAAGAAACAGTTTTGTTACCCTTTTCTAGGTACTTTTTTCATTACCTACCTACTGGACTAAAAAATCAAATCAAGATCAAGAAAATTAGTCAGATGTTCTGCCGTCTGACAAGAAAATGAAAACTGATAATACTGAATGGGAAGGGGGTTGCTGAAAGAGCACCAGGTGTGCTTAAATTTAAAAAAAAAAAACTCAAAATTGTGGTGCATGTGTATTTAATATTGATTTCTTCAGTTTCATTAAATTGTGTTGAGTCTTAAGAAAACATTAAAAAGATACTTGATGATAAAATGCGGAAAGGTAGACAGGAAAAGATCATATCAATATAGCAGGTTTTGCTTATTGAGGTGAGCCTTAAAGTAAAGGTTATGTATAAAATGTTAATTTACAGAATTAAAGTAAATAAAAGTGAAGAAGTGTTGGTGGTTCCACTGGAAGTTGAAGTGTCATCACAGCCTGGGCTGTATTCTCATGAGGACATAATTGATTTTGGAATTGGTGGAAGCCATGACAGGCCAAGGAAAGTGAAATTAGCTCTTTACAATTCTCTTAAAAAAGTAATTCGAATTCAAGTAAGTACACATTATAATGCAGTAAATACATTTTACTTTTAAAATGTTTAGATAAAATATCATTTTATGTTTTCGTACTTCAGAATGTGATTACTGCTCCATTTTCAAAAGCTGTGAGAATTGACTTTCAACCTCTCAAAGTTCCACCTGACTCCAGTTCAGCAACACAGATTGCAACTCTGACATTTGATTGTAAGTAATGATTTTTTTAAATCCAAATTTAAGAATGAAATTGTCTTTATATTTTTTCTGTGTCTTTTCCTCAGGGCATGCAGCATTTGAATCTAAACAATTTAGTGGAAAAGTAATTGTCAAAAGCAAACAGAATCAATACAAGCTTGTCATTCCGTATATTGCTCAAGTTTTAGAAGGAGGCTTAGAATATAATGCATCTGTGACACAGTATTGTTCAGAAGTGGCTCATCATGATACAAGAAATTTTACTGTACGAAATTCTTTTAAAGTACCTTTAGCTCTCACAAATGTTTCTCTTCAAAAGGAAGCAGAAGAATATTTTAATGTATGTTATTGCCAAAAATTGTTTTTGTGAAATTAGTTACTTTCTTATATTTGTCATGATGATTAATTCTTTGTTCTTCAGATCGAGAAATTCAATTCAGTTACACTTAATCCTGGAGATGCAGTTGTCTTATTCCAGCTATCTGTGAAGAAAGGAAACTTACCTTTAAAATTAATGTCTAATTTATTGATATATTCCAATGTATCTACAGTGTGGGTGCCATTGCTGTGCTATAATGGCCGATTATCTAAGGTTAGTAATTACACATTGGTAATAAATTTGCCATTGTGTATTGACCGAATAATATTTCTGTGTATTTGACAACTGGGGGTGGGGTAGTGCAATGTTGCATCTTACTCTGCCGGTAGACATGTGATTGTGTGGCATTCTTTCATCAGCAGCAGTACCAAGAAACATATTAAAATGAAAGCTCACAGTAATAGACGACAGAACCGCACACACGATACATAATCAAACAAGTAAAGGCACTAAATAGTGCTCTTCAATTTTGAGTGGCTGCAGGTAGTAAGATTTCATTTTCTTTCTTAAAAATTTCTGCTATGACATTACAATTTGAAGCCTTTGATTGTATAACGGAATCCCCTCCTCCCTCTCAGCCACTAATTGACAAGTAGACAGAAGTATTATTCAGACGATACAGCAGTTTTTGTCCATGTTTTCTTAGAGCTTCCAACATCTATGTTCTCTTAGTTTTCATTCTTATTTTCTTTTCTGTTACATCAGCCAATTTTCTTGTTCTTGAATCCAGTAGCATATTTCTTAAAAGGGCAGTTACCTCATAATGTTGATTTAGATCTTGACTATTAGAAGTAATATATCCTTGTTTTGGTATTAATAACTACTCTGTTTAAAGTGATTGCTAATTAATAAAATTTATCTGTAAGTTATTACATCATAGGATTTAATATACCTTGGAAGCCATATGTGATTTATCTATTATTGATGTAGGACTTTTAACAATTTCTTATTCTAAACTGAAAATGTATGTAATTCTGTTTGAAGAGAGCTACGTCCAATTTTGGGGCAACATATTTGTGTAACTCAATCCATTCAAGAAACAAATTCATTAGATCTCTCTCTCTCTCTCCCCCCTCTCTCCTCTCTCCTCTCTCTCTCCTCTCCTCTCTCTCCTCTCTCTCCTCTCTCCTCTCTCCTCTCCTTTCTCTCCTCTCCTTTCTCTCCTCTCCTCTCTCCTCTCCTCTCTCTCCTCTCCTCTCTCCTCTCTCCTCTCCTCTCTCTCCTCTCC
>BOPP01000003.1:19854563-19892347 GCA_017312745.1 Gryllus bimaculatus
TCTCTCCTCTCCTCTCTCTCTCCTCCTCTCTCTCCTCTCCTCTCTCTCCTTCCTCTCTCTTCTCTCTCTCCTCACTCCTCTTTCTCTCCCCTCTCCCTCCCCTCTCTCTCCCCTCTCTGTCCCCTCTCTCTTCTCTCTCTCCTCTCTCTTCTCTGTCTCACTCCTCTCTCTCCTCTCTGTCTCTCTCTCTCTCTCTCTCTCTCTCTCTCTCTCTCTGTGCGTGCGTTACTCGCGAAACAGTTTTAACAGAAACAAAAGCATTTTTGACATTCAGTGTTGAGTAATTCTCCATGAACATTGTAAGTCATTCGTCGAAAGTTATTGCCTTTTATCTCTCTTCCCCGGCGCCGTTAATATTCAGGATTTTAAGACGGTTGTCCATCCTGAGTTGCTCAAGTTGCTTAACTTCCATGACTTCGTGGACTATGATTAAGAAGTTTGGCTATTGTCATAATCCTTTTTTCATACCTGGTACTGGTTTTGAGTGAAAAAAATTGGGGCCCCTAGTAAGTTGTGACCTGATGAAAATTGCCCTAGGTGCCATTTCTTTTTCTTTCTTTCCAGTAATATCGGCCGGTTAATCTGAAAACGAAACTGGCACCAAAACCGGTCCGGATTTTTTCCAAAATGCATATTTTGATTTAATCTGGTGCCACTCTTACATCCAACCATCTTTTCATCCTGCATAGATTTTCATTTGCTTTTCATTTCCAATAGTTCCACGTTGTCACTATGACATTATCAGTGTGTCGTCAGCATAACCGGTGAGTTGAGAGTTCATCGAAAGCTTGGTGTTCAGCAGATCGCAGAAACAAGCCCAGTCTCGACCCTTGTGGGACCCCACAAATCATGTCTTCCTCTATCCTATATCCATTCATGTATATTATTTTCTTCCCGCTTACGTAGCCCTCCAGTATCATCACAAGGTACTCCTTCTTAGATTCCAGGGCATATATTATGTCTTTCCAGCTGGCGGAGTTGTCTGCGTTTTTTATGTTAATTGCCACCAGAGCACAAAACCCTCTTTTACTTTTGGCTATTTCATCATAATGGACTGCTTCTGTAATAGCGTCGATTGTCGAGAGACCCTTTCTAAACCCGAACTGTCTCATTGAGAAATTTATTCCTGAAGGCATGTGTCTCTTAATCCTAGAAGGAGCAACCTTTCCAGTAATGTACTTCTCATATGCAACAGGCATAAAGGTCTGAACGATGACTTCAGCTCAATTGGTTTGTTTCCTTTCCATATAAGGATTAGCTTCTGCATTTCCACTCCTTAAAGGATTTCCTCAGTTTAAGGCAGTGATTAAAGGCATCCAGGAGGCATTTGGGGTATTCTTTAACTACCATACTAGGATCACGTTGGTGATTCCGCCCGGTCCCGGCGCTGATTGCTTCTTGGCCTTCATCATCTTTTGTACCAATCCATCCTTCGTGAAATAATTAACTTAGAGTGCTAGTCAGCAGATTTATCCTTACCCAGCTTTCTCTGCTAGGAAAAAGGTATCTGATAATTACTTTTGCCCACTCGGGGTCTTCCAGTTACGCAGTGTTGGATGGTTTAAATTCCCCCTTAACTATTTTATAGGCTTTTCCCCAGGGGTCATTCTTTACATAATTGAATTGAATTGAATTTGCCTTATTTTACGTGGCGAGACTAAGTCCTTTTCTAAGTCAATTTCTAAATCATTTTCTAAGTCCTTTCAGAATTTGGTTTTACGTCTTTTGATTTTGGATTTTAGTCGTTTTCAGCACTTCATATAGTTATCCCTTAGTTGTATATCCATTTTGGCTATGAGTTTTAACATATACTTTACAAAGTTCTGCAATATCTGGAGTCCACCAGTACACGTTTCTCCCCTGCGTCAAGGCATTGACATCTCATGCGTATTTGAACGATTTTTCACGTTTTCTTTATTACCTGTTCGAGGGACCCTGCTTTTCCCCCCTCTACAATATTCTGCAACAGTTTCATCAAGGAATACTATAGCCTTTTCTCTGTTTCATATTTTGTTTTTCCATGATGGTCCGATTTGGCTAATTCTTCCAGCTCTCGTTTCTAATGGATGAAGTGGAAAATTCTACATCACGATGATTGCTAAGTGTCTCTTAATCAAGAACTTGTCAATCCTGGACACTTCTGGCTATCTTTAGGGCTCCTATTGTCAGATTTATTATGGAAGATACTGCACCTCCCTGATAGGTACTCGAGCTCTCTGTTTAAAACCACACCCGTCAAGGTGGGTTGATCCAAGTCCTACCGGGAGGGCTCTCAAGTGTTCTTTTCGTTCACCAGTAATCTTTATCTTCCCCATCGTTCATTCTCGTTCTTTAATAACATCATGTCGCTTTTCTTCAACCCCCCATTTCACTGGCTCCCCTGTACGCTGAGCGCCCACCCGTGTGTTGCCGTGCATGGGGACCCGTGTCTGTCGGAATTTGTGCCCTGGCATTTGAGGGACCTGTTTGTTTCCCAACTACTCTCCTTGTGCGTCGATCTGCTTTGTCCCTAGGAATACGTTGTTTGTGTATTTTGGGGTACATTCTTTGTAGTTTTCACTTGCTTTGGTCTCTGACTCTTCTAGACGGGCAGTTGGGAGCAAATACTCCCGATCTGTCCGCTCGGACAAGATCTTGTACTGAACTCCACGATGAACAAGGGGCAGCGCTGTGTCATCCCCCCACTGCATCTCTGTGGCAAACTTGGCACTCCGATGGAATGCCCCCTTGTTGGGCTCCGTAGAGGGTGGGGACCACGGTGATGAATCTGATGTCCATCTCTATGGATACTAAATGTTCCCCTCCGTCCTCTTCCGCAAGGAAGAGAAGATTGCCATGAATAGTTTCTTATCTAAAGCCCTTAGATCGGAGAAACCTCGTTTCCTTATGACTTGCGCCGAGGGAGGTTAATCCTTTAAAATGGTTAGTGCTGTCCGTGTGGCGCGTGCTATGCAAGTAAATGAAACGTATGGGAAACTGCAAGCTGTAGTGCGACAAAGGAATGGTACGATTATTTTTCATGCACGCTCGGATGATCAAATAGAAAATATCTGAAAAAAAGCAGATTGTTGGTCTCGAAGTGGAAGTGTTCACCCGCGTAAAGGTAGTGGTCAATCACAAAGACTTTGCTGCCGAGAATGAAGAACTAGTCGCCAGGGTGTGACGGACGTTTACAGGATCAAGAAGGAGCATGGGCGAGAAATCCCCACTTCTACCCCGATCTTACATCTCTCCTGCGGTTTTATAACCGCCGCGTACGGCAATACGTTCCTAACCCTTTGCGGTGTTGTGCCAATGCTTCAAAGAATGTTATGTAAAATCAGGGCACGAAGCTGAACCCTCAATGCATTGTGTAAATTGTGAAGGTGACCATCCGGCCAACTGCAAACAATGCTCTACCTTAATGAGTGAAAGAGATATCCAAAAGATCGAAGTCGCTGAGGTGTCCTTCCCTAAGGCCAAGTGTAGGTATCAGGCAAGGAAATCCTGTTGATATTTCTCTGTCGTTTTCTAGCTCTGTGAAAGTAAAGGCCTCGAAAGTATCGATCTCCCAAGGAAGATTCCCCCCTCCCCAAGGCATGAACTTCACCTGTTAGGTATCCCTAGTGGACACCGACCCCTGCAAGGCAGGAGAGTATTCATACGTACCAAGTTTAAGATACTGCTACGAAAGCTGTCTACAGTCATAGACTTCAATCTCTCGATGGAAGTCGATGCCAGTAAGGTATTCTTAGATCCGACTAATAAGTACTCGTCGTTAAACCCCCTATAATCTACACTTTCGAATACTCGCTCCGACAAGCATCTAGCCCCCTGGTTGTTCCCAGGAGGATTCTATCTCTGAGAAAATTCGCCCATTCGGGACACGACGTCGAAAGAAGAAAAAATAACTTAATACCATCTTGGCCTAATACTATAATGGAATATGAATGGCTTCTCCTGGGCGACGGGTCGATTTGAAACTGGTGTTCCGTTATTCTGATTACAGGAGACATCCTTTTCCTCCATCACCCCTATATTTCCGCGGTTTTACCCCAAATAGGGGTGATGACGGCCTCCGTGCACATGGCTGAGTTGCTACTTTTATCCATAACTCGCCGTTCTCTACAGACGTTCCAGTTCAGACCAAGTCCCGAACACTGTGTGTGCAGGTGCGCCTCCCATCCCTCACGCTCACTGTAACATCTACATCCCTCCTGGACAGTGTATCCGCCGACGAACTGTAGGGAGTGATGTAACAGACGGACCTCTCTGTTCTTGATTGTCGGTGATGTAGATGTCCTCAGTGCTCTTTGGGGTTCATCTCGCACTTGTCAGAGAGGCGACGTATTGGAATCGGTAACAGATACCTTGAACTTGGTAATTCTGAACTCAGATGAACCATCGCCTTCGCCACAAACTCAAGCACGTGAATCGATCTGGCTCTTTGCAGCCCATCACTTGCAACCGCCCTACAATGTGTTCTAGATGACCTTTATGTAAGCGACCATTACTTCACTATGTTCATTGATGGACTTGTTCATGAGTTCGCTCGACCCCCTCGAGTGTACTACGTGCTGACTGGTCGAAATTTCAAGCGAAAGTCAGTCTGTCAGAGGGCGCCTTTAACCGTGGACGAAATGGCAGCACATTTTAACAGCGCTGTTCCACAAGCTGCGAATATTGCATATTCCAAGTCGACCTGTAAACCGCGACATCCCAAAGCCCCGTGGTGGAAACCGGACTGCTTAAGGGCGGTCAATGCCACAGAGGCATTGGCGCGCCTGAAGCACCATTTAACCGTGGATAATCTAACTGATTACAAGAGGTACAGAGCGACGAAGAAAACCGTTCTAGAAAGCAGAAAGTTACCGTGGGAAGCAAACGTCTCCTTCAATTGACAAACCGTCAAGGAGGAAGGTGCATCAAATCAAGGGATATACCAAAACTCAGTGCCAGGTCTTAGGAATGGTGAGATTACATCCCAAGACGCAAATGTAGAGAAACTTGCCGCTCATTATGAAAACAAGTCGAGTTCAGCGAACTATGCTCCAGATTTTCTTTTCCTCGAAGAGAATGGAAAACCGCACTCTGTATTTTTTCGATTACAGCACCTGAAGATTGCAATACCCCATTCTGCATATGCGAAATGCGCTCTGCTTTGGTGCTTGCAAAACTGACCCAGATCCAGATGAAATCCATAATCTAATGCTACATCTTCCTGAAACGGCCGTGCAATTTCTCCTCCGGCTCTTCAATCGTATCTGGTGAGAGCACTCCTTCCCTGCTATATGACGTGAAGCCATTGTCCCAGTTCTTAGCGATGGGAAAGATCGTTCATTGCCATCAAGCTATTAACCCATTTCTCTCAAGCTGTGTGTACAAAGTGCTGGAACGCATGGTGAATCGGCGATTGGTCTGGAGCTTGGATTGTAGACGTCTCTTGATGCCAATCCAAAGTGGATTTAGATGAAACCGGTCAATCTTGGACCACGTCGTTGCGTTGGAAACAGCAATATTGACACCGTTCATCTTGTTATTTGACATATATAAGACCTATGACACCACTTAGAGGTATGGCATTCTGCGAATCCTTCACCCCTGAGGATTTAGGAGGAAACTTTCCTATACCTGCTGAATTTCCTCTCGAACAGATCCTTTCGTGTTCGCTTTGGTGACACTTTCTAGTTGTCGCCCTGTAGAAAATGGTATCCTTCAAGAATTGGTTCTGAATGTCGCACTGTTTGCCATCGCCATAATTGGTATTGCGTCGACTGTGCGAGAACCTGTTTAAGCATCATGGTTTGTGGACGATTTTGCCATATTTTGTTTGTCCAGCAGCACCAGTGTGATCCCAAGGTAACTTCAACTGGTGCTCAATGAGCTTCAGAAATGGAGTATGTCGAGAACTTTTAACTTCTACTAAATCTACTGGTGTGTATTTCTGCAGGATATATCATCTGCATAGTAATCCAGCCCTTTTCTTGGGAGGAAATAAGCTTCCATTCGGAGAAT
Organism: Gryllus bimaculatus; assembly: GCA_017312745.1. Classification (NCBI taxonomy): domain Eukaryota; kingdom Metazoa; phylum Arthropoda; class Insecta; order Orthoptera; family Gryllidae; genus Gryllus; species Gryllus bimaculatus. The sequence goes on from BOPP01000003.1 coordinate 19,860,558, forward strand.
CTGCCAGGTTTCTAGGAATAGTGTGTGACAAATCCTTCACATGGCATGCTCGTATCTGCAGACTACATACCAGATGTGCACAGCGGGGCAAACAGTGACACAATACCACTTTTAAACTAAATATTATAAAGGATTCCGTTAATCCCTATTCACTTCAAGTAATTTTGAATATTTCTTCCGCGTTTTCAGTGGCATTTTCAATAGCTCAAAGAGTTGGAAATCGGAGGGGGCTAAATTCGAACTGTGGTAGATGGGGAAGCGCAACCAATTTTTGTCAGTGCTTCTCTTGTATTGGGTATGCTTATGTTATTGTGCTAGAGCAAGCTTTGTGCACAATTCTTCTGGAATTGAACCTGCGGGAAATGCATCTTTTAAAAGAGTGATCAGCAGGGCTCAGATTTTGATGACTTCTTTTAAAATGACTTGTAAAAACTTATCAGACAAAAATGACCTTAAAAGCTCAAAAACAAAGGGGAAAATAACTTTTTTTTTTTTTTTTCAAAATACTCAAACATTTGTATGAAAATGTTTAACTTGATCAATGAATTTCGCAATTTTAAATAAAAATTATATGCAATTGTGTTTGATATAGTCTTCATTTTAAGGGTCTTTCATTTTAATGTAATCCTTATCTCCATCTTCCGACCGTTGGTTTTGAAAGGTCATGAACTTGATGACACCCTAAAAAAAATTTAGTGAGTCATTGTAAATTCATGAAACATTCATTAACAAAAAACGAAAAGGGAAAATGCATAAAAATGGCACAAAGGTTAAAAGACCTAAATATTTAAAATGACAATATTGACCCAATAACTACACATTTTTATTACCTTTATGTTCTTATAAACATTCATTTACAAGTTAGCTACGTCTACAACGCACCAATGAAAAGATGGCGTGTCATCAGAATCCGAGAATCCTGGAAATCAGAATTTCAGTACTTGTCGCTGTGGCGGGATGCTTGGAGCGCTGCAAATAATTAAGATCATATTCTTCACTTTTGGAAGCTCTAATTCATTTACACAACATCCATCAGTACTCCTGGCATCAGCAGGAGTGCCATACACTGCACACAAGCGTTTGTGGATGTTCACAACAGTTTCATCAAGTTGGAACAGCCTACGACCTCTATCACATGCATCAAACTGGGATCGACATATAACACTATACCTTCTTATTTTATTATTATATGTGGACATGCAACTCTACAGAGCCGGGATTCCTGGAAGTTCTGCTGAATTATCCTGTTATAAAAAAGTTGATTGCAACTTCTACAAATTATAAACCTTTTTACATTGTTTGATAATAAAGAATTGACATTTATTCTGCAGATCTACATTTGGTTTACTATTGCTCTTTGAGCTCATTAATGATTTATCTTTAATTTGTATAGTCACAAATTCCATACGGTATTTCTTGTGTACATGTTCGTAAGCTATGGAAAGATCTTCCACGCTGGTTCTCAAGAGATCTTCCATCCGGATGCCATCAATGTGATGTCCTCCAGATGCTCCTTGTATCGTCGTAAATTCTGGCAGCTGGAGAATTTTTGTAACGTTCCCCGGAAATTCTGTTTGATAATAATATACTCTAATTAATTAATGCAGTCCGCGAATGTGACTTTCCCTTCCTTTGCCTCAGATGAAGCTTCTACTGGAGACTGCCTACTTGCACCGGCAATGGTGTAACTGTTAGCACATCGGATTGTTATACCCAAGTTCGCGGGTTCAAACCCGATCGAAGCTGCGGATTTTTTAAGGGCGAAAAAATCTGTGTGGACGTCCTGCACATTCTAAAGTAATGTTCTGAAAATAGCTTCATAGTGGATCTCAACCAGGAATGGCTGTCCCTGAACTGTACCTCAAAGCCTTACAGGCCAGTCATTGACTGATGACTTTGACATCATTGACTGATCATCTGATGGAGTAAGAGCTTACACAGAGCTAATTCTCCAAAAAAATTTAACTCATGGTTTCCAGAAGGGCTCTTTTTTAGAATATGGCATAAGAAACAAAACCTGCGATCCACCTGCCCCTAAATGATCCCCTCATATTCCGTACACATTGCCTGATGTTTCATGCATGTTCCTTGCGTATTTCTTTGCATGTTCCCCACATTTTTCACGTTTCTTCACCTCCTGCTCCTGTCATACACCCCACACTTGTACCACTGTATGTTTTTCATGTTTCCCATGTCATGCCCTACAAGTTTTCTCCCGTGTCCTCATATCATCTCCCTACATATTCACATTCTTCTTCACATTCTTCCAAATGTTCAACACATATTCTTCCATATGTTGCTGCATATGTTAATTCGGAAATTCAAAACCTCAATTTAAGTTGTTTTCTAATCACAAAATATGTACATTCACATTAGGTGGTAAAAAGTGCAGTGGCTTTCTGAGCAGATGAAACGAGTTGTGAATAGCTCAGGGTACCAAGAAGAGTGGAAAAAAGCAATAGAGGCTGTAGGATGCATTGTTTCCAAGTTATGCAGGATAGCTATGTGTATTACAAGTTGCAATTGTATGTTACAAGTTGCAAATTACCCACCTATGTCATAATCTGTACGCTTTTAAATTTTAGTCTGAAATTTCTTTGATGCAGAACTTTGGAGTCATTCCCTACTCAGCAGGAGTGCACTTCATGGTTGATGGTTTTCTTCTAAATTGTAGAAAACTTTCATCTCATCTGAGGGGATTATATTTAGAGGGATTGTTACAATAAAACTTTCATTTTTCAATTTCCTCCTAGTTGTTAATATTATCTTAGAAACTGTATTCTTAAAATTGTAAAATTTTCTAAAATTCAATAAAATGTTTGGTGTAAGAAAGATAAATATTTTAATTAGACCTTGAGATTTTATAATTAATCTTCTCAGAAGATTTTTCTATATATTCAGTGGTAATGAATATTGGTATTCATGAAGTGTTATTTTGTTAACAGGTCATTGTGTCAGAATTCAATGAAACGGAACTGAATTTTGGAACAGTTGGTAGTGCTAGTCAAAGAGAAGCACATTTTCAATTATTCAACTATAATCCGGTGCCAATCAATATTGAAGATTGGGGTACAAATTTTACTGGAGCTGTGGTAGAACTTCTTGGGGTGGCAGAAGGAAATGAATCTACTGTTGAGAGTCACCAAAATTTCAGCAATATGAACATGAGTGTAAGTGTTGTGCAAGTATTTAATATTTAAGAAATTCACCTTGTATTTATTTTTCACCATCCATGCATATGATCGTTGTTTTCAGCATGAACAAACACTAATTTATTATACAGAGAATGATTGTAAGGTGAAATGACATAATGAAACTGTAATTTTACCTATAGATACAGCACTATCACACCACTCATTTCTACAAGGCATTACAAGAAAGTAATACGACAAATCACATTAAATCCGAGCAGGTTGAATTACATTCTACTAGTAAAATGTGGTGTCACCAACGCTGAAAATGTGTTTCAAAAATAGTTTCATATGTTGAAAATTTCCTTCATACTTCATTTCTTTCTTGCACAGCTTTATTCTTCGTTCTTTCTGTATCTGGCATTGGACTTGCCAATGAATCATAGTAGCTGATAATGTTATACCCACATTGCACTAATGCTAAATGCAAAAATGCAGATCTTTTCCAGTTAGTTCCAAATATTATGTCACAACATCTTTTAAAACTACATTTAATTCTCCTCGAATTTCCTTAACACTTCCATATTTTTCTCCCCTAATTTTTGAAGAGATTAAAATTTTACAAACTCAGTCTTAATTTATGTTCTTTTGTACTCTGCAATTGCTCTTTTAATTGTTTTGTATGTGAATCTAGCATTGCATGTGAATCTAACATTAAAAGGTGACTGTTTTGTATATTTATGTGAATAAGGTGTTAGTGAAGTTTAATAAGAGTATGTTGTGGGTCACATTCATTTGAAAATTGGTATTTGCACACTTAACGGGAACTTAAGAAAGAACAGAAAAGTGTGAAGTTGAACGAAAGAAAATTCTGTAAGTTCTGAGGCAATACTGTTTGTATGTTTTCATTTTTTTTTTTTTTTTTTTTTTTTTTTTTTTTTTTTTTTTTTTTTTTTTTTTTTTTTTTTTTAATACAATTATTTGAATCTAAATTGATATCAAACTGAAGTGTTATTTACTTGGTAATTCAATTGTTTACTTGAAGATGTCAACATCAGTTGCCAAAGTCGTGAAAGAAAGTGATTGCTTATTAAGTTAAAAATGACTTTGGATACTGGTGTTTAATCAATGCCTCCTACATAAATCGATTTAGGAAGCATTGGTTTCAATTCCAGTATTATCACTAAGATTGCTGTGTAAAAACATGAAAAAACATGTTTTTGGAAATTTATTTGAATCTTCTAGCCGGTTCCGAAAACAAATTGCCAGTTCCTTATCAGGAGACCAAGACACGTCGAATGATACCTCATGTGTCTCGATGGGTGCATGGGAAGTGGTCTAGCCATGGAAGACGGAATCGCACTTGTATGTCCACTCGAGAGTTTTACTCGAATACTTTATAGGGATGTATTCAAGAGGTTTGATACAACACAGTGAAAACTAACTAGAATAAGAAAGTAAAAGGCTCTGAGTCATCAAAAAAACTTAACAAGAGAAATTTTTTCACCATGTGAAACATTTAAACTTTTATAAAATCAGGAAACTTGCTCAAATTTTAATTCAGTTTTATTAACTTTATTGTAACTCAGTTTAGCATCAGTGGCCGTTTATGGCATAGAATTTTACATTAAATGATGTTATGAAACTAATAGTGTTAAAATAGTGCATACTTTCTCACCATTAGTAACTTTTATGTAATAATACTAATTATACAGCAATTTTTCTCTAAGTTAACACATCAGTCCTCTGTCCGTCTGTGAACACTACTACACTTAAACCATACATATGATTTTTTTCAAAAATGGATATTCCCCAGTTGATCAGATCTGACTAAAGGCATTGGAATTTTTAAAAACTTTCTTTAAAAATAGGGAGTACTTTACATGAAGCCCCAGGGACAGTTTCAAAATTTTCTCAAAAATGGCTCCAAATTTTTCTTTACATTTTTTGAAAGCATAGAGTAAAATACACTTATAAAGATGGCATATGACTTTTTCTCTGTTAACTGAATTTTCGAAAATTTTAAAATTTGAATTTTTTCTACGCCTTCCTACAACTATAAAATTGAAGATGAAGATTTTTCCTTCAAATATTGTTTTTTTCGTTTGTAGTTCTTTCATTAAGGTCTTGTACTTAATATTTTTTTAAATTTCCGCAATACTATGTGTAATTTTATAAAATAACAAAAACAAAATTTTCTCGAAAACGACTGGAAATTTTTCTATAAATTTTTGGTAGGGATAATGCTAAATGTACTCAATTAAGTAACAAATTGTATAAAAGACTATGGTACTACAGAATGGTGCATACTTTTCTGTATTAGTTTTGTATTTCCTTTGGTCTCATCTAGCTAATCAAACTTGCCACATACTCTTGCCCACTGCCAACTATCAACACCAAAAGTAGATTTTTTTAAATGTTCTTACTTTTTCCCTTTCCTAGTAGTAGAGCGGAAATGTTATTTTAAAAATATTAAAAAATTGTTCAACCTCATCCTAAATAGCAATTTTCTTTTAAAAATTTCGATCCAATTTTAAGAAAATGGCGCTTAAGAGCTACAGTAAATTCAAATTTTTAAGTACTTTTTCACAGAAAATTTTTGAGTTTTCGAAAAGCTTTATTTGAAGTCATTTGAAGTTTGTTAACTCACAAATACAATAGTGTTTCCAAATTGCTGGAAATATGCATTTTAACAGCATTAGAGATCTTTCAAATATTATATTTGTGAAATTTTTGAAAAATCAAAAAGATTCCCTGAAATTAACTTAACATCATATTAAAGAGTGCAATTAGTACTATTATTTCAAAAATTTTGAAGACTAAAATTGTAGCAGTTTTTGAGAAAATGGCATGTGAGCTTTTCTGAAAATGCATAATTTTGAACTTGCTTTGACAGAAAAAGGTTGAGATTTTGAGAAGCTTTATATGCCATTACTTAAAGCTCATATACTAATAATTATAATAATGTGAGTAAATTGCCTTTATTGTAAATTCTAACAATGTGGAAGACAAGTCAAAACATTTTTTTGTAAATTTTGAAAAAACAGAAGAGTAGAGCAATATGGCATGTTATCTTATAGAGCGCATTTAGCTTAAACTCTACTGAAAGTTTAAAAAAAAAAAGGAGCCAGTTTTGAGAAAATATTATTTTTGTTATTTTCATTTTTTTAGATTGAACATATCGCAAACAATATTGCTTGAAAACTACTAAATGTTGAAAAACTTTACACAACATTAATGAAAGAACTAATTATGGAGAACCAATTTAATTTGAAGGAAAAATCTTCAATTTTGTAGTTGTATGAAGTCGCCGAAAACATTCAAAATTTTGCAATTATCGAAAATTCAGAGTTATTAGTGTAAAGTGCCACCTTTATAAGTGTTATTTACTCTATTCATGCAAGAATTTTAAAGAAAAAATTTGGAGCCGTTTTTGAGATAATTTTGAAAGTGTCCTTGGAGCTTCATGTAAAGTACCCCCAAAAATTAATGAAGGGCGATCGGTCGGTCAGTACATTTTGCCGGTAATAGATTTTTCTGTGTCAAGGACCCACAAAACGGATTCTTTCTTCACGACACATTAGATGATTTTTTTCTTAATTTAGCAACTGGATTAAATCTTATTTGTCCTTGTCAGATGTCGGCAATTCATTTTTTCCTGCCGAAAATCGCCTTTTTTTTTCGTTCCTTCGCCTCTTCCTCCACCTTTCTTTCTCTTTAAATAAAGTATTTAAAGTTGGTAATTTAATATACCTATTTATCTTCAAAAGTCATATTTGAGATTCAAAATGTATTTCAAATACAGGTATTAATACAGGTATTAGTTACTTCCCAACCCTGTGCATCAGAATATTTTTCGTGCCTTAGCTATACCAAAGGAATAACATGAATATCAGCAATTTAATTTTATTTCTGAATGTAAGATTGTAAGACCTAGAGCATACATTTTGGAGATATCTGCAGCTTTTGGTACTTTGTTACTACAGTGTGCTCTTCTGAACCGCATTGAGATATGGACTATCCAGGTTATTTTTTTTTATTCATTTGCATGGAATATAATTGCTGATAATGTCAAAACCTTAGTGATTTTAGTATATTAAGTTTCTCACTGGGTCATGCAGTTGTTGTTTTTTTATGCTCTCACATATAGTACACATGAATTAGAGAGATTGTTGAAATTACATGCTGTCATGAAAAGGCCTGATAATTTAAAAAAACTTAATGAATACATTTTTTCCACAATACATGTCAAAGATGTTAATACATGCTCTTGCTTACTATTATTGTTTTACTTGTTCATACTAAACAAACACATTATATTGGAAATTTTTTTTAAAGTATTACTAAAATAATGCCATTTTTAACCAAATCAGTGAATGAAATTTATTTTGCTCTTCAGACTGTGTTGGAGCCCAACTGGTATGCTGTTCTCAAAGTAATGGTTACTGCTCCAGATATAGAAGAAGAGCTGAACGGTGATGTGTATATAAAAACTAGGTATGAAACCATCAGGATACCTGTTCGAATGAGGGTTGCTCATGGTAGATTAGAGGTCTTGCCTGATCCTCTAATTCTGGATAATTGCTTTCCTGTAAGTGTACTCCAGCTTTCATTAAAGGCAGAGTTTACTTTCATTCATATTTCTTGACATATTTTTATTCTACAGGGAAAACTCTGTAAACAAACTCTACAAGTTCGTTCTTTGTTCAGTCGAGCTATGACTGTAACATCAATTACTAGTGTTCCACATGATCCTCGTGTCAGTTATTGGTTAGCCAACACTAGCTCTGAAGTAATTCCCTTGGCAACAAGTACAATTGGAGAGGTGATGTTTGATCCTGCATCAAGTTGTGGTAATCATTGTTATCTGGGTGTCGACACAAACTCAACAGGTGAGAGCATGTGATTGGACGTTCCTTCATACTTTAATAGTTAATCTAGGTAAAATGTAGTGAGCATACTACATAAATAGGACATCAATAAGATTTGGTGTGATATTGTTACGTGAACTTAAAATTTGGACTAATGACATTTTTTTTCTTTTTTACCTTGCGTACATATTATGAACTGCAATTCAAATGAATCTCTCAAAAGAGATTCACTTAATCTCTTTTGAAGAAATACCTTTATTTAGAAACATAAGGAGAAATGCTATGCAGTGTTGCCATTTCTGTTTATATTGAATGTAACAGTACCTTAGTTCTGTCATTTATTTTTCCCCACCCAATTAAAATATGTAAAATGTAAGCGAGTGTTATCTTTAGTATTGTTTGCTGAGTGTGCGCCCTTTTTTGCCTGAAAATAGTTATTTGAACAATCATTGTGTGTTTCAATATTGTAGATAATTTGAACTACCTTTCCGTAAAATGAAATGACTTGCCTTTTTCTCACCGAATACTTTTGAGATTGCCATGTTTGAATAGCAGAAAGAGTTTTAGTGGGATTTCATTGATTAGATGGCTTTAGATTCCAACTACTGTGTGTGAATCTTAAGTATGCACTTCTGAAGTTAACACCTACGTTAAAGCTATGTGTTTTACAAACGCTTTGTGGGGGTAAAATCAAAGTATTTGTTAAAGTCTGTATGTTGGTGAAAATGGGAATAAAAATTGCGATCATCATCATTTTCTCTTCCACTATCACAACCATCACTATTACTTTTCAGAAGAAGAAAAAAATTAAGAGCAAACTAATGAATAATTCCAATGAACTATTTTGTTAAATTGACAGCTTGAAATATAACCCGTATACCATCAAACACTGAAATTGTGTTTAAGAGTTTTTAAATAAATTTGTTGTTAGTCCAAATCATTAACAAAGGAATTATTAGTGTAAAAGTTTTGTTTACAATGTGTGGAAAAACTAATACATTCATCCCTGCTGTGACTGCTTACAGCTGGCAGTCAGTGGTTGCAGTTACTGGAGCTTCCACCCCATGTTCATGATATTGATCTCTCCTTACTCTCGGCACGATACACAAGCTATGTGCGCCTGGCCGGGGATAAGGGCTTTCCTGTGTGGCAGAACATAAGTCTTCAATTGCACACAACTGAAGTGCGAAGACACATGTTTTGGGCCAAAGTTATGATGACATGGCCATTGCTTACACTGAATGTAGCACTCTCACCAGGCAATACCAGTGTTTTGACTTTTCCCCTCACACAGATTGGCAACACAACTTACAAAGACTTGGTGATTCACAATCCTTCTTCCAAGCCCTTGACGTTGCAACTGGTGATGGACTGGGCTTATCCGGTGGCAGAACGCCTTCTCCATGATCTGCCTGATGGGTATGTGTTATTGCCAGAGATGTGTATGGGTTTTTATGCAGTAGGTCGTAGTTCCCAAAATAGGTAATAATTGCCTTTTGGAGGGTTATTAAATAATATGGTGGTTCCTCTGGAATTGTATGTATTAAAATGGATAATAGTGGCAATGAAAGAGTAAAGAAGGAAATAACGATTTAAAGCCTCTCACTGATTTTTTATTTGTTATTAATGAAAGATTCAAATGATAGTGATTATTTTTTCTTAAAAACACGTATAACTTACCATGAAATGTTCATTATTGAAGTTTTATAGTAGTGTAATATATTATTTATTGAACAGGCAGATTCAGCTGATTTTGTTCAATTACTATTGAGGAGTTGAATGCAAGAATGGCCTCACCTGGGTTAATTTCTTGTTTCAGTGGTAATATGGTAATTTTCCACTTTTCTTGATTTATTAGAAACATGATTTATTTTTCGAGAAGTAAACATTGCATATTAGTTTATACAAAATCACTTTATTTTGTGCATATTTTTCTATTTTTAATCACAATTGCGTGCATATTTTCATGATTTTGAGTGCACATAAATCTGCTCTCTCATGACAATGAGCAAAGAGGAAGGAATTTATCCTGTAAACTCATTTTTAATCCAATTCAATGCAATATCATTTCCTTATATAATGTATGTATAAAGTAGAATGTATTGATTTTGTCTTTTAATTCTTAAACGTACGTCAAAAAGAATAATTTTAAATTTGGCATCAAAACACCACCTTCAATTAAAATATAGAAAGAATCAAATTTATGGAAGAACAGTTTAAGGATACTGTTACTTTTATTGTCATATTTACCTAAGGGATTTGCTTTCTTTAAGTCTAGTTGTTGCAACATAATCTTATGTAATTAACAAAATAAATGTACTGAATGTTGAATAATCTACCATTGACGGGATAAGGTCAAATTTGCTTGTGGTAACTTTAAATTAAATTATCTCTAAACTAGAAACCTATTAAAAGAGATAATCTAGTGACCTATATATTTGTCTTGTGTAGGTGAGAACAAAAACTGTGGTAAGCAGTGGAATGCTAATATAAGTTCATTATAACTTTACCTAAAGTTATTGTACATTTTTGCTGATCTCAACAGAATGCGTTATGTTAAGGTTTTGTGATATTGGCATCCACTTCCTTTTTGAAGCCATTTCAGATTAGAATTTCCAAATAGATTTATCTATATTTATTTGTCTTACCTCTCTCCCTCTCTCTTTCCATACAAATGCAGCCTTGTTCACTAGATGATTAACAACAGTTATGTAATGCTGACAAATCTCATTTTGAAGTACCCAATATGTTAAGTTGATGAACAGTTGACCTTGCCAAATACCGCACAGTTCACATAATTCCTAATCATCTGAAAATTATTTGGTCATTATCAAAAATAAGCTATCATTGGAGACTGCATGTCTTAGAATATTTCACAACATAATTCACAGAGAGAGTGCATGCAAGCTTTCACCTTTCACAGATCCGAGTTATTCTGGACAGGAATCTTACAATTGTGTGAAGTGTATATTGGGGTCTCTTGTTTCATGGTTCTGCTGTATCCCCCAAATTGTACTTGAATGTGTGTTATTTATATAAATTAGTGATTATTTGTAGGTTAAATGTAAATGTTTGGCGACGAGACAAACAATATGTTCTTTGATCCTGCAAAAATGCAGTTACATTATTAACACTGTTCTGTAATGTTCAAGAATGAGTATTTATGACAAATTCCTCTTTGTGGATATAAGGGATGACCTTACCAAATTATGGAGAAAACAATTTTTATGTGAAGGAAAAATCTATCTTCAATTTTGAAGTTGTAGGATGATGCTGAAAAAAATTCAAACTGTTGAAATTTTCAAAAGTTCATTTTCAAAGTTTTTGAAAATCCGATCTTTTTTTATGCACACTATTAAAATTTTCGGAAATTCGTTCAGTTGAAATTTTCGAAAATTCGTTCTGTTGAAATTTTTGAAAATTCACTCTTTAACATTTTTATTTAACAGTGAAAAACAGACCTATGCCATCTATAAGTATTTATCCCTACTCTTTAAAAAATGTAAAGAATACTTTTGGGGCCATTTTTTGAGAAAATTTTGAAAATGACCTGAGCCTTCTTGTAAAATATCCTCAAATGTTAAAGAATGTTTTTCAAAACCGCAACACTTTGAGTCAAAGCAGATCAACTGGGAAATGTTCATTTTGACAAAAAAATCCTACTAATGGTTTAGGTGCTATTGGTTTTCACAGATGTATAGATATTTTGAAAGAAAAAACAATTTTTTGGTATCAAGGGACCCCAAAATGTGTAGTTCTGTTGAAATCTCAAAATTGATTTTCCAGTTCATGTTTTACTCCGTATGTACCTATGTATACTTGAAAGTAAAGAGAGAATATACGAAACTAATTTGAAACAGGCACATGTAATGTACAAAAAAATGTTGGTATGTAAAGCACAGTAAAATCTGTGTAAAACAAAATGCAATAATTCCAGTAACTCTTTGTCCATTGCCTGAGGTTTTTCTTTTATATGATAACTGTAAGTGATGTGAAGAATAAATGTTTAGCAGTTTTTCATTTCTATGAAAGTGTCTAGTAAGGAGATTACTAGACATTGGTTGTTGTAGAAAAATTACACATTTTGACAAAGTTTTATATTGCCTCTTTTGTTTCTTTCTTTTCCTCATTTTTGGTCTTTTTTTTATATAAATTCCTTTTTTTTTTTTATCCAAATGCATAATTTCAAATGCCTTGGTTATGAATTAACATTTATTTCATTGTCAGTTTTGTTAATCCAAATAGTTGTTTACCAGTAACAAATTTCCATTTTTCTTGTGTGGACTGGAAATGTTATTTGGTTTGGCATTTCACATTCTGTATCTTTGAAGCCTCACGAAGCTTGCTTTCCTCACATGTCCGAGCACAAATAAATAAACATCAGTTAGTGGAACTTGGGTGAGCTAGGCTCCTACTTAACCAAATTACTTGGAGCAAGACAATAACCCTGACTAACCCTTCAATGAGATCTTCATGTGTTCAAATATATAATTTGGAGTTTGTTTTGCCTTTTTTTCCTGTTTATTTTTGATTGTTTGAATAACTATTTAATGCCTTTTGTCTAGTCATCCCATATCTAAAGATTTCATATGAGTTTCAGAAAGCTGAATATGAGCCTTTCAGTTTTATTCAAAATCTAATTTCATTGCTGCTTCATAAGTACATGATCTGGAAAGATTTGTGTTGTGATGGTTTGGTTTGTTTCCTTTTAATATATATAAAATTTTCCACTCACCGGCCTTTGATTTTCTTAGAAAAAGTTCCTCAAATATTCCATTCTGCATTGGACAGTTTTTTTCAATGCTATTTATTTATTATATGCAACAGAAAACTGTTGAACAATGCTATTTACAACTATTAAAGAATTCAAACATTGTATGTTTCAGATTGACAAGATGCCATGAGTGTCACAATTCTCCTTCTCGGGAATTTACTTTAGAAGAAGGGTCATTAGTGGGCTCGTATATTGAAAAGCTATTGGGAGTGCTACCCCATACAAATAGTTTGGCCCTGGTGTTGCAACCTGGAGAAGTAGCTACAACCCGTCTAGGATTTTCTCCTCATAAGACAGGCTTGAGTTCAGCTGTTTTATTAATTAGGTAATTAGTTTTAATAGAAAGAAATGTCACAAAAAATAATGCAATATTTTACTTAGTGATAAATGAAAAATATTTTATCTGTGTATATCCATGCATGGAAGGTGTCATCCTTGTGAATTTTATTAGTGTTTTGTACTTCTTGTTACTTGTGAATGTATTTATTTGTTGTAGATTAATATTGAAGTTTAGATTTGTGTTGTTTTTAGTGAATTAGTGTTACATCTTGCTATATCTCTTGAATGCATTCATTCAGAAATCTATTATGTTGATTTAACAGTATATTTCTTTGATTTCACGACAATTAACTACAATTATGAATAGTAGGAAATAATTCAGGTCTTTTTCATTCTGTGGAAAGTTGTTGGCTCTTGGCACTTGGTTTTTATATTAACTCAAATATGGTATTAGATTTATGTTAAATATTTGATTTTATTGTCTTCTCTCTTTTTAGGAATAATTTAACAATTCTTGAAATTGTAAGATTGTCTGGAAGAGCTGCTCATGCACAATTCAAATTTGGAAATCGAAAACCTGGTTCTGAAGCCCCTTTAATGTTTGAACTTGCAGAAAAGCACTTGAAGGATTGTGAAAGTAAGTGAAATACATGTGAACTGCTTCGACATATTCTTAGATGGGTTTGCAAAATAGTACTGTTAAGTTTATTTAGTCTCCCCTTAATTGTAATTGTAACTTTATTGTTTTCTTTCAGGAGAGAAAAATAGAAAATTTCCTGTGCCAAATTTAACAGTTAAAAGATCATTCACAGCAAGAAACACTGGTGATCTGAATATATTCGTTAGTGGTTTTAATATCAATGGCTTACCATGTGAGGGGTATGGTTTTCGTGTTTTAAATTGTGTGCCGTTTCAACTCCCTCCAAATGGAACCAGAAAAATTGATATAGCTTTCACGCCAGATTTCACATTAGCTCGTATTCAACGGTCACTCTCTATAGAAACCAGTTTAGGGATCAGTGTAAATTATTCCCTTATTACAACATTGCCACCATACTTCCTAGCTTCTTGTTCTAGTGTACTGGGGCGACCAAGTTGGGAACCTCTTCTATATTACTCTGCCATCAGTTTCATGACTTTTATTTTGTTCTGTGTCCTGGCTGCAGCATTTTTAGAATCGGATCGAATACTTAAATGTGCTTTTGTGGCTGTTGCAAAAGACAAGGCTCTCAGAGCTGCATCAGAAACAAAAACCTCTCCTAATTTTCAAAAAAATTGTGATATGAAAATAAATTGTGTTAAAACAGAAGTGTTGCCGGATTCTACTGGGAATGATACTGTATCTCATCATAATGAGAAACGACATCGTGACTGTAGTAATATAAAAAATGTTCAAAACAATATATGTCCTAAAAATTGTTGGAGTAACTTCGAAGAACGAAGTGTGGTTGAAACAGAAAGTAAAGAGAAACCTGCAGTAATCAAATTTGATGATACTGAAGCAGGGTATTCTAGCAACTCAACTCCTTTAATGTCTGTAAAAAATAAAAAGAAATTATCAAAGAAGAACAGTGGCAATAGTGAACACACTACACCAACAGATTCAATTCAAGAAAATCATTCAAAGAAAGGGTGGAGTTGCTTTTTATCTAGAACCACCTCATCTCAGCAAAATAAAACCAAAGTAGGTGTAATTGATAATAAAGCAACCAGTAAAAATACTCAAGAAATAGAAATCTCTAATAAAAAGGTACTGGAAAATCCCAAGGAAAATAAGAGAGCAAATCAAAGTCATAAAAAGTGTGTGAGAACAGTCTCTGAACCTGTCATTTGTTCTGAAGAAGAAACATCATCCACAACAACAGAAAGCTCTAATAATGATGAAATAGAAAAGGTATGTATGTGTTTGGAGAAGTTCTTTAAATGTGAGATCCAGTGTATTGCATTTTTTCAGGCCCATTTTCTGATATATTTATTTCTCATGTATTTTATGTGTAACTTGGATAAACGTATAGTTATGTGTGAATGTAGACATTTTTGTTATTTATTTTATAAATATTTTTTTTATTTTAGGAGCGAGAGAATTTGAACTCTAATAGAGAAAACAAAGCAGCTTTAAAGAAAGACAAAGAAAAGGAAATGGACTATAAGGACAATTATGAAGGAGATTGTGATGATGATGAATATGAGCAAGAAGGACAGAAAAAGAAAGATTATGGTAACCATTGGAAACCTAATACAAAATCTTCATGTAACAAAACAATGTCTGAGACACCAGTCAAAGTTACCAATAGTGAGGTTTCCAAATCTGCTAGCTTAGAACTACCTTACAAGTTGAAAACATCGAAACCTGTTAGTCGAGAACGTAAGGAGAAAAATGTACTTAAAAAACGAACTTCCGAGAAGAATGGAACGTTAAAGAGTAAGTAAATTTATTTTCCAGAAACAGAACAAGTGTTAATTGTGTGTAATTTAAAATTGAATATATAGTAATTTTCTTAAAAGAAAACCAGAAAAATGTCTCAAAATTGAGATATGTCTTTCTTGTGTAATATTGTGACTGTATGCAATGCAAGCTATCTGTCAAGGAATATTATATAATAACATCAAATGCCGTTTTTAAAGAAGTGTTGTGAATTGCTTAAGACACGATTATAATACTGAATAAATCTTTATTCAAAATTTCTTTCAAACATCAATTTCATTGTTCTTTATTTTAATTTCAAATTCTTTAGGCACATTAAAAGTTACCATTTTTAATTTTTTGAACAAATAAACAAGTTTCGTTAACAACTTCCCCTCTTAATATGGAAAAGTAGATAGGGAAGAGGGTGGAATTTAACATGCGAGCGTTCTTGCATGGTTTCGATTATTATTATTATTATTATTATTATTATTATTATTATTATTATTATTATTATAATTATTATTATTATCATTATCATTATTATCATTATTATTATTAAACAAGTTTCTTACAGTTCTAATGATTTTCTTGTACTCTAAACGTAAATGATTTTTTTATTTCACCAGACATGATGAAAAGTCTCTTCTAAAAAACACTATTCTTCTGTTTTCATTGTTGACAGACTTCCAAGATTTTCTCTGCCTTCCCCGACAATATTTGATATTCTGTCAGCATGCATTTTCATTTCACAGCTATACCATTAGAGTTGTTTGGATTCTACATTTTCAATTTCTTGTCTCTATCAGTATTATTTGCCTAATATCTTCTTTAATAATGTGATTGTCATTAGATCCATCTGCCCTAAGTCATTCCAAGATATTTAAATCCCTTTTCTACTGGAAATACACCCATTTCTGTTTTTAGATCATTCCCAGATTTCCCTACAACCATGTATCGTGACTTTTCATCATTTATTGCAAGTCCCCCATTTTTTATATTTTTCTGTTCATTTCTTTAACATTTATTCAATATCATCCTGAGCTGCAGACAAAAGTTTTTAATCAACAGCTAAAAAGGGATTATAAATCTTGTTTCTGACAGTCACTCCCATATTTCTACATTTTTTGGACCATTCCGTTAGTTTCCTCAGTAAAAATCTTAAACAAAGTTGGTGAAAGAGGACATACTTGTCTAAGACCTTTATTTACTGAAACACCTTCTGATACTTCATTTACTTCTTAACACAACTCTTACCGTAAATTCTCGGCTATCCGGGAGACGCCGCGTCGTTGGCTGGGGTACCGACGTTTCGCCTTACATTTATGGATTCAAGCCGCGGAAGCTCACGTGTTCAACTCTTACTGTTAATTTAACTGTGATTTCTGTGATCTTTACTTTCTTGCTACTGCGGTAGCGAGAAAGTTATATCATGCTCAAAAAAACAGCAAATGTTTGGCTGAAGAACTCTTATTGCAAGGCCCTGATAACGAAAATGTGAACAAATCTAGTTGCTACATTTAGAAAAAAATTGTCTAACATGTAATGTCGCCAGAATTCATGTTTTGTGGGTCCTTCATACCAAAAAATCAATTAGCTGAAAAACGTGTGTGAACAACACTAGCAGCTACTCCGTTCAGCAGATTTTTTCCAAAATTAATATTCCTCAATTGATCTGGCCCCTTGAACTTGATACCAATATTTTAATTTTGGGGGGTGCTTTACATGAAGTCCCTGGGACAGTTTCAAAATTTTCAAAAAAATGGCCCGAACGTTTCTGATTAAACTTTGATTTTGGATAGTGTGAAGAACATTTAGGAGAATGGCGCAAGTGTCATGTTAGTTAAAAACCCTAATTTTTGGAAAATTGAAAAAAACAATATTTTTTTGGCATCTTCCTTCAATTACAATTATAAATATAAAATTTTTTTCTTAATGAATTGTGTTCATAAAAAATTATCTAAAAATAATGTTATATTCAGTTCAATTTTTCAAAAATGTATTTTTCAAATTTTTATGTTTAACATAACAATTTTTCGCAGTTCAGCAAAATGTCGCAGTTCCAAAATATCACAAGTTCCTTTAAATTGATTGAGGATAACAATTTTTTAAAGAAATAGGCTGTACGAATTTGGTGCTCGCTTTTGCAATTTTCGATAACTTAGGAATTTCAACAAAGATGATGAGATAGCACCATTCTTGTAAGTGTTCTAAATGCTATACAAGGACATAGTTTAAAGTATTGAAGCAATATTTGAGAAAATTGTGAGGCCTTACATATACAACCCCTAAAAACCAGCAGGTGGGCAGACATTTTGCTGCCAATCGATTTTTCAGTATTAAGGACTGACAAAACGGATTCTGACTACACAATGTTTAGTAACTAGATTAACCATCTTTTTGTTATCAGGGCCCAACAATAAGAGATTTTCTGCTGAAAAACTGTTGATTTTTGTGAAACGATTAAAATACTTTCTCGTTACTACTCCATACTACTACTACTACATAAGTAATCAATTTGTGTTTAAATTTTAATGTTGTGCAGTTTTTTCAATATTCTAGCAAGAAAATTGAAGTTTAGTACATAATATTTCAAAGTAACATTATTTTTAAATGTATAATTTCAAACTCGTAGCTCTCACCATTTCTGAAAAAAGTAAGGATAAAATTGATGATTTTTGCAAAAAGTAGTGCATTTTATAACCCACAGAAAAGTACCTTTTAGAATTTTTGCAAAACCTAGCTCATTAGAAAAAACACGTTTTGAAGCCTCTAGAAAAGTAGGCAATTTCTAATGTTGGTAATGTGAAAGGTACAGATGAAGTTGGAAGACTGAGCCAAAGCAGCAAGTTACATTTAATATACAAAATTCCATCATTTTAATTGAAAAAGAAGTGTAAAATTGGTGATGCTTGCAAAAAGCCCCAAAATAGTGTATTTTCAACACTTACAGAAAATTACCTTTAAGAAATTATTCCAATCATATCTCATTAGAAAGAGCAAACTTTGAAGCCCTTAGAAATGTAGGCATACAATGGTCATTCATCCTTTTAGAAACTGTTTCAAACATGTAGTATTGGAAAAAGCACTTTTTGAAGCTCTGTAAAAAAGATTAAGAAATTATGAAAAAAATTGAACTTTTTCCTCTTTTTGTTTTAACAGGCATGTACTAAATAGGGGAGTCAGCAATGAACTTCAATATATTTTTTTCTGATTATTTATTTATTGAATTGGCTTGTTAGGTTTTTAAAACTAATGTGAATTTGCTGCTGTATCCTCCTATTACCAGCCCTGTTCATAAACACATTGCAAACTCATTTTAGTATCTGTTGATGTAGAAAACAGTTGACGTGCATTTCGAACAACATAGTGAATATTGAAGAAAAAAGGACGGGGCCATCTGAGTCCTCGTGTAAATGTCCACAAATACAGAAAATATTACAAATAATATATAAGGCCATGACGCTTATCAAAAACTAAAAATATTTTAACTCAAATGTGCAGAAAATTATTGTGAAGTATTGCCAAATACATGTAACATTAGTTCTTAAATATATAAAATTTATTCTGGATTCAGCCATTGGTCTCCACCGTCGATTAGTTCCTCAGTAGTAGAGTGGTATTGGTATGAAACTAGTAAAGCCACTTAATAGGATGAGGAGAAACTCTATTTCTGAAAATGGATTTCTGTGCTTTTGAAATTTGTCCAAATGTGCTTGAAAATTTTGGAAGAAAGGTGACATTATTAATGTTAACATTGAAAGGTTTTATTTGCACTTGATCTAGTGTAACACACTGGGTATCAATAAAGAGCAAAATATTTCATTTTCAGCTTCTGGGCCTGTCAGTGGTTCAGGAAATAGCAGTAGTAGCAGCAGCAGTGCCAGTAGTACAGTTCGTGTCTCTCCACCTTTACGTACTTCTGGAAGTTGCTGGGGTGAACACAGAGCATCATTTAGTGATGTTGTGGCTCGTAGTGACTCTACTCTCTACTCTAGCATTGTTGCTCCTCGAAAACGGCAACAACCATCATCTCCCACTTCCCTTCCCACAGTTTTCTCTGAAAACAACACACGAATAAAGTCTTCAGAAGTGATTCCTACGCCTGTGTCATCTAGTAGTGGATTGGGTAAGTTTATCATTTAGTTCCCAAGCTCTACATTTTCCAGCAAATTTGTCAGAATGTATCAGAATTTTTATTCTCTTTTAACAGGACCTATTGGTTCCAAGAAACCTTCATCTTCAACGTGGGATTTGTCTGAATCCCAACAATCATTACCCCCATTTCTTCAGCAGCCTCAAGAACAATCCAGTCTCTTTGTTGACGCTTTAACTGAGCCAACTCCAGTTGACATGGTAAATTTAATATAAAGATAATGTGCATTGATGTAAAGATATCTTTTGTCCCAACATCTTCCCTCACTGCCAGTATCAGACATGCCTATGATTTTTGGCCTTTTTGTGAGCTAGTAGGAAATGTTATGCTGCAAAGTGTGTGGGTTAATGGTAGCCCTTTGGCGATCACATGTGTTAGGATGGTGATTAGATGCCATTTGTGTTCATTAAACTTTTCCTTGTTCATTAAAGTAATGGGATCACAAAGGAACTTAAGTTTTTGTTTCAGCAACCCATATAATTGATAGATGAATATAACGTTTCCATGAAGTCGTAGGCTTACGCAGCCAGAGTCATGTGAATGAGCTTGGCTGTCCGGGTGATGCCGCGTTGAAGACTATGTTGCCAGCGTTTCTTGGTCTGGCTCTTTGGTCTGGCCAGCCCTGAGGAAGACCTTGATAAGTTGGTCAAAACGTCTGCGACACAGCCTTCGACATGGCGACACCTGGATAGCCAAGATCATTTACATAATGTTTACATGTAGAATAATTCCAAAATTGTAACATAATACTTCATTTGTTTAAAGTTTAAAGGTATTGTTTTATATCAAGCATTTAAGAAAATATTTTGATTATTGTTAGGACATAATTGTAAACCTATTAATGAACTCATTTTAGCTCATAAAAATCTGAACTCTAATCATATTTAATGCCTGGGAGAAATCATGGTCAGAGATAAAAATGTTGAATCCTTTGAACTCTGGTTATTTTGGGGATTTCTGAATTTATTCTAATGTTGATGATTTTGGAAAACGGTTGGAAAGAAATACATCTTATTGGAATTTTAGGAAGAAGAGCAGTCCAGTGCCCTTCCATATGGTGGAGATGCCATGTGGGAACAGGGCAATTCAATTGTACCTCTCTTGGAGGAGGATAATAGAAAAACTTCTGTTGAATTTAGACGTCAAGATCTTTTTCGAGGTAAGGAAGAGGGAAATCCTGGCTTTTATGTAATTTATTGTCAAATGTAATTATTATTGTTTTATAATTGGGCTTTTAAGACTGTTGAGTATTCCATTTCAAAAAAATTAATGAGGTATTGTGAGATTGTCAAAGATGTAGAAATGAGAAATTTGTTTTCTAGAAAACTGGCCAGGTGTTGATTCTTTGTGGGAGCCATTGTATACTCCTGCAGTGGACAACAGTCAACTCTTTACTCCCAATTTGAGAAATGAGGATATTCGAGGCACTGGGTCAGTTTGGGGATCTCTAATTGGCTCTGTGTGGTCATCATCCACTTGGTCCAATGGACCGGGACCTGTTGCCCCACCCCTGAGTTCTGGTCAAACTCCTATTCTTTCCGGCAGTGGCTCATCTTCTACCTCCACATCTGTTCCAACAACGACTCGAGAGGATGGAAATGGTCCTGAAGAGAACACTTCTGAAATTGATGTAAGTGTTTGGAATACACGTATACATGATGTCAGAAAAATGCATTAATTTTATTTTATAATTATTTAATATAACAATTGAATGAAAATGTTTATTTGAAGTTGTGTATTATTGTATTTTTAAATTTATATTTCTCTTTGTTCCATTAAATTCCCCTCTCAAGACTACTCTCCATAAGAAAATTCTCTGGTTAATCCTTGAAATAAATTGTACTAGAGCAATTTATCTTCTCTTAGAAATATTATTATTATTTATTTATTATTGGTGGCAGAAACAAGCTGTTGTACCCATATCTTACAATATTACTCATAAATATGTTAATTGAATTTTACGTGCTTTGCTGTAAAATTATGAATTGTGTGTTATTTACAGCAAGGACTCGGATTTGATCCGTTTCGCTCTCTGAACACCATTTGGTTCCCATCATCTCCTGACTCGTGGAATCCAGCAGGAAGTAAATGAAACTTGCTTCTCAACCTCTCTGCTACATTTGGAAACTAAAAGTCGCCTTTGTTTACTTCTCCCTTCTTTCCGATTTAGATCACTCAGAACACTTTCTTAGGAATAATAGCAGTGTGCATAATATAAGTCATGATCTTTCAGATGTTTTTTGCAAATTTGTTGGAAGCTGATATGTAGCAAATCTGAATGAAAAACAGTATAGCAATTACAAGCCAGAACAATGTTAATTACATACATTTGAGCGACACAGATAATATGTTGCCTTGTTTGATATAGGGATTGTCTTGCAGTCAAAGTGTAGCTGTGAGAAAATGATATCTTGCAAAAGTATTCTGGTTATTTGTAATATTATTGGTATTCATAGCAAAGTTGTATTGAAAGTGAACATTGGGGACAAATTTACCGCTATGCAAATATTTGCTTTTCAATCCACCGCTACATTAAAATACCTCTCAAACACAAAATTTAACATTCCTTTTAATCTATGACACTATTTATTGCAGACTGGTTTAGACTAGTCATGATGCATAGTCCTTGGGCACAAACTTAATTTCTGTATTATAATGATAAAATATTTTTTCTGGTAAATTTGTCCCTTAAAACAGCCCTCCTTGATGCCAATGAAATGGATTTGTCACAAAAAAACTACAACAAAAAACAAAACAAAAAAAACTTGCTTTCCTTCCCTCTATCCAGACTTAAACAAAGTAATCAGTGAAGACAATTTGGAAAATAGCCAGGCATTCACACTCATCATTCACCATATTCCAAAGAGAATGGAAAAGCAACACTAAGTGGTTGTGCATTATCTGACTTATAATTTATTTTTTTAATTTAATTTTATAACATGAATGTCTTATACCTTGTGATTTAAATGATTTTTGATAACTATTTTATGTTGTGTTCAGTATATTTCTTACAACCAAAGATTGTACAAATTGATTTGTTTTATGAACTTTGACTGCTTATTAAAATACCCTTTTGACTGGCACTTGGTGATTATAGAACCAGTAATGTGACCACGAGGGAAAATTGAAACAATAAAGCAAAGTTTGTATACTCATCTTCCTTCTGTTTTACATAAACTTTATCCTGTTGATTTGTATGTTTCTCAAGGTGCATGATTTTCTACAGTAATTTCACATTCTTATAAAGAATTTTAGGATTACTTGATTTTCAGTGTCATTGATAGTAATTTTGAAAAATGTAAATGAATATAATTATTGAATCTGTTTTGGTCCCTTGATAAAAGAATTGATAATACTGCTTAATATTCTATCTGTCCATTTAATTTCATAATTCTGCTGTTTTATATTAGAATAAATAATTCCATACATTTGTTTTATGCTGCTATATTCTCTACGGATCAATATTGTACTACTATAATAATATTGACAGCCATTTTAATTTGCATTTAAAAAATAGACATGGGTGAAATACGGTGCAATGATACGGTAAGTAAGGTGTATGTGACTAATGTGAGACAGTGTAATGACAATGTTGAATTTCACTGAAGAAAAACAGAGTCTAGAAGATATATTAAGTATAAATAATTTTTTACTTTCTCGTGTATGTACATCTATACAGAGTAATATATGTAGTACATAGAAAGTTGCTGCGGAAAAGATTTCAATAGAAATACACGTTTTACGGTCCTCTGATCCCTATAAAGTCAAGACGTTTGTCCTTCAGTGAACACCACTAGCACCTAAACCAATCATAGGATTTTTTCCAAAATCGATATTCCCCAATTGATCTGGCTGAACTTGAATCAATGCGATTTTGAAAAACATTCTTTAAAATTTTGAGTTACTTTACATAATGCCCCTAACACATTTAGAAACTTTTGCAAAAATGGCTCTAAGTTTTTTTCTTTAAATTTTGGAGAGGAAAGAATTGAGTAAAATACACATAAAGATAGTGTTGGTATGATTTTTACTATTCATTTTCAAAAATTGTAAAAGTGTGAATTTTCTTAGCATCTACCTACAACTAACAAAATTGAAGGTAGAGATTTTTTTTCTTCAAATGAAATTTGTGCTTCATAATTAGTTCTTTTAAGGTCATGTATTTTTTAATTTTTGTAGCTGTCATGCACTATTGCGTGCAAATTCAAAAAATAACAAAAACAATTTTTTTTCAAAAACCGCGCAATTTTATCTGTACACTCTTGATTTAGAGTTGACATAAACGCCATTTTGCTCTATTCTGTTTTTTCAAAATTACAAAAATGTAATTTTTTTTACTAGCCTCTCACATCATTAATATTTACATTAGCTGCAATTTGTTCACATTATTGCATTTACGAATACATGTGCTTTAAATGGTGTCTTAGAGTTTCTCGAGAAGCCAAAAGTTTTCTGTGAAAAAGAGCTCAAAATTCTGCATTTTCAGAAAAGCATAAACGCCATTTTCTTAAAACTGCTTTAAACTTGTTGAACAAGTAGTGCTAATTTCATTGTATAAGATGACTAAAAGTAATATTGCTATATTCTTTTGTTTTATCAAAAATGAACGCAAATGTATTTTTTTGTTTCTCACGCCATTAATATGCACATTTCAAGCAATTTTTAAATACTGTTGCATTTGTGAATTAAAGTGCCTCAAATGGCGTCCAATTTGTTTTTCTAAAACTCAAAAATATTGTGTAAAAAGAGCTTTAAATTTCGAATTTAAAGTGGTGTTTAAACGCCAGTTTTTTTAAAAACTGCTCCAAATTTTTTAATGAAAATTGCCATTTGTGATGTAGTTTTACTGTTCTTTAATATTCTTAGAGTAATATTTTGGTTCTACAATTAGGAAACCAAAAAATTGAGAAAAGTTAAATAAAATATACTTTTGGTGGTGATAGATGTAGCAAGTCCAAATAGGTAGGTGCTTGACAAAGTTCTTTGAGAAGGCTGTATTTGTTAAAAAGTAAAATATGAAATAAAGCAATCAAAGGAAAACTAACCATACAAATGTTGAAAGGAATGGACGAAATAAGGCAGGTAAGACTATTCTTTATTTTGCAGAATTAAAATTTGGCTTGATCTTACAACATAAGTATTGCAATTACTTTATGCTTCAATGTTTCATTGCCTTTGTGGTATAATCTTTCAATATAAATTTCTGTGTAAATTTTTTAAATCTTAGCTCATGGAAAATATGGACTAATCCTGAACCTTTATTAAGCTTAATTTATGATTTCATAGATGTGTTATATTTTCTTCTTCATTGATGAATGCTGAATTCTGATAACTTGTTTCTGAAACCAAACATACAGGTGAACTGGTTATTCCTGGTGATGTTCTCATTGTTCTGTGAGTCACTGATTGATTATGGCTTATAAATTGTTGACAGGCATTTCTTGAAGTAGTTGCTTTTAGATCCAAGCAAGGACATATTTTTTGGAGGTAATTTGGTAGGCAAACTCTCACAGTCTGCCTAAATATGTCCCCAGACAAGCAGTACAAGAAAAAGTTGTTCACATAATTAAGTAAATAAAGAAAGAAACAAAGGCCTCTTATCCATCTTAGAAGCATCATTTTTTTAGCCCTGAAAAAAAGCGACAATGTTTAGAATCTTATCTTTTTTTTTCTCAAGTACATATTAAATAGATTTTATGATATGTGGTAAGAGTGACCTTTTATTTTGTGAGTAGGAAAATTTGTGACACTAGGCTGAGTGGTGCATTGTATTTTTGCCCTTTTTTTCCTTCTTGTCTGATTGGTTATTTTTGCCCGTTATGTCCCTAATTTCCTTTTTTTGCCCTTTGAGTCTAATGTTCTTTTTGGTTATTTTTTATGCTTCCTGTCAGACGAAAGTATTTTGTTTTCTTTGTTGCATTCACAGATTTATCAGAACACTTGAGCATTGTTTCACTTTTATCAATAGTGCTAAAAATTGTACTTTTAGCATGCTAGGCGTGCTCTAAAAGAACTACTTTTTGTAGAGGCTGTCTAAAAAAAGAAAGTTATGTAATAATGTTAAAAATCAATGATGAGATTTCAACAGTATGTTTTGGGAGGTCTCCAATACTGTAACGAAGTTTGTATGAAAGCATCAGTGAGTCTGTGATTACTGAACACAGGATTTTCTCAAAAACTGATATTCTGGGATCGATCTAGCCCCTTAAATTTGAAACAGATCTTTTAATATTCAGTAGTTCTTTATGTAAAATTCTTCACCACTTGGAAATTTTTTTTCAAAAATTGCTCTGAAATATTTCTTTAAATGTTTGCGTGAATGAAACAAAGTATATTATTAAAATATTGTTAAAATCTCTGAAATTTCAAAAATTGTAAAAGTTATAAATTTTTTTAGACACCCTTCACTAAGACTACAATTTAGAAATAGAGATTTTGTTTCTTAATGGAATCTGTTCTTTTATATCTTAAAATTATTTTATATACCAATATTTGATTTGTTAATGAAATCATTACTAATTACCAGCTAGTGGTGCTAAATAGCACTTTCAGCATACTTTCTCACTTTTAGTAATGGTTATATAATACTATTTTTACCCCAATTTCTCTCTAATTTTACACACATCTCAGTGATATTTTTTTGTAAAATTCATTTGAAATTGTAAAAATTTTGTGCAAAAATTAAATAGTTTCAAGCAATAGATTTTTTATTCAAAACCTTAAATGAAAATATATTTCTGGCATTGAATTCTTTGTATAAGCTTCGCAGAGTATTCAGGAACATATCAAATGAGTTTTTGAGCTATACGATATTCTTCGTAAGCAATGTGTGAGAAAGTAAGATAATTAAAAGTTAATAAATAATATGATACTGTTAGTATTGACAAGCAAATGCAAATAGATAAAAAAAAATTATATAATAGTAATTATTAAACTATGGTATTGTAATAATCTACAACAATATAAAAGTATTAGTTTATATAACTGCGACAAAGGCAGCTGTCATCATTGCCTTCCGTTTTCAGTGTGGCATCACTACAATGGGTTACTACTAGCAACAATTGGAGCTCATCTTTTTGTTTTTGCATTTAACCCTGTACTGCCCAAATTTGTATTGTGGTGTCAAAAAATATTTTTATGTGTGTAAAATGTCTTAAATTGCTTCTTGAAACACTAGAGTACTTGTAGAAACTTTTTTTTAAGTTCTAACATTTCAAAAATGCTTTGTTACTTTGAAGTAACAATGGGCAGTTGTGTCCAGAAGTAAGTAATATTTGGGGTAATTATACATTTGTAAAAAGTAAACCAGTTTAATTGTTAGAAAAACACAGTTTACTAGTAAAATTGTTGAAATGTTCATCTCTGCACAAAATAAACATATTATTTTTTCCTTGTAAAATTAAGTATACTAGTAAGAGAAAAACAGCTCTTAAAATAATACATATATTTTGTGTGAAATTGAACAAAGCAATTGAAGAGTATTGATTCCATATTTTTAAGATATTACTTTTTGGATTCCTGTGCAAATGGGTTTCTTGCAGTGCCCTCAGAAAAGTGCGGCTAGAGGCCTATTTTATTTCTCTGGTATGATGCACATTTAGGACCTGCGCTATGTTATTTTTTGCTGCAGGCAAAATTAGATGTTTGCGCCCCCCCCCCTCCCCAATAATAATGATGTTTTGAAAAAAAATTTAAAGTAAAATATGATTTATTATACACACGCATACATATATATATATATATATATATATATATATAGGTGCGCCAGAGAAACTTACTTATTTGAAAGGTCAATAAAAACAAAAGTACTTCAGTTATTGTTTTCATTGCCGGTTAAGTTTTGTCAGCACGTTCCCATAATAAACACTGCATTTAGGACAAGTGTCCTAGCCAATGAACCACGTTCTACGGAACAAAGCCGGAGTATAAAGCGAAGATTGCGTTCGATTCGAAAACAACTTATAGCACACACAGATATTATTTTAAACCGTGCAAGAGGAGAAATACTGATCTTCATTTAGAGAGGGGAGGCCCCTAGCGCCTCCCTGCGCAGCGCCAACAGGTTATCACATATTTGTATTTTAGTTACCATCACTTGTTTTAATATTAAGTAGACACAATTAATATTACAATTTAATACAGTTTATAACTAAACGAACAAACAGCGGAAGGTGATTTGCCAACGTAGTACACTTGCAAATGGGCTTCGAATAGAGAGCACTGTCTTTCCACTGAACTGCTCGGTCGCGTCTCCGAGCCAGACCTGCATTATCGGTAAGAAAATAATGTTTATTTGCAATTTCACGTTCAACTAGATATCACTGAGTCACTAGGTATTACTCCGGGCAACTTTTCTTGAACGATGGATTTGTACGATTTCGTGTGGTCAGTGGGGGTATTAGTTACAATGTCGGCCCACTAGAGTATTTTAAGTAATGCCCAACGTCTGAGAATATAAATCAAAAACTAGTATCTTGTGCTTTAACTTTTCGGGTTTTTGGTGACTCCTTTGAAAGGACCTAGACCTGACTCTGCCATTCTTTCGATATTTACGGATAAATCTGAACAGGGCGTTTCTCATATGAAACAACTGTCTGTGACTAGCTTCTGTTTCACGCCATTGAAGTTTAATGCTTGGAAGGTTTGGTCATCAGTGCCCCGCGCGGCTTTTGCCTTCAAACTGTTTATGCACAAGAGGGGATTCAAGGTCATCGCTTCAAGAAAATGCGCGAGTAATAAACCCGGACGTGACCCATTCAAGATAGTGTTTTTTTTTTTTTCACATATTTACAGTGCTTACGTATTTCATTATTTTCTCGTAAGAAAAAGGAAAGGGGAAAAAAAAGAAAGAAAGAAATGACATATTGGTTGATTTATCAATTAGACAACATGAAGTTCAGTATATATTTAAATACAAAGTTTTTTATTTCCTTGAATTAGCAGTTTGGGCATCTATGTAACATTGACTCACTTATTCAGGTGGTCATGAGTAGAATGCCCCAGTGTTGTGCATGTACTACAACAAAATAGAAAAGAGGCGTGATTATGAATAGAATCACCTAGATCGCAGATATACACTAATATCAGATCAAAACATGTGTTGAGTCATCCCATCTCTTGGATCTCACTTATTGTTAATTCATGGGGCTTTACAGAGAATTCTGAAGTTTGTGATGGAAAAAATAAATGAATTATCCCCTGCTTGATCTTCAAAGTCTGTGCATCCAGAACAAGGAGGACAGAGGAAGATCAATATCATTGTTGAAAAACGAAATTGAATATACAAAGGAAAGGAAGCCCCAATGTGCACAGGCCGCGCTACCGTATAGGCAAACTAGGCGACCGCTAGGCGCAAAACCTCAGGGGCGCAAATTTGGTAACATTTTTATGAATAAATCTTATTGTTCTATTTTTTGTGAAGTTATTTAATTTAAAGGAAGAAAGAAAGAATTTAGAAACTCTACTTAGAAAAAAATGTCGATTTACAATGACACAAACCTAACAGGTTCATCGGGAAATACCTGCTCGAATTGAAGCCAAAAGCCTTGCAAAATTGCTCATTAGCAATTTAAGTTTATAGTATCTCTTGTAACGTGATACAACATTCTTTTTGAAGCAACATAACAAGTAAGCTACTGCATCAAGACTCTGACTTGTTTCAGCTATAAGCAGTTAGGGAAAGCTACTAGACTACCTGTTGACTGTAGGAGAAAGAGTTGAAGAGATTTGCAAGATGGCCCCACGGACACTGCAAGAATCTAAGAGATTCCATCACTTCGAATCAGAAAATTAGAAGCAGAAGGAAGTAACGTTCATTTGATTATGAAAGCCAATGAGACACCCCCAAAGATCCAAAACAAAAATTCCGTGCGGATTTCTACAATGGCTGTTTTAATACAGCCATACTGCGTGTACCGTACCCTGTTACCGACCAATTCGGGATTTTGAACACGAGATCAATTACTGAAACAAGTATATATTATGTTGGGTTCCTGTATGACATATATAGTTTGAACAAAAGACAATTTCAAGAGCTACATTCAAGACTGTAAGAATTTGGAGCAATTTTAAACACATATGAAGACAAAGATATTGCGGTGACAGACCTTTGCTTACGAACTTTTGCAGTAGCTCGAAGAATTTCCAAATCTTTTACCCCCACAAGAAGATCTACATTTATACTGCCAGCAAAATCTGCAGGATAATGTACCGAAGTCTCATCGCGCTGGAGGACTTCTTCCTAACAGACCCAGTATCGTGCAATGGAGAACGTAGTTTTCGACACTCAAACTTCATACAAAAATTTAGTACGCTCCACAATGTCTGAAGAGAGACTCGTTAAAGCTTAGCTGACATATATCTATCGAAAGCATGCTGAGCATCGATACTTGTAGAATAATCAAGCAATTCGCGAAACAAAAAGCGCTGTAAAGTTTAAATTTTAATACTATTACTAGGCTGTCCGGTACGCCGCGTCCATGGCGAAGGTGCCGACTTTCGGTCGCCATTCCTGCGGACCTTCTGCAGGCGTAATGCAGAATGCAGTCGAAATGTCGCAGAATGGCGACCGAAACTCTGTCACCTTCGCTGACGCAGCGTACACCCGGACAGACACTGGTATCTTGACTCCCCGCGGAAAGCTACCGCTCTCCCTAAATTTAATGTTCATTAAAGTTTTGTAAAATCGTTTGTCTTACACCATACGATTTGCTTTTATACATTCTATAGCATTTGTATTATATTTGTGTACACTTAAATATGTAATTTAAAAATAATTTGTGATATATATTATATATATATATATATATATATATAATTATATAATAATACAGGTATATATATATATATATACCTTGTATATTATATACTATATATATAAATAATATATATATATATATAATAGTATATATACAGGTGCGCCAGAGAAACTTACTTATTTGAAAAAATTCCCGCGCGGTCGAGTTGGGTGGTTAGCAGGCGAAGGGGCGTATCTGGAGGGGAGAAGTTCCCAAGTTTTTCTCCTCCAGTCGTATGCCATAATGAGTGGACATAGAAGGCAGCGGGTACTTCGCAGATCGAGAGACTATTTTCTAATGAGATGATCAACTTTTACCGCAGATGCTTCGCTCGCCTTTGAAAATTCTCCTCACAGCTTCAGTTCCCTGGCCGTAATTGATTCTGTCGCGGGTTAACTGCATTTCGGGAGTGGGAAAGAAGTAACGCTAAACCCAAAATGACTTCAACGGAACCAATCAAGAAAAACCCCGGAAAAATAATCGAAAGAGTGAGCAGTCAGTTGTGCGTTCTCCCCACGTCCGGCGGCGGCAAACACGCAGCTGCTATTTGGATTTCTGGACACCACTGTTTCGACGAATTCTGCATGGTAGACCTCCCAATGTTATCCCTACAAACTGGTGTTGTGCAAGAATAACTGAACGCGATTTTTTGCCCCCCGTCAAAAAATGCATGTGACATGCTGATGACAAATCTGCCTGAGACGCGTGGTTTTTTTCAGGACGAGGCTCCACTTCCACTTTCCGGCAGGCGGTCAACAAAGCAAAACATGCCGTTATTGAGTTGGTTAAATCGCGTGAGCTCACCAGAAGCCACTTAATTGTGAGCGAATTACTGTCTGGTGTCGATGTCAGTTAATGACATAATTGGTCCTTATGTTTTGTGAAGAAACGAAACGCGCAGTTACGTGAATGGATGTCGTTACAGGAACATGATTCTTAGAAATTTTTTCTTCGAAGACTCGAAGAAATGAACGTTAGGAACGTGTAGTATTCAGCCAAGAAGCATGGAGCCACAGCACACCAAGCATCGAGACACAAGAATTTGTTGCGACATTTCCCCGACCGCCTCATCTCTGTCAGAGGCGATCTCAATGGCCGGCACGCTCTCCAGATTTGGACTCCCATGCCAGATTCTTTTTTGCGGTTATTATGAAATCCCTGTTATGTAGATCGACCACGACCATACACACCTAAAGAAACAACATTCGCGACGCCATTGCCAACCATTACCGATTGATACGCTGCCAAAGATGGATACGAATTTCAAAAATCGACTTCATCAGTGTGATGCGCATGGAGGTCGCCATTTATCCGATGGTCATTTCAAGACTTGGGCATGAAAAAAATTGGGATATTGTATTCTCAAATAAAAAAAATTT
>BOPP01000003.1:19892372-19907815 GCA_017312745.1 Gryllus bimaculatus
ATCCGCACGGAATTTTTGTTTTGGATCTTGGGGTGTCTCATCTTGGCTTTCATAATCAAAATGACGTTACTTCCTTCTGCTTCTAACATTTTCTGATTCGAAGTTCGATGGAATCTCTAGATTCTTGTCATGTCCGTGGCATCTTGCAAAATCTCTTCAAACCTCTTCTCACTCCTACAGTCAACACGGTAGTCCTTAGTAGATTCTAACTGCTTTATAGCTGAAAACAAGTCAGAGTCCTTCGATTGCAGTAGCTTACTTGTTATGTTGACTTCAAAAAGAATGTTGTACCACGTTACAAGAGATACTATAAACTTAAAATTGCTAATAGCATTTGCAAGGCTTTTGGCTTCAATTCGACAGGTATTTCCCGATGAACCTGTTAGGTTTGTGTCATTGTAAATCGACATTTTTTCTAAGTAGAGTTTCTAACTTCTTTCTTTCTTCTTTAAATTAATAACTTTCACAAAAAAATAGAACAATAAGATTTATTATAAAAATGTACCAAATTTGCGCCCCCCTGAGGTTTGCGCCCTAGGCGGTCGCCTAGTTTGCCTATAGGTAGCGCCGGCCCTGTGCACATTGGTCTTCTTTTCCTTTTATATTCAATTTCGTTTTCAACAATGATATTGATCTTCCTCTGTCTCCTTGTTCTGGATGCACAGACTTGAAATCAAGCAGGGATAATTCATTTATTTTTCCTATCCCACAAACTTCAGAATCTCTTCTGTAAAGCAACCATGAATTAACAATAGTGAGATCCAAGAGATGGATGATCAACACAATGTTTTGGATCTGATATTAGTGTGATACAATGCGATCAGGGAATCCATTCAATCAACACCGCCCATTCATTTGTTGTAGTACAGCACAACACTGGGGCATTCTACTCATACCACCTGAATAGTGAGTCATGTTACATAGATGCCCAATGCTACTTCAAGGAAATAAAAACACTTTGTATTTAAATATATACTGGATTAATGTTGTCTAATTGA
This sequence comes from Gryllus bimaculatus, assembly GCA_017312745.1. Taxonomy (NCBI): domain Eukaryota; kingdom Metazoa; phylum Arthropoda; class Insecta; order Orthoptera; family Gryllidae; genus Gryllus; species Gryllus bimaculatus. The sequence continues at coordinate 19,893,371 of BOPP01000003.1, forward strand.
TAAATAACACATCTGTCATTTCTTTCTTTCTTTTTTTCCCCTTTCTTTTCTTCGAGAAAATAAGGAAATAAGTAAGCACTGTAAATATGTGAAAAAAAAAACACTAGTCCTGGAATGGGTCACCCGGTTACCTAGTGACTCAGTGATATCTAGTGACGGAAATTGCAAATACACATTATTTTTCTTACAGATAATGCAGTCTGGCTCGAGACAGCGATCCGAGCAGTTCAGTGGAAAGCAGCTCTCGCTATTCGAAGCCAACTTTGCAGTGTACTACGTTGGCAACACAACTTCCCGCTGTTTGTTCGTTTAGTTATAAACTGTATTAAAATTGTAATATTAATTGTGTCTATTAAATATTAAAACAAGTGATGGTACTAAACAAATATGTGATAACCTGTGGCAGCTGCGGCAGGGAGGCGCTAGGGGCACTCTCCCTCCTAATGAGATCAGTATTTCTCCTCTTGCACGGTTTAAAATAATATCTGTGTGTCTATAGTTGTTTTCGAATCGAACGCATCTTCGCTTTCATACTCCCGCTTGTTCCGTAGAACGGTGTTCATTGGCTACGGACACTGTCCTAAATGCAGTGTTATTATGGAACGTGCTGACAAAAATTACCGGCAATGAGTGCTCAAAAGGTGTTTCGTGACGGCCGCCGCCCAGTAGCCTGACAGTGGACGTAGCAACCTAGATTTATTTAGTCAAAAAACAGAACTGTATGTGACGTTTGGGGGACAAGATTATCTGCGCACGTTTTCCTGAGTTCCAGAATCACTTCCTGTCATTTTAACTATATTTTAAATAGTTAAAAGATGCGTAAAAGTTCAAAATAAATAAAAATTAATTTTAAAAAAGCGTAAGATTAGCAATATTTGAAAAAAAATTGATATTTTCGTTCCTGATTTATAGAAAACTTATTTGCATCGGTAAACGAACTACAAGTATGATTTTTCAGTATTGCTAACAAAATAGCAACTCGCCCTTACCTCTATTCCTACAAGCAAAAGGAGAGTTCAACGAAATGTGCGCATAGTGAAGCTACATTTACGACCAGAAGCAAAACATGGGGCCATATCAGCATTTGCCCAATAGATCAGGGAAACTGAACAAAAACCTGATCGAAATGGGGGTCATTGACCCATATTTGATATTATCCGCGTACGTTTTCTTGAGTCCTCGTTGCGAGGAGAGTGGGGAGTTTTGGTTATTTTGACGAAAGGAATTTTATATCATTTTTTTTATCAAATTTGGAATTAGGAATTTTATATCAAATTTAGTTTGTTTATAGATACAAAATATTTTATATTACACGGGAGCGAACATTTCTGTTTATCAGTTTATCAGATTTTGCCTACAACGCTTGTTGCTATATTTTTTTCTTCATTCAACTAATGTGGGAAGAGGAGTGGGGGTAGGTAACCCAGTGCTCAAGAAAATGTGCGCGTATAATACAAACATTACGTCTTTTAAATAATTTGTACAATACCAATGTAAACTAATTCAATGTGTGTCAATAGCTCACTACCAGAAATCCACATCCAATACATGTATGTTGCTTTACAAGGCATTGCCAGATGATATTAAACAATTGAAGTCTGTTCACAAATTTAAGTTAAAAGTAAAATCTTTTCTGCTGCTGAACTGTTTCTATACAATTAGAGACTATACTGTTTGTCAAAAAGAAAAATAATATTTATTAAAAAAACAGTGATATATAATGAATTAGTTTACATTTGTATCGTAATTTTTTTAACGCCTTAATATGTTTGTAACAAATAATGTACTTCAGCTTCCGAGTCAATGACCCCCATATCGATCAGGTTTTTGTCCAGTTTTCCTGATCCATTGAGCAAATGCTGAGATGGCCCCTTGTTTTGCTTCTGTACGCAAATGTAGCTTCACTATGCGCACGTTTTGTTGAACTCTCCTTTTGCTTGTAATGGTAAGAGTAGAGGTAAGGGCTATTTTGTTAGCAATACAGAAAAATCGTACTAGCAATCGTGTACCGATGCAAATAAGTTTTCTATAACTCAGAAACGAAAATGACTATTTTTCAAATATTGCTTACCTTGCGATTTCTAAAATTTATTTTTATTTATTTATTTATGTTAAACTTTTACTCATCTTTCAACTATTTATAGTTAAAATGACGGAAAGGAATTTTGGAACTCAAGAAAACGTGCGCAGTTAATCTTTTCCCTCCTACGTCACACACAGTTTTTACTTTTGACTGAATAAATCTAAATCTAAGCACTCGTGTTATTACTTATGACTATCCCATCGTGAAATTAAAACAATTGCAATAACTATATATACAAAATGCCTAAAGGGCCTGCCTCAGGGCGGTGTATCTCTAAAAGTTTATCGCTTTTTCTATCCGATTTTTCTTTCCGTTTTTACCTACTGGCCAATCATAAACTGTGACTCGTCTATCTTACGAGGCGGTATACACCGATTGCAATGTCGGTTTTCAGTAAACAGAGTATGTACTATAACATACTTTTTCAGTTATTTTCAATATTTGGCGCAATTTGGAACTCTGTTGGACATAATTTCACTCGCGGAATAGTACCATTAAATACCACTCGTGCTATGGAAAATCTCACATAAATTACCTTCTCGCTTCGCGAGTCGGGAATTTATCGACAATTTCCAAAGTACTGGTGGTAATACGAATGATAATTTTTCCTAGATGAAATGTGTTCATCAAAATCAGGTATTCAAATAAGTCCTGTTCAATTTTTTTTTTAAATATGAGTTTTTGGGGTAAATGTCAAACATTGACAATTTTGTATTTTTTTCTTAAAAAACGGCACAAAATTTTTGATTAAATTTTGACATCAGATGGCGTAAAGGACGCTTAAGAGAATGGCGTAAGACTGATGGTCGATGAATATTCTAATTTCTTGAAAATTACAAAAATTCAAAACGTGTTTACATTTATTCCAAAAATTGTTTTGTGTCATATTTATCCCAAGATTTTTAACCACTGATAAAATCAAAACCGGAAAGTCCGCTAAAATATTTTTAATGAACTCCAGCAATTTTAATGGCCGTTGTTATGGATGTGCTCTTAAAGCGTTGATCAGATGGTTTAGTTTTATTTTATTATTTATTTATTTATTTTATTATTTACTAATTTATTTATTTTAGTTTAATTTAATTTAAATTTATTTATTTACTTACTTGACTTCGTACACCGTTAAAAACTGTGTGTGACGTGCTATAGGGAAAAGTTAATTTGAAGTTAGATTTTTGTCCAAAGGCAAAACAAAGGGCCATCTCAGCATTTGCTCGAGGATCAGGGAAACTTGGACGAAACTCTGATCAAGATGGGGTCACTGACCCAGAAGCTGAAGTACAATACTTGTTACAGGTTCTTTACAATTATGCAATCCAAATGGTATATTAACACATTAAAAAATTAATTGTTAAAATTAATATTACTTTCCTTTTGGAAGCTTGGTATAGTCTCTAATTGTATAGAAACAGCAGAAAATATTTTACTTGGAACTTAAATTTTTGTATCGAATTTAATCATTTAATGTCATTTGGCAAGGTGTTGTATAATAATGTACATGTATTATATGTGAATTATTTGTAGTGAGCTTTTGAAACTGTCACCTGATAAAAGTAATTACTACGTCTAGTGTTTTAATTATAGACAACGGCGTTTGCTGAAAATATATGCCCGCCCTTAAGTATGTCATTTTTGACAAAAACCACTGATTTATATATGAAGAGACAAGGTAATGGCAAAATACCTGGATTAATAAAGAGAGGCTTACAAGAATCACGCGTATTGGATTTGCTTATTATTCGTACAATTGGTTTTTGTAATCTAAAAGTCTGGGAGCTATAAGTGCACGTTTTACCAACGTAAATAACAAAAAAGGAATTTGAAAGGCGCTTGGAGGCAATTGGATATTCTGAAAATCCTTTTCATTATATTACTTTCTATTAATGAACTTAATATTATCGTAACAATAATAATCTAGTAATATCGTAATAATCGTAGAACATAAGGTGCGAAAACATATCGAATTAAGTTTATTTATGTCAAAAACAGTTAAAACTGTGTGAGACGTGCTACGGGGAGAAGTGAATTTTAAGTTACATTTAAGCTGCAATGTAAATGCATATTACGTAAGAGTTACAAATATTACAAGGAAGAACATGCTTTGTCGAAATCATTTGCTCGAAGATCAAAGTAATATCGAGGTGATTAATTTGGAATATTTATTTCTTGGGTTGTTTCATTCAGGACTTAGAGACCATTCTAATTTCTAATGTATACAATATTTCTAAGATTTATCTTGATAGATACGAGCGCGATGTTGCCGACTTTTTTCTTAAATGAAATCTATTCTAAAAAATCAACTAGGAGGTTTCCGCAGAATTATTGTGAAACTCCATTATTGTATAATATAACGGGAGGAAAAGAAAGAATCTTCGACAAACAATTTTTTAACAAACTTTTCGTTTTTTTTCGGATTTTTAAAACCCTAATCTTCAGTGCATCTACAGAACATTAAAGAAAAACTTGAAATACATAATATGTAAAACACAAAATTGTAAAACTATCAACACTACCCGGGGAGGTCAGCCACCCCATCCAAGATTTTCATTGGATTTTTATCTCTTCAGAGACGAGCATTTGTTTACTTGCCTTGGTTGAAGTACTTTTTGTGATGAGTTGAAAGAAGTTATGAACTTTAAAGTTTTTTGTGGCAGAGCTGTTGGGGTGGCCTGAATAGGGTTAATATAATATTTTGATTGACATTTTCTATTTTCGTAAGCTCTTACCACGCTAAGTAAACGAGAATTATAAAAATGATAGGCTTCTTCTATAGCCTGACAATACTGGTGAAGATTTCGATGCGAAAAGATGACCACGAACGGACGGACAGACATTTGCCGTCAATCGATTTTTCGGTATCAAATATATACAAAACATAGATTTGAACTACACGACATGTTTCCGGTAATTTACTATAAACAGGAACAAGATTGATCTACATTTTAGTTTCCATTGTCCGACTGGGATTCTCGGATCCGGTTCCGGTTTATTCACACAGTATCACGAAACTTTCTCTTCTCAAGAAGAATCTTCTTAAGGACGAGTAAGTAAACATGTACATTAACCGTATAACTTCTTCAATTGCTTAAAACAACCTACTTTGTCCGCGAAAGTGTTTCCATAAGAGCAAGTACTAATCTCAACTTCTTGTAAGGCTCCCACACGCGGCAAATTTGCAAGCGGGTGCGGCGCGAAATATTCCCCGCTAGAGGCGGCCCTGGTTTCGAAAAGAGGATAAAACCAGGCGTTACATATAAAAAAAATCCTCTAACACGTGTTGTAGCCACGCATGTTTTGTGCGTTCTTAATACAGAACAATCGTATAATGGCAAATCTACACTGTCCGTTCGTCTTCCCACTTTCTGAAAATGCTAGCGCATAAACCGTTCACCCGATTTTCTCCAAAATTGATATTCCTCAATGGTTCTGGCCGATTTCGTGGTCACTGGAATTAATCGTTGTAGCTGATGTTTTAATTCCTGGGGATACTTTACATGAAATGATACTTTACCCCTTGAATACATTCCAAATTTTAAAAAAATGCTTTTAATACATGCAAAATTTTGTATTAAATTTTGTTATTGGATAGTGCGACGGACGTTTAAGAGAATGATGCAGGTCTCATTTTCGTTAAAAACCCTGGTTTATCGAAAATAGAAAAGGTTCAAATATTTTTCGGTGTCTTCCTACAACTATAATATTCAAGATATAGATTTTCCTAAATGAAATCTGTTCCTTGAAGACAAATCTGGAAAAAGATCACGTTCAACTTTTGGAAAATATGAGTCGTTTTCGGGTAATTTGCGCCAAATAGAGGCAATTTTAATAACTTTTTTTCTGAAAAACCGCTCTAAATTTTTTCTTTAAATTTTCTCCGCATATGTATAAAATATGTCCCATTTTTGAGTATTGCCAGATTTTTGAAAATTGCAAAACAATTCAAAACTACAAATTGAAGATTGAGACTTTTGCCTCAGACAAACCCTGTTGTACAAAATTAGCTCTTTAAAAACGTCGTGCACAATTTTTGTAGACGTCAGTGGTTTTCGCCTAATTTCTGTTTGAAATTAATGAAAAATATATGGGCGCCCCCCCCCCCCAACTGTGGGCCACAAGAAAAAATATTCGGAGAACAGTAATGGATCAAAAGGATATGCAAAATAATTAATGTTATTTTAATTATAATTTTTTAGTGAAAATTTCGCTATTCATTCGATTTTACTTTATTCTGCAATTTGTATCCCCGCTCCTTATTCCCTTCTCTTCATGAACGTACTAATTTGAGAGATGTTCCTGATAAACGCAGGTATGCGAAATAGGCGCGTCGTTAGAATTGGGTGGATGTGGATTTATTACCATTATTTCTAATACTTAACAAAAAAATTGAGTACCATAAATTTGTACGAACATTATAACTTACCACCGTATGCTGTCATGGGAAACAATTGAACAATGGATATTTGAGAACAACTTTGTTGATGGCGACAAGATAAAAATGAAATGTGAAACTATTTTGAATTCTTCTTTTTGTTGAACATTAACATGGAACCATTATAGCTTTCATTCCATTTATTTATGTTTTTATTTAACGTCAAAAGATGGAAATAAAACGTTTGTTCTTCGATTAGTAATGAGAATATTTGGGGTATAAAAACGTATGGAGCATTTAGCATTACATGTTCAGACAAGGAGTAAAGCGTAATTCGTGTAAAAATGAGCAGATTTGGAGAATATTACAATACTGTAGTATTTAATCATTTCTATTATATGTATATTTTTCGAACTATTTGCATTTGCATGCCAAAGCTATCAGTGCTACTGCGTTTTAAAAAAGAATATCCCAAATAAATGTATATCCCCATTGCCGCTTTAAAGCAACAGGGACAACAACGCGCTGTAGCAAAAGCGGCCGACATCGCCGCCGCCGTTGCGTACCAAACACCGCCGGACTATCGAATTATTTATTAACTCTTCATTATTTTACTTTCTCGCATTGTACTTACGCAGAATATTTAAAAGCTAAAATACGCATTGCATATGTTCGTGAATACACTGAATACCATATACTGATTTCAATGCCAGAAATATATTTTCATTTAAAGTTTGAATAAAAATATTGTTTCACACTTTCTTTATTTACGGGTTAAAGTCATATTTGAAGATAAGATAGGCAGAAATTAAGTCATGACATTACATAACGATAACACTATAATATTGCGAGAAAGTAGCACCACTAGTTTACTTTCTCTTATACGTATATGTATATACGGGGTAATAAACGTAGAAAATTTGAGGAAGTTATATTATGCTGCGGAAAAATGATCACGAAATTTGAACGGAATTACACATTTTGGGAACCCCTGATGCCGAAAAGTGATTTTTTTTCAAAACGTCTGTGAACATCACTACCGTTAAACCACACGTAGGATTTTTTCAAAATGGATATTCGCTAGTCGAACTGTCGTGCCTCGAAGCTTTGCAATTTTGAAAAGTATTCTTTAAAATTTGGAGGCTACTTTACATTAAGCCCCTGAAACATTTTCAAAATTTTCTCAAAAATAGTTTCAATTTTTTCCTTTTTAATTTTTTGAAAGAATACAATAAAATACACTTAGAAGATGGCATAAGTCCGTTTTTCTCTGTTAATTCTGTATTTTAGAAAATTTCCAAAGCTTGAAATTTTTTCGGCTTATTACAAAGTTAGACACATATTTTTCCTTCAGGTAAATTTTTTCTCCATTTTTCATTTAGGTTATGTATATTTTTTTTGAAAAAAATAGTTGTTTTCGTGCAATATATCTAATAAAAATATTTTCTAAAAATGTACTCCATTTTTTCTTTAAACTTTTGGTAGGAATAGTGCTACGTGTGTTTTACAAGCATACATAAACGTCATATTGCGCTATTCTTTTGTTGTTTTTCAAAAATGAAATTAAAAAAATTGAGATCTCTCTCGAGTCGTTAATATTTACATTAAAGGATATTTGTATACATTATTGCATTTATTAGTACTTGTGCATCAAACAATGTCTTAAAAAGTTTCTTTGAAAACTGAAACATTTTCTGCGATAATTAGCTAAAAATTCCGCGTTTTCAGAAATGTAATGATATTTTCTTAAAAACGGTTCCAATTTTATTGTTCAAACTTTTCGGACGAATAGTGCTAACTGCACTGTTTAAGATGACTTAAATTCATTTTGTTATATTCTTTAGTTTTTCAAAAATTACAATTTAAAAAAAAATCTCTCACGCCTTTAATATGCACATCCCCAGCGATTTTTATACATGTATTTGTAAACAATATGCACTTGTGAGTGGAAGTGGATCTTATGACTATAAAAAAGAACTAGTGGTGCTACAGAATGGCACATACTTTCCAGCATTAGTTTTCTATTTCCTTTGATCTTGGCTAGCTGTTCGGACTTGGACAGACCAGCTGCCATCTATCGCCGCGCTAAGTATTTTTTTAATGTTCTTAATTTTTCGGCTTCCTAATAGTAAAACGGAAATATTATTTTAAGGATATTAAAAAACAATAAATCCCCGTCCTAAATGACATTTTCTTTGAACAATTTGGAGTCGTTTTTAAGAAAATGGCATTTATGCGCTACTGTAATGTCGAATTTTGAACCTCTTTTCACAGAAAACTATTGAGTTTTCGAAAAACTTCATACGTCGTAATTTCAAGCTTATTTCAATTTTGAGCTCATTTTCACGGAAAACTGTTGATTTTTCAGGAAACTTTATCTGATATTCTTTAAGATACACGTACCCATAAACACATTAATTTAACGAAGTTACCGCTAATGTAGATATTAATTACGTGAGAGGCAAGTCAAAAAATACATTTGTGTACTTTAAAAAAACAAAAGAATAGAGCAATACGGCGTTTGTGTCATCTTATAGAGTGAATTTTGTACCATTCCTACAGTAAAGCACTGTCTATAGTATACCTATTCTATAGTATAGTCCATTCCAAATCCCCATGCTTCGACTCGAGAGAGCGGACGTTTTAGAAACAACACTTTTTCGGTATCACTTCAAAACATGTATTTCCGTTGAAACCTCGAATTCGATTTTTCGCAGCATTACATAACTTTCCCCATATACTACGTATAATACTTCGTATAAGTGTAAGGGAAAGTAAAAAATTTAAAAACTCAACATTTGTGAAAACGAACTACAAATTTCCCATTAAAGTAAAGCTTAAATGCCATTTTCTTAAAAAGGCTCCAAATTTGCACACACAAATTTGTGAAAAAGAGAAAAAATGTTTTAAAAATGTACCTTGTACTGCGATTGATGGCAGCTGGTAAGGGTAAGTGTCATGTCCAAAAAGCTAGTTCAGACCAACGAAATTAGAAAACTAGGTAGTTTGAGAAAGTCTGTGCCATCTCTAGTTATTCGTTTCATTTGTTCTAAATATTCATGTGACCAGGTAAAACCTTGAACTTTCACCTACCATTTAATGTGAAGTAAATAATCATCTTTTGATGGCTCATGCTTTCTGTAAAACAGTTCCGTACACCCAGTAATACCAACTGGCAAGTACAATATTACATAAACAACAGATATGATTATCAGCATTCTTGTTATTTTATAAGTTGCCGTGTGGTCATCAGTTGCTATAATAAGAAATATTGTGAGAAATATATTATTTCACTATTTAAAGTATTTGAAATTAGTTTCTTGGCTTACCCATCAGATTGTTATGAACTTGAGCTGATTGTCGCACATGGATTAACAAGCATATATTTGTAGAAGTTATGAGAACTGATGGTACAATGGTGGTTATGAACATAAAAGGAACCATGTTTAGACTAATTTTATGGTCATTATCTCCACAAGGTTCATATCCGTACATATTATCATTTTCAAAACCTAAGGAGAGAATAAATGTGTTTATTATTTTCAGTGTGTTAGATAATACTCAATTGTTTCTGAAGTACTTACCAGGTGTTGTGAATGATCTGATTAAGGCCAGGCCCAGAGTTACTATTGCTAGTATTATAACAGCTAGTTTTGCGGGTTTTTCATTTTGCCATGAGTGAATTTTAAATGGATTTCGTATCATAAGCACTCTCTCTATTGTAAATGTAACAACTAGCCAAGATGAGTAGTAGAAGAAAACTGAAAGTAGTATTTTATGAAGGGTGCACATCCATCCATTATTCTGCAAAATTAAATTCCTCAATATAAGGCATCAAAATAATTTATGACTACCGTATTTTATACTATACAAAAAATCAGAATATGGTTTTTAAGCTAAGGATAAATTACAAATGTATAAATAATGAAAAAAATGTGCCTCATTTTTAACAATACAACATATAGTAGTGTACAAATAATATCAAAGAACTCTGAGCAAAACACATTTAAAACTGGTTATTTGAAATAGTTTACAGGGTAATTGGATTAATAAGGTGTTATGAGAAAAAACATTAAAACCATAATTTCTGTTCTGTCAGATTCAGTTTAAAAACTACTCAAATATCCTGCTCCTATTCATTTCGTGATGTGCAGTGTCTGAAATTTTTGATTGCCCAAACTACTTATGATCAAAATTACTCGTCTCTTGAAAACCCTCTCGTGGCTCGGTGGCGAAGTTGCTTGTCTTCCACCGCAGAGGTTCCTGGTTAAATCCCCTTTGAATTCCCGAAGAACCTCATGTGATATTTGTTACGACAAAACGAGCTTGCATGCTTCGCAGGGCCTAGTCCAACCCCTGAGAAGCGTCCTAAACTCTACCCCTGTCATTAGTCCTTCCCAATCTGGCCGATGAGTAGATGACGCGAGCGCGAAGACACTACCTCTCGGCGATTCCCTGACTTGACTGCGACGTGACTTGATTACCCAGAGGCCCCTAGAGGGTGCTGGGTGATTAATTTTTTTATTTATTTATAAAAAAAATTACAATCTATTTTTTTACAAAATAATAAGTAAATATGATGTTGTAGAATTGTTATGACAATGATTTCCAGTGAAGGTATCCCATCGGTACTCTTCATCTACTTCTTCATACTATAACAAAAAGCAAGTATTATTTTGGATTGGCTGCGAGTGGGATAGTTTATTAGCTGAGGGTAATGTTTCAGTTATTAGTTGAGAATCTATATGGGAGTTGTAGGGGTGAGGTTCTGGTTAGTCTATGGATATCTGCACTATTGTCTAGGATGTTGAGGGCTAGGTGGTTTGGATGGTTTTCAAGGCGCTGGAGATAGTTTGAGCTGATAAATTCTATTCTTTCCAAGACAGTTGGCATTTTAAGTCCTTGTGCAGTGCTGCATTTGTGATGATCCATGGTGCTACCGCGATCATTCTTAGGGTCTTGGATTGAAATCTCTGGATGATCGAGAGATTACTCTTGCTTGCTGTGCCCCAGATATGGATGCCGTAGGTCCATATTGGGATTATGATAGCTTTATAAATCAACAGTTTGTTTTCCAGTGATAGTTTTGAGTGGTATCCTAGTATCCAGTATAGTTTTCTTGTTTGAAGTTGTAGGTGTTTTTTTTTTTTGGCTAAGATGTGATGCTTCCATATTAGCCATTTGTCTAGATGTATTCCCAAGTATTTTACACTTTCCATCTGTACTATTGGATTGTTGATGATGTGGACTGTAGGGCATTTGTTTTTACCTCAGGGTAAAGGTTAAATGGACTGATTTATTTTCGTTGATTTTTATTTTCCACTTTTTGGCCCAATCTTCAATCATTGTGAGATGTTCTTGTAAATGTCTTGATGCGACATTAGGGTCGTCATCCGAAGCTAATATGGCCGTATCATCTGTAAAAGTGGCTATGGTTGTTTTATCTGATTTTGGTTTATCAGTAGTATAGAGCTGGTATAGGATAGGGTCGAGTACACTACCTTGTGGTACTCCGGCCTTGATTGGATGAAATTCAGATAATTCATTTTGATATTTGATTTGGAAGGTGCGGTGGGATAGAAAAGATCTGATAATGATTAATAACGGAGGATTACTCCACGGTGCACTCAACACTCCTTAACGAGTTAGGAGTTAAGACACAACGAATTTTTTTAAAACTCTTAGTTAATAAACAAAATGTGAAGTGAATTTGTACTGTGAACATTTGGAATTAGAATGATCAATTGCATTTATTTATTGGAGTTCTTAGACAAGAGCATAACAAATACATTTATTTACTGCTACACCTTTATACAACTTTTGAAGAAACCATCCTGTTCATGCAATACAAGTGAAGCTAACAATTAAAGCTCAGACTGCAACATGCCAGCTTTACAAATACCACATTTCTGTGAAAATTGTCACCTTGGTGTACGAATCTTTCCTTTCTTTTATTGAAGAGAGAAAATGTACCTTCATCAATTTTGCTTGTGAAGAATGCCATTGTAGTTATGGTTATTATACCAATTCCCTGCACAATTCCCCTCTTTAGACTGAATGGTAATGTATTCTCGAACATACTAATGCTGACTAGTTTAAGAGTATTTTTGTAGTGTAACAATAAAGTAGTGTTGCTACAAATTAGCACCGACTTTCTTGTACTAGTTGATTCCCCTTTCTTTTGATTCGTGGTAACTTTTCTATCTGCCAAAATTAACCATAACCCATCCCTTATCTGGCTGCCATCTATTGGCACCAGGATATACAATAGTCTTCTATGTTAACTATCCAGTGCAGTGCAGCCACATGCTTCCCAAGTATATCATGGGCTACAAACATCCTGCTTAGGCAACAACAATGCACTTACAAAAATTTGCATGTTCAACTTTATAATCAAATTATGATAAATATAATTATTATTACATGTAATTCTTTGATTTATATAATTGTCAATGTAAACACTGCCTCACAAATGTACACATAACCAAAAATGCCAATAGCTAGCAGTGCTACGAATCTGCGGAAGGCCTAATAGTTAGTTGCTTTAGTCTCTTTCTTTAGAGAAATCTTTGGCATCTAATAGATATCCGGATCCTCTCACAGAGTATAGCAAATAGCAGCTTCTCTCACATCAAAAATTGCATAGACATATCTTGGTCCTAAATCACTACATATTTGGTCATGGCATTTGGTGTTTGGACCATAGCTCTCAGCGTAGGAATCCAGTTCCTCATCAACACAACTTAAACCATTCACGCCTTACCCATATATATATATATATATATATATATATATATATATATATATATATATATATATACACACACTTGACCTCGCAAATGCCAAGATTGATAGGTTTCACACAAAGCCAAGACCTGGCTTATCATGTAATTTATCCAATTGAGGAACTGTATTTCTATGCTGAGAGCTATATATATGACGATTTTTTCAAAACGGATTTTTCCGGTCGATCTGGTTCCACTCGAAGCGCAGGAGTTTTGAAAAACTTTCTTTAAAATTCGAAGGTACTTTACATGAAGCCTCTGGAACAATTTCAAAATTTTCTCAAAAAGGCTTCAATTTTTTCTTTAAATTTATTGTAAGAATGGAGTAAAGTACATTTATAAAGGTGGCATAAGTCCGATTTTCAGGGTTAACTTTGAATTTTCGCAAATTTTAAAAGTTTGAATTTATTTGAGCGTCTTCCTGCAACTACAAAATTGTACTTTTGCTCCATTCTTAAAATAAATTAAAAGAAAAAGTTTGGAGCCTTTTGTGAGAAAATTTTTAAAATGTCCCAGGGGCTCCATATCAAATCATGTAAAGTACCCTCAAATTTTAAAGAATGTTTTTCAAAATGTCAATACGAACTTGCCACATACTCTTCTCTTCGACATCTTCCATCTATCGCCGCCCAAAGTACATATTTTTTGAAATATTCTTAATTTTTTCGATTTTCTAATAATAGAACGAAAATATTATTCAATGAATATTCAAGAACAGTAAAATTTCGCCTTAATTGCCATTTTCTTTGAAAAATTTGCAGCCATTTTTAAGAAAATGGTGTTTACTCTATAATGCAAATTCGACATTTAAAGTCATTTTAAGTACTTCAACTCACAAATACAATAGTATTTACAAATTATTGGAAGTGTGCTTATTAACGGCGTGAGATATCTTAAAAAATGCATTTATGTAATTTTTGAAAAACAAATACCCCGAAATGAACTTTAAAGCATTATTTGTTGGAAACGGTTCACGAAAAAATGTGTAGCCATTTATGAAAAATGGTGATGTAGTTTTCGCAGAAAAGGGTTGAGGTTTCGAGAAAATTTATATGACATTATTTAAAGCACATATTGATGCTGCGAAATATTACTTAGACGAATTGGGAGAGCATTAGCAGAAACTGCAACGAGAAGTTTTGTGCATCTACATCTGTGTTTACATCAGACGAGAGAGTTCTGAAAAAAGAGACATATATTTGACAAAG
>BOPP01000003.1:19908500-19945113 GCA_017312745.1 Gryllus bimaculatus
GACGTTATCAGTAAAGTAAATTCCCCCGTGATAGTGCTGCGATCTATTGAATTTTCCTACAAGTATTTAGCATTAACACAAACTTTCAATGCGTCCCATATGGGAATTGCTTAGCTTCTCGGCACGATCGCTACAAAATGGTTGCGGCTCCTCTGATTTTCAAACAATTCGAGTTCGAGTCTGTTGTGGGAAAAAATGGATTCCAGTAAATCTAACAATGGGTAACTCATTCGTCGCGGCCGCCCAGGAGGTGGTGCAACCTATTAGTGATTTTCCGAAGCAGTTGAAAATCGATTTCAAAGAGCTTTGGACAAAAATGAGTATTTCGTCAATTGGGAAAGAACATTTTTTACTTTTTTGTAATTTTTGAAAAAACAACAACAAAAGGATAGAGCAATGTGGCGTTTATGTCTTCTTATACAGTGCATTTAACATTATCCCTACCAAAAGTTTAAAGAAAAAATTAGAAACCGCTTTTAAGAAAATATTTTTGTTGTTGTTTTTTTTAAATCGCGCATGTTGCTTGTATCATTCCGCAAAAACTACTAAAAATTTCAAAAAATGTACATGGCGTTTATGAAAGAACTAATTATGGAGAACAAATTTCGTTTGAAGGGAAAATATTTATCGTAAATATTGTATTTGTGGGAAGACGCCGAAAAAAATTCAGTCTTTTACAATTTTCGAAAATGTAGTTATCAGTGAAAATAAGACCTATGCCTCCTTGATAAAAGTATTTTACTCTATTCTTACAAGAAATTTAAAGAAAAAAATCCGTGTCGTTTTTGAAAAAATTTTGAAAATGTCCCAGGGGATTAATCTAAAGTACCTCCAAATTTTAAAGTACTTTTTTCAAAATATTTAAGCTTCGACTCGAGCCACATGAACAGATCACATGGAGACTGGTCAAAGGACGAGACTTCAATATGGAAAAAATCCGAGGCATGGTTAGGCGCTAGTAGTTGTTGACAGACGGACAGATAGACGTTAAAAAAACGCTCTTTTCAGTATATGGGGACCCCAAAATTAGTATTTTTTAGAAAATGGCGTTTTATTTTTTGAAAATGCGGATTTAAATTCATTTTCACAGAAAACTTGAGAGTTTTTGAGAAACGTTATTAATCATTTAAAGAATACGTACTCATAAATGCAATATGGTATACAAATTGCCTATAATGCAAATACTAACGATGTGGAAAGTTTGTTATAAAAATTACATTTTTAATTTTAAAAAAATATTAATTTTTTGTAATTTTTGATAAAACAAAAAGTAGATCAAAACGGTGTTTATGCAATCTTATGCAATACATTTTGCACTATCCCTTCGAAAAGTTGGAAGAAAAATTTTGGAGCTGTTTGTTAGAAATTCTTGTTTTTGATATGTTTAATGTTGCCAGTATTTCTCGCAATACTGCGCGAAAGCTAAAAAACTTTTCAAAACAATGCACAAGGAAAGAACAATTAAGGAGAACAAATTTCATTAGAAGGAAAAATCTCTTACTCCAATTTTGTATCTCTATCTCTCAATCTCCAATTTCAAAATTTTTTCAATTCCAATTCAAAAAAAATTTCAAACTTTTGCTATTTTCATAAATTTAGAGTTTACAGTGAAAATTAGATACATGCCACCTGTACATTTGTATTTCACACCATTCTTTTGAGAAATTTAAGGAAAAAAATTGGAGATGTTTTTGAGAAAATGTGAAGTACTGTATCTCCAAAATTTAAAAAATGGTTTTGAAAATCGCTGAGCTTTGAGATGAGTCAGATCGGCCGGCGAATATCCATTTTGTAAAAAATTTTACGCTTAGTTCGAACGCTAGTGTTGTTCACGGACGAACGTTTTGAAGAAAACCACTTTTACGGTATCAGGGAATCTCAAAATGTGTGTTTCTATTCAAATCTCGAAATCGATTTTCCGCAGAATTGCGTAACTACTATGTGTAGGGCCTATTACTCCCTATGTACGTACGTAAACGAGAAACTAAAAAGTTCTTGGTGTTTCTCCATGATATGTTATAAGGAACATGAGATAAAAAAGATAATTGAATATTGAAAAATATTGAATTACATTAATGCCATTTCTCAATGTTTGAGCAGATTTCCAAAAAATTTGCAATAAAGCTGACGAATGTTACTTAACTTACCAGATAGAAGTTACTAATCCATGCACATCTTGCTCGTAGTACTCCTACACTGACATTAAATATCAGTGCTCCTATGTCTGATAGTGCCAGCGCTTTTAGATAGACAGACATGTTGCATTTGTTAATTGGTGGAGAATTTAACACAAAGAGTGAATAAATATTAACCAGTAAACCTAGAATAAAAAAAAGTGTTTTGATGATTTATTTCTTACGAAATATGAAAGAAAATAATTCATCATAATACTGCTGTGAAATAATAATACATAATCAAAATTGAATAACTCATTTCACCACCTGTCCACTGTGACCTATGAGTATATCATACATCCTCCATCAGTACTATTTATGTCCTTCGGCTGTTCAAAGAGTTGACGGTTTCGGTAGCTCAAATGGTTGAGCAACTGGGCAAGTAATGGGATATCTCGGTTCGATTTCCAGCATTGGTAGTCAATTCTTTGAACAGCCCAAACCAAATTTATAAGAAAAAATATTTATTTATTACCTGTTATTATCAAAACAATTGTCACATATTTGAAAAGAAATCGTACAACTGAAACTAGGTTTTGTATATTAGCACTCTTCCAGTACAATCGAAGTTCACATGGATATTCCTTCTCCAACTTTTCCACTTCTTGCGCGTTACTTTTATTGTAATGTAAAAAGTCAAGTGAATCTAGTGGTGGGCAATTTCTGCAACAAAAAACAATTTTGTTTTGGGAAACAATTATTTGTTGGGAAACGGAAGTTTTGACTTTTTAATGTACTAATTTTCTTCTCTCTTAGTTTCTTAACTGAAAGTGGGTACATTGCACGAGTACATTTATACTCGACTTTTCCAGCAAGGGTCTTCCCTTCGTTAATTCGCCTAATTTTGTAATGTAATAAACACATTTAAAACATTTTTGTATAATATAACAAACTCGATTTAGTTCGTTGTTGACAACATATTTATGTACCAAATTTTGAAAATATGAGTAGAATTTTCCTGCAAGTTTTTCCCACCTTCAGCCACGCCTCAGTGCGAAGGCGAGTACTTACGCGTCGCCCATGGCTTCATGGTCACTCATGTAGGGTGATGTAAAACCTGTAACAATCGCCGCGTTGTAGTAGCTATTGAATTAGAACGGCATTTTAAACCTTGTTAGAATTATACATTTGTGCTCTGAAACCCTAGAACAGTAGTTGATTTATGACAGAAATTGAGGGAGGGAGTATAAACCCCTTGTAGCCTACGTACCGGCACCTCAAGTTCATAAAGCACCGCAAGCATCCTTGTGTAAACACTTTATTTTTACCACAAATAATGGATATGCCCAAGCAGCTGGTCCACCTGTAGATTACAGACCTTGATGTCCATTTCCAGGGATTTTGTCGTTGGTCGGGTAGGCTCGCCGAATATCATGCCCACTGTCTCTGAGGAAGGCCGTGCCCGGACCACGCATGTGGTAAGCACGCGTCTTCGCATTCGATGCGACTGCTGTGGACTTTTGATTGGTTGCGGAGAGCACAGTGGCGGAAGCGCATAACAGGCAGCAGAGCACCAAGTTCATGGAAGGCTTGACAACAATTTGTCACCTGCGCGTAGAAAAAAGAAATTTTAAACACCATCTCTACATATATTCGCAGGATGGTAACTCCGTATACAATTTTTTTAAACGTCTGTGTTACACATGAAAACGGAGGGCTGCGTCCTGTTTTAAAGCCGGTGTTGTGCGGTGAGGATCTGAGGGAAATCCCCGCGACGCCGACCCGAATCGCGCAAGCCGCGTTTAGGCCTCACCTGCAAGCCGTACGAAGCGCCGCGACGAGCGCCTGCCAGCAGAGGCACACGCGGGGACCTGCCGGACGCTGAGCGCGGTGTTGGCGGTGGGAGGCCCGACCCGCTCTCCGCGTCGCGGCGGGGAGGCGACTGATGCGGAGAGCGGTGAGCGGTGAGCGCGCCGCGCAGCGCCATCGTCTCGCTCCAGAGCGCCTCGCAAAAACGGCTTTCCGCCTCACGGCAGTCCGCTTCGCCCAGCCCCCAGCTTCGCTCGCCCCTCTTCCTGCCAGCCCGCCCGCCCGCCCGCCCGCTCGCCCACCCGCCTCCTGGCTCGTGCCGACGTAATTCAAAGACACTTGTTTTTTTCCTTGTGTTGAGAGACGGGAGATGCCAGCCGAGGAAGAAAGCACCGATCGTTCCGAATTCACTGCGAAAAAATAAATCGCTGTAGCGAATGTATTCAGCCATTGTCAAACGAATAATTTTAAGGACGAGAAGGGTAATTGTTGGAGCTTAATAAAATGTGAAGATTATACGACGAAAACAGTATTTGCAGTTCTTTCTCGAAAAATAAATTAAATAAAATTATTGGGATCTTTTTACTGCTCTATTTCTGCGAAAAGATGAATAAAATGTTCAGTATATTGCAAATTTCATTTACTCATTACATTATTCTTAAACTAGCGCTATACAGCACATACTTTCTCGCCCTTAGTAACAGTTACGTAATTTTATTATTCTTCAATTTCTGTATATATCAAGGGCGCTGTCAGCAATGCACACATGCGGCAATGGGCTCTAGGAACAATGGACGTATATTTTCTTACAAAATCTTACTAAAGACGCTCTTCTTACCATTAATGGAACTGTTTTTCAGTTTTTATTGTTGTGGTTTTATGAGACGATCTTTATGGAACATTACTTTTTGTATTTCGAATACAATTAAAGATGGCCCCGAATGCAGTATAGCAGGAATCCCGCTAACGCGTATCAGTTTTGTTGCCAACTCTCTTTCAAATTAGCGAATAATAACAATTCTTGGTAAAAACGCTTAATTTCATCTGTATTCAGATTCCAACGTGTTTATCGGCTAGTACATCATACATAGTTGATAAATAACACTAATACTAACAAACTAATTCAATTACTAATATTCTACAATTTGTAATATTAAGTTAACCTCTTACCGCCTTTTTATACATTGGCGCCGCCTCAAACGATATGCAGGAAAATAAAACTTTAAGGTAGTATGTTCGTTAGAACGATCACGATGAAGTACCCCTCCCCCCAAATACTTTAAATGAAAATCAAATATCTGTTCTTCAAGACGGTAAAAAACAATTTGGTCAGTACCGGCCTATTTTTTTTAATAAAAGAAGTTTAAATTAATACAGGCTCTAATGGAAAAAAATTGCGGGCACAGGTTTATTTTTATAGAATTACTGGTTGCTACAACAATGTATACAAATGTAATCTCTAAAATAAATACACAGAACTGTTGCAGACATTTTCAAAGTATACTTAAAGTTAAGGTGATTTAAAGGTGGGAAAATGATAAAAATGTATTTTTTTTAAAAAAAATTTAACTGCAGCTCATAAGTCGAAAAATTCTGAAATGAATACATTATAATTTGTGGTTTGAGGGGAACTTAAGAGACTTTCCCAACCTGTACCAGGGTTCTAAGACATAGTAAAAATATTTCTTTTGTTTGTTATTTATTCAATTTTTTGTATTTGAATTTGGCGCTGAAAAGTTTTATAAAAAATAGTTTTCTGATAGTCTGAATTACTTTCTTATTTTTCATTTTTCAATAACATAAAATAGTGTTAAGTTGACCAAAAATAAGGAGAGCGAAATATTATAAGAATATGAAAGACTTCTCAGTCCCAAATGGCATTTTTTTTAAACTTTGAAGTGGTTTTTAAGAAAATGGCGTTTAAGCGCTTACTGTAAATTCGAAATTTAAAGCTCTTTTTCACAGAAAACTTTTGAGTTTTCGAAAAAAATTTATTAGAACTCATTTGAAGCACATTAATTCACAAATACAATAATAGTATTTAGAAATTTCTGGAAATGTGCATATTAACGGCATGAGAGATCTTACATTTTTGTAATTTAAAAAAACAACAAGAAAACACAAAATTAACTTTACGTCATATTAAAGAGTGTAAATAGCACTAATTCTTCGAAAAGTTTGAAGAAAACATTGGAGGTATTTGAGAAAATGGCGTTTGAGCGTTTCTGGAAGTGCGGAACTTCGAGTTAGTTTTTACAGAAATCGGTTGAGTTTTGGAGAAAGTTTATCTGACATTATTTTAAGCACATGTACTTATAAATACAACAATGTAAACAAATTGCCGCTAATATAAATATTAACAACGTGAGACACAAGTCAAATTAATTACTTTTTTGAAAGTAAAGAAAGGGTATTTCAAGTAAAGGAATTCGTTGAGTAAACATTTCTAGAACGTAAAAACATACGCCATTCGCTTGTGCCTCTGGTCACCTCGCTTTCACACATTACAAGTCGAGTCAAGATTGTATTTCAATATACCGTGAGTGGTCCATGTGCACATGTATTTAGCGTTACGTGAAGTCATAAAATTGAAGATGCTCATATGTAAATCAGCCGTGACTCATACCAAAAAAGGAAAAAGAATAACTTGGAAGTGAAGGCTCTTCCCCACAAACAATGATAATGCAAAAAAGAATTCGGAATTTTTCGAGAATGTCATAAAATGAACGCATTTTCAAGCGAGGTACTCAATTTTAATGATTTAAAATCCCCAAATTTCCATTAGCGCGGCTCTCACGCGTATTGTACGATGTAAATATTTGCTTGCGTTCCCATTCGGCGAACACGTTCACACCTCTAGAATTCAGTTCTCCTGCGCAAAATTGTATGTTATGCGCGACGTTCGGCGTAAATTCTTGTAAAATGGACGTTGCTATAGGACTGATGTGCACGTTTCTTTTAGCAAACGAATACAGTTTTAGCGAACGTGCACATGCCCAGATTTCTAAAATTGCAAAAAGTCATCATTGCAGAAATACAATCTTTATGAGCTCAATATTTATCTCAAAATCAACACTCTTTTTTTAATTTTTACTTTCTCGCCCTTACTAACATTGGAATATTAATATAATCGTGAGCCGGAAAACAGCGACTTTTCGATACGAAAACTCTTCTGACCGGGCTGTGGTAACGAAAAAGTGGATAAATCCAGTTGCTGAATTTACAAAAAAATCCTCCAACAATTGGTGCAGCCAGAAGCAATGTTTTGTGCGTCCGTGATTCCGAAAAATTGATTGAAGGCAAAACGTCTCTTCGTGCGTCCCTCCCCCCGTCTGTGTCAAACACTAGCCCATAAACCGCTCAGCAGGTTTTCTCCAAAATTAATATTCCCCAATCGTTCTGACTCATGTCGCAGCCCCTGAAATTCTAAACCGATATTTTAATTTTTTTTTGGGGGGTGGTACTTTCCATAAAGCCCATCGAACATTTTCAAAAAATGGCTCCAACGTTTTTTTATTAAAAGTAAATAATTTTCGTCGACAATTACAAATATTCAAAATTTATTCCACGTCTTCCTACAACTATAAAATTGAAGATAAAAATTTTCCCTAAATAAAATTGGTTGCGCAAAGACAGATCTTGAAATAAAGACATATTCAATGTTTCGAAGATTTAAGAAGTTTTTGGGTAATTTTGCACAAAATATAGGCAATTTTTTAAAATATTATAAAATATCGCTCCAAATTTTTTTCTCTAAATTTTCTCCTCGTATGTAATAAGTGACGGTAAAAAATATGGTGCTGGTCTCATTTTCGGAAATTGCCCTGTCGTATTTTGGAAATGATTTGAAACCTATTTATTATATTCACTGAACTATACCTTCCTTTATACATGTTTTTAATGAACGAAAGGTCACTCATCTATGCATTCAGTGGTCTCAAAATTGACCGTACACTATGTAAGAAAATACAAACTGGCATAGAAAAAATATTTATTGCAGAATTTTGACTGATATTATTATAGACAAAGTTGTCACTATGCTGAAGTTCCACTGAACTGCGACTTCATAGGCGAGATCGGTATATTTCTGGGTCTTCTCTTGATGTTTTGCCGATATATTGCAGGTGTTGGGTATTGATATATCGATAAGGAAAACCTACTGATGGTTTCTATTGATGTAAGTTATATCGAGTCTATTGCCGCCGACTTGTCTGTCAGTGATAATGGAGCGATCCCAGTAGAGAGTGTGCTCAGCACTTTCAAGCACGTTCCGAGGCACATATTTAAAAAACGGAAGTGGCGAGTAAGCCCGTTTTCATTGCCAAAAATTGGTGAACTTGCTTCGCCACTTCCTCATGCCCCTTTTTGTATTCCAACTTTGCGTGGCCGCTACATCCACTTGTCACGTGTTGGATTGTTTCGCTTGCGGCCTCACATCTTCTACACGAGTCGGAATGGATGGTAGTGTGTGTGATCGTGTTTGATTAGATTTTATTATTGTATATTCTGAAGGGCGTTTAAGATAATGGTGCTGGTCTCATTTTCATTGAGAAGCCTAATTTATCGAAAATTGAAAAAGTTCAAAAAATTTTCGGAGTCTTCCGGAAACTAAAATATTGATAGATATTTTTCCCTTACTGAAATATGCCCCTTAAAGATAGATTTTTAAATAATGTCATGTACAATTCTTCGAAAATTTGAGTACTTTTCGCGTAGTTTTGCGTGAAAGTACGGTCTGTTTTAGCACGACGTTCGTGTGTAGAATGGATACGAATAGTCATTCAGTTCTATATTTAAAAACTGAAAATTAGAAGTTCAACTCTTGAAGAAGTGCAATATAATTGCTCGCGGTAGACCTACACCGGTACTGAACATATTTGAATTCATTTTCTATTTCGTCATGCTCCCATTAATTAAAGGTACCAGCCGCCACTGCTTATAAAGTTTCTCGAAAACACATTAGTTTTCTGTAAAAAATAGCTCAAAATTCCACATTTTCTAAAAGCGCAAACGCCATTTTCTCAAAAATGGCTCTAAATTTGTTCTTCAAACGTTTCCAAACGGATAATGCTAATTGCACTGTTCAATTTGACATAATTTTTATTTTGAGATATTCTTTTGTGTTAAAAAATTACACAAAAGTAATTTTTTTGTAAGATCTCTCATGCCGTTAATATGCACATTTTCAGAAATTTGTAAACACTATTGTTGTGAGTTAATGTGCTTCAAATAACTTGTAATGAAGTTTTTCGAAAACTCAAAAATATTCTGTGAAAAAAAGCTTCAAATATCGAATTTACAGCAGCGTTTAAACGCCATTTTCTTAAAAACGGCTCCAAATTTTCAAAGAAAATTTCCATTTAAGACGAGGTTTTACTCTTCTTTAATATTTTTATAGAAATATTTCGGATATACTTTTAGGATACCGAACAATTGAGAAAAATTCAAAAACTTTGGATGGCGGTTGATTGAGCTGGTAAGAGTGTGTCACAAATCCGAATAGCTGGCCCAGCCCAAAGAAAATAGAAAACCAATACGAGAAAGTTCCTGCCATTCTGTAGCACCGCAAGTTTTTATTTCTGTGACCCTGGCCGCGTGGGAATGAGACAGCTGACCAGTTAGCGGAGTTGGCCTCTAGAAAGCCAGAGATACACATCCCTCTGGTAGTACATGCGCTAATTATCTAACGTTGCATTCTGATTGCGTGGCAAATAAAATGGCAGAACTCGTATTTCAAACTCAAATTTGAAATAATCAGTCTATAAAATACCCATCTCATGGTTCACGACGCGAGGAGGTAATTCGCACTCGCCTTCGGATCGGACACTGACTCGGACATCTCACGCAGTGACCCACCCCCATTTCCAAGAAACGAAGAACAGATCTAAACGTAGAGAATTCCCTTGTGCTCTGGAATAACTTAAGAGTACTCACAGCATCGCCTTGTTAACTCTCTGGAGGAGATGATGAATAACGACGCAAACTCTTTAACTTTTTCATATAATCTGAGAGAGGAGGGTGAATTTTAACATACCTTGTATAAACTGATGCATGCTTCATTTAGATACTTTAAGAAATTATTTTGTAAATAATAAAGAAAATAGATATTTGTTTTCTTCAGATTTGTGCGCTTGTGAGCTCACTAAAACTCTGTAATTATAGGATATAGGTGTCGATTTAAAATCAAATTAATTATGAGGTATGATGCACATTATTGTATTGGGATTCTTCTGGGCAGAAAATATTCGTCATTCGTATACCTTACAATGTCTAAAATTATATTTCACATGAGAGGTTCTCTAATGAAAATTCTCATTATGACTTAAAAGGGGAAGAATGAAGCCAAAATATGCAGCAGTCTAGCTGCCTAAAATCAGGCACTGAGAACATTTTGATAAAACGGCTATCAAAATTTTCCAAGATGATAAACGCCGCATTTGACAGAAACAAGTAGAAACCATTGATCACATTGTCTCAGTCCAATTCTAGGATAGACCAAATGCTTGAAAAGACATGACAGGTTGAAATAGTTACACACACTAGCAGATTAGTAACGTCCTCGAAATTCCAAACATATGCTCCATGTGGTATTGTTATAAACTGGTTATGTTCGACCTTAAACAACTATCTCAAAGAGTAGAAATACCTTACAGGAATGATGGAACATTATGTACTCATTTTCGGAATCTACGCCCTATTCTCTTCCTACTATTATATCCTCGACGTTTGGAAATGGCAGAACACTTCTCTTTTCGGACGATATAAATATTCTTTGCATTAAAGAAACCATAAATATAACAATATCAAATGTTTCAAATTGGTTCCTAAGTAAAAATTTAATAGTAAATGAAAAGAAAACGGTCTCAATGTAGTTTTTCATTTCAAATAAACAATTCCGCACTTCATTAAAAACGGTGTACCATTGACTTTAACATTGTACTCTTTGACATTGATGTTAAGGTATAAAAATCTTCAGGTTTGTGAATTCAGTCAAACCTCAAATGGAACGTCCATTTAAATGAATTGATCACAAAATTAAGTTCATTATGAAACGTTCGGAATTCTTTCAAATTCAGTCAGCCTTAATTCTGTTTGTTTATATTTCGCGAATGTTCATTCCCCCACCAGATATTGCATAATATTCTGGGGAAATACATCTTATAGCTCCCAGACCTTTAATATACAAAAAAGAATTGCACAAATAATAAGCAAATCCCACCCACGTTATTCTTATAATTTTCTATTAATCTAGGAATTTTACCATTATCTTGTCTCTTGATATACGAATCAGAAGTTTTAGACAAAGATGACTTAAGGGCGGGAATTTTAGAAAAAGGTCCCGTGGTACAAGTTTAAGCCGGATTCAGTTTTGGAGTCGAAACGGTGGAAGCTCTTTTGGAATGTAGCAGTTACCACTGTTCGCAGGGTCGAAGACAACAGACCTGACATAATATAGACTGATAAAGCCGCACGGAAAGGGATTATAGTCGACACAGCTATCCCTTTAGACCGAAATATAGTTGCCTCTATTGCCGAGAAGAAGCGAAAATATCAGTCCGTGGCTATTAAACTGAGCGACATGTGGCGGTCAGTAGCTGTTGAAGTAGTCACTGTGGACATCTCTGCAAATGGACTGATCTCTGAAGAACTGATTGCAAGGCTTGTCCTTAAGAACTGGCACATTCAATCAATGCAAACGGCTGTTCTCCTGAGTACTGCACACATCGAGAGGAAGTTGTTAATGATATAACTTCACTTTGAATCCTGACTATCCGAGTTTGCAAGCGAAGCAGGCACCTTGGTTCTCCATAGGTCCGGGTGTCTGCTGTAGGACACCTCGCTAAGTGAGGGACTTGAAAAATAAGTAATAATAATAATAATAATAATAATAATAATAATAATAATAATAATAGTAATTTCTAGAATCTACCAAAGATTGATCTTATATGGTCCGAAACTTCTATCTACAACATAAAATCATAATTAATAAAATTATTATTGTTATTATTATTATTATTATTACTCTTTTGATTCTCTCTTCTGATGAAAATTCTGGCTACACCTATGGTCACATTGATTTCAAACCCTTCCATCCATAAAGAATAAGTAACAAAACCACTCTCGGCTTTTGTTGTGATAGGGTGCGAAAGTTAAAACACAAAAGAAGGGGCTAAAAGCCGCCGCAAAATAGCTTGAATGCGGCAAGGTGCTCGCGAATTTGCGTGCAAGATGGCGGCGCGCTTATCAATGCGCGCGCAAGCGTGAGGCGGCCGTCTGCCCTCGCGCTATCAGGCGTTCCCTCGGACGCAGCCGCGCGGAGAGCGCGCGCGGCGAAGCATGTGGCCCGCGCCGCGAAGCATGTGGCCCGCGCCGCGTGTTGACTGGGTTTTGGCTAGGGTAACGAGCGCCCCTGCGCCCCCAAGACTTGTTTTATAGAAAGACAAACAACTTCCGAAGTCTAATTTCTATTTAAGTTTTGTAATTTATATAATACAATGAAATATAAAATTAGTTCTTACTTGAGTTCGTAGGTTTCCGCGGCCAGAGTTAATGCATTCTTGGCTATACGGGATGAGCCGCGTCTCGGTGAATTGTACTGACGTTTCGGCCATCTTGCTGCAGTATAGCTCTGAAGAAGGCCACAGCAAGATCGCCGAAATGTCAGTACAATTCCGAGACGCGGCCCATCTCGGATAGTCATGAATGCATAATTCTTACTTACTATTAAGGAAACAATACAATAGGAATTCGCTGATTTAGGAATATAATTATTTCTTAAAAGTTAACTTATCTTATATTTTTTGAAGCCAATTTGTCAATAATGTGGCCTACATTAGCACTTTTCCTTTTTTTAAAAATAAAACCTTTTATAACTACCAGAAACCGTCTAGATGTGATTGACCAAACTTGAGTCGAAGCCCATATTTGTGACGAAAACTTAAATGACAGTCACGAATTGTTTTTTAGAATTTTATTTAGGGTTCGGTACAAATTTCGGTGTTAACGTAGGGACGTCGCTCCTAATGTGTGGGTGCCTTACGCAATTAAGTGCAATTTTTTTGTATTTGTGTTAGCACACTGTTTTAATTTTGTGTGCCTGTGTCCCAGCGGTCCGCATGCTGTGGTTCTGCCGGTGGCCCCCGGGGCAGTTGCGCCCCTGGCAGCCCCCCGCCTGGCCAACCCCTAGCTACGACGCAGCGCGTTGACCAAGCACCCATGTAATAAGCTGAACGATTTTTCTGCACGCGCCACCCATTTCCTACTTTAAAAACTTCTTTCGCAGTTTGATTGTCAATTCAGAATACTGGAAGGAAGGTCCTAGGGTTCGACAGTGTCAGGATTTTTGACACTACGATTGTGCCACGAGTTGGACAGTAGGACGAATTCAGGTGCTGTCTGGAGAAGAATTGTAGCGGCCGGCGGGCCAAGGTTCGCGCGCGAACTTCCTCGTCCTGACCTCACCTCCTACTTCCACTCACACTTATACAAGCACTGCACGATCCAACGATGCCGGGAGACCATTAGGGAACTAGTTTGACGCGGCTGGGGCGATGCTGTCCGCTGGTGGAGATCACGCAAGCCGACGGGCAGGTCGGCGCCGGAAGGGGGAAGTCCCACTCTGTAGGTCAGAATCACTGACACCTTCCGGGATAAAAATATGCATTACACTACGGGTTATTGACTTTAGCTGTTAACGCGTCCGCGAATCCATCTATAAACATATAGAGACTATATCTTTGTGAAATGCCATTAAACGTGTAATTATTACTTCCTGGAGTTCTTGAAAAATAGTGAAGTAACAAAGAGGAGAGAAGTTTAGAGGCGCCCCTTTTTACCTCGACTCCACAGGAATGTTTACTACCTACGCATTCCAATTTATTTATTTACTTATTTATTTATTTTCTGGAAAACCTCTCTGGTGGTCACGGTGCTTGCTAGATTTCCGTAGGGGTGCGATTCCCGGTTGAGACAAAAAGAGAGTTGTTACTTTTCATTAAAATTGCCTCAGTTTCTTTAACAGTGTGAAGAAAGAATGTAGCTTAGGCAGGCCAAGAACACTAGATACGATAAAGGAAATTCATATACGCCACACTTCTCCCTTAATTCCAAGCGTGGACAATGAATAAAAACAGGGCCCAGACATGGGTAAACCACTAGCTGATCTAAGTCGTCAGACCCTGTAGTGAAGCGTTTAGTTGCATGTATACATTTTTAACATTAAGGGTTTTCTTTCACAAAGAAATCTTTTTTTTTTTCCACTCAACCAAATTTAGAGGTTTCTACTTTTTCGCCCTTACGAATATAAGAAGAGAACATAATGTAATCGTGCGCCGTAAAACAGCGAAATTTCGACAGAAAAACTCTAACTCTGGGACTCTCCTAACGAAAAAATGGATAAATCTTGTTCCTACGTAGAGTAAATTACTTCCAGTGCGTGCTGTAGCCAGAATCCAGGTTTTATGGGCCCTTAATACCGAAAAATCGATTGACGGTAAAACTTGTCTGTCCGTCCTTCCATTTGCCTTCCCGCTTATTGTCAATGCTAACACCTAAATCGTTCAGCCGATTTTCTCCAAAATTGATTTTCCCAATCGAATTTGAAACTGGTATTTTAATTTAGGGGGTACTTTCATGAAGCCCCTGAGACATTTTCAAAACTTCCAAAAAATGGTACCAATTTTTTGAATTATTTTTGTTGTTGGGTTTAAGGAAATTAAAGAGAGCGATGTGGATCTGATTTTCGTTGAAATCCCAGATTTTCGAAAACAGCAGAAGTCCTGTTTTTTCGCTGTCTTCTACAACTAAAACATTAAAGGCAGGCATTTTTCCTTGACAAAATCTGTTTCGTAAAGCCAGACTTTTGAAAAACGGTCAGGCACGATGATTTGAAAAATTGAGTACTTTTCGAGTAATTTTGCTCAAAATATTACTTTTGTTTAAAGATTTTTTTCCAGAAACAGCACCAATTTTTTTAAATTAAATTTTGACCTTGGATATCGTATAGGGCGCTTAACAGAATGGTGCAGGTCGTTGAAAATACTAATTTTTTGGATATAGCAAAAATTTAAACATTTTTTCATTGTCTTTCTACAACTACAATTATGAAGTTAACAGTTTTCCTTAATGACCGAGCGAAGTGGCTCAGTGCGCTGACTTCGCAATCGGGAGGTCCGGGTTCGATTCCCGGGCCGGCCATCCTGACCGGGGTTTTCGCGGTTTCCCTCGGTCGCGAATGCTGGGATGGTTAAAAAGTGCACGATCACTTTTCTCCATAATCCTATCACCTCCTAATATAACAATAACAATAATGATAACTATAATAATAATAATAATAATAATAATAATAATAATAATAATAATAATAATAATAATAATAATAAAAATTCGCAGCGTGGGCAAAGTTACTAGCGTCTGTGGTCTACCACACGTGTCCCCTGGGTAACGCTAAATGAGCGAGAGTGATTCGCCACCTACGCGCTTGACCATTGTGGGCGTGCGGATCCCTACAAGTTGAGGGGAAAGTCTGCGCATCTATACTGAAACCATTTGTTGAAAGAGCAAAGTAATACCGAGGTGATGAATTTGGAATATTTATTGCTTTGAGTGTTTCATTCAGGTCCTAGACCCCATTCGAATTTCTAAGATTTATCTTCATTCCGGTTCGAGCCGCCGAGGCGAACACTTTAGCAGCTGAGGCAGCTCGTATCTTACGTTGAGGCAGCGTTGTCGGTGCGCTCTCGACCTCAGTGAACATCAGGAAAACCCATCACAGATCTTGAGTTTCAACGGCAACGAGTACTCCAAATCAAACAAGAAGAAAAGTTTTGGCTTTGGCCACGGAACAGAGGAGAATATCAGGTACAACATACCAGGAAGTTCACGTTATGAATTGCTTCGAAATTTAGACAATCGTGCTAAACATTTCTGAAAGTGATAAAGCTGTAATAATTCCACCAATATTCATTCATAATGTTAACGACTACGGTTATCTACATCTAGTTAGTTATATAAAAAAGTAGCAGAAAACGATTTTACTATTAAACAACAAAAATATTTTTATCAAGTGAAATTTGTAACAATTGAAGACTACAGAGGTTACAGAAAATTTTGCGATGAAAATAATATACAATATCATTCCTTCAGAAATCCCTGTCATTCCAAGCTCTCAGTTATAATTTATGGTATACCTGTAGTTTACTCTCAGAAATAAATATTTGATGAATTAGCAAGACTTACGTACTCAGTAATCGGCGTAACAAGGCTATATAACAAAAATATTTATATATAAATACAAACTCTGGGGTCCTG
The DNA here is from genome assembly GCA_017312745.1 of Gryllus bimaculatus. Classification (NCBI taxonomy): domain Eukaryota; kingdom Metazoa; phylum Arthropoda; class Insecta; order Orthoptera; family Gryllidae; genus Gryllus; species Gryllus bimaculatus. Next base: position 19,924,733 of record BOPP01000003.1, read on the forward strand.
TGCTGTAGATTTAATGGAAACTGAAAATGCTGAATCAATATTTAATGAAACTAAATTATTTTATTCTGGAATTAAAGTGCGGATGGGAAGTGCTCCAAACAAAGTAATACAATGTAAGCGTTGCCAGAAATTCAAACACACCCAAGCAAACAATAAATTAAGTCCAAGGTGTGTTCGTTGTGATGTATCCCATCATTAGTCCCATTGTTAGTCCCATTTTCGGCAAACTCCGAATTTTAGAAAATTGCAAAAAATAACATTTCAAAAAAACAAAATTAAGAGAGACTTTTGCCTTAGACAAAATCTGTTGTTAAAAATCAGCCCTTTAAAAATGATGATGTACTGCTTTTTGCTTTTTACAGGTAATTTGTGCTTGAAATTAAAGCAATAAAAACATTTTCTCAAAAACCCCCACAATTTTTTTACCACGGATAGAAAAGGTTTGCTTAAGTGAAGGAATGGAAATCATTTTCGCTGAACTCTGAATTTTCGAAAATTTAAAATTTAAAAATAATGCGAGAAATTGGGTGCTCTTGTTGTACCACTAGTGTGGTGGTTACTAGATGTGGTTCTCTTATGAATTAGATTTAAATTAATAATAAAAACAAATTTTAATAATATATTAAATTTATTAATATGTACACTTATCTGCCGTCATTTATTCTTTCCGTCGTTTTCAAAACCAACTGCATAGCAACTGTAGTTGGTCTTCGTCGTTTTGTTTTCTTACTTGGTCTTTCTTAATCGGTCAAACGAAAGCATCGTTGCTTCATTAATACGAACATATATTTGAGAGAGAGTTTATACGAGTATACGATGCAGAGATATCCCTGCATCTTGAGGTTGAAGTTAGTAAGTGAAGTTAGCAAGTGTTTTTCAAGTTGAAAGATCGATTATTAGAAAGTGTATATAAAAGCAATGTTCAGTAATCGAGTAACACATGTGATGGGTTCATACACGAAGAAAACACATAGAGGGAAAGGTACAGATAGAGAGAGGGGGAGAACACAGAACAGATAGAGCGAAAGGGGAAAACAGATAAAGATGAGATATATACTCTAACGCAAGATATTTACGTCTGATCAAATGCTCTTATCGAGCATTATGATCTCTTGGGGCAGGATCTTTAGGGTGTGAGAAAGTTTTACCAAAATACAGAAATAGGTAAATCAGTGCGTATATTCTTCCAAGGATACAACCATTTACAACAGACACTGGACAAATACAAAACAAACACCAAATGACGAATAACACATTCAAATATCTCACAAGAAATGAAATGACCCTTTGCAACGTTTTGGCAAAATTACAAACACCTCTTTAATATTTTAACTAGTTAATTCTTCCTAATTAATTGGCTTCTAGAAGCATACGTGCACAGTAGTTACTTGCTTGATCAGCACCGTTAAAAAATATATTAATTTACTTTGTTCAATTACCACAACACAAAATGAAATTATGTCTTACTTCTATTAAATTTCCTTATATCTATTTTCGAAAAAATCATACGTATGGTTTACGGGCTTGTGTTTTTTACAGAAGTTTTAAAGAAAACACTTTTTTGATATCAAGGGACTCCAAAACGTCTATTTCTGTTGAAATCTCGAAATCGATTTTCCGCAGCATGACATAACTTTCCCTACACTACGTATATTACTCCGAATATATTTACGTATACGGGAAAGTAATAGCATTGCAGCTTTTAATTCAAACATTCAGATATAATATATTTAAATAATAGAATTATCAGGGGAATCATCCCTTTAATGTTATCTTGGGGCGCATCGTATCCTGCCCTAACTAAGCGTATTTACGTCTCTGCTGATCGAGAACACGCGACTTATAGTGAACCAAAGCTACCTTTGCATTAAATCTGAGACGAGTAAATGGACGTCATATAATAATTCATACCGACACTGAACTCTGTTGTTGCACGTTTATTATTTGCTACAATTTGAAATAGTTCGTGATCTTCAACGAAATTCTGAAAGCGGTATTTTAGTTGTCAGATCGGCGATATATTGTTCTTGACTCATTTGTCCCTTTGAACGCGAGGCGGCGCTCGTTTCCGAAGGAGGAAAGGTGTTTCCGTTTCTCGACGCTGCGGAGCTGGTGGCGCCAGAAACAAAGGCGCGCAAAGAAGCAAGGTCTACCAGAGGAAGAGGCAGGTTACCATGTGACATGAACGGGCTTCGAAGATGGAGGACGGAAGTAGACCCAAAGAACCACTGACAGGTGCTAGAAACTTGTTTAGAGGTGGGCGTGCAGTACAACGCGGATGGCGGCCAAGCAACTTCTCTTTACATTGGTGTTTATGAAGACTGACATTCGTGAGAAACTGTTGACGGAATACTGCATTTGGATAAAGTAGAAGGATGTAATAAAAGGTTCTTCACATCCATTGTATGATTTAAATAAGAGAGTTGCAGAATTACCATTAAGGGACAAATAAAAGGTAAGCATGGTTTCATGAAGGAAATACTGAAGTAATCGAAATTTTACGTTTTGTTAACAACGAAAGAATTATTTCAGTTTGTATTTATATTTTGTTATTAGTAATTATTCTTAATATTTCTAATCTTCAACTCTTTTCCATCAACATTTTTAATATTATTTATTTTAAATCTACCATTTTAAAAATATGTAACTCAGTTACCTTACAGCTGGCACCTTGCCTAGAAGTTAATATAATTAATTTAAACACCCTAAAAAATTGTATTACAATTGAAGGGCAGTAAATAAAATTTTAAAAAGTTTATTTAGAATATACAAATCCCAAGGAATTCCACTATCGTGAATGATTACATTAATTATTGAAGAATTATAATTTGAAATAATACTTGAGTAAACTTACGTTTTAATGTATTTTGAATTTTATTTATTTGCGTGGGCGTCTCTATAATCTTTAGCGTATGAAATTTTGGTTTGAAATTCGCGGGAGGACTGTTACCTCTTCAGAATTTCTGCATAAGGTATAGGTTTTTTTAAAAATATTGGTTTATTGAAGTTACCAAAGTCCAAACTAGTGACAAGGCGCGGCAAACGAAAACATTTTCTCCGCTTACAAAAGTTTATCTAGTATTCAACGGCTTCTTTAGGATACTACCAACAGTATTTTATTTGTTTAGTTCATGTTCATCCACCTGAGCACTAATATCAAGGTAGGTTTCAAGTACCCCGGTGTATCATATATTTAAGGACGTTTTGGAAATGTGAAGGAAATCTTTGGATTTAATATTGGAGGTGTAATATAGCATTGAAAAATATTTAAATGTTTGCAGTATTCAAAGTTTCAAAGTTTTTCAACACAATAAATACAACAAATTACAATAAATCAAAAACCAAACAGATGTACGCAACCACAGTGTACTCGGTGTATACTTTGTGAATATATAGTAAAGTTTATTTTATATATTCTAGTAGACAGACTTTTGCTTCTATTTATAATATAATGTAACACACACAGATATGTGTGTGTGTGCGTGCGCTACCAAGGTTATCAACTATTATGTGCTAATTGTATCGTAAGAAATGACATCAAATGTTCATTAAAACTTGCCAAACTAAAGATATTGAAAACGCTTTTGGTGAAAGATGCTAACATTAAACTCATTGGGAATAGCACATGTAATATTTTAAATGCGTGCCTTAATATTGAAATTCAATCATAAAAATTTGAATTCACCTCAGGAAACCGCAAATATTTTTATTACAAATACGTTAACAAGTGTAATATCCATATTCATATTTTTAAATAACCAAACATTTCCTATAATTAATACGTTAAATTATATCAAATTCTGGTTAACTTAGTGTTGAAAGTTCCTCCACTTTGTGAAAAATTACGAACATTTATGGGACTGTATTTATGAACATTCTGGATTTCCTCCAAAAATTATTAAAGTTTAATTTAGGTAATATTTCTGTCAATGATAAAAATTATTACAGTTCTCTAAAATAAATATTTTAAAAACCGAGTTTATACAAATATACAGAAGGAGTCACCTCTATTCCAATAGCACAGGGGCCCGTAATTCGTTGGCACTTTTCGATCTGATGAAAGGGCACTTGAATCCAAATGTTTCATATTTAAATTTAATTTTATTACAAATTAGCACCTTGGCGTTATCGCTATGGTCATGATAATATTTACTTCGAACCATTTTCAAAATAAAAAGATAGTGTCCTGATGTTTATCTGTTAGAATAGTGCTTCTTTAAATGAAATTTGTGAACGAGATGCGCTGTCAGAACCTGAGCGAACCGAAAGAGAAAAATAACAAACGTGATATGAAATACAAACCTCCGCAACCGTATACGACTGATACAGCCAAAAACTTACTAATTCTCTAGGAATAGATAATGCGCAGTCTACCACCCAAAACTTTTCCGATAAACATTGTGACGTTATTCTGGACATCTCTATTCACCCATCCAACATTCACCTCAATGTTTAATGCTATTCGAGAAAGTAATTTGGTTGAAACTTAAAAAGAACATCTCTGTTCTCTGAGCACTCAACTGTACTTTGTACCTGTGATCTTAACTAAAGTACAGGAGTGCACCAAGTCGGCTAGAGATACCTCTCCATACTGTCATATGCTTTATATAGGACACAAAATCTTGTTTTAACCCTCCTGATTTGTAATGAATTCATTTTAGTTTCTCCCTTTTTCTCTGGAAAGTAAAATTACATGCTCATTACATTCTATTACATTACATTCTATTAAAATTTTCCCGTCGTAAATTTCTTTAAGGGTCCCAGCAAATCGTTCCGTATTCCATTAAATCAGTCATTTAATACCTCTGACATTATTCAACTATATTAATCTTACATTAAACTTCAATAATCATTATGAAAAATCCAGAACGTTCATAAACACAGTCCCAAAGATGTTCGTACTTTTTCACAGAGTGGAGGAACTTTTAACTCTTAGTTAACCAGAATTTAATATAATTTAACAATTATTTTTTAGTGTATTAATTGTAATAAATACATGGTTATTTAAAAATTAATTAAATATTGTACTTTTTTATCATATTTTTAAAAAATATTTGCAGTTTCCTGTGCTGAATTCAAATTTTGATGGATGAATTTCAATACTCAAGTTATCCGCTTAAAATATTACTTGTTTCCCCAACGATTTTAATGTTTCAAATTTTTTATGAATCGTATTTTCAATATCTTTTGCTTCGCAAATTTCAATGAATATTAGATGGCATTTCTTGCAAAACAATTGGGACATAACTTGATATTCCTGGTGGCAGAAGAAAAAAGATGGGCTTAGCTTTTACACAAACAAAGTCTTGAAGATCCACAAAATTTTAGCGGTTCACACATTTTATGATGCGTACAACACATTCGGGCAATACAAGTAAATGACAACTTATTTATTGACAGCTATGTCCTTTAGTGGATTGTTTATATTATTGCAAAATGTAAAAAATTTACATACGTTTTCACGTGAAACATTTGAGACTAACAGGAAAATGTTTAGCGTGAATTGCGAATTACGAAGATGGACGGAATCTGTAACCTACAATTGACTTGAATAACAATCTAACTTTTCTTGCTTCAAAGCAAAAATCTACTTTTGCCCTCTTTGTTTCGAGTTATAATTTCACCCTGATTTTAGGAACAGTAGGACTTCTAAAAAAGCTTACTCTGTCGCTCCTGGCCCCTTTTACCCCGGTCCACTATCGGGCACAACTTGGTTATCATAAAAATACAACTTTATTTTAGAAAAATCTCATTGAAAGAAAGCGAACCCAAACAAAACAAAAACGTTTTAAACCATTATAAGCAAAGTAAAACCTCCAACGAAGAATGTTCATGACGTTTTAATAGAAAATCGACACTTATGTCGTGTTTTATCCGTAAGCCCTCGGCTTCTAGCAGCCTGCCGTTTGCCACCCCGAGGCGACGGTGCTGCCCTCCGAACTACTAAAAGTCACATGTTTTGACATCTCTATACCTCTACCTGTAACATGTTTTGCACACGTAACACGGAAATGGATGTAGTGTTCAAAAAGTTATCTACGTAATGCTGCAACGAAAAAAACAGCGATTTTTCGATAAGAAACCTCTTATTGGCGGGCAACGGTAGCGATTGATTGATAAGTGATTCTGAGCGCATCAGCTGCTAAGGCTATCAGTCCCGAAGTGTAGTGCGTGTTTTATGGCCGGAGGTGGCGGTGATTTTTCCCCGCTGTCTGACGAGATCCAGTGCCGACCTACGTCGGGGATTTTCCCCAACCAGGTGTCTCCCACATGCGGGGCACAGCTCCACATGGAACAAACTCTGAGGTTCCAAATGGACTCCCCGACATGTGTGATGTGTATTGCACGTGAGTGTAAGTGTATGTAAGCAAGGGGTGATGTCTGGTCGAGGAAGAGAAAGGAAAGAGCGCGCGGTCCATGGTCCGTTAGGGTACTGCTCCGGTATTCGCCGGGTGTTGATACCCTTGTATTTTGGGCCAAATTACTTTTGTACCTAAGTTTATTCTTCGCTACACATTTCCAAGTGGAGAAAGAGGCCCTGGTCTTCGTCCCTCACGTTGCACATTTAACATATTTGGGCCTGAGCATGAGCGCCTCTGGCACATAAAGTTTGGGGAGGACATCAAAAGGAATGTGAACCTCTCCGGAATTTTAGGAAAAGCTTCAGCAATATTTGTATTGATTTATGAAGTTAGCAAGATCGCAGTACATTAAAAAATAGAAGTTATGACGCCGCTCTTCATAAATTCAATAATACCTCACAATAAACTTAGAAAAGGCGGTAGTACAGAGAGCCATATGTAGCAGGTGCCGGTGCTCCTCTGAGATTCGGCGCCCCCCTACGCGCCCATGGCCATGTATTTTGGTTTCCCCCTCCGGCATCTCCCCCAGCCGGGACAACCTCCCATCTAGTCTCTCGACATATGTGGTAGTGTACTGCATGTAAGGGGAGAGAGGAGAGGGATGGGAAAGGATAGAGCGCGCGCAGCCCATGACCCATCTGTTAAGCTACTGCTCCGGCGTTCGCCATGTGTTGATCGGAGAAATTATGAAAAACTACCGATCAAAGCAGCCAGGCTCTAGAATTCTTCTTCAAACATTCGTTCCAAAAAATCTCGGAGCTCAAATCCTAAGACCTCCCAGTCAACAATACTGCAAAGACTACGTCCATGCTGCCACTGAGCCATGCAAGCAAGAAATACCCTTCTAGATTATCCGCATGTCCTTGGTTTCAGGGGAAGCAAAAGCCGACATCACGAAAGTGCATTAAATTAATTCGAATAGCGAATGGAATGAGAAAACGATTTCCTTTCGCACTTTTTCGAAAGTAAGGAAATTTCTATAAATATTATATTTGCAGAAAAGGGGTTGAAGTGCAGTACGTCATTCATCTTTGTCAAAATTCAGTTTCATCTCATGGAGAACGAGTGAGTACTTTTATAATACTTTAGAAACGTCCGTTTCTATTTTTTACAAAAATGCTTCTTTTCTTCTGTTCGATTTTGACCAACTAATTACCACGTGAAATAACTCGCACGATGCCCTTTCTTACTTCCTTTTTCGCTATGGCATCCCTTGTCCTCCCTTTTTCTTGTCGTACCACACTGTGTCCTTTATGTTTTCCTAAAAACTTTTAAATTTTGTAGTAACTGTTTGTCCTGAAACCGGAGCTTTATATTCTCTGTCAAATTTCCATTATTATTATTATTATTATTATTATTATTATTATTATTATTATTATTATTATTATTATTGTTGTTGTTGTTGTTGTTGTTGTTAATGGTGTTATTGATGTTTCGTTGTTGGGCTTCTCTAAAGAAATATCTTATGTTCATGAACGAGAGGGAAGAGGAGAGAAGACGGAGAAAATGAATAGTACAAAACTAATTTTCAATATTTCTTTAAAATTTAGGTGATTTGAATTAAAATAATTTGCACTTAATTCTTATCCCTGCGCTCCAAACGCATCTCCCATACTCCAAACGCCGCGAGACTGTAGAACGGAGTACTTTGGCACAAGAGACGAATTTTGGGAGGGGAAATTCAAAATGTTTTCACCGAATATGTCATATTACAGATTTTATAAAATGTTGCAGGCTACACTCAGCTCATACTCCGATACAATTTTATTCGTTATAATGATAATCCGGAAATAATCTTGCTTGAAAATCTCGTGACAAGTTAAAATTAATAGTTACTGAAACATTTTAGAGGGGGGAATTTCCCTCCCCGTGGATCCACTCCTGTAATTTGGCATACAATTCATGGAAAATTAGGTGTTGCACAAACTCAAGACTGTGGTATGTCATAGCCCGCTAGTAGGCTGAGCATATTAGCGGGCTAGGGCTGTTGATCGCGGAGACCGAAGGTCGGAGCTTCGTCTATTTGTATATGCGTAGCGAAGCGTCATCCGAACCTTAAAGTAGTGACTCGCCAATTCATTTTCCCGGTGTAGTGAGTCGATTCCTCCACGTGGAACCGTACATGGGATGAGAGCCAAATACTTTTAATGACATTGTAAGATTATGTATTTCCATGTTAATAATAAGGTAGAAATGCAGTTTGTGATCGGATTCGTTCACGCGCGCGGTTATGACGCTTCGCTAGGCGGTCCTAGTTGAGGACGAGGCTCGGGCCTTCGGTCCTCGCGTTAACATAAAACATCGTTCAGTCTGTCCAATATAAAATTATCAACGTATTTTATGCGAATTCTCACATTTGGCGTGTATATGTTCTTTATGTTCTCAACACATTCTCGCATAAATCTTCTCAAGATCCGTTCTGTTGTTTTCTGCTCCACGCGGTTGAACGAATCGGACCACAAACTACATTTCAACCAATAATAATGGTAAAGTGGTAAGCTATTTTTTTAAAATTTGTTGCGTCATCGTTGACGCACCGCATCTCTTTAACCCTTGTTGGGCGTTGAGAGCCTTCCCTGGAGTAATCCTCCGTTTGTAAAGGGAAGTAATTACTATCTGAGTTAAGTCTCGTCACGTCGCAGTCAGTCAGTGCCTTTTATCTCTTCAGTCAGGGGCTCGACGCCGTTCGATCCCGGGGTTTCTAACCGGTCACCCACCAAGAACACTGCGAGTCTCGAATTCATTTTACCTCCGTTACTTCATGGAGCGTAGTAAACGAATTCGGCTAACGATGCCGGCTTCAAAAATTCCTTCACACCTTTTTTTAAAATTAAACATTAAAACATTATACAAATTTAATTAAATTCACAATACGTTTACAGGTCTAAATTCAGTAATACAATACATTTCTCATTCCTGAGGCAGTGAATTTAACTTATTAGCTTTTTAAGTTTATTTCTGTATAAAGCAGATGCTATAACAAGTATGTAAAACTTTGTTTCCATTGCAGAACTTGTCCTCCTCTAGAAACACTTTACTTCTTACATTATGATGAAACGAACATCACAGAAGTGAATGAGTTAAAAAAACAGTGGCCATGTGAAATCCGAATATATTGGCATTCAGCAAATATACAAAATTTAGCATCTATAGTATGGTTTCTTTTTAATTATGCCATTATTGCATTAATAATAATAGGTAATAAGAATATATGTCTTTTATGAGAAGCTGTGCAATACTTAAAAGATAATATGACTAATAAACATGTATTTCTAGGTTTAGTGATTAATATTTGTTCTCTCATCATATTGAACTCTCCACCAATTAACAAGTCTAATATGTCAGTATATCTCAAAGCACTTGCAATTGCGGACATGGGAGCTCTTATTTTCAGCATTGGTGTAGGAGTTCTTCGAGCAAAGAGCATATTAATTAACGATATATTCATTGTAAGTTGTGAAAAAAAATATTGTGCATGATTAGTAATAAAGAATATAATGATTATAAAAGTTAACAAAATCACATGAAATGTTTGTAGTCTTAAGTAAAGTGTCAACTCTGTTTATATAAAATGTGACACTTGGGTAAGTAAAAATACCATTTCTCAGGAAGTGGTCTCACTGGTGAATTTTATGCAAAATGTAATAAATTAATTGATAACATATTTTTACATTCTCTTTTGACTGTTCTTATAACTCTGAGAAAGCATTTAAATTTCCACAAACAATAGATATGGAAATTTAAAAGCATATACTGATATTAATTTTCAATATTATGCTGACAATATACCATTCTAAAGGGAAACTTTTTAATGGAGGTAAGATTTAATACTCTTAGTGTTTTTAAAGATGAACTAATAAATGAAAATCAGTAATTTGGTTACTTAGGGGCTGTCCCTAAATTATGTAATACAAATTTGGAGTATTTATCCCCTGTAATATCCCCTTATCCCCTGTAATGCACCTATAACATGTGCTTGAACCTCCATCTAATAATTACGTTACGCTTGAGAAATAGTTGGTAGTGCAGACTGTGCATAACAATAAGTTAGGGGACCATTTTTTAATGAAGAAGTATGCATAGGCAAGAAAATTTCTGACAAGCTCTGCATGTGCTCTGGTGGGTGATGCATAGGCTCAGAGTCTTCTGCACCAAGTAACTGAATTCTGGAATATACTACGGATTCAGTTTTGAATATTTTCTTTCTAATCTAAACGATTCAATCAATATATCATTGATGAAAAATATTTTCATTTATTGTAACAATTTATAGAAAATAACTTCTCTCATTTATTTTATTTTTAATTTAATTTGTTAATATAGTAATATTTTAGTATATCACTGAATAAAAGGAATTATTTCAGCAAAGGTTGAAAGGATTTAAAATTAAATATCAGCATCAAATATCACTAAACTATGACCCCCCTACTCCTATGTAACACAGGGTAATGTTGCCTCAACCCCCCTCTTAAGTATTACATACTTTATGGATGGCCCCTGAATCAATTTTGAGTTAAAATAATTTCACATTTACAGACTCACAAATGGATGTGTACTCTTCACAAGATGCTGCTTTCATTGTTTGTTTACTATTCTACATGGTTAGTTGTTATATTTAGCTTTGAGAGATTTCTAATGATAAAAAATCCCTTTAAAATACACTCATGGCACAATGAAAAGCCAGCAAAAATAACTGTCATAATACTGGCAATAGCAGCACTAATTTTGGCCATTCTACGATCATTAACAACAGGTAGGTCCTAGTACGCTATAAGCAATTTATTCAAGAGTATATTGTTTTGAAGACCTATACATAGGCACTTTTGATCATTCAATACTACACAATCTCTTGCAGGATTTGAAAAGGACAACATGTTTGGATTTAAACCTTGTGGGGCAAGAGATCATGCTCACATAAGCATAAATATGGTGCCTATCATCTTGGTGAATCTTATATTACCAACAATCCTAATTATTATTGCAAATGTTTGTACAGCTCTACATTTACAACGCTCCACACATCTCAACAATAGTTTGAGAGGTAAAGTAGTTGTATGTAGTACAATAAGTATTGAAAAATGGGGAGGTACTTACAATTTTTATAATTCATTTTGTATTTTTTTAAAATTGGTATATTCATTTTGTGTGTTGTTTTAATAGCTGAATTTTAATTACAGCAAATAAGGAGAAAAATTATTATCACAAAATAACAAGAATGGTGTTAATTATATCTTTTGTTTATGTGATATTTTACTTGCCTTTTGGAATAGCTGCGTGCACAGAGCTATATTTCAGAAATAATGAACCACCTTCTACAGAACATGCTCTTTATATCAAATGGTTTGTATAAAGTACCAGAAATGTTCAAGGTTTCTTGCTGTACATTTGTAAGTTTTCTGAACCCATCTATTAAAAAAAGTGTGAAGATTTCTGGAGAAAAAAATAACATTAGACAAATATTGTGGTTGTGTCTGCAAGCTTGTTTCTGTATAGTATAGTAATCTGGATTTTATGCAGTGATGATGTGTACATTTCATGAAGAATTGCAAAATTACATTCCATTTTCATACAATATGACTTAGTTCCAATTTTAGTGCCAGCTATATAGGAGTAATATGAAATTAAGTTTGTTATGTTAGACATTTAGAATTCTTTCAGACAGCCTTCATGCAGCACATTGCATGTATTTTGTGAATGTACATTCTCACCAGAGAAAAGGCTGTGGGAAAGCACATCCCATAGTTTCCAGTCTTTTAAATTTCAGAAAAGAATGGTATGAATAAGCAAATGCCATCCACATGATTTCTGCAAGCCTTTCTTCATTCACCTTGGAATCTTACTCTTGCCTTGCCTAAATCTATTTTTTTCAAAATTGATGTACTTGTGTGGAAACTTATTTTCATTCAATACAGATAATCATACTTATTACAATATCATAGGGTTCATATGCACGTGCCTGTGTCAACAGCTCAATGCAAGAAATCCACATGTAATAGTCTACATGAATGTTACCCACATGTTGTAGGAATCATGTTAAGGAGTCAGAATTAACAATTTAATGCAATAAATCCACATGTACTATGTTACTTTACAACACATATTAAACAAATAAAAACAATACATAAGTTTAGGTAGCAAGTAAAATCTTTTCTTCTATTCAACTCTTTCTTTACAATTAAAGATTGTACTGACCATCCAAAAGGAAAATCATATTTATTTTAACAATGATATTTAATGATTTGTACATTTTAAATGACAAAATATGCCTGTAATTCAACTTATAAGTTGATAACCCCATCTCCTTCAGGTTTTTTAGTCTCCAAAATCCATTGAGCAAATGTTGAGATGGCACCTTTGCTTCTGGACATAAATGTAGCTTCACCATGTGCATGTTTTCTAGAGTTCTCCTTTTGCAAGTTGTGATTGGAGTAGAACAAGGTAGATTGCTGCTGTATTAGCAATACTATAAAAACAAATCTGTAGTGCATTTACCAGGGCAAATAAGATTTCTAAAACTTTGGAGAGAAAAAAATCTTGTTTTAAAATGTTGCTAACATCAATTTATTGGTATTTTATTCATCATTGAACAATGTAGGGCCTCTGGTGTGTGCGTGTGTTTTTAATTTAAAAACTAGTGGTACTGCCAATGCCAAAATACTATCTTGCATTGATTCAAGCTCCGCAACATTACACTACTACATAACCAGTAGAAGTGTTGTCAAGCAGCTAATTATTTTACTGAGACTCAAAATTAGATTAATTCATTTACTTAAATCGGTTCATACAGATGTACAGAAACTTTACTATTAATTTGACGAGACAAATGTTTTACAAATCCGAAAAGGAAGTTTTAAAAAATGTTTAAAAGTGACAAATTCCAAAGGCATGTACAGAAACTTCCTGTTTATTTGTATATGTAATGATTGCATTTGTGGGTAGATGTGTTTCAAATTATTTTCAATAAAGTTCCTCGAATCTCTAGTAGTTTTCTACACAAGATTTGTCAAATTAAAATCTCCTTGGGGGACTCGAACCGACGACCTCTTGGTTTCAGCTGATGAACCCAAACATATCACTTAACAGGTTCGCTGAAGATAACAGGTTCGCTTTTTTCTCAGTGTACGCTTATCATCAAACAAATATCGTGCATTAGTTACAATATATTTTACATTATAATGGCAAAACATACTTACATAATATTATATAATAAAGAGTATTACTCAACATCATTCGTATACTTCCACTTTAAAAAAAATTTAACGCGCAGTTTTTGGTTTCTAACACACTGTATATCTACGCTAGAAATGTTAGTCACATGACGTTTGAACCCCTACGTTTCGCCGCGTTAACAAATTTCTTCTTTTGAAGATCTGTTAAAGAAAATCGTTTTACATGGACAGCGACCTAAAGTTTTCCGTTTGCCGACTACGCTTTCATACACTACAAGTACAACACATGATTTTTGTCGCGTTGCGGACCTACGAAACTTCGTTTCGTGAGAAGCACCAAGTTTTCGGCATTCGAAATATTTAAAAAAACGCTAGGAAATTTGTAATGAAAATAATTTATTTAATCATAATATACGTATGATCCTTGCAATTCTAAACAATACGGTACATTACAATAAAATACGCTCTCAGACCATTACTTTCAATTTAGAGGACGGTGCGAATAGTTAGAATTTGGTACAGCTCCCATTTTGTACGCTATTTTGCTAATATACACGAAAATTCGCATATAAAATCATCTGTAAGCTTCAGCATTATTCTCTCATAAGATCAGTCTCAATTAGTTCTAAAAAGCTCTGTCGCAAAATCTTCATCATCTACATTTATACTTCTTTGGATTTTCTTTCCACTTCCATGTTTTTGGCCCCTAAGAAGAAGAGATCGTCAGTCTAATTGTGTTCACTTCTACTTCTGCAACGTTCTATTTATCGTTTTGTAGGTGAATCTATATAAACATTACTGTTTAAGGGCAACTGTTTTGTATGTTTATGCGAAAGGTGTTAAGTTTAATAAAAATTAGTTGTTCGCCATATTAATTTGAAAATCGGTATTTGCACGCCTAAGAACGTAACTGAGAAGGCGGACTTAATAAGTTAAATGTGCGTTCATTTTGTAGCATTACTCACAGTTTGGTTTTCTCCGTATTCCCTTGAAGTTCTTCAAATTTAACAAGTATGCCAGAAGACACCACTTTTTCGGAAATTTTTTAGAATCTTCTGGCTGGATCCGAAAACAAATTATCAGTTCCCCACCAGGAGACTGAGGCGCGTCCAATGACACTTCATATGTCTCGATTGGTGCATGGGGAGTGGTGGATCTGCATACACGCAGGTACTCAGGTACTATGTAGGGGCTAGTTGAATGTGGCACGCCGACGCTGTACTCGTAAGCTGATTTAAAAGTATTTTCATGCGTTGAAAATTTATGTCATTCACAGCCTTGTTCAAATAAGTTCTATTTTTCAGTTTATTTATCTTGATTAATAGTATTTGCGATTAGAATTCCTACAAATAATAATTCCCTGACAAGACTCGCACCAGACAAACGTCTCTCCGAAGAGCTGGGCCACCAATTTAGCCAACTCAGTCATCCCATTAGGACATTAAATGAATACTTCTATAATAGTAATAAGTGTATGGTGGTTTCTGTTCTAGCTTTACGGAGCCGAGTAATTGAGACAATATGAAAAAAAGTTTTTCGGGCGACAAGGGTAGAGAGATTAGAAAACTAACTAGGGCGAGAAAGTCTGTGCTAATCTATAGCACCATTGGATTATTATTTATTTATTTAAATAGCTAATTTGTACAACAAACTTTTCCTGGAGCAAAAATCTCGTCAATTCAGTAGTTTTTAAATTCTTTTTTCCATTTTCGAAAGAAAAAAAACTAGCAATACCCGGATATGGGACTGGCACCATATTTCTTATTGTCCCTTTTTACATATGTGAAGAAAACTTAAAGAAAAAAATTGGAGTGTTTTTTGAGCAAAATTTTTTTCGGTTTCAAGCGCAAATTTCACAAAAAACTACTTACTTTTACCAAAAATGTACATGGCCTTTTTTAAAGACCTAATTTTGTACAACAGATTTCCTCTGAGAAAAACCTCTATCATCAATTCAAATTCAATGTTGTAGTTTTAAAACATTTTTTGTTGTTGCAATTTTCGAAAAATGGGGGAAGTCAGCAAAAATGAAGCCTACACCATTCTCTTAAACGTCCTTCAACAACAAAGTTAATCAAAAAAAGTTTTTTTTTAATTTTGAAAATGTCTGAGGGGCTTCATGTAAAGTACCCCCCCCCCAAAAAAAATTAAAATATCAGTTTCAAATGCCAGGGTCCGCGACATCAGCCAGATCGATTGAGGAATATCAGTTTTGGAGAAAATCGGCTGAACAGTTTAGCCGCTAGCGCACATCCCCTTGAATTTGCAATCGATATTTTAATTTACAACACAGAATAAAGGATTACACGGATAAAGCTTTACACAGAGTCCCTGTGACATTTTCAAAATTTAAATACAAATTGCTCCATCATTTTTTTATTCAACTTTGTCATTGAATAGTGTAAAGAACGTTTAAGAATAGTGACGGTCTCATTTTCGTTGAAAACCCCAATTTTTCTGCAAAACTGCAAAAATTCAATTTTTTTTCGGCGTCTTCCTACAACTAAACACTAAAGATAAAGATAACAAAAGGAAAGAGAGCTATGTACAGCGGCCGGGCAACCCTCGAAATAGGCATCAATAATTCATAAAAAGAGTAAGCAGGGGAAACGAAACACCCGATTGTGATTACGTGGTAAACCGAGGGCGGTACACGAGACACCATTACAGTACATACGAATAGTGTAGGGTAAACCAAAAGTATTAATGATTTATATATAAATGAAAAGCATAAATATGTTTAATGTATATATTACGATAAAAAATTGGTCAGTGGGGTTTCAAAACATTAACTGCTTAGAACCTCGCAGACTGGAGATCATTGGAAAAGTTTGAAGAAAAAATTTTAAATGGTTTTTGAGAAAATGGCGTTGTCCGTTCTGAAAATGCGGAATTTTGAGCTTATTTTCATAGAAAACTGTTGAGTTTTTGGGAAACTTTATCTAAGAGTATTTAAAGCACATGTACTCATTTCATTAATGTAAACAAATTGCCTCTAATGTAAATATTAATGTGACAGACCAGTAGAAAAATTACATTTTTATAATTTATGAAAAAAAACAACAAAAGAATATACCAATATGTCATTTATGTCATTTTATAGAGTGCATTATCTCTAAATAACTTCCAAGTGAATTTCTTCAATATAAAAAAAGTCAGTTCTTAAAAGTTAGATATTAGGTTCAGCATAGATTAAAAAGTACTATGAATTATTTGGATTACTTAAAAGGATATTATTAGAAGTTAAATAATAAATTCTAATTTATGAAAGATAAATGCTTTTCTGCTTTCATTATGATCATTTTGGTCTTAAGAAATGACAATAGAAAGTTTTCATACTTTCTATAACTTTATTATCTAAATTAAAGTAATTTTGAACAAGGGTTGAAAGGTGTCATAGAAGCAAATATATAAATGAAAAAATAATACTCTGTATTTGTGTTGTGATTTCTTTGAAGGATACAACTGTTGCAGCAAACAACTTCAAAGTTAAATAAATTTTATCCACTTTGGTTATTTTATGTCAAACTTTATGAAATTGAAATTACTTTCCTAAGTACTTTGAGAACTTATGTCCTAGAAAGTCCATTAACTAGCTCAAAATCCAGTCTGTCAAGTTTGCCAGAATGAGGAGTAAAATGTTTTATTTATGAAAATTTTACATAGCAAATTTGAAAAATTAACTATGTGTGTATTGTAACATCTTATATGGTAACATTTGATTGGTTATCATTTTCAACACACTTTCATCAAAAATTAACTTCATAAAATTGAAAAAGTTCTTCCTTTTAATAAAAAAGAATTAGAAGTTCTTTTAATGATTGACAGTTACACAAAGGTAAGGAACATCAGTACATTAATGAAGTGACTACTTATATCTTCTGAGAAGTATGCCTCTCAATACTGTAATTAGTGGGAACACACAGAATAAATAAACAAAATATTCATACGTACATGAGGAAGGATTCAGTAATTGCTAGAAAAGACTAAAGGCAAAGAGTACTTATTTTGCAAAAAATAATAGAAAACGCCCTTACATGTTTGTAATAAAAATAAATAAATAAATAAATAAATAAATAAATAAATAAATAAATAAATAAATTAATTAATTAATTTATGAAATTATTTATTTGAATTTTAGAAAATATTAACAGAAAAATTAAACTACATAAAATCCACTAATGACTACTACTTACTATACATGATTTACTATAAATCCCATCACTAACAAACCATTACAGAACCACATGCTTTCTAAATACTGTAAACAATATTTATTTTCAGAGAGATATTGAGAGTACATTCACATACACAGATACAAACACATGGAAAGTTAGATTTAAAAAGAAAATTGCTAAACATCAGCTAGTACCACAGTCCCCACCCCTCAGCCAAAATACTCAAAACTTGAGATTTTGCAGTTTTCTCTAGATCTAATGCTGCACATTGTGTTCTTTTCTCAATCCCCTATATGTACAATGAAGTCACTATTTTAAAGCCATCTGGTTGTTTTTATTTGGATTTTGAAAGACAAGTTGCTGCTGTTTAAGATCTGAAGGATAAAAATGTACCAACATATATCTCATTTCATAAACGCTTATTGAAAATTAAATTGTAGCAGTTATTAAAGCTATGTGCCACACAATTATCCCTAATATAAGTGTACAGAATAACATTGCATAATAACATTTCTGCGAAATATCTCAAGGAAAAATTTTTGTATTTATTCAGTTACTTCTCCACAGTAATCAGTTCTAAAGCTTCATTTAATTGTTTTTGTGATTTGTGATAGAAAGTGGTTATGTGATGACACTGATAATATATTTTACGCTGGCTCCACACCAACTTGATAGTATTTTAGTGATGAAAGTGTGAGGGGGAAGACAAAACTCACTAACTACCTTCTTCTATTATTTCATCTTCTGCACATCTACTAATATGATGTATCAAATAGTCAGAATATTGACAAACATACATACATAAAAAAAATACAAAAAAATAAAATTGTGTTATTCTATAATTTAATTA
The DNA here is from genome assembly GCA_017312745.1 of Gryllus bimaculatus. Lineage (NCBI taxonomy): Eukaryota > Metazoa > Arthropoda > Insecta > Orthoptera > Gryllidae > Gryllus > Gryllus bimaculatus. Next base: position 19,943,292 of record BOPP01000003.1, read on the forward strand.
AACAAAATTTACGCTTATTTCAGTAAGAAACATTTTTTGAACAACAGTCTCAGAAGCTTTTATACATTCTATTAGCAAACTTTATGTTTGAATTAAAATTGTATTACTGTTTTTAGTATAAGATCATTGAAAATAATTGAATTTAATACATGTTGTATTCCACTCTTTATACTGATGTAAATAATATTGAAACAACTACTTTTGAGACTGAATTGTATCGTAGCAATACGATACAATAATTTATTATAAATAAATTATTTTTAAACAGGATGAAGTGAATTTCATAAATGTTTGTTCTTCACACTCTTAGAAGAACCGTTCTTGAAAAATATCACTCACCAGCAGTGAATGAATAGATGCAGTGTCCATTACATAAATGGATGTTTCTAACAATCAAGATAGAAATCTTTCATCCACTTCTGAAACACCCCTGCTGTCATAGTGACATACAACTCATTTATTTCTTTTGGCTTTGAGAGAATAATAATTCTGAACCTTTGATGAAACCACCTGTATGTAAGAATATATTGTTTCCCTTCATTTAAACTTTTGCTCAAGCAGCACTCTACTCTTATAGAGGCAAAAACTAAAAGGAAGATTGTTAAAAAAATACATAAAATGATATATCAAAATAAAACTGCATTATACCACAATGTGGGTGCTTCAAGCCGGACAAGCAGAATTCATGACTCAAGCAAGTCATTTCACATCCCGATCTAATTCTAATGTCACAAATTTAAAGATACTTCAGTACATGCAAATTATGTCTTATTTATTAACTTATTTATCCCACTTCATATCTTTTAATTGTCAAGAATTTAGTGGATGTTTTGCTTGCTCTTCGAATTTACCCATATCACGACGCAGACGAAAAGCCCGCCAAATAAACACAATTTTTGCTAGTTGTCTGTAGTCTGTTATTTCTGGAGTAAAGTATCCAAATATTGACTAAATACAGCATACATAAAATATTGATTTTAATCTTTATCATAGTTTCAAAATTTTTACACAGTTCTTCCACTATAACATATTATTTTTCCGAAAACATTTACCTTTCCCGGAATGACAATTCAATAGGGGGTTCCACGACTCTAAGACAAGTTATCCAACGTTCGTGGAATAAAAACGAATGCTTTCTACCTGTTAATCACCAATCACGCCCCTGACACCATCCTAGTGGTGTGGCAACAATAGCTGTCAAAAATAAAAAAAATAAAACAAAAACGGTCACATGACTGAACACTCTGTACGTATGGTTTAGGCGCTAGGGATGTTCAGATTGACAGAAAGACGGCCGGACGTTTTGAAAAAAGAAAATAAAAATCACTTATTGGAATCAGGGGACCCCAAAACCTGTATTTCCGTTGAAATCTCGAAATCGATTTTCCGCAGCATTACATAATTTTCCCTATATTACCCTGTAATACGTAAGTATACGGGAAAGTAAAAATTGCTAGCTTCAGGGTATATCAGATTGGAATGCAACAATGACTCGGGAGTTAATTTTTGTGACCTACGTCTTATTGTTGGGACATGATTTGCCTGTACGAAAAGCAGTTATAATTGACAAGTTTTTGTTGATATTTGCTCGAAAATATTTAGTTTTTTTCACCAAATGTATGAATTGTAATGAGGATTACAACAAATTATGACTGAGATGTGTTAATTCGGAAAGAAATGGTAGTATAAATAGTATTACATAACTATTACTAAAGGCGCTAAAGTATGTGCTGTTTCAACCACTTGTTCATTTTAGCCAGAGAGTATATATCAGAGACGGCAGTCAATGTTAAACGGAAAGCCCTTATTTTCGTGGAGGGGA
>BOPP01000003.1:19945604-19959762 GCA_017312745.1 Gryllus bimaculatus
TCTTGTCCCTCCCACCACTACTTTCAAATAAGGACGTTTTACCACCTATTAAGTAACACCCCCCTGATTTTAGCTACACTCATTTGTTCATAAACTACCCCCAGTACTTGAAAAATGCGTAGGATACGAACTTTGAAATGCACTCGCTGTTTTACTACGTTAGTGTGCAATTCATATTTTTTCTGATTTTACTTTTCTTTTTGTGCATATTTGAGTTTGCGGATGCTAGGTTCAATTTAATGCAGCAATTGTCTCGACGGAACTGTGTTGTTGGCTAGTTGGTGAAACTAAACTTTGTTCCGACGGAAATGCGGTGTTCTTTCTGTACGACGAGACACACTGATCGAAGTACAAATTATTTCTTCAGAATAGTTTCATGCCAAAGAACGGGAAGTCGCGGAGTGCGACAATTCAGAACGGGTGCCACGCTCAAAACTATTTTTTTCATAATTAAATTTGTTCCAAGAATTTGTTGCCCCTCCCGGGACTCTGGTTTACGCCCGGCTGCTCTAACCACTGAGCTACCGAGGCAACCAATCCTTAGAATAGTTTTCATGAGCGTTATTATCCCTCCTTGTATATATTATTTATAATTGTCACCATCTTTTTTTACCTTGTTGGATGCAATAACGCTCGGAGAATATATTCCACAGTCGTAAAGGAATCCAAATTGTGACCATGTTACAGAGTTACTATGCATTGTAATAATTAATTTTGTTCAAAGAATTGCCCGGAACTTGAACTCATGTCAAGATGGTGATATATATATATATATATATATATATATATATATATATATATATATATATATATATATATATATATATATATCAGCATATATTAACTTGAAATTGAATGATTTTTGTCTCGGTTAGCTTACCAACCTCATCCAAAATCATTTTTCTGTCTTGATACATAAATATTTTTTTATTGAGCACCTTGCTAGCGAAATATTGTAGAAGCCTGTCGTCATGCCATTAGGGTGTCTAACGTCCCTCTTCTCTCTTCATTCCTCTCCCCATCTGTCTCGCAAACACCCACCATATAGAAAGGCATACATAAATATTCATTGACAAAAATAATGACAATTAAACAGAGTATCTTAAGAAGTCTGATAGTATTCTAGACGGTATCTTTCATAAGCAGTGAGGGTTGCCCGCTTTTCTTTTCACAATACCTGTGTCGATTTCGCTCGGCAAGGAACCCTCCTAAATATTTGCTACTAGAGTCTGATTACCGCGAATCTACTCAGCGCGATCCAGAACCGCTTGTCCATGGGTGTTAGTTCTATTGTACACGTTGTATCAAAACCTTTTACTCACAAGTTTGCTATAGAGTATTTACCACAAGCTCGCTGTGTAAATTTTACGCTGATTTTGAAAACATGGCTATAGCATTATAAAATTAAGATTTATCATTTTGTAGAATTATTATTAAAGGAGGTTTCTTTGAAATAAAACTGCTATTTTAAAAAAAAATAAACCTCGGGGCCGGGCGGGGCCAGGCCGGGTACTCCTAATGGGTTCCAGATTACCCTTAATTTTCGTCACTGGTAAGCACCTAGCCCCCACAGAAAACCTACACTTCTCTCTCTGTCAGAAAATACAAATTATACTTTTCAGGCACAAAGCGAGTCCTATTTTGCGCTTGTGGTGCAACAACCCAAAAAGTTGAAATGTTTTATGTGTTTTTCTTTAGTAACAGTAATATCTCCATTTGATGATAATTATGGGCAAGGCAAAAAATCGGTTTTAGTATTATAATGTAGTATTAATTCAACAAATAACAATTTTTTGTACACATTGATCACAATAAATGTTTTAAAAAGATTTCAAGAAGAATTTGGGCTTCAAAATGTCTGGAAATAAAGTTTCAACATTTTGAAATGTTTAAGGGTTTCTTGTTGTGGCAAAATATAATAAACTATTGGTCTGTCAAAGGCTTAAATTTGCAGTAGAATAGGTGGAAAAACTCAAACATTAATGTTATTTTAAGGCATTTATATGTTTACTTCATTGTTTCCAGTAAAATTTGGGTTCATTTATACTACTGCTATACAACAGTACGGTATTATTATTGGGTTTGATTATACAATGTACTAACTCTTATTGAGGGAATTTTTTGATAACACATATTTTTATTAAAATCTTGTCAAAGTTAAAATATGTTAAGCCTGTAGAGAAATATTATCAACTAATTATCATACAATTCTCTCCTCTAAAAATATTTCCTTTTGTTTTTCAGGTTAAAGAAATTGATGCTCATGCACTGGATTCGAGGCTTCTGTCTATTCCTACACATGCTCAATTTTGTCAACAATTTTTTCCTGTATTGTTTATCTGGAGACATATTTAGACAAGCAGTGAGAGCTTGCTTCCCATCTCAAAGATGGAAATGTTCCTGTTCAGCTGAATCATGTTTCTCAGGAGGCATATTTGAAAATTGGTTTGCAACATTCCAGGAGACACGTTAGTACTAGTGCTTCATTGACTGAGACCCAAAATTTAATAAATGTACTGTCTGAAACAGAACAATAATGAGGCATTTTCTTTTATAGAAGAGAAAAACCACCTTCAAATGAACTAAGAATATCTTATGAGGAAAAATGAAATATATAAAAAACAATAATGAGACATACTCATGTCTTCATTTATAATGTAGATGAATATTAAGAAATCATTTAAGAATGGATCTACTGCATAAATGCCTAAGTATGAGGGGTATTAAAAATATATCTACATAAATAAGAACGTTATAACACAAAAATGGATTTTTTATTTTTCTCTATATTCCCCTTTGACCTCAATACACACAATACAATTTACTAATTGTTCCAAGTGAACATATTTTAAATTAGCAGTATAGGAAATATAAAAAAAATTAAAAATATGCCAGGAATATATGTGTCCATTGTTGACAACGCTCATCGCTGCAAGCACATTTTGTTGTCAGCACTCATTGGCTAAGATGTGTTGATAAGGCAGAAATAATATTACATAACCGTTACTAAAGGACGAAGAAAGTTCGTGTCGTTTTAGCACAACTAGTTCTTTGAGATGTTTGTAAGATAGGGCGAACTTTAGTTCGGGCGGCCCTCGTGGGCACTTGGATTCGTCGTGGCAGTGGCCCGGTACTTCGGGTATAGAGAAGGGACTTGGTGTCCCGGCGCATGTGAGTCGCGCGTTGTCATACGGCAAAATGGACTCCGGTACCAGTCCGGATAACTGGCAGCTCAGAGCTTGCTGTGCGGCCCCACTCAGGCATTGATTGGGAAGGTAGCCGCGAGGGTAAACTTGAGATCCAGCTGCATCTGGATTTCGACTCGCAAATTACCCATGTGTGGTTTGCGGGGGGTGAGGATAAAAGCTCAGATGCTAAAGGTGCCCACCCAGGGGCCTCAGCCCCCCGATAGAACATGATGAGTGTGGAGTTAGTAGGCCACACGAGGCTACACAAAGTGATAGAGCAAATAATTTACTACGTATAGGAACACGATTTATCCACTTTTCGTTTCCAGGACCTGGAATACTTTGGGCCTGAAATACGTTTTTCTGTCAAAAAATGAATGATTTCCCGATTACAACACTTACTCTTTTGCGAAGTAAGGCAAGAATGTCTATCAGTAGTCACGTTTTTCGTAATACGTCATTTCTTGTTGGTAATAATTCGTCATTAATTAGGGACAAAGCGGACATTTTGCATCAACCACAAAGTAGTTAATACTCTATTTTGCATTAAAGACACGACGATAATGGTTGGTACAAGCTATGAAAATTAAGAGAATTGTTGGATATTCCGTGGAAAAAGGAATTGAAGCCCAAATATCTAGAAAAACAAAATCGTGTCAAAGTGTGAACCACGATAGAGACGAAACACAACAACCCTCTTACTGATGATAAAAAGGAAGTTATTTGAGACAGACAGAAGTTCATGTAAAACTTGCTTTACATACAAAATTTCATATATTGATCTTTCGTTAATACTCTTTATAATATCAAATTCCCTGTCCATAATAAAAATTTGTGTAGCTCGAGGTATTATAAGCTGCAGAAGCGTTGTCGTTACTGCTGAGCCATCGCAGCCAAGGAAAGGGATGTGAGAGGTTTGTTAATAATGCGATTAACGTGGAAGAAATAATTCAGTCATTTGAAAGTTGAAGTTCAATGTTTAATAAAATTTCAAGGAATTCACATGTCACAAAAACAAGAATATACAAATCGTTCCATTATACTGAAGTGAATGTTGAAATATTAAAAATAACAAGTTAATGATATTTTAATACTTACGCAAATGTGTTGACAATTGAAATAACAATATGCTACACAAATATAAGTTAAAAATAAATAAATGAACTTTATTTTGCTTTAAAATATTAAATTAAGGTATGCATATTGAACATTGTACATGCTGGTGTTAACTTTAGGATCACAAAACAGATATCTTCAGTAGCGTAACATCAAGTTCATTACATGGTCGTATACCAATTCTTTAGCATGGATGCCCCATAAAAAGTCCAGATGATTAAAAGTTGCCTTCGGTACTTGGAATATGCCGATAGGATTTCTGATTTCTTTATACGTATGGAAGACGTCCTAAATGAGAGAAAAATATTGTAACAAGTCTTATCATAAATAATACCTCGCGAACATCGGAAAGTATAGCCAAGTTCACGAATTCAGTGAACACGTATCACGTAGCGGCGAGTGGATTTATTGGAGAATTACCCTTGCTTGAGTGATATTTAGTCATTTATCAATAGTCAGGGGGCCTATTTTGGATAAGTGCCCCGCGCGATCATCTCCACAAACATAGTTTTTTGGACGACCAATTAATTCATTGTTAAAATTAGCTATGAAGTACCATTGTTTTAATATTTATAATTTTTACCCCTTCATTACTCCAATCGCCCATTCTTCAACTGAATTCTTACATAGAGTTTTTTTGGGGGTTGCTGGCTGTCTCTCAGATGTCAGATCTTTAAAATTTAAAATATCATGGGATATGATGGAACCGACAAACACTGGCGTTGTTAGACAACTTGAACTGCAGAGGAAGAAAGCAGTGCATACCAAATACATGCTACTGAATTGTCTTTGAGTCACTTATTTGAAGGAAGACATTATAATGAAAGAAAAACCGACCCTTCTTCACACGCTGGCCCAATAAGAAAATTGTTCTTTGTGAAAAGCTGCCGGTAGTAGACTTCGATCCCGTTCAACCTGAAGTGTGTGTGAACGCGATATAAATCCGAGTTACTTTAGCTAGGATCAGCCGCAATTACGGCAGATCAGCAAAGCTGTGCAGACTGGATTCTATCTGCTGAAGATCTTGCAAATAAATATAAGTGTTGTGGTGTGATATCTTTGGCATTTTTCATAAAATAATTAAAGACGTTGTCATTGCCAATTATTTAATGCAATATCGAAAGCTGCTATTGCATTAAATAATATTGTTGGCAATGACAACGTCTTTAATTATTTCTTGCAAAAAAAACCCATTTCACATTCGCGTTGGCTGACAACAGCGAATCGTTTGTCGCGATTGAATATTGCAACAGCAAGTCCTAATACAAAACTGCGAAATCTGGTCGAATTAATTGTAAAAGTTTATACTCTGGTTTGGCTTCCGATAAAAAGGAACCGAAATGTTATTCAGGCTCTCATAATTTATTTTTGATCGTTTCACTTTCAAGAAATCTTGACAAAGATGTAAAAATGTCTTCAATTCTGTAATTCAAAGGAATGCATATTTCGCTCATTCAGAAAACATGTTACTTGCAATAATGATTAGATATTCGCGTTGAAGAATAGAATAAAATTTTCACTAGCAGGAATTCTGAATAATCATTGACGGTGCAGCTATTTCAGGTGTCACAATTGAATTTTTGATGCTGAAGTTTACACAGACTTAATTGATTGGAAAACTGTGACTGAACCTCCCATAATAAAGAATATCCCGAATGAGAATTTGACAAGTTGGTCATTAATGAAAATGATAATTAAAAAATAATTAGATTATCCTTGTCACACACAGGTTGTCGAAAGCTTTGTCAAACTAGTAACTGAAGCACCAAAGTCCGTTTGTGGATATGACGCAGGAATTATTTCCACATTAGATGGAACTTATGCCATCATTTGAAAAAAAATATAATGTTGTTGCGGATTCATAAGTTTATTAATTTATTCATAAGTAAATTATAAAACCAAATTAAAGTAAAACGATTCTCTGTTGTTTCTCAAAATCGATTTGTACAGGGAAAAACAACGTTAGGCTACCACAAATGTTATTGACGAATATTTAAAGTTTGCTATTTCTTCCAGCGACAAAGTTTCTTCAATGTCCGACAATTTGCTCTCCGTTTTAACACACATGATATTTGGCAATTTTTTGTACTGTATGGAAACCCTGTAGTTTTTCTAGTACGTAGGTAAATTTTTCTACTACAACCTTTGCAATTTTTCCTGGCCCAGATTGAACCTCTAGTAAGAGACTTTTTATTAAATTTATATTTGTGATAAGTAACACGTCATTTTGTTAGAGCGCTGTGATGGCTATGGAAGTGCAGTTGAAGCGTGTGTCTTAATATAAATTAAGTCCTCCGTTATTCCATCTCTACCTATAGCAACCTCCACTTCAACAATGCTTTCTGCTCCATTTTCATTAAGATCTTTTCATACATTCTCAATAATATCAAAATGTTGTCAATACTAAATGGTAGCATCTAACCAGGTCTTAATGACCAAAGGAGGAAGAGAAACTCCCGGAGCCAATTATTTATACAAATTGATCCTGCTTGGAGATTTAAGGAAAACCTTTTTAACGCTTAATATTAAAAAATTTACAGTAGGAAAATTTAAGCGCACAGTTTCATTCAGGCGGTGAAGTGCATATGCCAAGCATGTTAGATGAATCGTTATTTTATAAGGAAGCTTTACATTCCCTCCTGCCTTAATCATATACGGGGCCGCATCCGCTGCGAACAACACTACGTTTTCATATCTTAAGACCGCAGGCCACAGCAACATTGTATTATTGAACACTTTCGGTATTGTATGATTTTTTATTGCTATTTCTTCAATCGCTGGAAGAAGATAGGCCTTTGAAATTTCATTTTGAGCGAGTGTACCAGTGTTATCTACAACTCAGTGAGCATGAGGATGCAATCAGTTTTGCGGATTAAACAAGGTAGAACAATTAAGGTCAACATTGACATCATACTATATGTTTATGTACTCCATATTATGATGTACATACTGAACCTACTGTGCATTCTTTAAGACTTGCTAATTTTGCATTGCTTGCTCTGACAATAATAAACATAACAATATACAAAAAAACCGTTGCAACTTGAACAACATACCTAACTGTTTAATTAGAGACGAATTTCCCGCCATCTTCTAGCGCACCTTACAACTAAATATATTTTTATACTCTTTCATTGGACATTGGGAGTTTTCACCCACCGTTTCCTTCCTCATGTAACTCATCCATTTCTGCAAACCATGTGCTCGCCATGACGGATATTTTCGCACGAAAATTGTTGGATTCTAATTATCGCGTTTCAATTCATTTTTCTTTGTGGAAATACATATTATACCCTAGTACGCAATTTCAAGAAAAACTCGGCAATTTCGCAACAACGCACAACACAATACATAAAATACACGTTAAAAAGCTATCTTCAAAGAATCAATAAGTCGCGGAAATTCCTTGTAAATACTGATAACCTGTGACTCGTAAATCACGTGGACCACGACCTTTTGGCAAACATGCGTGCGTGTGTAGTGCGGTTAAGAAGCTCCACCATCCTAATCCGCTCTGAAGTCAACAGTCTTCAGCACGTGACCACTGGGATTCCCAAACCTAATGAAAAGGGGAGGTGCTAAAAGAGGGCGATTGCGAAGCTTTGGGAGGGGGTTCAGAAGCAGCCAATGAGAAGTCAGAGGTGCGACAGTCCGCGTCAAATCACTGTCGCCCGAAGCCTTGCAACTGGCGCTCAGCACATGGTGAGAGTACAATGACCTCGGAAACGAAGCGAATGTTCTCGGCCTATCACATCCAGGGAGGGAACAGACACCTAGCATGGACATGGAAGACAGGACATGGACACACAGCGCATGGAAAAAACGAAAAGTACAGACAGAACAGAGAGATATACTTTAGGTACATACTTTAACAAGTTTTAAAAGAGCCCTTAATAACATGGGGATGCGACACATCACTCGCATACATTGAGCCTACGCCACTGGAGCACACCAACAATTACGTACAGATCGTTTACATGCATCAGGCGTATCGTACAAACTAACGAGGATCAGATTATCTTTCATAGAATCACGAATTTCTTGTACAGTTTATTCATAGATTAATGGAACATAATGTTTGCGAAGAGTCGACTCATGTGGAATATATTATTTCGTATAGGCCTATGTTTCTAGGAACGCATGTAATTGAGGATGTTCTAACTTATACAGTGGAATGCCAGCACAAGTAAAAGCCTCACATACGTTCGTGAAAAAGGTTGACATCGGGGGGCCCAAAGTTGAACTAGTTGTTTCGTTTGGAGTATTTACTTTTAGCATCAACTGTTTACTACTTTTTTACGTGTTTTACCGTTTTCAAATATTGTGTCACTTGGAAACGAGTATCCGCACTTACTGTATACTCTTTTATCACACGGAACACAAAATAACACGATCCCATCAGTAATTAGCACATTTTCATTTTCATGCATGTACAAATGGAGTTGAGTGGATAATGTTCTCTTGACTGGTGGCACTTTGGAGAAAAGAGAGCGTCTTTTTTAACCACAATACTACTTAGACATTTTTTTGTGAAAATAGTAAAATATGTATAATTCTAAACATTTGCTCTAAATATTATGCAATTATAAAATCTTCCAAAATATGTAAAAACATGCACTATATAAACTGCATTTCTCACCGGAGAAATATTGTTCGGTTGACTTATTGAAATAAATTTAAATGTAATAGGAAAAGTTATTTTTACATAACTATCTTAGCCCTACATATTATTAAGGGAATGGTAGGAAGAATTCGTTTTAAGGAGATTATAGTTCGAGGTTTCTGATGATATATATTTATTTGACAATCATTAAACCATAAAATGAGGAGATTTAGATCATCTTGTAGATTGTCTCTACCTATAAGCAGATCAGTATGAGTGGTCGTCTGCAAAAAGGCAATGACTGAATGTAAGAGATAAGGTATATCAAAAACAAAAAACAAAAAAAAAAATACATTAGAACGCATAATTGATAAAGGTGAGCCTTGGGAAAGTCCAGCTTGCATATTATGAACTCTTGAGAAAGTGTTATTTATTTGAACTTTGAATTTTCGATGAATTAAAAAGGATTTTATTATATTTTGTAAGAAATTTGGGAGGCCAATATTTCTCAATTAAAACAAATATCCATCATGCTAGATTTTATCAAATGCTTCTTTTTACATCTAGAAATATAACAAGAGTATGTCGTAATTTTTGGAAATTGAGAGCAATATCATTTTTTAAACAAAGTAATTGATGGGTAGTAGAATTATGTCTAAATCCAAATTGCTTACTAAGAAGAATATTATTTTGATTAATAAATTAATTAATTCTGGTTAAAATTGTTTTTGAAATATTTTTAAACAAATCGGAAGCAAACTAATTGACCTAAGATTTTCAGGTTTTGTTCGATCTGCATTGGGTATATTGGGTAATATTGGTAATTCGTATAAGAGTAGTTTTCCAGGGCTTTGGAAAGTAGTGGTCTAAAACGCATTACAAACGCATTACATGTATGCTAGTGAGTTGTAGATGGTTAATTTATATATTATTAATTTGATCTAATCATGATAATTTCTTGTTTTTAGTGTGGAAATTATGTATTTGATTTCAGAAGGAAAATTAATTTAATTCTGTCAGGAACTGTGTAAAATGGGTTCGTTAATGTTTGAACTGTGGTTTGTTGACAAAAGGTTGATTATTAGAAAAAGAAAGTTCAATATGATTTGCTACTAGTTCTACTTTTTCTGAACAAGTAGTTGCTATAGTGTAGTTGTTGTTATTATTATTATTTGTTATTATTATTATTATTATTATTATTATTATTATTATTATTATTATTATTATTATTATTATTACTGGTGTAATTGCTTTTTTGTCATTTGTTATGTATGTAATTTTTTTGTGATTCAAAGGTATTAATTATTAAACGATCATTGTTCATTTCTTTTAACCATAAACTTTTCGAAAAGACAACCTTAAATTGTCGATAACGTTCATTTATATAACGAATTTAATGAATATATACGTTTTTCAACGTTTTGCCCTCCATTTTGGATCGGCTATTTCACATTTTAATAATTTGACTTCAGATTAGTAATCAGTAGACCAAGGTACCCTCATGCGCCAAATTTTTTGAAAAACAATGCTCTTTTCAAATTTTTGCCATATTAGATCAGCTATTTTAAATTTTAAAATCTGACATTTGATTTGTATTCAGCGACCCAAAAAACCTCTATGCAGGTATTTTCTTGAACAATGAGCCATTAAAACACTGTATGGGTATAAAAACCACAAATATTGAAAAAATGGTACTTTTTAGCCATTTTTAACAATGAATACATCCACATCAAGCACAATCTGGCGAAGACGTAAGTAACTAGTTCTGGCGGGATCGTGGAAACGAAATCACAATGCATTTTTGTGTAATTACTCGGGCAAGTGCAACTGAATTCGATTTTACAATAGTAGAAACTGCCCGTGTAACTTAATCGCTCGAGTTTCTAGTGGAAAGTAGTACTCGCAATTTGCTAAACGTCTGGAAGCTCTGTTGTTTTTAATGTATTAAAATAAGAAAGAGTTATACATTTTAAGTTTATCTCATATTTCATAGTCATAATAAGTTATTCTTATTAATAAAGACGCGAGTAACTTCAATAATAAACTCTTACCTCAGGTGCAACCAGCTTGTCACCTACACTGAAGTGAAATGACACCGGAACAGTCGTTTTACTCAAGTTGTATTTGGGTGGCGACTGCGAACCATAGTGGAAACTGTTACTCAGAAAATAGTCAAATTGTTGAAACGTATCTGCAAAAAGAATACAAAATCATTGGAATCATAATATTACGTAATAAAAATTTGCTCAATTTTCTACACACTTACATCAGAGTTCTACGACGAAAATATGAAAGTCAGTTACAACCAAATGCCAAAACGTTTGCTTTTGTGGTCAGGAAAAAAATATATTTGAAAAATAGGACCCTTAAATGAATGGTATATAATATTGATATAAATATACATTTCAGCCGATGTTAGTAATAGAAGCAAAAATGTTGCCAATATGTGAAGCACCATTTTAGAAATCAAAGGCGAATTCAGGAGGAGTGGCGTTCACCCCCCCCCCCAATTTTGAGGGACAATTAAAAATATATATTTAGACATTTCATATTGCGGATTTTCAAATTTATATTATAATATATTTACTTTTTCTGTATTTTGAGAAAAAACCTGTGAGTGTGCGTGAGCGTGGGCATTCCCGTGCACCGTACTCGAAACGAATGAGATGTCATTCGACGCGTCTCGGTCACCTGGTGGGGAAATGATAATTTGATTTTGGATTCCGCCTGAAGATTCTAAAAAAAATCCCAAAACCTGTTTTTACGTTTTTTAACGCTACCTTCTTTGTGAGTATGCCGGGAATTAAACCAACTCCACCCACATAGATCTGTGTAGGTTACGTTGAATGCGACAAGTAAATCCCCGAGGCCCCGCGGCACATTTCATTTAATTTGCATCCTATTAACGTCTTTTTGAAAATATATGTGCAAAAACCTACGAAGAGTATTGCCTTGGAACTTACTAAACTTGAAAAACTCCAACGTCAGAAAAATACGGAGAAAACCAAAGTGAGTAAAACACACATTCTTACGTTCGACTTCTCACATTTACTTTCGAACGATTTTTGAACGACATTCGAACGATTTTCAAATGAATATGACGAATAACTTATTCTTACTAAAACGTAACAACTAACACCTTATTTACAAAAACATATAAAACAGTCGCCTTTTAATTTTTATATAGATTCACCTATAAAACGATAAATGGAGCAATTGTACAAGTAGAAGTGATTGGAATTAGACTGATGAAGTTTTGATGTCTTCAAAAATTAGGGGAGAAAAATTTGGAAGTGTTAAGCAAACCCATAATAAAATGTAGTCGTAGAAGATTTTACAACAGAATTTTCAGAACTAATTGAGGATGATCTTGTTAGAGAATAACGCTAAAGGACCAGCAGTTAGATGATTTTTTATAAGAATTCGTGTGCATATATTGGCAAAAAACGTACAAAATGGGAGATGTACTAAATTCTAACTATTTGCACCCTCGTACCTGCTATACCCTAAATTGAATGCATTAATTTGAAAGCGTATTTTATTGTATTGTACCGTATTGTTTAGAATTGCAAGGCACATACGAATATTATAATTAAATAAATTTTTCCCTTACAAATTCCCTAGCGTTTTTAATATCCCGAATGCTGGAAAATAGGTGTTTCTCACGAAACAACGTTTCGAGGGTCCCTGATACGATAAAAAGTATGTTTTCCAGCATTATTTGTTATTTATGGAAAGATAGTTGGCAAACGGAAAACTTCAGGCCGTTGTATACGTAAAACGATTTTCTTTAACGGATCTTCGAAAGAAGACATTTTCAACACTGCGAAACGTACGGATTCAAAAAAGCCATCGAGTGACTAACTTTTGTGTGATTCGGAAATTCTAACGTGTACACACTGAGCGTTAGAGACCAAAAAAAATGCGCGATTACAATTTTTGGAAAGGTGAGAGAGTGAATATATGTGAATGACGTAGAGTAAAACTTTATAATATATTTTGGAAGTATATTTTTCATTATAATGTAATATATATTGTAAATAATGCACGATATTTGTTTAATGCCAAGTGCACGTTGAGAAAAAGCCAACCTGTTTTCTCCACTGAATGTTTTTTGTTATATTAAATGTTTTTAGAGTAATTTCACTTTTGTGTTATTATAAAAGAGAATATGTTGTTTTAATGGTAATGTCGATACCATTATCAAAAAAGTTTCATTGGTTTTTTGAACAACAAATCAATTTTCATTACAAATGTATAATAAACATTCAAATAAATTCACAAAACCATTGCAGCCATTTTGAAAGTGTATGTGATTTAAAATGGTTTTATTTTTTTTCCTACAGCTCAGCAATCAAAAAATCTGAAAAAGTTACGTTTTGTGTTTTAAGAAGAACTCAGGTTTCTTTCAAGCCTGTTCCAGGGTTCTAAGAGTATAAAATTATTTTTTGTTAAGAAAAAACTTTGCGTCGGAATTTGGCACTAAGAAAATATCAAACATTGCTTTTCTGATAGTATATTTTTCATACTTTTTCCAATAAGATAAAATTGCGTTAAGTTCGCAAAAAATTAAAATTAAAAACACGTTTCTGGCTGTAGAGGTGGGTGGGTATTGGGACGAGGGCAAAGAAAAATGTTTCAAAAATTTTATGTTCATGTTATAATTCAGTGTGTCAACCCATATGACATTTGGTTTAAGATAACTTGTTACTATCTTATGCGGGGGACCCTTTGACCCCCCCCCCCCCAATAACAGATCCGATATACAGCCACTGTTACAAGTTGTTATTCAACAATTTCTAGTAATTTCGTAACACCAAGGCTCGAAAATTCATTAATTTTGCTGAAATTATATCTAAAATAGCCATAAAATGTACATAAAATTATTTTGTATATTATTCCAAAATGCCAAAGGAAGATGGTACAATCTTACAAATATCTCACTAATACACAATAGTTCTAACAAGTCAACCAGAAGCTAAGCGCAACGCCTCCACCCCACCTAATCATGGCCAAACGTAGGATCAGAACCCCAAACCGTATGCTTTCATCACAGTAAATCAGCGCCCCTGTTCAGCTCCCTGTGCAATGGCGCACAACGCAACCCTCAACACCCTGAAGTATTGCGTCTGACCCAGCGATTGCGAAATAACGCCCGAAGGAGGCAGGTATATACATTATACAGATAGGAGAGAGAGAGGAGAGAGAGTAGAGAGAGGAGAGAGGAGAGAGAGGAGAGAGGAGAGAGAGG
>BOPP01000003.1:19969500-20029732 GCA_017312745.1 Gryllus bimaculatus
TATATATATTATATATAATATATAATATATAATATATATAATATATTATATATTATATATTATATATTATATATTTAATATATAATATTTAATAATATTAATATATAATATAGTATATATATATATTTAATAAAGAAAAAATTAAGAACAAATTTTATTTGAAAGAAAAACCACTATCTTTCATTTTGTAGTTGTAGGAAAACCCCGAAGAATTCAAACTTTACATTCTTAATGTTGTAGTTGTGGGTAGATCCTGACGAAACTTTTGAAATTTTCAACATTTTAGGGCTAACCGTGAAAATCGGACCTATGCCACCTTATTACTGTATTTTACTCTATTCTTACCAGAAATCTAAAGAAAAAAATTGGAGCTTTTTTTGAGAAAATTTGAAAATGTCTCAGAGGCTTCATGTACCCCCAAAAACTAATGAATGATTTTCAGAATAGCAGAGCTTCGATTCAGGTTAAATGGTCAGGGGTTACTTCAATTTGGAAAAAACCATATACACCAGACAGATGGATGGACGGTTTAAAGGTAAAAAGATGCAGTCTCTCACAGCCCGCAGTATATTTTTTGAAATGTTCTTAATTTTTCGCCTTCCTAATAGTAGAATCGAATTTTTACTTTAAAAATATTAAAATACAGTAAAACCTCCTCCCAAATGACAATTTTCTTTGAAAATTTGAAGCCGTTTTTAAGAAAACGGCACAAGCACTACTGTAAATGCAAAACTTTAACCTTTATCACGGTAAACTTGAGTTTCCGAAAAAATCATATAAAATCATTTTAAGCACTTCCAGTCACAAATGCAATAGTATTTACAAATCGCTAGATATGTACAAATTAAAGGCGTAAAATAACTTTCCAAAAAATTATATTAGTGTAATTTTTTTAAAAACTTAAAAAAAATCATTACGTCATATTAAAGAAGGCAATTAGCACTATCCTTACGAAGAGTTTTAAAAAAAATTAGCAGCGGCTTTTGAAAAAAGGTATTATCTGTAATTTTTGAAAATACAAAAGAAAAGAACAATATAACGTTTATTACATCTTATCAAGCACATGTAGCACTACTCTTATCACAAGTTAAAAGAAAAAATTTCGAGCTGTTTTTGAGAAAATTTTGTTTTTGTAATTTTTTTTAAAATTGCACAAATTACACGCAATATTGAACGAAAACTACTAAAAGTTTCAGAAAAATGTACGTGACCTTAATGAAAGATCTCACTATGCAAAACAAATTTCATTTGAAGGAACAAATCTCTATCTTTAATTCTGTAGTTGTAGGAAGTCTCCAAAAAACATTCAAACTTTAGAAATTTTCCTAAAAAATTCACAGTTAACCGTGAAAATTGGTCCTATCGCGCTTTTATAAGTGTATGTTACTCTATTCTAAGAAGAAATTTAAAGAAAACATTTGGAGCAGTTTTTGAGAAACTTTTGTAACTGTCCGGAGAGCTTCGTGCTAAGTACCTAAAATGCCAAAGAATGATTTTCAAGATCTCAAAGCTTCGAAACGAGCCAGATGGAAAGGGTCTTCTTTAATTTGGAAAAAAGTCCTATGCATGATTAAGGCGATAGTAGTGTTCACAGACGGACACACAGACGTTTTGCCGTCAATTGATTTTTCGGTGTCATTCAGGGATTCTGGCTACACCACGTGTTAGAGGATTTTTTTCGTTATTTAGCAACTGGATATAACCGCTATCGTTATCAAGACCCGGAAATTATTTTTTTCTGCTGAAAATCCGTCGGTTTTTGCGCATTACATAACTTTCCCTATACTACGTATATTACTCCGTATTTACGTTCGTACACGGTAAAGTAGTGGATAAAAGCCATTGTCAGAAATTGATTTTTTCGGCGTCTTTTAACAATTACAATATTGAATGTGGAGATTTTTCCTTAAAATTCTTTCTTCTCCATAATTAGTTCTTTCTTTAAGGTCGTCTACATGTTTTTGAAAATTCCAGTTAAATCGTGCAATATTGCGTGAAATGTGCAATAATAAAAAAAAATCAAAAATAAGAGTTTCCCGAAAATGTATTCACAATGTGTCTTTATACTTGTAATAGGGAAAGTGATAAAATCACTATAACAGATTACATAAACGCCAGTTTGTTACACTCGTTTTTTTAAATTAGAAAATGTATTTTTTGAGTTCTCTTTCACGTCATTAATATTTATATTTCCAAAAATATGTACACATTGTTGCATTTATGAGCACATCTGCTTCAAATGATGGCTTAAAATGTTTCTTGAAAACATTTATCTGGAAGTTTTCTGTGAAATTGTACTCATATTTCTGCATTTTCAGAAACGCTCAAACGCCATTTTCTCAAAAACCGCTCCAAATTTTTTCTTCAAATTTGTGTACGGATAATGTTAAATTAAAGATAACATAAATTCTATTTTGATGTATTCTTTTGTTTTTTCAAAAAGTACGTTTTTTTTTCTCGCTCAAACAAAGGTACTTCTAAAGAAGAAAAATGTGGGAGTCTGCAAAAATGATATCTAAACCATTCTCTTAAACATCCTTCGCACTATTTTTTTTTTAAATTTATTGTCTACCTGTTCAACATACATGTTTTTCAGGGTTGTGAATACAATCTAATAACTTTTGGTTTATTTCCTAACTGTAGGTGCTCAGCAGATGCGATAAGTGTTTTGGTTATTTATATTTTTTTTATTAATAATTTAAATTATTACGGAAGTATTATAAGAGTACAGAGACTGAGACGTTGATAGATTATCGAGTGAGGTTATATTATTTGAGGCCCATTTGTCGTGGTATTTTATGGGGTCTGAATCTGTCTTAGGAAGCGTGAGTTGATGCGTAATTCGTTGCGCTGTTGCGTCTAAGGTTGAAAATGGAGTGCTGGGAGATGAGGGGAGTGATGTGAAAAAGTTTCGGGACATTTGGGTAATGTGTTTTTATTTGTCGGAAATTTCAAGTTCGTGGTGATTTGGCTTGTTCGAAATAAACATGGCGCTTTAAATTATAGTTTCTTAGGCTTTATTTTGGTCATAGTTGCAACAGGTTAATAGAATTTTGCTGCAATTTCCCCATATTGGGCTATGCATATCAATAGATGGTCGAATTAATAGACTCTGTAATTATGAATTCCGGTCTCTATTTTAAGGGAGGAATTTTTGTAATTATGCGTAAAGTTGAGTTTGCTGTTGTTTTTGTTCGTGTTGTAAATGTTGTTTTCCAGTTTAATTTAGTATCAGTTGCATTCGCTAAATATTTGGCTGCTGTATGTTGATTTGCAGCCAGGGAATATTTTCGTTGGTTCAAATTAACTGCGGCAGGGTGTGTGGGATGTTAGGGTGAAATCGCCTGGTTTATATGGAATTCATTTTAATTCTCCAATTTTTTGCCATTTATTGATATGTAAGGTGTCTTGTAATGTTTATTCTAGCTGTCATAAGTCCCATGTTATGGAAAAAGGCAGTGTCGTCAGCGTAAGTGCTATTTGCGATCTATTTAGGTGTGGATAATCGGATATATATAAAATTGAAATATACTGGTGATATGGGGACCCTTGGGGGCAGCCCTGTGAAATGCCTGCGTAAGGATGAATGGATCATAAGTTTGACTTGGACTTTTTTGGTTTAGAAAACTTTTAATAATTTGGAAAAGTAGTCTGGAGTCCTATTTGTCTTAATGTAGAGAAGGCTGATGCCATATTTTGTCAAACGCTTTGTGATGTCCAGGAATATGCGATAGTGTGTTGTTTGGCATGGAAATCCTTGCGCTATATATTCCGGTAAGCCCGTAATATTTGATGTTTGGTGGAGTGGTTCTAGGGGATCGAAATCCAAATTTGCGTGTTCTGGGATTAATGTTTTTGGTCATGAATTTTTATTAATCGTTTTAGTGATCAGTTTCCTCTCTAATTAGTTTCGACAATGTAGCGGGAGTAACTTATTTGGTCTATGTATTGCTGGAACTTTGATTCTTTTCTGCTTTTCGGAAGGGTAGCACTGTTGCGGATTTCAATCCGTTGGAAAATAACCTATTCTGGTGCTGCGTTAATATTGCTGTAACCTGCTATCGAATTGTTATTGCTAGTTTCTTTTTTAAAGAATTTATTAGAAATAAAGTCGTATCCTGCGGATTCTTAGTTTTGATTTTTGATTTCTTGTTTAATTTCTGATGGGAATATTGTACTTATAAATGACTGGAGCTGTATATAGTGTTTCTGATTAAATTCTCACTTGTTATTAAAAAAGGTTTTTTTGGGAATTTTTCGTTTTCGACTGGGTTTGGGTTTAAGCGAGTTTCAAGTAGTCAGCTATAAGAGATGTTTCTCTCATAACAGAATTTGCCACTTGTGAAACTAGTTTTTAATTGTGGAATTCTTGTTTTTGTCTTTTTATCTATATGGTAGACACATATGCTAATGACGGGGGATTTCTTTTAGAAAAGTCTGAATGCTTGCATATTATGTTGGTCTACGTTTAGTTTTAACTATCCGTTTCAATTTGTTTATTTTCTTTTTAAGTTGGTCGTCGTGTCATTTGCCATGCGTATTTAATTGTGTTTACTTTTAATAGGTTATGATTTTTATTGGGAACTTGTGCTTGTATATTGGTTTGTTATTTTGAGATATGTGGTAGAAAATTGTTGAGGGTCCTTGTTATTTGCTCGACTAATTTGTTTTACTTCATTATCTAAGTCTTTTCGGATTGAATGTTTTTGCGGATGTTTGTATTAATTTTTAAAATTTCTGAATTTAAACCAGTTAATTTTTCCCTTTTGGGCTTGTTTACTAATAAGAGATAGATAGAGAGGATGAAATGATATGATTAGTGGATTTGTGATCCGAGTGAGTTCAGGGCATCACTTTTTGGTATAGCGCGAAATAATATTTTTGTTGATGAAGTATCTATAATTCAGGAATTATTTAGTGTTGTAAGGGTAATGGGTGGGTTCTATGGGCCATATACTTAAATTTTTTGGGAAGAAAAAAAAAAGTGGTAGCCCCCCCCCCCCTTTAGATTAGTAATTTTGCCTTGAGGAGCTTTTTGTGTTGCATCCAACCGCAGGTTTGCTATTTAGGTCATCTATTAGCTGATATTAGTGTTATTTCCAAAATTTCAGTATATATTTTTCTAGGGAATAGCTTATTTGGAGTTTAACGCGACATAATGGTTGTGTCTTGGTTATTTATTTGGGTTGTTATTGGGCTATGGTTTCTAGGTGTTGTCGTAGGACTAGTAAATTAACGTATCGTTTTGATATTCTTATTGTGCACTATATCGGCCACTCTCCTGCGGCCGTCGCTGAGAGACGGTCGTTGCGATAAGATTTAAAACTGGTATGAGAACTGATTTGAGGTAAAGGTTGAGTGTTCTGAAGATATCAAGTATTTTTATGTTGTGTGTTGCTTATATGAAGTGTCGTAATTATTTTCTGCCTTTTATTCCGTTCGCGTTCCAGTTAGAAGTTTAGTTTTCTGGATTTTTATTTACGTCCATTATCGATGGCTGATTGTATAATATTGTATTTGTGGAATGAGTGCATTATTACTTGGTTGTAAGATTGTAGTTATTACCTCAACCTCGTGTCAGGGAATTGGAGTCGATAACGGGGGGGGTTGGCTGTTAAGTCCCTTTGAGGATTTGAAACCAGGGATTTATGTGAGGTGTGCGTTGGGGTGTTTTGTTGTGGATGTATTTGAGGGACGGTTTCGGTCAGGTTTTTACTCTCGGGAGTTCTCGTGTTATTAAAAGCCTGTCGTCTTGAATATACCGCTACTGTTTGATTTTAAAGCATTTCTTCTGATAACTTCACACCCTTTCCAATTGGCTGTTGCTCTTTACAATTAACGCATCTCGATCTTGTTGTCTGTTTAAGGGTTTTCCTTGATTTTGGGACATAATTGGTGGTTACTAAACACTTAACGCATCTCGGAGCGCGCCACAGTTACTTGAGTGGATCAATTTTGGCAGTTTTTACACTGAAGTTGGAATTTTTGGTTGGATCTAGGAAAACCTAATGAAGCATCATAAAATCTATCTAAGCTAAATGCTTCCTTCCTTGTTATTGTCTCTAATCTACAGCACATGTTGTTTAATGTTTTCTTCTTTCCGTGAAGGCGAGTTACTTTGATTACTCGGGTATCTTTTTAACGATTCTTGGAAAGATTTCTATTTTCACTATATAGTGTGTGATATATCTTAATAATGATTGAAAGTTTTTATGCTTGGGTCACGAACGTGTGGTATTATGTGTTTCCGTTGCAGAAGATTTACGACAGAACTCTGAAATCTCTATTGAATATTAAGTTTTACTTTCACTCTGTTGCTTCTATTTTTTGTTGTAAAATCTCTTTTTAAACTACATTTAATGTCATTTATTAACAGTTGAAAATTTTCTCATCTTGTGTATTAATTATTTGGAGGAATATTGAAGTCATGTTTCCGCGCACTGATCATGTCGTCTCATCTTATCCGTTATTTTATGTTTCGACCCTGTTTGCTGTAGAATAGCATATCGTGAAACAGATCCAGTTTTTTGGTCTTTTGCGCTGCACTTTTGTTCTATTGGGGCAGGTGCACTGTGTGCAAGGGCGGCCCAACTTGACGTTGGCTGTTTTGTACTTGCCGTTTGAAGGTCTGAAATTGCGTGTTGCAATTGTTAGGCAGTTGTTGGTCGCTGTTCCTGAAGTTTGGAATGCTGCTGCGCCTGTATTTGCTGATGTTGCCTGATCTATGAGAGCGTGTTGGTACTCCAACGAAAGTTGCATTGGGTTCGGGCGTAGTGTTGTTCCGGCCTGCACGCTTCTTTGGATGCTCTGTCCGAGGTCAGAGCATTCGGTATTACTTTTATTCTATTTAACTTCTCGTAAAGTATATGGAATAACTTAGAACATGGTCACTTCAGAGCATCGCAACTCACTGAAGTGCTCCAGCTTGACGCCGACTGAACTAACAAGGTAGCGCTGCGGTCACAACCTCTCGCCACCGCTGTTAGCGCTGAACTTGTTCGCACTATTGAACAACAAAATTTAATCAAATAATTTGGATCCGTTTTGGAGAAAAGATTTGCAGATAGACAGACAGATGGACGTTAAGAGTTAGAGGATTTTGTTTCTAAATTTAGCAACAGGATTTATCTACTTCTTCGTTACCACAACCTGGCAATAACTTTTTCTGGAGAAATTTCGGCCATTACTGTCGCACGATTTGATAACTTTCTCTTCTTACGAATAATTCGTAAGGCGAGAAAGTAAAAAGTTATGTAATCGTGCATCTGCAAACGGTGAATTTGCGGCACGCCCGAACTGATGTAAATGAAGCAGCACCTACTGACAGACACACCATCAACGGCCTGAGATTTCAGCAACACCTGATGAGCGCAGCATCCGACCAACTAGCGCGAAGATAGGCAACACTAGCCTAACACCCCCTACCCGAAACCCTGACCATCAAGGTTCCCATCCTAGGCACACAGTTCGCTCAGGCAATACTCCCCTTCCTGCTTCGGCCTAATATATAAGGTAATTAAGGACCAAGCACCGGCAATATTGGGCTTCCGCCCCCAGGACTAGAGTAAGGCACAGTAGTTGTATTCCTCCCAGCCCCTCCAGACATGTTCTGCCCGTGCTGCCCCGCCGCTGCTACATAGCAAAGGGCTAGGGGAGAGAGCCAGGAGGATGGAGAATCACGTATGGGACAGGCACCGACGAAGGTCCACCATCCGGTGCCTTGGATGCGGAGAAGATGCCAACGACCTTCACGAACCCCCCAGCAAGATGGCGATACGTACAAGGACCCGTCCAAATTATTTGATTAAATTTTGTTGTTCAATAGTGCAAAGGATGTTTAGGAGAATGGTTTATATATCGTTTTTGCTGACTCCCACATTTTTCTTCTTTAGAAGAACCTTTGTTTGAGCGAGAAAAAAATACATTTGTTGAAAAAACAAAATAATACATCAAAATAACATTTATGTTATCTTATGCAGTGAATTTAACATTATCCGTACACAAATTTGAAGAAAAAATTTGGAGCGGTTTTTGAGAAAATGGCGCGTGAGCGTTTCTGAAAATGCAGAAATGTGAGTACATTTTCACAGAAAACTGTCTGGACCCGTGACACTAATGGCAGGCTCATGCGACCGGCGCTGGAAGAAGGGCATAGAATAATCGTTCCCATCCCGGCCAACGAAGTGCTAGTATGCCCGACTTGTGACGATAGAATATCCAGCGCAATAGCGGCATTTAGACGAAGATTCTCTGTAAAAAAAAAGCACCTTTGCAGAGCACATGGAGTAGAAGAAGTTGCCCTCATGCGCGGAGGCTGTGACACCGAGGTGAGAGACTGGAGAGCACAGAAGAAGGAGTGTGAAGAAGGTAGAAAAATTGCTCCCCCACCCACGCCGCGGGAAATGACGCCGGCCCGCTGCGCGTACCGCGACTGTGAGCTCCTTTTTGCAACAGTCAAACAAGCTGTCCTCCATTTTCGAATATATGCCACGGAGCAGAGACGACAAAGAGCAGATGATAATAAGTTCAAGCCGAACACAGCCAGGGCAAGAAGTGAGAGGATACTCCAAGCTACAATCGGACCCAAGAGTATGCGCTCGACAAATAATGAGAATTGAGGGCGACGATAGAAGCGACTGCAGCAGAGCATCCGGAGAGACACCCCCTGCCCCTGCACTGGCTGACACGCAGAAGGCCGATCAAGAGAGCATCTTGCGGCTACAGCAGAATGCCCAGCAGCAACAAGATGTGGATCCAATTCAAGACAAGAGATGGACAAGGTCACACTCTACATCCCGACCTCGCAAAAGCCAAACACCAAAGAGGAAGGTGACCTGAAGTAGGCGTACGCCCACCGACGAGTAACTTTTTTTAACTCGGCCCAGAAGAAGTGAACCGGATATGGGACCAACTGACCACCAGGACCCCCCAACGTAGTAATGACAGAAAAGGGCGCACGCAACTGGGCAGTAAGGAGGACAGAAGAGCCCAAAGGGCCACCGACCCACAGAGCAGCAGAAGAGTGGAACGAAACACCTCAGAGGCAAGGATGCCCCGATACGGATAGAAACAAGGCGGGTTGGACGGTATAACAAAGAAAGAAGAAGAAACGTGAGAGGGGACAACACACGGAAGCCTGACACACGAGCATCTACTGTTCACTCCGACCCCCCTGCTGGCCCAGCAGCAGAAGCCAGAGACGACCTCAATAGAGTCGCACAACAAACTCCCCTGCAGCCACAGACAATGCCTTCCAAATCACAGGAAGCTGACCCCACCTCATCCTCCCGCACGGGGGCGGAAGCCAGGCCGCTCAGAAGACCAAGGGGCTGGAGGCTAAATTGAAGATTGAGATTTTTTCCATCTTGAAATCTTTTACTTACAGACGGATTATCAAATATACTGTGCAATTTTTCGAAAATATGATTTTTTGTGTTATTTGGAGCGAAATAAAGGTAATTTAAAAATAATGTTAACATTTATTTTGAAGAAACTGCTCCAAATATTTTCCACAAATAGAAAAAAGGATGCTTAAAAGAATGGCTCGTGGCTTATTTTTTTTAATTATCTCATTTTTTGAATTATCTCGAAAATTGCAAATTTAGAAATAATGCGAGAAAGTATGGGAGAGCACCACTAGTTTTAATATCTATTACTCTTAATTTGCACATTTTCAGCGATTTGTGTACATTATTACATTTGTGAGTGGAAGTGCTTCAAATGACATCCAATGAAGTTTCTTGAAAACGCAGAAATTCTGAGAACAAGAGCTTCAAATTTCGCATTTACAGTAACGTGTAAAAAACATTTTCTAAAAAAAGACTCCAAATTTCTCAACGAGAATTTCCATTTAGGACGATATTTTACTCTTCTTTAAATTCGTCGAGTATATTTCAGATGATTCAAAAGAAAACCGAAAAATTGAAAAAAAATCCAAAAAAACGTTTTTGGTCGGCGATAGATGGCATCTGGCAAGAATAATAAAATAAGATAAATTTATTTGAACTGCAAATGGGCATAACACGGTGGCAGCTAATTATATAAAGAAGAAAATACAGGTAACCTGCAAACTATATAATAATAATAGTAATAATAATAATAATAATAATAATGGTACAATAATAATCATATAAACAATAAAAGCATCTGATAAAACAACGATGATAATAATCATAATAAAATAAACGGAATAAATAATAATAATAATAATAATAATAATAATAATAATAATAATAAATAAGAGGATGGGGCAAGACCAAAAAGCCAGCCTAGACTAAAAAAAGTAGAAAACTAAATAGTACTACGAGAAAGTCTTTGCCATTCTGTAGCACCACAAGGTAGAACAGATTTTGTTTATGACAAACATGTGTGTCTTGAATTCCGAGATTTACGATTTTATCTTTTTTCAATTTTCTAAAATACAGAGTTCGCCGGCAATGTGACATATCGCCGGAAAATTATTGTTTAAAATTTGCCTAAATTTCAGAAAAAGTTACGCAGAATTCATTCATTGAATCGTTTCCAAATTACTGATATTTTCGAAATATTGTACATGACGTATTTCAAGACGTGTCTTTCAAGAGCAGATTTTGTCAACGTAAAACATCTCTATCTTCAATATTGTAGTTGTAGAAACATGAAAAATATTTCGAACTTACGCAATTTTCGAAAAATCAGGTATTTCTACAAAAAATATACCTGGAGCATTCTTTTAAGCGTTCTTTACGCTCTCTGAGGACAAAGTTTAATAGAAAAATTATAGCTATTTCTGAAAAAAATTCGGAAACGTAATGCAGGATTGATGTGAAATACCAAAATTTAAAATATTCGTTTCAAACTAGCAAGAATTTGTTTAATTAGTGAATATTAGTTCTGGGAAAATAGTCTGAGCGGTTTAGGCGCTAGCTTTGACCACAGGTTTAAACCCCTGGACCCCTGGTTTAAAAAGTACTTTAAAAACTCTTCAAATTTGATTGGGATGACAATATTGACAGTATTGTGAACCACATGACGCTTTAGCACCCCCCGACTTTGAGAGTGAAGTTGATTATGCCACTTACCCTCCCCCTGTACGTCTCTCTACCCCTTCCCTGTAGGTATTTTCTCTTTCACGAAACTTCCCTTTTACTACTGTGTACAACTTACTCAGTACTATTGAGGTTCGGCTCTAAGCTGCCATCCTGATTGAGGTTTTTCCTGGTTTACTCAATCGCTTAAGGCGTATGCCGGGATGGTCCCTAGATTTGTGCTTGCAGACGTAAATGTACAGCTTGTCCTCCGCACTTCAAATGTTTCGACTCTAAATGTATGTAAATTCAGTGGTTAGGCGGAAGAGCAGGTCCTATGGCCTGAGCCTCGCCATTAATAAAGACATTATTATTATTATTATTATTATTATTATTATTATTATTATTATTATTATTATTATTACTTACCGAAGCCCGCGCCCGGCCCCATGACGACCCAGTCCGCCGAGGAGCACAGGAGGCCGTGCTGGAGGAAGACCGCGGGCCTGCGCTCGCCCTGGCGCGGGGGCGCGGCGGGCGAGTGGGGCACGCGGTGCAGCGTCAGCAGGTAGCCGTCCTCCGTGCGCACCTCGTGGGCCTCTGCCGGGTAGCCGTACTTGCTCAGCAGGCCCACCTGGCACACACGCGCGACTCCTGTCGGCTTACATTCCCCCGGCCATGTTCCACGAGTTCACAATCAGTATGTCCAATGTCTAGTTTCTACAAACGCTGCCAATCTCGCTCTTTTAAAACTTGTATTATTATTATTATTATTATTATTATTATTATTATTATTATTATTATTATTATTATTATTATTTAAAACTGTTATTCGTTTTTCAACAATTTATAGTTAAAATGTTGGGAAAATATTCTGGAACTCAAGCAACGTGCGCAGATGATCTTCTTCCCCATACGTCACATTTATACTGTTTTTTACTAAATAAATCAAATACCTATACAAGTTGACTGGAGGTGCTACAACATCAAATACTTCCTTGCATTATTGGAAACGGTTACGTAATATTATAATTAGAGATCGGATGTTAAGGCACTAAAAACTAACATTTTACGCGACTAAAAAGGCTCTCATTTTCTTTAAATAGGCACTGAAAAAGGCATTAAAAACTGGTATTGGGAGGAAAAGAGCATTAATATATTTCACTGCACTTGCATTTAAAGTTAGCGAATGCCAAAAAATATAACATGTGAGAATATACTATTAATGAACCATTAGTGAGTATGAGACTTTGGCATCCACGGGATTGATCTTGGCACTACACCTAGAGGCACTACGTCCTGGAAGTTAGCAGGACCATTTCATCCAATCACAAAACTACATAGTCCATAATTTGCCGGTTTTTTGCCGTTCTTAAGATGTGAAAAATAACATTTTCTGCGGGAAATTTCCTCAAAAAAATCGGTGATCATGCTAACTTCCAATGGAAGTTAGCAGGACCACACCTCTAAATCCGCTAATAATGCAAGTATATACACAAAACTGTACTCCAAATTTGCCGCTTTTTATGTATAAACGATTAGTGAAGAAATCAAACTGTTATCTTCATTCTTTCAAAAAATATTAACCAACAATTAAAAACTACGCTCCTCTTGCTAGCGCCGTCTCTCCAAATATACCTCTTGGCAGCGCCCTGCCCAAGGAAAAGTCGTTCCGCCTAAACTATTAGCCTTTATAATTCATACTCTATGGAAACAAGTTAACAAGTGCTAATATAATTTGTAATAAAATAAGTTGCCGCGGACCGGTTCGTTTTCATTACACGGATTCGAATCCCAGAATTGTTTCTCTTGCGAATGCCTTGCGCAAGTTAAGAAAAGCTACTTGCTGAACCATCAGTTTTAACAATTCATTCTCAATGCCAAAATTTACAGTAAACGAGTGTTGAATATAATCTGCAACAATAAAAGTACTGCGACGCGGATAGTTTCAATCAGCTGGGTTCGAATCTCAGAATTGTCCGTCTTGTGCGTGCTCTGCGCAAGGTAAAAAGAATTTTCCAACTGTCCAATGCATCACAGCTAAATACAGAAATAGATGTTGCGAATAAGAATCATCTACATGGCGATTTTTTTCACAACGTTACCCGTTGTATCTCGACCTAGGTAGGCATATGGTTCATCACTGAAGTTTTTACATAAGTTTATTTTGTGGTTCGAAAAAAATATGAAGGATCATATTCTGTTGAATTACTGATCTATCAGCCGAATACCTTCTCAATGTAGCCAGAGCTTTAACTGTATCTGAGCTTAAGAATTCAGCGGATAAATATTCCTGTTTAGTTTTGTGAAGCGCATCCTCGCTATACGAAAGTGGACCCACTGCTGTGTCTTTGCAGCTTCTAAGCAGCGATACATATGAACAGGTTTGCCTTTTAGGGTACATCAAACTGTAATTTTGGTTGGCTGCGTAATTGCCGTGCACCACATTGTCCTCCTTTTGATATTTCTCATTCTAACAAGACATTCGAAGCATTATCCTTCCGATCAAATGTGCGGATAATTGAGTTCCCACATTTGCATTTTCTTAAGACATTAACTTAATATTTTTACAAATACTTTAATTATTAATAACACTGTTTAATATAGTATAGGAGTAGTTAAAGGAAGTTGGTGAACTATTCTTAGAGTTAATAGTGTGGTTGTAAATTCAAGTATTACTGCTTAATACAGTAATTAAGTATTGTTTAAATTTATAATCTGAAACGTTAAAAATAACAACAGCACATGCTAGTATCAATTGTGTATTATTTTTAACTGAATGTAATATTAAAATAAGGCAACATGTATTCTACAACCAAAGACTTCATCAAATTGCTAGGGGTTTAATAAAATACCTAGAATACCTTTAATTTTTCTGAATCCTTTTTTTGTGAAAACAGTTCATCAATATTTCTAATTTTTAATATATGTGTGGCTCTCTAAATCACAAGAAAGTCGTTCACACAGAAGGTTTACAAATAAAATTCCAACATTCCAACAGGAATTTTGTTAATTTCCATAAATCTTGGTTCGTGTTCAGCCTTCAATGTTTCACTTATGAATACTGTAGTTATAATTTAGTACACAAATGCATTTTAAGGAGATTTAATAGATTAAATTATTAATTTACACGTGAAACACGATACTATTCAAGTGCTCTAGTAGTCGGCAAGCGATGTGTGCTTCTCTCGACAGCGTCACTGAAAACGCGGAGAAACTATTGTAGCGTCGTGTCGCGCTACGAAACGGAGGCAAGCACGTGGCACTCGGCGGGCATCGCCGGATTTGAACAAAGGACGGAGTTATGAGGCACTGGGACTTTCCATGGACGTAGCGTGGCCAGGGCACCGGTGGAGAGGAGGCAATGGCGGCGACGGGTAACGTCAAAGGGCCAATATAAGGCCAGGAGAACCATGCCCCAGTCTCCTTGTTCTAGCGGCGTCTGCGACAGGTGATGCGCGTGTCTGTGCGTGTAGGTGCACCAGGGCGAGGGGCCGGCAATTCATTGTCGTGACTTGCGAGACGCGTGGATGATCTCAAGGTAGTGCGGTGCTTCACGCAGGGAACATGGGTAGTATGTTGCGGTGTGGTAGCCGTTCGTAAATTATCTCTCCTTGTAGTGGGTCAATTAATTAAGTTTATTGTAAGCAGGGCAGTTTTTTAATTGAGACTACGGTCTAGATTGTGAATAAATATACTGTTTTACAAACTGCTCTCGTCTGTGTTCCGATTACACCCGTATGACGCCAAACTACGCTTTCGCCCAGTCCCGTTGGCAGACGTAGCGCCTGTGTCTGCGCCTGCAGTGATGCGGCGGCCCGTCTGGATTTCGGAAATAAAATGTTAACTCAATTTTCTCGAAGACAGTTTCTTTTTGAAAGATCTGGGTCTACCATTCTTCATGAACGGAAACATAGAAACTGAGGTATTTTTAGTAACAGAAGCTACATCTAATATGTAGGAGCAACATTTATCACTTTACGAAGGTTGCCTTTTATGTTTCGGGATTTGGCAACTATGGTTTTGCAAACTGGCAACTGACAGCTCTATCGTAAAGTTGGATGTTTTGAAGTTATACGTACTCAGAACGTTTTGACATACGAGAACTATTTGTGTTTTTTACAGTAACTTAAAAGATTCATCTTGGCCCAAAAATGGAATTAAATCGAGAACATTTTCGTGCGATTATTTTTTACAACTTTCGACGTGAATTAACTCAGCAACAGTGCAAGGATGAACTTAATTCAATTTTTGACGATGGATCTCCAACAAGGACCAGTGTTTTCGGTGGTATGGTGAATTCAATCGTTATCGTAGTTCACTCCAAGACCAATTTCACGAAGGTGGTCGAAAATCAGTTGTTCCGAAAAACATTGATGCTGTGCGTGAACTGATATTGCAAGATCATCATTTGACCTATCGTGAGATTGAGACAACCTTAGGCATTAGTGGGACCAGCTCTCATTCAATATTGCATGAACATTTGACTGTCAAAAAAAATTGTTCGCGTTGGATCGCACACAATTTGTCAATCGCTCAAAAAAAAAGGCTCGATTGTCGATTGGTCGAAAGAAATGCTCAAAAAATACGATCGCGGTGCTTCGAAACACGTCTATGACATTGTGACAGGCGATGAATCATGGATTTACGCGTATGAACCCGAAAGTAATTAGCAGTCGACTGTATGGGTGTTTCAAGGTGAGCAAAATCCAACAAAAGTTGTTCGCGGACGACGCACTTCTTAACACATGTCTGCTTTTTCGGAAAAACTGGACATGTAGCAGCCGGACCACTAGGACATAGAACAGTCAATTCTGAGTAGTACACAACGAATTGTTTGCCAGCTGTCTTTCAAGAAATCAGGAAAACCAACCGCCGAAGACGGATCACTCTTCACCAGGACAATGCGAGCTCTCACACATCGGTTCAAACAACTGCATTTTTGAGCACCCAAAACATCGATTTGATGAGTCATCCGCCGTATAGCCCTGACTTGGCATCGAATGACCTCTTTTTATTCCCGTACGTAAAAAACAATCTGAGGGGTCAACGTTTTTCGACACCCGAAGAAGCGGTTGCTACATTCAGAATGCAAGTCCAAACATTATGAACAGGCATGTGGAAAATCACTGATATTACCGCATGACAAAGAAAAAACTGGTGCTACAGGTTGGCACAGACTTTCTCGTATTAGTTTTCTATTTCTTTTGGTATCGGCTAGCTATTCGGACTTGCCACATATTCTTGCCAGCTGCCATCTATCGCCACCTACAATCCATTTTTTTGCCACTTTCTTATTTTTCGGCTTTCTAATAATAGAACGGAAATAATATTTTAAGATTTTTAAACAACAGTAAAACCTGGTTAAAAATGGCAATATTCTTCGAAAAATTTGGAAACCTTTATAAGAAAATGGCGTTTAAATGTTACTGTAAATTCGAAATTTGAAGCTCTTTTTCATAGAAAGTTTTGGAGTTTTCGAAAAATTTCATTAGAATTATTTTGAAGCACTTTACCTCACTCACTCACACACACACAAATATATCTCTCTCTCTCTCCCTCTCCCCCCTCTCTCTCTCTCCCTCACCCCCTCCCTCTCTCTCCCCCCCCTCACTCTCTCTATCTCTCTCTCTCTCTCTACATATATATATATATATATATAGTATGGAAGAAGTGGAGTTGCCGGAGTTACGTTAGAGGTGGCGCGAGGTCATTTCTGACACCTTTAAGTTATTTCTTTATAATATACTATTATAAAGGCAATAAATAAGTGTGAAATTAATTATTTTAATGATGGTCAATCATTTATAAGGTAGTATTAATATAATGTACTATTATAAACAAACGCAACTGAATAATATTAAAAATTAAAGGGCAAAATTGTCATTTTACATTTTCCTGAATATTTCGAAGACAAAGGTATCAGAAAATTCAATACGTTTTTAATTTTCTTACACTGTATCACACCAAATAAGTAAACAATTTATTGAAAATAGCTTAGAACCAATCAGCAAAACTTAGAAACTGTACGAAATATAAGTTTGTATGACTGTAAGAATTTGTATTGGTGTTACAGGTATTAATAAATTAATTATTGCATTTAAAATTTGGAAAAAAATTGTTGTCTCAAAACATTCCAATGATCTTTACCAACTTGTTTTCTGCATTTAGCACAGACAACTTTTGTTTTCCTGTCTGTCCTGTTTAGTAACAAGGGTTGTTTGATTTTTTGAAATCATGTGCTTTAGTAATAAACTAATTTGTTATCTGTGTTGCGTGTGTTCGTGAACAAGGCTCATTGAGAGACTAAAAGTACTGTCGTGTACGTGTTACAGATAAATTGTTTGCTTGCACAATGAGGATAGCGAGATAATATTCCCTTTCGTAACTCAAATTATTCATAATTTCAAATAAATAATCAAAACCCTTCACGCACACACATTCAAGCACTACCAGGAAGACTAGCACTGCGGCAAGCCTTTCGCGCTGCCGACGGAAATGATGGCACGATGTCCGTGAAGTTGGCACCACAACCACAATCAAAACCACTGAAACTATTACCATTCATTTGTACCCATTTGTACCACAAAAACATTTATTTGTTCCAAAACCACTTACAAGATACAGCACTTTTCATTGTGGTGGTGCCAACTTCACACTGGCACCGCCACCATCGTAAAAATATTTGAAAACATTATAAATCGTTTGTACTGGATAGTTCCCCCAGAATTTTCGTTTGTGCCAAAAAACTAATGAGGATACAGTCATTCTAATGTAGCCGTAGAACTTTGTTCTGTACCAGCTATG
This sequence comes from Gryllus bimaculatus, assembly GCA_017312745.1. Classification (NCBI taxonomy): domain Eukaryota; kingdom Metazoa; phylum Arthropoda; class Insecta; order Orthoptera; family Gryllidae; genus Gryllus; species Gryllus bimaculatus. The sequence goes on from BOPP01000003.1 coordinate 19,987,314, forward strand.
AAACCTGTGACACCCATTATTCCTGCTCTCTTTATATCTTACTACAAACTGGGTCATAATATTAAAATCATAAATTTTTCATTTTAATAATTTCTAGCTGAGACAAAGAAAAAAGTAGTAGCATATCCGTCGTGCCTGTGATAAATTGCAGTTGGACTGAAACTGATGTAGAATGAGAATGCCTGATCAAAATTCTATTTCCTTCACCTTGTTTTTACCTTGTTAGATGCTTTAGGCATTGTTAACATGAATGTAGTGAAGGTGGTTAGTGCGAGATAAGTGTTATGTTCATCATGCCTTTTTTATTGTATTAGTTGAAGGATGAGAGGTTTCTATGTTCTATGTTCTGGTAGAGTTTGAGTCGATTTTACTGTCTAGTTTTTGCGTAACGAGACCATAAAAATTGCTGTTTTAACATGGGCTCTTATGATGACCTGACAGATCGGCCTTGAAATTTTAAAACTGTGAGAAAATGAACTGTTGAACAAGTTGTTAAAATCTCATCCTTTGATAGCTAGCATCTTGAAGAATCAATATGCGTCATTTGAAGGAAATGGGAGAATTTTGCAAAATTATAGGCCTAAATTAGTCCAAAGGAGACGTTCGCGCGCTTTCTAGAAGGTCGGGTCTGTGACGCGCAACTCGGCAACACCGTTCGTGCAACGTGCTTCATTCAAATCGAGTGACAAGCCCTCTGCAAGAGTTCGTACATTCTTCTGGGTCTTCTGGGAGCAATAAAAATGTCCGCACTCCTGGAAAACATTTGATAGTAACCAGATATTCAGAAATGCTGGAATTTGATGAATATAATGATTGAAAATGAATGAAAATCTTAATTCAATTAATATTCCTAATGACTCACTTTCATACTACTTCCTATGAGAAAATTGGTGATCTTGATAGGCTTTTTTAAACTTTCAGTAGAGGATTATTATTTTGTATTATGCCGTATGTCCGTTTTTTGCTCCTGAACGATGATTATTGATTAAATGATTTGAAAATTATTCATATTCTCTTTTTTATTATGTATTGTCATTACCTTTTGCACCACATTTGCCTACACAGAACTCAAAGCATCAATCTTTAGCATAGATCAGCACCTCAATCTGTAGAGCTACTTGGTTGGCATTCAATTCAGAAGAAAATAGACTTTTTAGAGGCTTCAAATGCGTTGCAATGATAAAATACTGTTGTCCTGGTTGTCGATACCGCCTTCTTTCAGAAGAAACGCTCCTTTTCGAGTAGAAACACCGCCTGACAGTGACAGACTACTCTGTCAACTTGAGATCTGACAATGAGAGAATATTCTGTGAAATGCATGCCTAATCGGGACATTCCTATTGTTACATTGCAACTTCATAACCAGTGGCCAAATAGATGAAAAGTGGATTTCTAACAATCGCACACTACATAAGAGTATGTAGAAATCATTTTCAATTTTAAATTATAATTGAAACGATAATTATAATTAAATTATATAAGTAAATTAATAGTAAAAGTAAAATAGAAGTCGATGTGTTCTTAAGCGCGAGAAAGTAAAAATTAGAAAAAATGTATTATTATTTTTTTTCTTATTTGTTCATATTTACATGAGCGGCGATTTGTTCACATAATTGCATGAATGATTACGTGTCCGTCAAATGAGAAAACTATAAAGTTTTCTGTGAAAATCTCAAAATTCCGCGGTTTCATAAATGTTTAAACGTCAATTTCTCTCTCCAAATTGTTTCTGCAAACGTTTCAAAAGGATTTTGTTACTTGCAGTGATTAGAATCACATAAAATTCATTTTCATATCTACTTTTTTTAATTATAATAATAAATAATAACAATAATAACCACTAGCGTACCCGTGCGAGAACTCTCGCTTATTAATTCCCACCCTTTCCCTATCCTTTCAATTAAGAAGGAAAGTTGTCAATGAAACGTGTTTATTTTTTAAAAATGTATAAATGTAACTTCGTACTTATAGAATATCAAACAAAAATTCAAACAATCCAATTAATGTTCGAAACAAATTTACATTAAAGGTATATTCAGTATTATCGACATATGTTGTTCGAACAATTTACACTTACTTAAAATCATTTGAGTTCCTTGACAGTTAGCTTTTTGCTTTCCTTGATAGTCACAAAAATATTATAAAGGTTTTTACTCTTGAGAAAAACAAATAAAATTTTCTAAACAGGGCAAGTAGAAACCTACTCTTTGCAATATTATTTAACTTTCCTGGAGTTGTAAGGAACAGATGAACAATGCCAACTTGTTGGGGAGCGAAAATTGAAAAATTACCTTATTTGTATACTAAAATGTAATTGATTTTTTTCTGCGTTCCTACTTACCACAAGGAAAACAATTCTGAGCCAAAAAATAATAAAACTAATATTTTTACCTTTGAATAATAACTCCTAGTCGTTGCGAGGAGGTCGTGTACGGTCTTGAGGAGGCGGTAGATTTTGATGAACTAAAACAATGCTAAAAATTATAAATAAAATGCTTTAAAAATTTCCTAAATCAAAGAAAAAACTAAAAATTTGATCAAAACCACTTCAAATAATCAAGTCAAGCTGTTGGATACTGATGTATGTTACTGATGTAATCGAGACTTCTACCTTTTGTTAAAGTAAACACAACTAGAAAATTTGGGGTTTGCACTGTTCTTTAAAATAAAATCTCTGGCTTTATTTATCATGAAATCGGCCGAAATGACAAAGGTGCCAACAAACGACACAGGAATATTAGAGTACATAGAACTCACACGCCTGATACTATAATATATGTATGAACGAAGAAATCGAACACGTAACTCAGGAATTCTGTGGTGAACATTTCTGGTGGCACTATGCGATACAAACCAGTTACAATCGATTGACTATGATTTCACTACTTTCTCCGGTTGCTGTGACGAGAATGGTGGTAGAGTTCCGGTTCATGTGCTGCCGCCTCATTAATTGGCTCTATCCTCATTGGTGTTTTGGTACAAACGAAAATTCTGGCGGAACTATCTGGTACAAACGATTTATAATGTTTTCAAATATTTCTACAATGGTGCCAGTGTGAATTTGGCACCGCCACAATTAAAAGTGCTGTATCTTGTAAGTGGTTTTGGTACAAACGAATGTTTATGTGATTCAAATGCGTGCAAACCAGGCACAACCGAATGGTAATGATTTCCGTGATTTTGGTTGTGGTGGTGGTGCCAACGTCACGGACACGGTGGCGCGGGGTCTGACATTATTTTTGCATGTCGGCTCGGTTGTTATCGCTCTTTCAAGAACCCAAGGCACTGTCGCGAAGTGCTTATATCTTTCAGGCAAAAGATAAAGCATGTGGTGAAAGGTAGGAGAAATATAAAGCTAGTGACCCACAAAATTCACACAGGACACAAAAGATCCCGCACCACCAAAGAACTCTCAGATTAATGATATGAAAGATCTTTCAAACTATTCTCTACTTTTTGAAAGAGAATCCCAAAATGAACTTTTCGTCATATTAATGAGTGCATTAATCACTATTCGTTCGAAAAATTTAAAGTAAAAATTTGGTGGCGTTTTTGAGAAAATGGCATTTGAGCGTTTCTGAAAATCCGGTATTTTGTGCTCATTTTCACAGAAAACCGTTGCGTTTTCGAGAAACTATGTCTGACATTATTGGAAGCACATGTACTCGTAAATGCAATAATGTAAACAAATCTCCGCCAATATAAATATTAACGACGTGAGAGGCTAGTCAAAAAATTAAATTTGTATATTTTCAAAAAATACAAAAGAATAGAGCACTGTGGCGTTTATGTCATGTCTTAGAGTACATTAGGCATTATCCCTACCAAAAGTTGAAAAAAATTGGAACCGTTTTGAGAAAATCTTGTTTTTGTTATTTTTTTTAAATTGTACATATTTCACACAATATTGCACGAAAACTGCTAACAGTTTTAAACAATGTGCATGACCTTCACGAAGGAACTAATTACGGACAAGAAATTTAATTTGAAGGAAAAATCTCTATCTTCAATCTTGTAGTTTTGGATTTTTTTGCAATTTTCAAAAAAGAAAAAGCAATACTCGAAAATGAAACAACAGCTATTTTTTTACCATTCTTGTTACATATGTGGAGATAATTTAACGACAAAATTTGGAGTGGAATTTTTAGATACTTTTTGTAAATTTCAATTGCAAAATACGCAAAAATTCGTCGTTTTTCAAATAATTTCTTTCAAGAGCTAATTTTATACAACAGACTTTGCCAGAGACCAAAATCTCTCTTTCATTTTGTAGTTGTATTATGTGTTTTTTAAAAGTTTTAAAAAGTCGAGCAATACCTGAAAAATATGACTAGCACCATATTTTTATCTTTTCTTATTACATAGGTAAAGAAAATTTAAAGAAAAATTTGGATCAGTTTTTATGAAAAAGAAATTTGTTTGCAAATCTCAATCGGAAAATACGCAAAAACTAGTCGTTTTTTCAAAAACATGTACCTGGCATTTATTGAAGAGCTAATTCTAATTTTGTACAAGACTCATTGTCTAAGACAAAAATCTATATCTCCAATTTTGAAGATTTTTTTCTTCTTCTTCAATTTTCGAGGATGTAAACGAAAATGCACCACTCTCTTAAACGACCTTTGCACTATTTAACACTGCACAGATCACAATTCCCAGCGCAGACCACGATTCTCTGCGCAGACCACAATCCCCTGCGCAGACCACAATCCCCTGCGCAGACCACAACCCCTGCGCAGACCACACTTCACTGCGCACATCAGGGCCCACTGCACTGCTTTTACCGCGATGCACACTTCACAGCTCTGCTTCCACTCCAGACTTCACACTGCTGACTGCTGTTACCCTACTGCACCACTGTTCACCGCAATGCACACTTTACAGCACAGCTTCCACTTCAGACATACTGACGGACTGGCTGCTTATTCACTGATGACATACACTAACTGATCCGCGGCTGCTTACTTCCGACTACTACTTACAAGAGCTTACACTGACATACACACACCGACTGACTTACACTGACTGACTTGACTTGCGGCCGCCGGCAGCGGCGCATTTATACCTGGCCGGCGCTCGTCTCGATACATCCGGCACATTCCCCGCCTTTCCCCACGACTCGCGAATAGTCCGGAACCGTCCATTTCGGGGGGAAGGGAAGGGGCGCCGGCAGATGACGCAATCCGGCAGGTGATGCAATATTCGTTACAATATTTATCCTGCATATGCAGCTTTTCAATCAAAACACTATACCATAGCACTATTTTTAGACATAGCACAGGTGTTTCCCGCAAATGTCACCAAGCACTCAGGTACAAACTCACCCAAATAATCACACCTCACTACCTACATAACATTATCAACAACTTCTTAAGAAATGTAACGTTTTCCGTCAATGTCAACAGCCACCTCTCTATCCCCAGATGTATCAAAGCAGAACTACCTCAAGGATCACCCTTATCACCAACCCTGTTTAATCTTTGTGTAGCTGATGTCACCAAATCAAAAAACATACATATAGCACAATTCGCGGACGACACTGCATTGTATATCTCTGGCAACTCACTAGCAGACCTAAGAGCAACAATCCAATTATACCTGCACATACTTGGTAGCTGGGCGAAGTACAAAATACCGTTAAACCGCACAAAAACAGCAGCAAAAATATTCTCACTTAGACCATATACTCCCTCACTCCGCTTACAATAAACAACATCCCTATAGAATGGTACCCTCCCAACAAACCAGTTAAATACTTAGGATTATACCTCGATACAAAATTCAATTGGCATTGACCACATTTAATCAAAGATATTACAAAACAAGGCAAAACTCCGTCAGTTAAAACCGTTAATAATCAGACACAGTTCAATTCAATATAATACTGCACTACATAAAAACATAATAAGACCCACAATTACTTAGGCCTGTCCCATATGGATAAATGCCGCCAAAACAAATATCCACAAACTCCAAATCATTCAAAACCATTTTCTGAGAACCATTATTGAAGTCCATGGTTCATTTCCAATAATCAGCTTCACAAGGAATTCAAAATAGAACCGACAGATCATTACATCATATACCTTGGCACAAATTTCTGTCATAACATTCGTCAAATCCCAGCACTCTCCGAATTCAGACTTACAAAAAACCCAATCCATAGAACCAGAATCCAAAATAAATAACCATTCCATGTATTCCATATCAAAATAGCAAGCATAGAACCAGATGAAGAGGACCCATAATGGGACTCCTCCCGATTGTAGAGTATGTAAGCTTAGAATAAATTAGTAAGTAACAAAAATGACATATGTAAGGTTTAAATAACGGAGGCTCTAGTATAATTGAATACCTCCAAAATATTTTTAATAGAATTGAAGTTAGCGATGATATCCCGCAGGAATGGAATATGTCATACATCAGTTCCATACACAAGAAAGGTGACAAAACTATTTGTGAAAATTACAGAGGAATTAGTGTCATCCCATCAATAGCTAGGCTATTCACTAGTATTGTATATGAAAAAATACAAAAAGGAATATATTTCAGCGAAGAACAAAGTGGTTCTAGGAGTGGGAGGTCATGTTTGGATAACATCCATTGCTTACGCCAAATAATAGAAAAAATGGAATGCACAATATAGATACATATATGACATTTATTTACCTGGAAAAGGCCTATGACAGTGTTCCAAGATATAAAATTTGGCCAGCAATGAAAAGACTGAAAGTGCAAGAAAAATGGATTAATTTAGTTACAAAAATGTACCAGAATACTGAAGCGTGCATTAAAATGGGGAGGAAAATTACCACTTAGAATTATTAGAATTCTTTTTTTGAGGGTAATTTTCCTCCACATTTTAATGCACGCTTCAGTATTCTGGTACATTTTTGTAACTAAATTAATCCATTTTTCTTGCACTTTCAGTCTTTTCATTGCTGGCCAAATTTTATATCTTGGAACACTGTCATAGGCCTTTTCCAGGTAAATAAATGTCATATATGTATCTATATTGTGCATTCCATATATGACAAGTGCTTACATTCTTTGCTTTTTGCAGATGATCAGGTAATTATGGCATCAGATCGGGAAGATATGGAGTATATGCTTTGCAAATTAAAAGAAGAATACGAAAAATGGGGACTTAAAATCAACCTTAAAAAGACAGAATATTTATGCATAGGAGGAGATGCCTCTAATATTAATGTCGCTGATGACGAGATAGCTAACGTTTCGAAATTTAAATATCTTGGGACTGTAATTACTGACGAGGGGAAAATTGATGGAGATATAACTACTAGACTCGCAATGGAGAGGAATGCAATCAAAGCTCTGCATTGCCTTATATGGTTATGGAAGTTATGGAAGAGAGAAGATTGTAAGAGGATCATTGGGAGGACCGAGAATTATGGAAATCGAAAACGGCAAACTCTAAGGGGTAGAAACCGTCGAAGAAGAAGCAGAAGAAGAAGAAGAAGAAGGTTTAAATAACTACCTATGTATTTACCTTCAGAAAAAAAGCAGGCCGCCGAAGGTAGCGGTTACCAGGCCAGGCCATCCCTGACCTGACAAGAGTCGGCGGAGATATTTGACCCCAAATCGGGTCAGAAACCCATCCACGGTCACACTATACGGAGTAATATATCTAACTATGTTGTGGGAATTCGATAAGGAAATTTCAACCGAAAGACACGTTTTGGTATCCTCTGATTTTGAAAAAGTGTTTTTTTTAAACGTCCGTCCGTCCATCTGTCTCTCTGTGGTCTGTCCATCTGAGAACAACATTAGCGCCTAAACTACGCGTAGAATTTTTCCCAAAATGAAAAAAAAATGGAATTTTAGATACAACGAAAATACGACCAGCGTGTTTCTTTTTCATTTTCCTTTACATACGAGTAAAATATTTTAAAACGAAATTTAGAGCAATTTTCGAGAAAATAATTAAAATTTACTAAATTATCTATGTTTCATGCAAAATTACACAAAAACTTTATTTTTTGAAAAAAATTGAACATGATCATATTTTAAGATTAGTTTTTGATGAACAGATTTTAGTAAGGAATTTTATTCAATATTTTAGCTGTAGCAAGACCCCGAAAATATTTTAAATTCTTGCAATTTTCAAAAAGTCAGTGATTTCAATGAAAATATCTACATTATTTCCTCAAGCGACCTTTACGCAATCCGAGGGCCACAATTAATTTGAAAAAATGGACTTTTTTTATATACCCCATATTATTTTCAAATATAAAGGCCGGGATATCACATGGATTGGAGAATATCAATTTGAAGAAAATTTGCTACTCAATTTAGTATATAAAAACTCTCATTGAAAAATTTGGAGCCGTTCTTGAAATAAATTTGGAGTTGTTCTTGAAATAAGAAATTTTAAATGTTTCTCAAAATCTTATGAGTTGGCGAAAAATGTCATTGCAAGTCGTTTGAAGCACTTCCACTCACAAATGCAATAATGTATCCAAATCGCTGCAAATGTGCATATTAACAAGGTGAGAGGTATTTCAAACTAGTGGTGTTCCAAAAGCACATTTTTTCTCGCGTTATTGGAAACAGCTAGGTAATATTGAAATATTGCACTTTCTGCACAGCTAACACCTTAACTATTACTTGAAAATATCCAATTCAAAGCTCCTGTGATGCATATCTGCATTAATTTCGATAGAAGCAGCAATCATTTCTTTGTTTGACAAATAAAACAATAAGGAATACATTTGACAGATACTGTATTCGCAGCAAATTATATAGAAGCTCTATCGCTTGGTGAACAATATCAATTTTCTGAAAAATCGCTTATTTCAATCTGTATTCTGATTTTAACTTGTTTATCGGTTAGTCATAGTACATCATACACAGTTATTAAATAGCTCTAATACTAATAAACTAATTAAATTACAAATATTCTACAATTTGTAATATTAAGTTAATTTATTACCGCGTTTTAATAAAAAAGTTTTTCATAAAAAAGTTTAAATTAGTACAGGCTCTTATGGAAAAACTTTCACTTATTGTCTTACGTTATTGAAGAAGTTATACGGTTAATGTAACTTTTTAATTTCCCACATACATACATATTTACGGAATAATATACGAGGAAAGTTATGTAAAGCTTCGGAAAATCGATTTCGAGATTTCGACGAAAATACAGATTTTGGGGTTCCCTAATTCCGAAAAAGTGCTTATTTCAACTCGAAAATGTTCAATTTCCCTCTGTCCCTCTATATGTGAACACCACTAGCAACTAAGCCATGAGTACGATTTTCTGCAAATTTAAGAAAGCCCTGTCGCTCTGACTGGAGTCGAAGCTTTGAGATTTTGAAAAACTTTCTTTAAAATTTGGGAGAACTTTACATGAAGCATTCAGACATTTCAACATTTCCTCAAAAACAGCTTCAAATTTTCAAATTTTTCTTTCAATTAAATTGGTTCTCATAGTGCGTTCTTTCGTTAAGGTCACATACACTTTTTTGAAAATTTTAGTGGTCTTCGCGCAATTTTGCGAGCAAATGTGCAATTTGAAAAAATTCAAAGATATTTTTATAAAAACTGTTCCCAAATTTTCCTTATAACACTTTTGGTAGTGATAGTGCTATATGCACTCTATAACTCTGTATGTCATAAACTTCATATTGCACAATACTTTTTTTTACAAATTACAAAAATGTATTTTTTGACTTCTCTCACGTCATTCATATTTATAATTGCGGCAATCTGTACACAATATTTTATTTATAAGAACATGTGCTGCAAATAATGTCATATAAGGGTTCTCGAAAACTCAACAATTTTCTGTCGGAACTAGCTCAAAATTCTCCATTTTCAGAATTGCTCAAACCATTTTCTTAAAACCGGCTTCAAACTTTTCAACAAAAATTCCCATTTACGAAGATATTTTACACTTCTTTAGTATTCTTAAAATAATATTTCCGTTCTACTACTAGGAAACCGAAAAAATAGAACATTTCAAAAAAATGTACTTTGGGTGGTGATAGATGGCGGCAAGCAAAATATTTTGGGAAGTTCTAATTGCTAGAAGAAACCAAAAGAAATAGAAAACTAATCTGGGCAACTCTGTGCCATTCTGTAGTACCACTAGTTTTTTATGTTATTCCCCATGTTAATCTCGCCTATCTCGTGATAACCATCTCAGCTTTGATCCACTCACTTGCTTCCCCAGCTTCGGCTTCGCAGTCAGCTTGCCTGGCTGTTCTTACGTGATGTGGGGGGAGGCATGCGTGCCTGATTCGGGATTATACATGCATAAGACGAAATGACAATGATGATGATGATGATGATGATGATGATAATAATAATAATAATAATAATAATAATAATAATAATAATAATAATAATAATAATGGATGAGGAAAGATATTAGGCACTGAAAATTAGGAAATTAGGGATGACACAAAGTCAGAGCGACTTCACAGTTGACGCAGCAGACTACTTCACGATAGACGAACTAAGGAGAGTGGCGAAAAGCATGAAAACTGGGTAGGTCCCAGGTTTCGATGGAATTCCCTTTGAAACACTAAAAATAGTGGCACAGGAGTATCCGGAATGCCTTTTGTCAATCTATAACCGCTGCCTTGAGAATGGGAAATTCTTCAAGACGTGGAAGAGACAAAAGCTGATAGTACTCCTCCGAAAGGGCACAAGCCGGTAGATAAGACATCATACAGACCACTGTGCCTCCTTGATACCATGGGCAAGCTGCTTGAGGGTTTAATGCTTTCTAGGCTTGAGGGGCTCATATGCTTTTCTCACTGGCAATATGGATTCCGGAGAGGCCGCTCGACGACGGATGTCATCCTGGAAGTAATCGATAAAGCAGACGCAGCCAGAAGAGGAATCGGCAAGAAGGTATTCTGCGCGCTCGTGGCAATTGACATTAGAAACGCCTTCAACTCCACTAGATGGAAGGACATTACAGAAGTGTTAGTTAACAAGATGATTCCGGAATAGCTCATAAAGATTATTGAAGGCTACCTCCATGAAAGGACGATAACTTATGTGGACAGTATCAGGATAGAAGAGTGTGACGTGCGGTGTTCCTCAAGGGTCCAGATTTGGGCCATTTTTATTGAATGTCCGGTATGATTCTAAGCATTGACCTGCCGAAAAATACGCAGCTCTTAGGCTATGCTGATGATACGCTAATAATAAGACAGCGATGACATTAAACTCCTCGAATTGAGAGTGAACGAACCGCTGTTTAAGGGTAAAAGATGGTTAAATAGACGACAGCTATAGATGGCAGTGCAAAATACCGAAGCTGTCGTAATCACTGACCGGAGGGTCTTTCACTATCCAGACCTCCGATTAAGAGGGGCGAGAATCAACTGGAAGCGCCAGATACGATATTTTTGCCGGATAAGATATATAGACCATAGACTCGGCTTCGGGCCCCACATAAATGTGATGGCAGAGAAGGCGGCGAGGACAGGAGCTAACATCGCAAGAATGCTACAGAACGTCGGTGGACCGAGAGAAGCCAAGAGAAGAATGGTATCTGGCATAGTTCACTCACAGTTGTAGTATGTTTCTCCAGTCTGGGCGGGTTCACTGAAGAAGGAGTCTATCGGACACAAGTACGCCCAAGTACAAAGACGAATGGCATTGAGGGTGGCGTGTGCCTACCGCACAGTGTCTTCTTACGCAGTGCTGGTGTCACACCACCTATCGACTTAATAGCCATGGAAAGAAAGAGGACGTACGTCGCCTTGAAGGAAGCACAACAAGCAGACAGTCATCTCCCTCCAAAGCAAATTGAGAGTATTAAAGCAGAAGCAAGGAAGTTGCTCCTTGAAGAATGGCAAGGACGATGGGATGGGGATGTGAAAGGCAGACGGACTCATTGGTTGCTTACAAACATCGAGAGATGGGTTAGCCGAAGATTTGGGGAGGTAAGTTTTTACCTGTCCCAGGCTCTTACGGGACATGAGGGATTTAATAAATACCTCTACGATTTCAGGATCGTGGAGAGGCCCACATGTAGTCTCTATCACGCAGGCATAGATGATGCAGAACACACACTATTCCAGTGCAAGGCATGGAACGCGGAGTGAGAGGTTTGTAATGTCAACCTCCAAAAAATTAGAAACCCAGACAACGTTATCGACATGATGCTGAGCTCGCAGAAAAAATGGAAAACAATAGAGAACTTCATAGTTAGTATTATAAAGAAGAAAGAATTAAGACTGAGGAAGTAGATCATCTGCTACCAGTCAATCTTCTGCATGAAGTAGTGTCTAACGACGGTTTCCGCGTGGGAGAGAATACGGTTTAAGAGACGGAGGTTAGGTTTTTAGTCAGTAACCTAGTTGGGAGTCCAACATCACCAGCTTCACTGGTAGCCATAAAGGATTTTCCTCCTCCATAAAATAATAATGATAATAATACTAATACTAATACTACTACTACTACTACTACTACAAATAATAATAATAATAATAATAATAATAATAACAATAATAATAATAATAATAATAATAATAATAATAATAGAGAATTTAATTGGTTAAAAGTTGGATCCCCGAGGAGAGGCGTCGTATTACAATAATTAAGTTAAACTAACTTAAGTATACTTCATACTTTCTTCGTAATTAATTACTCTTGCAATTGTTTATAAAGAGACCGAAATCTTCACTCAGACTATAAAAGTTCAATGTACAAAGCAAAAAGATCATTGCAAAAGAACTAACCTGCGAAATGCTAACATAAGTTTCATGACAATCGGCGAACGTTTTGCACCATTATTGCATTTCTCCCACAACTTTAAAATAATTAAAATTTCTTTTTATCGGCGGCCCACAGAATTATTAACATCATTTGGTTACAAATACTTTATATTAATTGTTTAAATAGTTTCAGAAATAATTCCTGTAGGCCATTGTTTATAAAGAGACTTAAATATTTACTGAGGCTATCTAAGTAACGTGTGTAAAACAAAAAAAATCATAAAAAGGAACTAACTTGCTAAATTCAAAAATAACATCACAAGTTCCCACACCATACACCCATTGATTTAATAATAATTTGTTTGATTTAATTGTTCTTCCCAGTTTTAAAATTCGCCCAACGTTTTGCAACAACATCGTATTTCACCCACAAAATTAAAAATTCTTAAAATAACGTTTTACCGGCGATATAATATAGTATATAATATAATGTCGATGTAATATAATGTCCGTATCGTGCATTGCTCCCTCACCATTGTTGCTTTCGTCATGACTTTCATTTTACAACAAATATTATCAATTATATTCCTCCCGTGTAATGACCCATTACAGAATACATATGCACTTCGATACATCGATTACAATGTTTGCATAGTAAGTATTTTTTCAAATCAACTCAAAAATCTTTTAATATTCAGTGTTTCAATGAAATTATTTTGATTGAAAATATTAAAAGTTCTAAGTTTAAAGAACAAACCCTTACTAATATTTATACTACACAGTTTGGTAATTATATAATGAGACTGATTTTATTGTGACGAAATTGTACTTCGAAACGTTATTCCTTCCTCTATAATCTGGCAGCACCACATTGTCATCCCTAGAGCATGTCGGGAAATACATTACAAGCAGTCATTGAGAGACCCTCGTCACAGAGTATCAAGGAGCAAAGAGCAAATATCAAATTCTGTTTGAAACCGGGTAAAAATGCCACAGAAACAGTTGACTTGCTGCGAACTGTGTATAGAGTTTTTTGTATGTCTTTTTCACAGATATTTAGATGATATTCACGTTTAAAAAGTGGTATGGAATTTATTGCAGATGAACCTCGGCCCAGTAGCCGAATTTTTGTTCGTAACGAAGAACTCATGGCAAAGGTCCGTCAACATGTGCAAGAAGAGCGTTGCGTGACTGAGAGAATGATGGAAGATGATTTTGGTCTTAACAAAGAGACAATTCGTGAGATCGAGACAATTTGGGAAAGAAAAAGGTCACTTCTTGTTTTCTCATTGTCATAACGGAAACTATTGCGTGTTGTTTACGCTCGTGATATTATTTCAACTGCCCTTAGGAATAAACATTTCCTTTCCATTGTTGCAGAGGGCAAATATTGTTAGTTTTGTTCGATATCGTCCCGCTACTAAACGTCAGAGCGCGGAATGGAAGTTCCCATCACCTGCGAAAGACAAAAAAATTCGTCTTCAGAAGTCTAAAGTTCAGATAATAATTCTGTGTTTCTACGCCAGCACGGGTATCTTTCTTCTTAAATTTGTACCAGAAGGTCACACATTGAATGCTCAGTTTTATTTTAGTGTTTTGTAGCGGTTTATCAATTCGTCGTGTTCGACCAGAATACTCAGCCCCAACAAAATGGTTCCTTCTTCAAGACACCAGTTCACCGGCTAGTACTTTGTAAAAGAATTTCTGGCTAAAAACCAACAACCTTCCCCCTCCTATTCTCCAGGTATGTCCCCCTGCGACTACTTTTTGTTCCAAAACTAAAGTTATCATTGAAAGAAACATATTTTGACAATGTGGAGGACTTTCAAGCAGCAGTGACATCAACTTTACTGATCATACCACATACTGAGTTGTAGAAGTCGTTCTTCTCCTTGCACGATCGTGCCACTGACTGTATTTATGCAGGCGGAATGTAATTTGAATATTAAACATGTAATATTAAATTATTTTTCTTTGTATAAATAGTGTCACAATAAAATCAGTCTCATAGAATTGCCGGCCTGTGTTATAGAAAGTTATATTAGCATGCGTTCTATAAAATATTATTATTTTTCTGATGTTTTGTTGTTATTGTTTCCTGTTAGCAAAAAGTTTGTAATGGGACATCTGAAGAAGCATATTCACTTTGAACGCGACATGATATGAATATTCAGGAAAGATGAACAATGATCATTAAAGATACACACAATAACAACGTTCATTAAAGATTTTTTTTAATTTAAGGTCACATCAACATCTAGGTAATTAGCGACCACTATAGCATTTAACGGTATGGTAACTGTTAATATGATATTACGATGATGTTAGGATCGTGAAAGAAGGAACACATATGTACGTAAGCTTCCGCGGCTCGAATTCATGAATTCTCGGCTGTCGTGGAGCCGGCCTGAGGAAGCCTGCGAAATGTCGGGCGAAACGTCGGCACCCCAGCCAACGACGCGGCGTCTCCCGGACAGCCGAGAATTCAAGGAACACATATACAACCATGCCCAAGGCGGGACTCGAACCCCTCGATTCTTCTGTCCAGGATCGCTACGGCACTACCGCCTTAATGACCGGCGTTCATTATTGATTGGCTAAGTGATTTGTGAATGTAGTGTTAATTGTCTGAAAAGTAGACTATTATATTCTAGATTTATTTAACATTTCAAACAAAGATGTTTACTGAATCCTTACATAACTTTCTTTAAATTGCAAATACAGAAAGTATAAATGTTTTTCGATCTCAATGACCTCCAAATCGTGAATTTCTGAAAAAGTCTCAACTTTAATTGATTTACAGCATTATGTAATTTTATCCACTACGTTTAAGAAAAAATAAAATTATCTTTTAACTTTTCACAGTTGACCAAATATACCTAAATATAAAGTATTGAATCCTCTTTGTACAAGTAAAAATAACAACCCTAATCTCTTTATAAAATTTGCCCAGACAAGAGCTGTACATTTTTGTTTGACGAATAATGGAAATACTTATATAATATAAAACTAATGTCATTCATGAAAGATGTCAAAGGATTCACAAGTACTTCCTTACAGGGTCCAGATGGACGTCTTCTTCGATTTTGTACGAGGCGAAGGCGGATGCCAAGACTGTCGACAGCAGAACGACAATGCATGCATTCCTACGGCAGAAGGCGACCATGGCTCTCGATTAAGTTTAAACACTTTGGGTTTTAACAATTGCGTTTTTAACACTTTGCGGACCTTGAGAGGTGAATATTTTTCGACACAGAAAACGACGTGTATGTGATAAACCTGAAGAAAATTGGGCACACGATAACTTACTTCGCCTGAAGATTTTCTACAGCTCACTTGCGTGCTAACTGCAAGCCTTTTTTAGTGATATGAGAGAAAAAAAGCAAGAAGATAATGTAAGAAATATTGGAGAAGCGACAATATCTAGATCACTCTTACTTTCCTGTTTAGATAGAAAGGAAGTTATGACGTAATTTTGCAAACACATTTTGGAGAGAAAAAATACAGCCTAGAGAATAGAACTACTGGTGCTATATGAGCAACTACACTTTCTCGCATTATTTATGACTACGCATTATGTATATTATCCGTACTACTAGTTAACCCTGAAGAAGTGTTTCCAAGCAGAAAAAATATATTTTGCATGCCACGTTTGAACTCAGATTATGTTTAGTAGACCATTCATGTTACCCCTACATCAGAGTCGGCGCTACATCAGACCGGGCAATTGCCCGGGACCCCGAAAGTCAAGGGGCTCCAAGATGGGGAAACTACTGGAGCTAAAACAGCACATACTTTCTCTCGTTATTGAAAACACCTATGTAATACTGAAATATTACTTCCTGCTATTCTAACACCTCAGCTAGTATTAGAAAACTGTAAAACCAAAAAGCGAGCAAAGTAGTTTCAAGCGCAACATTGTCAAAACTATGTACATTCGCTTGGCTAATAATATCAATAAATTTTGGCTTCTCACTCCTGAGTTGCCTTTCATGGTAAGATAACAGTTCGGATAGACTTCGTCAAAAAATCATATCTGAAATTTTGTAGTTTCGAAATGTTTTTTACAATTTTAGAAAAAATCGAGCAATACCCGAAAATGAGACTAGCTCTATATTACTTTCCGTTCCTTATTACATAAATGGAGAAAATTTAAAGAAAAAACTGGAGTGTTTTTTTTTAGAAAACAAGGTAAATTTCAATCGCAAATTACGCAAAAACTATTATTTTTGCATAAAAATAATGACTTTTTAACGAGCTAATTATGTACAATGGACTTTGTCTGGGGTAAAATCTCTTTAATGTTGTAAATTTAAAATGTTTTTTTTATTTTCAAAAAAATAGAGCAATACCCGAAAATATGACTAGCACCATAATTTTTACCGTCCTTATTACATAAGCGAAGTATATTAACACCCTTAATTATTAATTGTGCACAGGCGGACGGACAGACAGACGTTTTGCCATTAACAATTTTTCGGTATTGTGGACCTAAACATGGATTTTGGCTGCAACACACATTAGAGAAATTTCTTTCTAAATTTTTCAACTGGATTTATCCACTTTTTCTTTAGTAGGGCCTGGCAATAAGAGTTTTTGTGTCGAAAATTCGCCGTTTTCCGGCACACGATTACAATACTTTCTCTCTTTACGTTAGTAAGTGCGAGAAAGTAAAATTAGTTAAAAATTGAAAAAGAAATTAGAACTCGAGAAAATCGTTATTGTAATTTTATAAGTAGCGATACAGCAGTCTGATATTTCATACAATTTTCTGTCTGGTCAATACTGATGAGGAAGGGCTCTATGAACTGAAGCTAAAAACTAGATTACTAACTAAATAATAGGTTCCACTGAAATTCACATGTATTATTTCATGTATTTAGCAACAAATGATGTTATTAAATACTAACTAAATACGACACATTTGTTTAGCGTTTTAAGCTCATTATGAAAATTGTATTATTTGATCACTAAATATTTTACTTAAAACTATTATTTAAAATATTTTTCCAAAAAGTTTTAGCTTAAACGTCGTAATTTTTGTTATTTGGTAAAATAAAATGACTTATGTAGATTCTTGGATCTCTACATTACGTGCTGGAAGGGAAGGCGACCTAATGGCATGGAAGGTTTTATCTAAGGTAAAGAACTCTGAAACCGACAGGAGAAATTGAAAGGGGTGGAGATGCACTGAGATGTATAGAAAGGAGGGAGCCAAACTTCAAGGTTAGCAGAATGAGCGCGAAGTGGCAGAGCAATTTTCGTTATTGGGTGAAGAATTTTGTTGTTGGCAGAATATTTATGGTAGAGAGAGAATATTCTTCGCTGAGACACATTTTGATCTATATTTTGGAGTTTGGAGAGTGTAACTTCATATTCCATGAGTCAGACTGCGACGGACTGCATTATGCGAGTTGCAAACAAACATGTTATAAATGCTAAGGCCTCATAAGTTTGCCCATTTTTTAACTTCAATGGAAAACGCAATCTTTTACATACATAGTCTGTTACAAATATGCCGAATGTTTGAATTGCAGGTCTCCAGTAGATTCCAGAGCAATACGCTTGATGTCACTAGGTTTGCTCAGATCTGCTGTTTATGAGTTATTTTCCCCTTTGTCGATATCCTCATTTGTTTTTAGCTCCACGGTTTTAAGTGAAGTGCGCATTTTTCGTTTGGCGGATTTCAAAATGAATGAACCGGAAGAGCAAATAGTTGCTGTGAAATTTTGTTTTTAAGTTAAAAAATCTGCGACAGAAACTTTCGCTTTGCGTAACACAGTTTACAAAGATGCTGCTAAGAAACGTACGGCATGTTGCAAGTGGCATGAACGTTTTAAAGATGGTTGACAGCCTATTGAAGTTGATGAGCGGCTTGGACTTTCCACGTCAACTGACGACATACGTCGACAAAATCAACCCCCTGGTGCGGGAAAATTGACGTCTGACTACAAAAACGAGGGAGGCCACTGCAGTGAACGAACTATTTCATTGAATAAAACAAACGAACTGTTAGAGGTCAAAATCACGAACTCCAAATTCGAGAGAGAAAGCGCGTGAACGGAGGCAAATTCGAGGAAGATGTGGTGGTTCGAGGAAGCGAGACGACCGGCGGGACACAAGATGGAAGATCCGTAGATGCGAGTAGAGGAGAATACGCAGGGGGCTTTGGTGCGCATAGGACGGCCGCCGACCTGTGCGTGTTGCAGCCCGCGGAGCGCTTTTTGCGGCGCGACTGCGCGCAGTGTGTAATTTCGAGCAACTAGCTTGTAAAAATTAATACCTTGGAAACTATAAGATACGTTTATTATTTCAATAATTTTTAATTAAATTACATACGAAATATTCCGAATTGTACACACGTTTTATAAAGAATAAAGTTTCCTTATCCACGATTTTCAACTCCTTATCAATTTTTATCAATCCTTATCAATTTGGGGAAATGTAATTGATTTTGCGTGGTTTGTGTTATAGTTGGGGGTCTGATGCTATTTCGAGTATGTTTGAATGCAGGGGGTGAGTTGGGGTGACCTTTGTGAGTGAATGATTTACCAAAGTGATCGGCTAATGCTTCAGCCTTCTCATAAGAAGTGAATTTCTTGCTCGTTGGAGTTGTTAGTGGGGGTATTATTGCTTTCTTTTTCAATATAGTTTTTAGTGAATTGTCATACGTGTTGTTATTTTTGCTTTGACATTGGATTAAATCATTGTAAGTTGCATTGTAACATAACAACATTTATGTTCCCTTAGTGATTTTTTTACGATGTTGGTCAATAAATTGAGCTCTTTCTTAAGGTGCGGGTTTCTCGTGATGCACCAAAGTCTTCTTGTTTGTGAATTGTTTTTGAATTATGTTCTTAAACTTTTTTCCAGTGGATGTTTTGGGTGTTAAGTGTGAGAGTTGGTGTGTGAGGGTTGATTTGTTGAGTTGAGATGATGGTTAGCAGATGGTCTGAGTCTACTTCAAGGAAGGGAGCTGAGAGAAAAATGGTTTGGATACTAGAAATTGCAATGTCTAATATATCTGGGTGTTTATTATGATCTGCGGGCTAGTGAGTGGGTTCTGCTGGTATAACTAACTGAAGTTTGAGGTCTGTAATTATTTTACCGGTTGGTGTCCGGCAGAATCGGTATTTCTGCATACCCATACGGTGTTTTAGCATTAAGATCCTCAATCAGAAGAGTGGGCGAATTCATCTAAAATAGCGAAGAAATATTCGAATCAGAAATTTTTATTTTCGGAGGTTTGTATGTAGCTATTAAGGTTATTAAACTATTATTTAAAGGGAATTTAATAGCTATAGTTTCGAGACCTGGAATGTGTGAAAGGTTGATTTTAATAAGTGTTATGTATTTTTCTTTTAATATTCCACCTCCTCCGTTTGCATTTGATCTGTCACTTCTGACTACACTATAACCTGTTATGTTAAATGTATAATCTGATTTTAAATGCGTTTCCATTGTGGAAGCTAGATTTATTTTATTATCTTTAAGTTAGTTATAATTTTTTTATTGTTGATGCCATTCGCATTCCAGTTGATCAGATTTATATTATTTTTATGGTACTGTTGAATTGTTGTTAAAATAGGCTAAGAGAGATGCTTGTAAATTGCTGACTATTGTTGAGATGATATTATTAATAATATTGACTTAGAAGTAGGTAATTGAGTTAACAGTGGAATGAATGAAATAGTTATTATTATAATTATTCATAAGAGGAGGTTGCGTGAATGCGTTATTGTTAGATTGATTGATTTGATTTGTAATTTGTGGAAGGTTTGGAGCAAATAATAAATTTGGAATAATGTTAGCGGTGGGTAGAAACGGACAGATGTGCGAGGTAAGTCTTGGAAGGAATTGTTTATTAACCTATTTTTATTATTGCCTGATTTGGGGTTATTTAAGGGGGTGCCTTATTTGTTTTTTATATGTGCATTCTATTGATCTTAAATCAGCTCCGTGCGATCCATTTTATGTTTCACAGATTGCAGGTAAGTCTTTTGGAGGGCAATTTACAGAATAATGATCCTTTGCACAGAAAATGCACGCGATTGAATTGTTACAATTATTCCTCGTGTGTTCAAAGTCCAAGCACCGCATATACTGTACTGGTCCTTTAGGTCTTCTTTCTCTTTCTGGTTTAACACTAATGTTACAGATCTGATTAATTTGTAGCACTTGTTCGATACTTTGACTATCGTTGAATTCTGCGGCAATTACTGTAATGGGCGCTTTAGGTTTATAAAGTCTTGTTACACTGATGATGGACGAGAATTTGTGTTGAAGGTTTTCCGTTATTTCCTGTAGTGTAATTATTGGGTGAATATTTTTGAAGACGACAGAAATTTTTTTATTGGCTTGATCTTAGTAGGCGTGGAGCTGTCTTTTGATTTCAATGAGATATTTGATGGCTATTGTCTGCTATTGATTTAAACATTATTTTAATTCTATTTTCGTTATAATCTGTTGTAAATTGGTTGATTAATTTGTTTTTAATCTCTTTGTTGTATTCCGAGATATTATGGATATTATTTACAAAAATGGGAGCAATTCTTAGATTTTCGTCTTCTTGGGGCGGAGTGACATTGGTAAACTCAAATGTTTTGTCTTAATTTGATTGTTTCTCTAGCACTGCAAGTCTGTTTCCCACTGGTATATTATACTGAGTTGAATCTGAAGTGGTTCATTTCTTATTTGGGGGGAGGTCTATTTCTCCTGAGTTATGAGTTCTTTTAGCACTGTTGATAATTGGTAGCGACTCACTGTTTTTGTTGGAAATGACTGCTTCGCCGTTAGCTGCGTCTTTTGCTGAGCAGAGGTTACCGACCAGGAGGTTTCCGGCCCCGGAGAGCTACTGCGAGCTGCAATCGGCACCTTGAACAACTGCAAACTGCTCATTCTGCATATTTGAGGCAAACTGTAGGTTTTTGGCAGCTCGGAATGGCTCCGAATACGAAATAATGTTGAATTTCTGGACTGCTGGAGGTACTGTCCGTGGCACACTCGTTGCCGTAGAGAGTTTCCATGGCTCCTGCAATGCTGCGACCTAGGCCACAGCTGGCTGAAGGGGGCTCATTAATAATAACTAATAAGCGACTACTGGTTTATGGCGCACTGTATAATAGCTGATTGTACTTCACTTCACAACACAACGAGTACTTCACTGTCACACGCCGGGAAGTTCACTGACCTTAATTCACTGTACTGACTAGGCCAGAGCGAGCATGTTGTCGCCAAGGCTGTTCGGCGCTGAATATGCCCGCAGTTGTTGACGCAGAGTGGTGATATCTGGAATCTCAAATAACTTTGGGGCCAGCAAATAACATCGCCGGCCGGCAGCCAAACATAATACACATCTCCGTACCCCCATGGGCAAAACCAATTATGAAATGCGTAATTGAGAATCGGCAGGAATTACCACTCTTTGCCGAGACATTTTCTAAATCAACGCACACTTCTAAAGCTCAACGAAAAATACGTATTGAATAAAAATACCCAATTCAAAATGATACAAGGCTAATGGTAGCTGAGAAGCTAAAAGAGTAAATGCATGCATGCGCTCAAGGCCTTAGACGTTACAAACGTCGAGAAGGTTTGCGTGTACAGAATCAGTTGTTTGAAACACACGCGAAGCGATTCTATCGCAATCTGACTCAAAAATGGATTGATAATGCTGTCCCTCCTTAAAACGCTGACGCCGAAACATTTTGGGCAGGAATCCGGGAAGAAAACAGATCCTACAACACGACGCTTGGCTCCAATCTGAAGCTGATGCGAATTCTCAGAAGAGGGCCTCTTTCATGCAATTATGAACATAGGAAACTGGAAATCTCCCCGGTTTGATAATATTCAGAATATTTTGATAAAATAACATTATATTCTCACCTAATAAGGTTGTTAATAAAATTTAACTAAACTCAAAGTAATTCCCCGAATTGTTTACACGCGGCATCATTTATTTGCTACCCAAAGCGAGAAACAGACAGTTCTTTGGTGAAGAACTACAGGCCAATCACTTAGATTTATTAATAATTCTGCAATTAAGTGTGAGAACTTGGTGGCAGAATACACTAACTTAACATTACAGAACTTAACAACTATACAAACTCTACAAACTTTACAAAATCACATGAACATTTCACCGTGCAATCTTTCATAGAACTCCACTTCTCCAAACTTCACTTCACCACACTTCACCGCACTGCAATACAGCGAGCTATAATTGCTTTCTTATTCACTCGTTTCTCTCAGTTACACAACGTCACTGCACTCCACATAATAATAATAATAATAATAATAATAATAATAACATTAATAATAATAACATTAATAATAATAACAACCATAATAATAACAATAATAATAATACTTAATTACAAAGAAGACATAGATAATTACACTGAATTTTATTAAATACATTTATAACATATCTACATTCAAGAAACTAATTTATTTTTAAATTTGCTCAGGCTTTGAGGAAAGGGATCGAAGATTGTCACAGGCAAACTGTTCCAGTCCCTAATAGTGCGATTCGCGAATGAATATTTCCCAACGTCCATTTTCTGAATTCTTGTCTGAATTTTGTGCATGTGGTCCGCTCTGCCGAAATATATAGGTTTCCATAGTCGACTTTGAATATCTTTCCACGCTCGAAGGCCTGTGTACGCTTTATACATTGCATAGAGACGTGACTTTAATCTTCTCCTTTCGAGTGACTCCCATACCCCTTTATTCTTGGTACCTCTGAAAGTAAATTTTAATGCTCTACGCTGGACCTTTTCTAGATTTCTTTGTTGCAAAATTCTGTATGGGTTCCAACATACCGCGCCATATTCTAATATAGGTCGCACTAATGACATATATGCTAGTTCTTTGTCTCTCACTGTACTCTTTTTCAGTATCCGCATAACAAAATGTAAAGATTTCCAGGCTTTCCCTACAACGAAATTGACTTGATTTTCCCAGCTCAATTTACTGTCTAGCTGTATTCCTAAGTATTTGCAAGACGTGACTCGAGGTATAACATTATTGTTGGACATTGTCTGCAATAAATGTATAAAGTTATGACTGCAGCCATAGCTAACGAAATGTACTGGCACCTAAAGAAGAACCATCTGTTGCCATTTGAACAGAAATGATGTCGTAAAGGTTCCTATGGCTCTAATGAAATTTTGCTTCTAAAGTCATCTTGAATGATATAAGGAAACGAAAACATAATTTAAGTACGGCTTAGATTTACTACAAGAAGGCCTTTGACAATGATGATCGGATTCTGAAGCCCCCTGAGATCTATGAATTTCATTCTTGTCTTACTGGGTTTTAAAGGGTAATATGAAGTTGTGGAGTACCAGGTTCCTAACATACAGTGGAAAGGAATCAGTAGAAACAAGAAGAATTCAGATTAACAGGGGTATTTTTCAAGGATATTCGCTATTCCGTCTGCTGCTTTGCATTAGTTGGATCACAATTTCTAGACAGTTGTCGCGCACAGACTTAGGTTACAAGCTCCATAGTGCTAAAAAAAACCTGCATCACATTTGTTTTACATGGATGATCTTAAAGTATTTGCCAAGAATAAAGCGATACTCTCAAAAATGTTGTCTGTCGTCATTGATTTTAGCAATGACATCTGCATGACAAGTGTGACAAAGTGTTGACAAGTGTGCAAAAATCAATTTAAAGAGAGGCAAAATGACAATGTCAGAAACAATGAAGTTAATATGGGTATTATTATTATTATTATTATTATCACAAGATTCTTGAATGCTTAAACCTCTAAAATCTAAGCCCTCTTGAGACAAATAACGATATAAATAAAATATTTAATTCAATTGAAGGTGCAAATCAATTTTAAAATACCTTAATATTGCTGGTATGGATAAATGATCTGAATTATGGTATAACTTTATTGTACTTCATTGTACCCTGATGTAAATTAACGCAGGTCGCTAATGACCTTAGGTGTTTCTAAAGCGACCTAAAAAAAATAATTTTAAAAATATGTTCTTTCTTCTTTAAAAATCTTGTAGAGAAGAATCGAATAAGCCACTGGTCACTCCTGAATGTGGCTTAAGGGTCCCCAAACGCTCTTTAGTTTTTTACCCCCATCCCCACCCCACAAACACACTTTTCAAGGAAAACTCTTTGAATCTTTTGGATAGATTCTGTGTAAGTGGTTTATGCCCCATCAGGAGATCTCGAATGGCTTCTCATTTGCTCCGATTGGTGGGCAGTAAGGGGTCTTACGGTGAAAGGCGGATGGACACAGGCTATCCGGTTAATTAATGTAGAATTAAGCAACATGGCCACTAAAATGGCCACTATAGAAAACACAGATTAGATACATACATTTACGGAATGCTAATTAAGGGAATATTATCTCTTGGATATCCGTCCCATGCACTTTAAAACCTTCTACGCGGACACTAATTTACGATAAGAGGGCCTTAAACTAATGTATATCAAACCGTCACGCTCTTTTAACCACTTTTGTGCAATGATAGCATGGCAAAATAATCGCATTACCCTCCTTATGCACGAATTATTTTCCAGGAAAAAACGCCTCGACTAATGAATGGACTTAGTGTTCCACAAAAGTTTTAAACACTTTGCAGTGATTTGGTATGTCATCCTGACAAGGAGGAAGGATACAGCCAGCCATATGCTTAAGATACTGTGGTTTAAAGCCTTACACGTGCGATAAGTCACTATCATTTACTGTTTTACTGACACATTTGATTTATTTTGGCTTATTTGCTTCGTCAGATAAAAGTGAAAGCAGTATGTAACGTATAGGGGAGAAGTATAATCTGCAGACTTTTCTTCCGCTCCAAAAACCCTACTGCGCCTTTTTACGATACATACTTAATTTATGAATAAAATCACCTACAGTTGGTGCTTAACATCATTCGAAAATTGTCTCTCGATCCGTCTCCCATTCATTCTGTCTCTGTTCAATGCTAGCGCCAAAACCGATTAGCCATTCGACACTCGAGACTTTCTAAATTGAAAACGAATATTTTGATTTTTGGCGGTGCTCTACATGAACATATTAAAATTTTACTAAAAAATTGCTCTTTTTTTTATTAAATTATCTTCAGGTAGCGTGTTCTTCACTTGATTAATTTCTTTACACACACCCCTTGATTATTTATTTAAACTTTTCACTTCTTCGGATTATTTATTTACACTCTTTACTTCTTCTACATTATGGCACAGTCCGATGCCCTGTCCACTGTCCACTGCGCAGACCACAATTCACTGCGCTGACCAGGGTCCACTGCACTGCTATTCACCGCGATGCACATTTCACAGGTCAGCTTCTGATTTCAGGCTGCTGTTCACCTACTGCACCACTGTCCACCGCAATACACACTTAACAGCTCAGCTTCCCTTCAGAGAGACTACTGCATACTCCCACTGACTGACTGCTTACTCACTGACTACATACGCTGACTGCTACTAATTCCAGAGGCCGCCGGCAGCGCGGCCTGCGCCCTGCCTGACCGGAGCCCGCTTCGAGCCATCGAGAACGTGCGCCGCACCTCTACGCGACTCGCGAATAACCCGGAACCGTTCAGTTCGGGGGCGTTGTCAGATGACGCAATCCGCGCAGCTAATCCCGGCAGATGGTGGCAGCGGCCATCGTTGCAATACGTACGCAATTTGGATGAGGGGTTTTTCACATTGAGGACAGGAATGTAAGCGAGAGAGGAAGGATAGATAGAAAAAGGAATACTCTCACAGCATTGATGAAATGAAATATATGAGTGAGAGGAAATTTATTTAAGTTTGGGATGTGTTAAATCTAATGATAAATGTATTAGAAAGCTACGATAATTTATTCAAATTTAGATAAATTATATTATCTGATTCAGCAAATTAGCTACAGAAAGAATTGGACGGATCTTGTGCAAGTCAGTGAAAGGTTAATAAGTACTACTAAATGTTACACACAAAGGTTTTGAAGGAGCTAAGATTGGGTACGTATTATTGAATTATTAACGAAAGGGAGGAAATATCGTCAGCATAAGAGCGAAAACACATCTAGTCAAGAGTTCAGGCCCTGAGAAAAATGAAAAACGTTGGAAATTAAAATATTAAGTAATAAAGTGTAAAGGAAGGAATTAAAACAGCGAGGATTTTAGTGATCCAAAGAGAGAGGGAATGAAAGAAAGAAAGAGGGAGAGAAAGGAAGAAAGAGAGGACAGAGAGAAAAAGAATGAGAGAGAGTATATGAGAAATGATAGAGGATGATATGAATGTATTTATTTGAAAAATGAAGTAGAACAGTGGAGGATAGGTAGGATTGGAATAAGAAAGGGATTCGTCACACCGCTGAAACAGCAAGGCGTCCACCCAGTTCTCAGTTTTAGCAGACGAGCAGTGACAATGTCGTGAAGTATAATTTTCATGAATCCAGTTTGTGATTTCTTTTTATGCTTTTGAAATGTAAAACTATTTTATAGAGGAGGGAAGATTGTTCCAAGCACGAATGGCAGTAACAGTGAATGATTTGCTAAAAGTAGAGGCATTGTGGTGCGGAATGCAAATAAGGCGTACCGCTCGAGCACGATGTAACTTCATGATCTGAAATCGTTGTGAGAGAGTGGTATGATGAGCGCTGTTTAAAATCTTGCAGAGGAGAAGAAGGTAGTGAAGTACATGCCTTTTATAAACGGTAAGAAGTTTAGAATCCGCGCAAAAAGTTGCAATATCGTATTTTTAAGGTCGAAAATAAAACGAATGCATGCATTTTTGAGCTACTTGTAATTTACGTTGCTGTTTGAAATTTGGCAGTCAATAGAAAATCACAGTAATCGAATTGAGGCATAAGGAGAGATTGTACCAGGATCTGACGAGTTTTTGTAGGTAAAAGAGTACGCATGCGTTTCCAAACATGCAGGGACGCGAACACGTTTTGACAGATTTTATCAATTTGAACATTCCATTTTAGAGTATTATCCTTTTGCACATCTAAATTTTTCACATTATTACACCACGGTACATGGTTTCCATTTATGCAAATATCAGGGAGAGCGGAAAGTGTTAACTTTTTAGGGAGTTTCTGGAGCCGATTACAAGACAGTGAGATTTATGGGGGTTTAGCAGTAGCCCCATTGAAGACGACCAAGAGGAGAGACTACGTAGATCACCGTTGATTTTTTGAGCAAGTTCGAAAATGCGAGAAGGGAATACGCTAATATACAACTGGAGATCATCAGCATACATGTGGTGACAACGTTTTATTGACTTAATTAAAGATGTCATTGCCAACAATAATGACAACATCTTTAATTATTTTAAAAATGCCAAAGATATCTTACCACAACACCTATATTTTATTGACTTGCCAATATCATGAACATAAATAAGAAACTCGAGAGGTCCTAACACTGAACCCTGTGCAACGCCGCGTGCTAATGGCAATGTACACGTCACACTGTCACCGCACACAACTTTTTGTTGCCGGTCAAATAGATAGCTGGAGAACCATTTGAGCGTGGATGTGGCACATCCAACGTTTTTTAGCTTTGCTAACAAAATATCGTGGTCGACAGAATCAAATGCCTTGCTAAAATCGAGGACGACAATTGTGATTTACCGTTGTCCATAGCATTTCTGGCGTCTTCAACTAGACTGAGAAGCGCAGTTCACGTACATTTACCGGGCCTAAACCCTGACTGATTTTCGATCATAATACTGAAATTTTGAAGGTGATGCTCAATATGTTTCCTGGCGATCTTTTCAAGAACTTTTGATAATGTTGGCAAGATACTGATGGGACGGTACTCAACAGGCGTCATAGGATTGGCGCTTTTAGGGAGAGGATGGACAAGTGCAGTCTTCCAGACCGAGGGAAATTCGCCACTCATTAGCGATAAATGTAATCCCTACAATTGTTGGGAGTGTTACTTCAGCTCCGAGCTTCAGCAACTTTGAATTGATTCCGTCGGAACCGGAGGCGTTTGATTTTAGACTTAAAATGATTTTAGTGACATCGGTGGGGGTTACTGACGCAAAGTAGAAAATGTCTGTAATACTAATATATGTGCTTCACAGCGAGGATAAAGTTCGAGATTTTAGGATAGTATTTATTTGCTGCACAATCTTAATTAAAGCATGATTTAGCAAATCAAGTGGCACATTTATTTCTGTTGAATTTCGAATATTTCAAACACCTATAGTTCACAAGTTTTTTCAGGGCAATTTAGAATCACAATTGTTTTGAAAAATGGAGTGATAATATTTGGCATTTCTCATTAGGTGACACGATTTCTACGTTTTTTTATAAGTAGCATGTTCTTTGTTGTTTCTTGTTTTCCGACAAACTTTATACGTAGTGCATAATTTGTATCATGCATAATTTGACGAGTAGAATACTGCTATTTTACCATTGAGCGTGATTTCATTTTGAACAAGATTCCAATGAACCAAAAATGTATCAGAAACAAAGGAATTTGCTTCAAAGTTTTTATAATCTCGATGTTTTATTATTTTCGGTGTGTATTTGGGACACTTTAGATTATACGATACGTAGATAAGATCATGCTTTAATACTCCTGAAACGGAAAATTTTCCATGAGAACGCGCTCTTTCTGAATTGGACACTACGATATAATCTATCCATGTTTCAGTATTTCTTCTGATATGAGTTGCCATTAGAGGAAGAATTAGAAAAGAATTAGAGTTGCCATTAGCTTCATGTTACGAAAAAAACGAGCAAAGTTGTCGGATGAAGCAGATTTTTTCAATAAGTTACAATTGAAGTCGCCCATTATAAGAATGTCCTCATATTTAGTGACACAGAAAGCGAGAAAGTCGTCTAGTTTGTCAATATTGCCTGATTTGGGAAGAGAATAAACTACCCCCAAGAAACACTTTTCCTGAGAGATTAACTTCAGCAATTAAATATTCGGTGAAGTGGTCTTTATGATTTGCTGAAGAGAGAATAACTTTGCAGCTAATGTCACGTAAATACATACCGACACCCCCGCCGTGTGTAGCCACGCTGGATTGTTTACCAGATCTCCAAAAACGGTATCCGGGGACTTTGATTGTTTGGGAATTTAAAGATTTTTTGAGTCATGTTTCCCTAATGAGAAGTGAGTGAAATTTATGTTTCATTACAATTTCCTGAATCTCGGAATGATGGCAAAGAAGAGATTGTGCATTTAAATGCGCGACGTAAAAGCAGTTTCTAGAAATACACAGCACGCTGTGTACAGCGACCAGGGCTGGCAGGGAAGGGGAGTGGGCACATGCAGGTAACGGTGACTGTGGAGTGGGAGGACACTTTGCATTGAGTACACGGAAAATTCCTAAGACATCCGCCGACTGCTTATGACTTAGGAAGGTGATAAAGGTGGTGGAAGTAAAGTGTACAAAAGAGAGAGAGAGGGAGAGAGGGGGAGAGGGAGAGAGAGATAGGGAGAGAGGGGGGAGAAAGGGAGAGGGAGAAAGAGGGAGAGAGAGGGGGAAGGAGACAGAGAGAGAGAGAGTGTGTGTGTAGGAATCGACAGTGAAGAACTCTTTCCAGAGAAAGGAAAAAGGAGCGACTCGGAAGCTATTGAATAGAGTTAAGCTCAGCCATTCTATGGACGCGGAAGCGTCTGTTACCTGAGTTTATCACTATTTGCCCGTCTTCCGTCCAGGAATTCCGCAGCTGAAAACATTAGTAGTTCTTTAGTAAAATTTACTATAACTTTATAGTGCGTTATATACATAAAATGATAAAATATTTTATGTTATGTTAAATTGTAGTTTTAATTAATTTTTATTTCCGAACAAGTTTTTTGTAGCGCATTTATGTAAAATTTGTAGACTGTGAACCCAATATAAATAAACAAATTTTACCCGACAAACGGTCGTAAAATTGTGTAAAAAATGTAAATTTCATACCAATGTTCAAATATTTGAATACATTTTACAAATGTGGTTATCTGGGAATATTTTTCATTTTATGTAGTTGGTGTATTCATACATCAAATTTAAGGTGGGAGGCATGGATAGATATTATGGTAAATGTGTGAACACTTTTGAAACATTTTTCACCTAAAAATAATTGTGAAAAGCTTATAAACATGCAACACTTTGTTGGACTACCCATAAAAATACTTTCCGTTTTGTGCAACTTATGATGCACATTTAAACAGTAAATAATAAGAAAACACAGAAAAAGCTATAAATTTACGATATAGTATAAAATGAAGCTAAAATAATATAAAATTAAAGTGTTACAGAAACGTAAATAGTAAATTATTTATAATTTTTAATTAAATCTGACATTTATTTCGTATAAAACTATTTCGGTGATTTATTGAAAAGTTATTATTTTATACTTAAAAATTACGTGAGCAGGAAGAATTGTAATATCTTCGTAGTGAGATAGAAAAGGAATGTGTCACCTGGACGGCTGAAGTAGGTTACTGCGTACTAAGACAGATAGGTACACCCCCAGCACGAGGACGCATCGCCACATCGCCAGACACGTGACAGTGTCTTCCTCTAATCTACTTTTACTAGACCTGTCTCTTTCTTACACTTACAAGACACAACTGGCGGTTCTGCGCATGCATACCTTGAGAGCAGGGTGTCTTGTCGGTCTAGACCGCACTCTCTAGTCTTGACCATCTCAGTGCTACGCAACTGCAAGACTCGCCAAATTGTAAACTAAAAATATCCTAACATATATATATATATATATATATATATATATATATATATATAAATACTGTCGTTACAAACTTTGTGGACAAATTCAAGTTAGTGATAGTGCATACAATTTCCCTAATTAATGTATATAAAAAAATTATAATTTTCATAAATTGTAAAAATGATTATTTTTAGTCATGGGTCAATGCGGGTTGCGGATTGCACGGCGAAAATGCAAAGGAAAATGTGGAAATGCGGTACCTCTGGCAACACTGTACAGATATGTATAAGGTAATGATATCGTAGCTTCGAATGCATTCATAACGGGATATATTGATTGCATTTCTTTCTGGATGTTCTATTTATTTGTTATTATCCTTGCTTGTCTGTATTTATTTAAAATCTTCATTTAAAGAAAAATGAGAACATTTAAGAATTAACTTAGAATATTTTAGAGACACGTCCAAAAATAATTTTATGGTTTAGTAATTCATTGCTGTGTGTTTACAGACATGAAACAAAAACGTATTGATATTGTTAATACCCTCGCTGATCTTTCTGATTCTTTATCCCGTGCGGGCCTTTTGAATACTTCATGCCAATTCTAATACCAACACAACAAATACAACGTTTTTAGGAATTCGAATTACTGAAGTTATGTTAAGAAAATACAATAAATAAATGGAATAATGCTCAAATAAGTCAAATGACACTTTATAAAACGTTATATATATATATATATATATATATATATATATATATATATATATATATTGTATTAGGTATAATCTTATTACATAACCGTTACATAGGGGCGAGAAAGTAAGTGCTGTTTTAGCATCACTAGTTTTGGCAAGTTTGTTCTAATTACTATGGTTGCGCTGTGAACGATGCTGAATGTGCTTCCATTACATAGTACGAGTATTGCAAAAACGGCGCCATTTCCGCAGTCGATGATTGAGTAATGGCCCTTTACAGCGATACGAAATTGAGAATCTCAGGTATTCGTAGCACGATTGCAACAACACAATAAAGTCTAGTCTGCACATAACATGTAAAGTTTGAATATAACACGTTTAGGAAATGTAATTTTATCAAACGTCTCCCTCCCCCTTAAAGGTCGATTGTGAAGGCGTTTCATGTCATATACGAGTGAAGAATGACTCGATAGGTGAGTTTTCCTTTGCTCAGCCCTATTCCTTTGTTTCTTAAGATATGTTTATCAGCGCTGTGGCAATTGCAACTCGCATACAATTACACATTTTAAAATAAGAGAATGCGGGGTTGATTGGCACAAGTTGGTAGGTTTTTTACGTAACTTCGATTTACTGTGGTAATGACAAGTTGATTGAATACACGGAAACTACATTTTTTTACTACCTTGTCCTAAGGAGGTCATTTAATAAATAATGCAGTTTGGAAACAACGCCAGCTGAAGGATATGACGGTACCGGTTGTTGCACCAGTAGTTCAAAGTTTCAGGAAGTACTTGTCTCGGTTTCAATAATTTGTTTCTTCATTTAATAACGTGTCTTAGAAATGGAGCCTGTACAGGTCTCGGGGACTGCGAGTGTTGAGGATCAAAGATTGCATATTAAGATTGAAACTTTAATAAACAGATAAAAACCTGACTGAAATCCACAAAGATTTAAGTGAAGTGTGCGGTGACCTTACACTGGTCCAGAGAGTGCATATATACTGGCCCAGAGTGTAACACAGTCCGTATCACAGATGGTCCGTAACACAGTTTCCCGTTGGGCTAGTCGACTTCGTGATGGTCGTGAGAGAAACAACGACGACCCAAAACCGGGAAGACCCAGACCCAGATAAACGAAGTGTTAAACTTGAGATAGATGTTTTTAAAAAAGATCGTTGGGACATGTGAAGAATTTCACAGTCCACAGGAATTTCAATAACGTCCATTTTTCGAATACTGTCAAATGATTGACACTGAAAATGCACAAACCCGACCTCAGTTGCTCGACCAATGGCTTACTCATCCTCCACGACAACGCTCGCCCACACAAGGCCAAAGTTGGAAGAGAAAAGTTCCCTGAATGTGGGTGCGAAGTGTTGCAGCATGCACCTTGTAGTCCTGACATGAACATCAGACTTCGACTTTTTTCTCAAAATTGAAACAACTTTAGCGAGGAAGCCGTTTTGCCCCCTGTTGAGCTTTCTACAGCGGTTACCCGAACCATTCGTCTGATGAACGAA
The DNA here is from genome assembly GCA_017312745.1 of Gryllus bimaculatus. Taxonomy (NCBI): domain Eukaryota; kingdom Metazoa; phylum Arthropoda; class Insecta; order Orthoptera; family Gryllidae; genus Gryllus; species Gryllus bimaculatus. Next base: position 20,020,883 of record BOPP01000003.1, read on the forward strand.
GAAGGGTATTGATTTGTAAGAGTATTTGATGGAATTCTAAAGCTTCCCAATCATTGGGACTTGGTAACTGAAAAGAATGGAAACTAAGGGGGATTGTAAAGAGATTTTCTCACAAAAATAAACATGTAAGTAAATATAAAATACTGTGTATTATTGATGAAATGAATAATTTGGATATTGAAGTTATTTAGTAAAGTGTGTACATTTTCTACATTTTTGAATATCATATTATTAATTTGTGTATCGTATATTCATATTGATGTTATCGCCAATCCTTGTTTTTTGTATATTTGCCCTGATGATGGATTTAAAATATTTTCGAAACGTCGGCAAACTAATGATGTCATTGTTGATACTCACTACGACCAAATCCTATAAACTACGTCCCTCTTGTTGTACGAGGGGCCCTTCATATTTCAGGATGAGAGAAAAAAAACAAATATTAATCATTGAAAATCACTTTATTGTTTTTCAAAATATTCCTCCTAAAGATCTATACACTTTTGCATGCGTTTGAACCAATTGTCGAAGCACTTTTGCCACTCTCATTGAGGTATCTCCAAAACATGCATTCTGAATGCAGCAACCGCTTCTTCAGGTGTCGAAAAACGTTGACCTCTCAGTTTGTTTTTTAAGTACTGGAATAAAAAGAAGTCATTCGGTGCCAAGTCAGGGCTATACGCCGGATGACTCATCAAATCGACGTTTTGGGTGCCCAAAAATGCAGTTGTTTGAGCCGATGTGTGAGAGCTCGCATTGTCGTGGTGAAGAGTGATCCGTCTTCGGCGGTTGGTTTTCCTGATTTCTTGGAAGACAGCTGGTAAACAAATCGTTGTGTACCACTCAGAATTAACTGTTCTGCGTTATTCTAGTGGTACGGTTGCGACATGTCCAGTTTTTCCGAAAAAGCAGACATCTGTTTGGAAGTGCTTCGTTCGCGAACAACTTTTATTGAATTTGCTCACCTCGAAACACCCATACAGTCGACTGCTGTTTACTTCCAGGCTCATACGCATAAATCCACGATTCATCACCTGTCACGATGTCATAGACATCTTTCTAAGCCCCGCGATCGTATTTTTTAGCGTTTCTTTCGACCAATCGACAATCGAGCCTTTTTTTGAGCGATTGACAAATGTGTGGGATCCAACGCGAACAATTTTTTTTGACAGTCAAATGTTCATGCAATATTGAATGTATGCTGGTCCCACTAATGCCTAATGTTGTCTCAATCTCACGATAGGTCACATGACGATCTTGCAATATCAGTTCACGCACAGCATCCATGGTTTTCCGAAAACAACTGATTGTGGACGACCTTCGCGAAATTAATCTTGGAGTGAACTACGGCCACGATTGAATTCACCATAACATCGATAAACACTGGTCGTTGATAGAGCTTCATCGCCTAATATTGAATTAAGTTCATCCATGCGCTGTTGCTGAGTTAATCCACGTCGAAAGTTGTAAAAAATAATCGCACGAAAATGTTCACGATTTAATTCCATTTTGGGGCCAAGTTGCATCTTTTAAGTTACTGTAAACAACGCTAATAGCGCTCGTATGTCAAATCGTTCTGAGTACGTATAACCTCAAAACATCCAACTTTACGATAGAGCTGTCAGTTGCCAGATTGCAACACCAGGGTTGCCAAATCCCGAAACATAAAAGGCAACCTTCGTATCTTCAATCACTGCACTGAATTTGTAGGCAAATATTTTTTGCTCAAAGCAAACATGACTTTCATTGAAAAAAATCTACTTGTAATTTTATCTTCAGAGTTCTCTTAAGTTTTAATATTATAGTATAAAGTTCATATGTAATAATTTCTTTACTCTTTAGTTCCAGCAAGTCTTAAATGCAGATATAAAGAAATTAACAAAATATTGATAAAGCCCCTGAATTGATGGTGTCGTCATTTACCATTTCATTCTCTTGATTCGAAATCATTTTCCAAGTTGCATTGTGGCATTCTACCGGATCGAGTGAAATAAAGTAAGCCTTAAATGGTATCCAATGAAGCAGAAGTCTCTTCATAGCTTTGAATAAAAATAACCACCGCTTTGGAACATGCCTAATAATTTCTTGGAATTCGGATTCACAAAACTCGAAAAATGATTTTAATTCACCTTTCTTCTCTAAATTTGAAAACTGCATATCCTTTCAATATGATCTTTTCAACGACAACGGGTAACGGTTTCAGGCAGGGAACACAGAATTATGAAAACATGTACAGAATTCACTTCTCGTAGCATGTTTCACAGCGTGATCATGTTTCAGCGGACAGGAAGACTTCCGGGAACGAGCAGGGAGCAATCCGGGAGGCCATTTTTTTTTTAACTTTCCCTTCGCCATTAGCCCTGGCGAGGCAGTCTTTCAGTGCTATGTAAAGGATACACGCGCCGCAGCTCTTCGGCTATTGCGGCAGAGAAGGGAGCAGTGCTTAATAAAGAACTTATTACTAACTAAACCTATGGTTTATATATACTAAAACTATGGTTTAAGAAGGCGCTTAGGTCGCCAAACTAAGATATACATTAATGCTGTTTGATATTTCCTATTACAGCTTCTTACTACGTTTCCTTCATTTTTTTCCCATTCACATCATACTAAGGTCCGTTTACATTTATTTACATAATTCATACACGCACAATCAAACGACACTATATACAATATGTGCTTTGCACTATGCAGCATGGCACCGACTTTGCTTAAAGAGTGGGAAGCAGGGAAGCCTAAATTTGGCCTCCATCCACTTTATTCTTCAGTAAAATTATTTGGAGTATACGTATTACGAACTTTATTTTTAAATCCAAATTTTAATGAATGTTGATGGGAAATATATTTTTAGAATTATGAGTCATTGTAGAGGAAGCCTGTCAAATATTTCATCAAATTTTTTATGGATACATATTATAAATCTCTCAACTCAATGTATGACAATATAAACAATATTCGAAGATGCTTGCAATTAAACTTATCATCCATTATTTCTCTCAATTACTTCTTAAATTACTACTATGCGTTAAGTTTTATTTGCATAACTTTTCAAATTATAAAGAATCAATAGAATTGTATTTTTTGCCCCAAAACAAAACATCATGTCTTCGAACAAGTACCGGATAGTTTAATAGTAGAGAAACAATATAGCACAGATTTTCCAATATACTATTTGACAATAGTATAGAAGAAGAAGAATATTAAACTAGTGATGCTGAAACAAGTACTTTAACGCGATATTTTTAATGGCTATGTATTACTATAATATAACAATTTCTGTCTTATATTTTAATTACCATTAAGAAAGTCTTAAAAAAACGAAGCGTGAAAAATACATACTATATTTTTTATATTCAAATGTTTAAATGAAAACAGCTTCCTGCAATAGAATTCAGTGCATTCACCTTCTACAGAAATGTACTAACAATGCACCATGCGTATTTTAACCGTAAATACGTTTACTAGTTCATATTAACGCCAACGAAAGGCAGCTGTCAAAATCGTCTTCTGTTACCAGTGCGTCGTTACAATGGGTTACTACAAGCAACAATGACTGCTAATTCGTATGTCATCCACACTTGAAAAGCTCACATTAAAACTAAGATAAAAGAAGCGCAGCTTAAAGTCCTCAAATTGTCATGGCTAATAAAGAGATTATCAAAGCTGTCCTTGCATAACAAAGTACAGATTTACAAATCTCTAATCAAACATGGACATATGGTATTGAATTGTGGGGATCTTCCAGTAAATCGAATCTAGAAATCCTAAAAAGATTCGAAGCTAAAACATTAAGAAACTGACGCAACGCACGGTACGAGACAAACAAGATATACAGAGACTTGGCCATCAACCCGCTAGAAGAAATTATCACTACAAAGAGCCAAGCTTACCAGAAGAGATTGTACGAGCACCCAAATTACCTTTTAACAAACCTGCTAGACAACAGTGCATATATATATTGAAACGAGATAATATTTTAGATTTGCCATGCTGATTTCTTAAATGAAATTTTCAATTTCACAAAAATTCACGTCAGAAATGTATTTATTAGACACCATTTACTTAATGTTCTAACAAGAACAGATTGTAAATTATGCAGAACTAAATTTTAAAAAATCGACATTTTGCCAATTAGCATTGTTGGTACTGCTAGCAAGAAAATGAAAATAGTTAGAAAAATAAAATAATTATAAATAATATTTTATATTCATCAAAGTTAGTCAGTTGTTACATGCATTACTCATTATTTCTACATTTTATTAAGCAAAGAGAAATCATCTATTCATATTCATATTTAACGCAATTAAATGACTCAATTTTAAATAGGTTTGAAATAATTTATTAAAGATTAATTTTAAAACCTAAAACGAAAGGTCAAATGTAAGAAACGAAGGAAACATGAAATAATATAGAAATTAATAATGACTTAATGTAAAGTACCCACAAATTTGGAAGCAAGTTTTTCAAAATCGCGGCACCTCGAGTGAAGCCAGATCAACCCCGGAATATATACGTATGTATGCGGGAAAGTAACTATTGGTGCTACAAAATAGCACAGGCTTTCCGTTATTAGTTTTATATTTCTTTCATTTCCGCTAGGTATTAGAACTTGCCATATACTTTTGCCTGATGCCATTTATCGCCGCCCAAAATACATTTGTTTTTAAATGTTCTTAATTTTTCGGTTTACTAATAATAGAACGGAAACATTATTTTCAGAATTTTAGAGAACAGTTAAACATCGTCCTAAGTGCCAATTTTCTTTGAAACATTTGGAGTCATTTTTGAAAAATATTAGCGCTTAAGCGCTATAGAATATTCGAAATTTGAAACACTTTCGCACACTATTTTTGAGTTTTCGAAAAACTTCACTAGAAGTAATTTGAAGTACATTAACTCACAACTACAATAGTGTTTACAAATTGTGCATATTACTGGCGTGAGAGAAGTTTTATTAAAATACATTTGTGTATTTGTTTATAAAACAAAATATACCCTAAAATGAACTTTACTTCATATTAAAGAGTGCAATTAGCACTATCCGTTCGAAAAGTTTGAAGAGAAAAATTGGAGCTTTTTTTTAGAAAATGGCGTTTGAGCGTTTCTAAAGTTGCGAAATTTTGAGCTAGTTTTGACAGAAAACGGTTGAGTTTTCGAGAAGCTTTATGTGAAATTATTTAAAGAACAAATAGCCATCGGACGGACAATCAGACAGTCAGACGTGTTTAATAAAAACCACTTTTTCGGTATCAGGGAACCCCAAAACGTGTACTTCCGTTGAAATCTCGAAATCGATTTTCGTCACCATTTCATAACTTTACCTATACTACGTATATTACTTCTTTTAAACATACGTAAATAAGTATACGTATAGGGGAAAGTAAAAATGAGGAGTACTAAATTAAAATCTCTTAAGATAATAACTAATACAATGGTATAGTTTTTTTCTGTAAAATTTAGTTCCCAATATAATCTGATTTATCATGAAACAAGGATGTTTTCGTGCCCTAATAGTTCAACTGAGGCTTTTGGAACATCACAGAATAAAATCTCTTCTCCTACTGAAATGTCTGGGGGCAAATTATAGCCATAAGTAAGTAACAAAATGGTCTAAAGTTCAAGAAAAATTGAGCAAAAACTACTCATATTTTTAAAAATTCGTACATTGTGATCAAGAAAAGCGACGGGAATTATCTCAGGGTTTCCTTCGAGCTATGACACGAATTCAACTTATGTGTGTACTGGAGCCCAGCTCATCGCCGTCTTTGCTACTAAGATACCTGTTAATTAATTGCAACGTGTGGCAAATAATTAGCAATAAAGTTCTAAGGGTTTCCGTCGCGTTACAATCCGAATTTAAGTTATGTGTGTTCTTGCGTCGCGTCCAACCAGCTCCCACGCGTTTTCGCCTCGAAAACATGTGGCAATGAATTTCATATTGTGGCAATTAATTTGAAACAAATCATTCGACATGTTTCATTGTGGCGTGCTGATATGGCTGTTTCAGCTTCACGCATCTCTCTGGTGGTGGGACGTGGGAACTCATCCCGCAGCCGGCGAGCCTCTAAGCTAGTGGCTGGCAGATCAATTCTATGTTTTTACATAGAATTCTCGTTTTTTTTTCAATCAACAGTTTTAACACGAATATATCAGAACATGATCTCCCTTTTCTAAATTCTGTTCTCTCTCCCAGTTATTGCTTCAATTATTTTCTTCATTCTCTTATATATTTTAGCAAATACAAGTTATGTTCAGTAGACTTATACCTCTATAGTTTTCATAATTTGTATTATTTGGTCATATACTACAATTTATTATCATTAAAGTCGGAAGTAGTTGACCAATGCACAGGCACAAATTTCTGACAAAAAGCCTTCACAATTTGCACAGGATATCGTGAGCGATTCTTGTGAGAAAGTCTACTGCACGAATTTAAATTAATTCTAAAATAGACTTTGTACTTTTGCACATTGTACTTTTGATCAGTTCTCAATATTTTCTTTGCAATCTGATTTAATCAATATACTACTGATAAAAACATATTTCCATTTATTGTAACAATTTGTACACCACACATTTTTAGTTTATTTATTTTATTCATTTAATTCTTAAATGGTTTAATGTTTTTTCCATAGAACTAATAAAATGAATTATTTCAGAAAATGTTGAATGTTAAAAAAACATATCGGCATTATGGAACACTAAACAAACACCCCTGCCCCTTAAGTAATGCTGCTTCAACCCCTCCTTCCCTCTTCAGCACTATGGTGGACCGCTCAGATGATAGGCAATATTTTGGTGCCAATTATCCTTAATAAGATAAAAAAGTATGTTCAAGACTGTTGTCCCTAAATCGTCTCTTATATTATTTCAGTCGTATAGATACCTTTACAGGCAACTCATCGCGGGTCGTCTGCTCGTGACTGGCCCTCGTCCATGCTGCGTGTCTGCCAGGGCAAACGTGAACTCGATGTAGCTCGCCGGGAGAGGTCTCCCTCGTCGGTGACCAAACTCACGACCGCGAAGTATGTGTTGCAAGCAGTGTATGCCGGAACATAACAGCAAAATAGTTATTAACCGCTTTGTGAGCCCGATTCTCGCCCGGCGCCAATCACATTTCTGCCGATGGCGAAAGGGAGCGCGTGCCTGCCGGCGGTGGAGACGAGGCGCACGTGCGTGGACGCTCGCCGCATCGCCTCTCTGTGCGGACCGCCCGGCGCCGCCACCACCTCCCCGGTGACGTCGACCTGGGAAAGCCTGCGTGCCACACCCGAGAAACTCATCCCGCAGCCGGCGAGCCTCAAGATTGGTCGCGTTTGGTCAAGATTTCGCGTGTATGAACTATTCTCCAAATCAAGTGGAAGGCCATTTCATGTAACTATGTGTTTACGAGTAATTCACTACTATCTTTTGTAGTTAAATTCTGTTCAAGGTAATTTTGTTTTAAGTTACCAAACCCCCCCCCCCCATTATCCTTTCCTGCTTGGCAATTTGCAGATAAAATGATAAGGTAAATATGTATGAAAAGTATTTGTGTTCTTGCTGTACCACCCAACCGCTAAGCCGGGCAGCTTACCAACGGAAAGGGAGTGTTTCCAGGCGGATGGTTGCGGTATAATATAGTAAATTACTTCCCCTTAAGGGCCTCTCTTCCCTTAAGGGCCGGTTTCACCAATCGGAATCAAGAAGATGATCCCGAGTTGATCCCGTTGTTCGTTTCTCCACGCACTTGACACGTATCAACGTGTCTTACTCGGATCAAATTTGACTCGCAATTGATCCGTCGCCGAGCGGTGGATGACGGCCAGATCTGGAGTTATTTCTCGGCTTGGTCGTCTAGCTATTCCAGTTTTCCGTATTTTTTAAGTAAATACCTGTACTTATATTCAGTATGGAAGTATTCGCTAAGAAGGATTGCGCGTAATATTTGTTGAGCAAAAGTGTTTTTTCAGATAGTATTGTAAATAAAAGTAGGGTTAACACAATTGTAGTTTAGAATTCTCGGTATTGGGAAGTAAAATTTAAATATATTTTGTCTTCAAATTAGTGTAATTATAAGTATCATTAGTAAAAAAGTATTTTGCGATATCTGTATTGCAATTGGCGTGGGATAGTTTTATTGAATACTTTTTTTTAGTGTAGTAATACTTTAAATTTTTGTTCTGGTTAGGTTAGGTTGTGTCGTAAAATGCACACTCTCTTATATTTTGAAGTGTTTTGCAATTACAAATTCATTTCGAATTAATGAAAACCCAAATACATTTTGCAAACGTATGTAGTTGGCTAATTTTTAATTGCGTTTAGAAAAACCGAAGTTAGAGTGTACGTTTTCTTAATCGTGAAGAAATATTTGCTGAAAAGAAACAGCGTTGAACTGACTTCGTGTTCGTCACACAGTGCAGACGACAAATCAGTTAGATTGTTTTGAGTTTTCGGTAACACGTACTTTTAGCCTAAAATTTGTACGGCGTGCTTATGGAAAATACTCTTCAGCAAAAGAGCGAGTAAAAAAGTTTTGAATCAACGTATACAATAGAACTGTAACACCCGTGGAATAACTGTTCCGGTACGTGCTGATTTCTTACGTGGTAATAAGACTCTAGTAATAAATATTTTGAAGGGGTCCTTGTCCAGCAGTCGAAGCAGATGTTCTGAAAAGAAAAACGGGCAATCCTTACTGCTAATAAAAGATACAGTCTAGCATCCTATCAGACGTCTTAAGATGATCTGCGTTTAATTATCATTATTTATGTAAATGAATATTTATGTATACATGATATGTATGTCTTTCTATATGGGCGTAGCTATATATATATATATATATATATATATATATATATATATATATAT
>BOPP01000003.1:20032554-20078872 GCA_017312745.1 Gryllus bimaculatus
TATAGAGAGAGAGAGAGAGAGAGAGAGAGAGAGAGTGAGAGAGAGTGAGTGAGAGAGAGTGAGAGTGAGTGAGAGAGAGAGTGAGAGAGAGTGAGAGTGAGAGAGAGAGACGTTCCACATCGTAATGGTGTGACCAAAAGCCCCCCATGCCAAAAAGTAAACGTATTTTACATATTTTTTCATGTCCTTATGCTCATAACTAAAGCAACACGTGAAGTAGAAGTTGTTAACATTTTTTAAGGAAAGCTATTATTTAAATCTAATGAAAGTTGCCAAATGAAAGAATAGTGAAATCCCGAGGAAGAACAAGTATTTCTATACTGGTCATCAACATATCTAGAAATGCAAGTAATCTAATTCGTAAATAAGGGTATCTAGGAGGAAATAACAAATTTAACTTCTTTAATAATGTCTTTCCATTCTAGGTGTATTAGACAAGTAAAAGTTACATAACTGAGGGTTCTTTCCTACATTATTGCTGAACAGTATGCTCCTTTCAACACACGCATTGTTATCAATGTGTTAACTAGAAAACTACACGAATTCAGTTGGTTCATATCAAATCGTATGTTCTGATACATGTCAAATATAAGGTTAAAACATTAGTTCAATGAAATTTTACAAGTTATTTGACGAAGTTCCCTTGAAATCCTAGGAAATTAACACCATAAGGTCAAGAAATAATACAAATTGTCTTAATAGCCAGTTTTTAATAATAATTAATTTTACAAAGAAATTCGTATTCTTGGGCACTGCCAGGATCGCAAATTGTATGTGTGCGTAACCCTAACAAGCCAAAAAACAAGCTGAGCTGTGCTACTGTATAAATACTTATACTGTAGTATAATATTGTGGAGCCATGATAAATAATACAAGAATGTATGTGCTGTTTTAGTTCCACTAGGTTGCTTTATTATCAGGTCTCAATGGCCATCACTTTTGGAGACGATAATTGGGTTCTTATAGCAGTACCTAGCATTTGTCTAGAGAAAATTGTAGGAATCTGATTTGTGGATATTTTGAGTCATCATGCACTTTAGGGGAAACCACAATGTTAGTAGCAATGCCTACACAGTGTTCTCTCAAATCAAGTAAGTTGTGTTGCCTAACCTCTGAGGACATAAGGTCTGTAAGCCCCTCACCTGTTTTTGAGGCCTTTTACTCTAAACGGACAATAATTAGTGGTATACTGCTTGTTTACTACACTGTATGAGAAATTGTAACAGGGGTACAGTGCATGCATTGCTTGGTAGTCTCTTCATATAAGAAAATATACATTATTATACTGCGAGAGTAGAACTCTTTTTTTCACAAATTTCAATTCCATTCTTTTAATAAATTAATTTACATTTTTTCAAAACAAAAGATGTCTCAACAACAGAAACTTTTTTATATTACATCATTTTAAGCTATTGAGGAGCGTTGTCTTAAAGAATGAAGTTCTGCATGTTCTTCCAATTGATTATAGCACAAGAATAGCATGTAATTTTTCAAGTTCTCAATAAATAAAAGCACAAAAGAACAACATTCTTCAAAAAACTTCACTGAATAACACAAAATTAGCTAAAAAAAACTTGGAGAAGAAGTCTTCACGAGCCGAAATATTTTCATTTCTTGTATCCCACATTTATTTTCACCCAGTAAGAAAAATATCTTTCACTTAAATGAGTCACCTTTTTAGAATACTGTATGTCTGAATTCTTGAACATTCAGCTTTTACATCTCACGTATGTAACAAAGGTACTCGATTCACATGCGTGACAGAGGATCAATTCCCAACAAAGCAAAAAGTTGAGCCATAATAGTAGCAGTTACTTCACAAAGTAGTAATCTCTCCATATATACTTTTTTAATCTCTCCTGGAAGAATATAATTCATAAAATGCAACATGAAGGAAAATCACATACAATTTATAAACAATAATTAAAATCACTTTACTGCAATCCCACTTACCTGATGAATCCTTCTCAACGCAATAGCAATTGTCATAAAATTCAGAAAATGCTGTAGCAATTTCATAGGCAAAATCACAAATCTTGTGCAAACTCACATCTTTTAATGATTCAATTATCACATCAGGGAACCGTAACAATACCTGAAATAACATAAAATAAAGATATGGTTGTACTCATCAGGCTGACAACCAATTTCATTTTCATTAAAATTTTCAAGTAAATTTTTAATGTTTTGAACTAATTTTAGAGATTTTTCTTGACATTTTAAATATTTTCAGATCATCAGATTCAAAATCACAAATGCTAACTTCTACACATCAATATTAAAATTTTTCTGAACATTTTCAAAACGTTGTTCACTCATACGAAATTAACACAATAGATATAATGAATGAGTCCAAAAAAAATGGTAATTTACCTTTCCCAATTTCCACTCCTTTTCATGATCCAGTGAAATCGTAGTGCCATTTTTTACAGCAGCATGTAACTGTTCAGAAGAGACACCTGCCGTGCGAGCAATGGATCGAATGCGAGTCAAGTTGTAAAGCAGGTACACAGCTGTGTTGCCACGATCTTCCAACATACGATCGAATGAAAATACATATTCTGCATTCCGATTATGGGATAAATCAGCATATTTGATGCAGCCATAGGCAACACTTTCCATTGCCTGCTTTAATTCATCGGGAGTTAGAACTTCATGGCGCCCCTTGGTTTTTAAAGTTTCTAAAGCCCTAGATACACCTAGAATTAAACCATTAATTTTCACAGTATTAGTTATGATAAATTCATTCAATTGAGAGTAAGAAATTATACTTCATAAAAAGGCAAAACTTTTTTCTTTTAGTAGACAATCTCTAGACGAGACAAATTAGTTGGCATTTTGTGTTCATTGTTTATTGCGCCAAGAATCAGAGATCCATGCAATAAGCATCTGTACTAAAGCATCTGTACAAAGATGTACTAAAAAAAAATTTCACAAACCTTTTCTTGTAAGTTCTGACATACTTGGTCAAAATTAGTAAGACGACAATGAGATTTATTTTTTACCCATGACTAAATCAACACATACCTATTTCATAATTATGCATTACAATTATTCTTTTATTAAAAAACAACAAATTAATTTACCTTCGTCTAGCAAATCGTTTAATCGAATTGTATCACCCGATCGAGTCTTAAATTTTTTGCGATCTTCTCCGAGCACAACACCAAAGCCAACATGAGTGAACTTCACATGAGATGGCAACAAACCAGCTCTTTTTGCACAACTCTCGAGAATTTGAAAATGTGAGGCCTGTAAATCAAAGTAATACATTACTATTATCTCTGTAAGTAGTTTTAAGAGAAAAAAAAGTCTCCAAAAATGAAATCAAAATCTTTCCAAAAATGCTGGTTGAATTTACTAAGAAGGTTCCACATTCAAAAAAGGTGCTGAAAATATCCTTTTCTAGTTCACAACATATGCTTTGTTGAGGCCAAGAGACAATTGTTTTGACAGGTTTTAAATCAGTCGAGTATCACCAAAGACCACATCACTCTGTGACAGGTATTCTTCAACCAGCCATATGAGATGGAGGGACAGCTGACAACCTCAGGAGTGACAGTTCGGGGGGGTACATTTGGAGATTAGGGATAGATTTCAAGATTAATTTTACATGATTTCAATATCACAAAAAATAATAGTTTGGAGTCAGAAAAATGGGGCTTGGTCTGAATAAACCACATTAACCTCACTCAAATATATTATTTGTAGTCGTTTAGGATTCTCTGTGAAAAAATAATATTGTAAGAATTGATACAAATTAAGTTACAAACAGATGAGGCTGTGTGTAAATGTGAATCGAGTCATTAAATGAAAATGGACAGGACGTAAACAATGAATTTGAAAAAGATCGCTTTGTTTCCTTGTATTTTAATTAAACTTGCAACAGTCTTAATTTTAATCAAAGAATTACATGTGTAAAGATTATAAATAGGGACTGTTGAAAAGTACTTTTCTTGAATTCTAGCAACATACATGACTTCAAGCAAATGCTCTCCAGTTCTTGAGATGGCATAAATATATGAATGAATGGCATGTATTCTACAGTGAGAGGTCATCACTTCTGAAGTCATATTTAGTACATTAAATTGACAGCAGAAACGAAACTTAATGGTGTTAGAACTTGAAATTAACAATACTATAATTAAACTGTTAAAGAGCAAATTCAATTAAATTCGTTAAGAATATATGGAATTGATTCCACTTTAGAGACAACTAAAATGTATCATAATAGACAATTTGGAACATGTATGCAAGCTAATGTGTAACTATAAATCAAGAGAGCTACCAAAGAAAATAAACTTAGAAAATGTTCTCAATGTTGCAAATCCAATTTCCGCGACTATATCAAACTCCCATTAAATCTGAAAAATGGAATTGCATCCCATGAAATTTTCCAAATGGTACCGACACATGTCCTTCCAATAGCACCTCAAATTAAAGATAGTTAGTAAATTTAAATTTTTTCATTGCTTTTCATGTCGTATCTCGAAGGAAAAAAAATGTTGGCAGCATATCCTTAAATAATAAATAAAAGCCTGCAAAAAATAGGTTTCTATTTTACTATAGTTGCTCAAACTTTATCATCAGAATCACAGGGATGCGGGAAATTTATGTTATAAATTGTAATTTTTAAAAAGTGGATAAAACAGAGCCTCATTTGATGATTCACCAATATTGTATATAAGATGTCTTACAATATTTATTTCCTGAATATCTATTATGAATGCCAGTAAGTATTTTTCTTTAAGTTACAAACAATTAAAAATTATCTGAAATTCTTCTAAAGAATTAGGTAATACGGAGCTTCAGTAGGTTACATCTAACATGCAACACTCACCATTCCGTACACTCGGATTGTCATGAAATTTTTACCAGCTTGTTCAGCACCTTCCAAATTCTATTAGTATTAATCATTATCAGGCGAATTTCTTATTCGTTCTGCACATGATTGTTTTCAACCAAAATGTTTTGAACTAACTCTTTGTGAAGCACATAAGAGTCTAGTAAAAGCAAAATTATTTTCTTGGGAATTGATTTAAAATAACTTGTGTTGTGTTACAAATGTCTTGTGCAATTCCGCTGTTATCTTGTCCGAAGAATGTAAAGTGACAATGAGATTCGGTGCATTAAACATTGCCTCTAGGTCACGGGAACTTAAACACTTTTCTGAAGAATGACAAATAGCTCCAGTGCCAATTTTCCAGTTGTGGACAGAATGGGTACTACAGTGTATGTGTGGGTTGTGGCATGCAATGTCCTTCACACACAGTTCTTCTACAGTACGACTGGAAACCATTTCCAATGCAAACGCTTCATCTGCATTATAAACATTTTCATTCATTAAATGGTGACTTTCTTGACGTCACTCCGCATCTTCTCAAGTTATAGTTTCTGGTCCTTAAGTTGTTTCTTCATAACAAAAATGCTTCACTTTCCTGGAGACAATGTTGTTGCATTTTTTCACTGAGTGAAGACAGCCATCATTTGCCCAGAAATCCGAAATGAATTTTAAAATCTTTGAATTTCAAATTTTGCCCAAGCTTTTAGATTACCTTCATGAATGCTGTATCCTTCTTGTTGATTGTTTTGAAAGGTGCCTATCACATGGCGGTCAATATTTTTGTTCGCTTCCTTATGTGACATCAGTAGTTTGTGGTCACATTGCTTTTCCACTCAAAGAGCATAGTCAAACAAGGGTATCGGACTACAGAATCTATTTTTCATGCATCATTGATTTATGACAAAAAGTTGCATCCAATTTGGGACGTCCCTTCAACATCAAGCCAGAAATCCATGATTGCCTCCTTTTCTTCTTTTGTGTAGACTATAGATTTCTGCTTCTCCGGGAATTTCACAAAAACGTCCATTAAATCGTGATTACTCCATTGCATTATAAAATCTTTTTCCCCTGTATCATTTGCATTAATAAATGGGGTCCTCTTATCCTGGTTAAGTTCAGTGTCATCAATTTCTTTACTGAAATTTATTTTGGCAAATGTCCAATCCTTAAGAATGTCAATTATCTGATTAGCATACATTCTGTCTTCCTCTGTGACTGCATAACATTTGGCATGGTTGTACCCATTTTTTGCACATCCAACAGATTACAAGGTGTATTACACTTTTGAAATTCTTTTTATACATCTGAAATTATAAGATGTATCCATATATAATAATACATACAATTGTCATCATTCCCATCATCTTGTTGGTCGCAATTACGCTCAGATAATATATTACTAAGTCATAAAGAAATCCAAATTGTGACCATGTTTGCCAGTAAAAATGAATTTTAAGAATTAAATTTGTTCAGAGAATTTGTTGCCCCGACCGTGACCAGGAATTTCATGACAATCCAACTATCCAGCACAGTGAGTGTTGTGTGTAAGAGGCAAAAGTAAGAGATCAACCTGGCCACTATCAGTAATGTAGATTATCCAATCTGCCTTTTCTTCATTGACACGCTGCTGCACACATGCCATATCTGATGTGTCGTATGTGAAGCCTCCATCTGATTTAACAATAGTGAGAGGCACAGTAATGGATTTATCAGCAGCCCACATAATCTTTCTACCCTCATCTTCCTCTAAATAACCTACAAAAAGATAACAGTTAAACATTTGTTCTTTGTTACAATTGCCAATAAACGTTATGGATTCATTATAATATACACATTTAACAGATCAAAAACATGTAAGCACTTTCTTACCCTCAGCATCCAGCCACTTTACTAGTTTTTCCATTCGACTTTGATAAAAACTTTCACCACGCTCCTGAAGTGTAATACCCAATCGTTTATAAATTTTCTGAAATTCTGTAAAGATAATATTTGAGTACAGAATATTCTATAAATTGAAAGAATGTCTTATTTCAAGAACACTTCATCAGGAAAATATTTATTATTCTTAACAGCTTAATCTATTAAAGGTAGCACATACTTTTTCTTTTTATTTGTAAAATTTATGTAATATTATAATATTGCAACTTGTATCCTACTAATACTTCTAACAACTCGTTTAAAACTTTCATCACCAAACAAAAGGAAGGGATGAGAAAAAACAATTACCTTTCATTTTTGAAATGACAATGGCACTTGTACCATTGAAATCAGTATTATAACCTATCCTTCCAAAAATTAATGAAAATGATCAGGGGCACAATGGCCCTGCCTGACCCAGGCCAGCAAGAGATGAAATGAAATGAAACCAAGAGAGTTGAATGGTGACACATGGTGATAGGGAGAGCCCCACGCACATACAACATTCATGCCCCATGCCCATTCAAACATAGACCTTTAAGGCCTTAGCCACCTTACCCAGGTTGATTGGTGTATACCAACAAACAAAATGCTAAAAATGGTAGACTGAAATACTCCCCAGCAGTATGAAAAGTATGCTGCTTTTTTAACTTCAAAAATATACAAAATTACTTTGGAGTACACACAGTCTAGCTTACCCATTGTTAAAATTAAAATATCAAACAAATAGAACAATAGATAGAATTCCTATTTAATATATTGTGAGAAATGAAATCCAGAGCAAGGTAGTTTGATATTAAAAGATTAAAATATAACTTCAAAATATATTGTAAAATTGATTATACTTCAGATTTTTTTTACATAAAGAAGTTACTGTTGCTGGTTGAAGAAAGTTATTGTTGTAGGTGTGAAGCATCTCGCAAAACCCAGCCAACGTCATGTAGGCCAGCTAACTATTACAATGTGATAAATAAATTTCCCTGCAATGGCAGATTTGTTAAGCTAGCAAATTAATAATCACCTCTACGAGAAACATCGCATATCACTTCCCAAGCTCGTTTGTGAGTTGGTTCAAAATTTTGCAACTGCACAACACAAGCATAAGCTCGTTTCTTAAATTCAGCATCTGCATCAAAGCGTACTTTTGCCTCTTTGTAGAATGCCTGGAATGCACAAAATATCCAAATACAAAACAATAATAATTTGTCACCAACTATTGAAATTGTAATGAGAATTATTTACCATACTCCTTGTACCTTAAGACTACAAAAGTTATGTTTAAATTATAGTTATAATGGAATAAAGTAATTGTCAAATAAAATATGGAAAATGATGGACAATTATTCAGAGTTCTTCTATAACAAAGCAGTAATCCTCACAACTAAACAAATTGTTAAACAGAAGATAAGGTGAGGACAACTCTATTTTTCTTAGAAATTTTTCTCAGAATCTGGACCACATAATACCCTTGATAATTTTGTTAGTAAAGACTGCCCTCGAAGAACTTATTTTGTTCTGATGACTTATGCTTTCAAATTAAATTTCTCATTTAATGGTTTGATTACTCGACACTGTATATAGGCAACATTGCCAGTTTCAACAGCCTAATACCAGTTTCAAAAAATTCCTCAATAATCGTATTGGCAAACAAAGAAGTTGAAATTAGTGCCAATGAAGACATTCTTTTCACTTTCACATATCTTAAAAAAATCACTCTCTAATAGACAATTATTTACATGCCCAACCGCCCCCAAGGGGGGGCGGGGCACGGGAGGGGGGGCAGAGGGTGGGGGGGAAGGGGGCGGGGGGGGGGCGTGACAGCGGGGGGGGGGGGCTCCTCAGAATGTTTCTACCTTATAGTTTAAAAAAAATTTAATAAAAGTGTGTTAGCTTTGTGTTCTTTTGATATATACACTAAGAAATTATTATGATAACTAACAATATAAAAGTTATACCTGTAAGTCACCAATAGGAGGTACATTTTCAGCAAAGTCTGGAAATCGTTCCTGTAAATGGGCGATCAGCATTCCAAACTGTGTACCCCAATCACCAACATGATTTATTCTCAGAACATCATGATTTAAAAATTCTAAAACTCGACATAAACTTTCACCAATGATGGTTGACCTAAAATCAAACATATTTTCAAACATTTGATTGTGCAATGTCAAGGCAATTCACTGTTCAACATTTTTTACCTTAAATGACCAACATGCATTTCCTTAGCAATATTTGGAGATGAGAAGTCTACAACAACACGTAATTTGCGCTCCACTGGTGGAGGTTTAATACCTTCCAAAACCACATTTGTCAAAATTTTAGAAACATAATTTTTGTCAATGCTGACATTGATGAAGCCAGGTCCAGCCACATCAAGCTTCATCACAAGGGGGTGTTCTGAGACATTCTCTACAATTCGTTTCCCTACTTCAGGAGGTGGTATAGAAATACCTGTAATATAATCACATTTTTTTTGCATAGAAAGAACATTTTATTACTAGAACTCCCCTCACTACACAGTGCCCGTTACACATTACACAGTGTCTACATTTAAGAATAAATGAATTATAAACAAGAATTGAAAAAGAAAAAAAAATCAAGTTATACAGAATTTCAAGTTATATAATGAAAAATGGTTAAATTACCTTGAGACTTAAGAAGTTTTGAAATTGGTAATGCAGAATTGCACTGATAGTCACCAAACTTTGGTGACAAAGCTACAACAATTGGAGGATCAGGTAGATCAGGAAAAGCCTTAGTAATAGCTGATGAGAAGAGTGCCAAAAGGATTTGGAGAGGTCCACTGCCATTAGCTATTTTTTCAGACACACATCCTGGAGTATCACCACGCCCTCCTTGACGCGCCGTCGACATTCTTCCTTCAACAGCCTAATAAACAAGCAATACTATCATTTCTGATGTAATGTTCAACACCATATGTGAAACTGCAACTCACCCTCTTTAAAATTGCTAGTCGATGCTTTAATTTGGTATTTTCTGTAACTAGATCGTTTAACTCAAAGCCGTGGCCTCCACTAACATTTATGTTGCGAATATTTTTTAGATTTTTTATCTCTTCAGTTAAATTTTTAATTTCTTCTTCCTGTGGTACGAAATAACCTCAATTACTAACCATTATCTTGTAAATTAAAATTACATAACACTTCCAAAAATTACCGCAAATAGAGCTCGCTTTGCAAACACTTCTAAATCTTTTTCCATAATAGCACTATTATTTGTAAGTGAAATAAATAATAAATCCAGAAGACCACGTTATCACAGTCACTCACAACACGCGCTTCTCTCAGGCAACCCACGTCATACAGTGTCACTTCTCTGCATCAGTTTGAAACAACAGCAGCGAAGACAAGATTGTCAGGCAGTGGGCCAGAGATGATGCAAGACCAACTACAATTTTGTAGTCTTTCTTTAGTAGAGTGCCGCGATAATTACCACCTTTATATGCACCATGCACATATTGCACTTCTCCGCATAGTGTCACCGTTTTTAACTGTTTACACGTTAAATAAATACCAAACAAACATATAAATAAATAAATAAATAAATAAATAAATAAATAAATAAATAAATAAATAAATAAATAAATAAATGTATGAAGTATAAGTTAATTAATTAATTAATTAACTTATTAATTTTCAATTTTTTTCTCAAAGATGGCATAGGCTTGTAAAGGTGGCATAGGTCCTATTTTCCCTGTTAACTCTAAATTTTAAATATTTACATAAGTTCGAATTCTCCAGCGACTTCCTACAACTACAAAATTGTGGAAGTTCCCCGTGTCCATAGGAGAGCCGGCCTCCTCAAGGGAGCAAGCCGTTCGTCCGGGCACCGTTTGACATGCCTGGTTAGGTGGTTTCGCAAAACAGCCCTTATCAAAATAAATACCTAGCGCAAGCAGAAAGTTCGTCATATCAGGTCACAGGATTATTCCTAAGAAATAGCAACGTAATTTGCTAGATTGTTTTAAGAAAGATCATTAATTATTCATTGTTCTCAAAAATAATTTTATTTGAGGTAACATTCATGGGGTTAACCTTAATTGGGAGCAATTACACCTGGGGGGAGAACCTACATGTTAAATCAAGGGTAATCATTTACCAGGTTATCTGTGAAGGCTATCGGTATCTGGAACTGACCAAAATTAAACTAGCGGAAGCATCAGTTCGAACTGCAAGCTGAGAATAAATAAATAAACTCAATATTTCGTTCGTGAGCCGCAACTCTCACACAATTCAAAAAATACGAAATTTAAGACATGATCCTCGTTTGAAAATACTTTATAATTATTATTAACAGAACTCCTGAACCAGTTACTAAGCGCGTGGTAGGGAAAGGTCGGGTGGCATCGGCCACCTCAGCTTTAAATATGATTTCTTAATTAATGTTAAATAAATTTATTCGTGAAATACAGAATATGAAACTTCAGTCTCTTACTCACACACTCTTTCAAAGCTGTTGGGTTTGAAAGTACAATAATATGTTTATCTGGCGATAGTAAAAATTGTTGACAATTTACGTGTCTGAAAAGTGGAGGGTGGAATCGGACAATTAAAGAAATAATGGTAAAATAATTTTAATGGAGTTTTTTCACAGCTATTCACCAAAGATACGCCCCCTATTGAGACAAATATAACATTTCATAATGCAATGAAAAATGATGAGTTTGGTTAAATGGGAAAAGAACAGTTTAAAAAAAACGAACATTGCATGAGTCTCGGGAGAAATATTGAACTCATAAGTTCAGTTTATAAGCTTCACAACTATAATTTGAGAAGGGTTTCCTGAACATCCTGTCTAGCGGTTGGAGATTGTGACACGTATTCGGGTGGGGGGTATGTTTAGTATGTGAATGTGAGTTTCTTGGCAGAGGGGATCACATATTAGGCTTCGCTGTTATATTTCCTCCTTTTCCAAGTATTTTTACTCTATCAGCTAGAAGAGAAGACGAAGAAGAAACTGTCCGGTGCCATTCGATTCTACAAGGATTCAAGGATCAAGGAGACGGGACGAAAATTTGATTGAGATGGGGTTCATTGACCCAGAAGCTGAAGTACAATACTTGTTACAGGTTCTTTAGAATATACAATCTAAATGGTAAACAATGCACTAAGGGCCGGTTTTACCAACCGGAATCAAGAAGATGATCCCGAGTTGATACGGATCAACTTCAGTTTGATCCCGCTGTAGGTTTCTCCACGAATCAACGTGTCTGACTCGGATCAAATTTGACTCGCAATTGATCCGTCGCCGAGCGGTGGATCACGGCCGGATCAGGAGTTATTTCTCGGCTTGGTCGTCTAGCTATTTCAGTTTTCCGTATTTTTTAAGTAAATACCTGTAGTTGGACTTAGATTCAATATGAATATCTATTATCAATATTTTAAATTATAAAATAAAAAAATATTTTGTGAAAATAGAAAAATATGTAATATAGTACTAAATATGTAAAAATATGTAACGAAAAATGTTGAGATTCTGTTAGGACGGCGACGATTCGCTAAAATTAAAATGTTTAGATCGGTGATTAAAAAGAATGTAATTACATAAAAATCAGGTCCCCGAAAAAAGATGGAGCAGGAAGTAAAGCGAAAAAGGGCAGTAAGAAAGCGAGTCAATCAGTATTAGTGAACTTGGTAAGGGCATTTGCAATGTTGTCTATTTGCGGAACCACAGTTCCAGTGCCACGTCTGATTTGGAATTTCCGGCCCTCCTCACGAGGTCCGTAAAATTACCATAGCAACGTTTTTAAAAAATGGAATTAAACTCAAAATTATTCGCTTTTTTGTTGCTAACTTGTTACGCAAAAAATAATAGTTGCTCTTTATTTGACCCTGCTATAAACAATTGGCAAACTGAACATCAAGTTAGTACCGCAAGTACCAGAAAACCAAGAAATTGCTAAGATAAAAAATAATCACATGGGAATTTGTCGCTTGTTCGCTGCCCAGTAGTACCCGAAAATAAATATTGTTGCTCTTCAGATATCACCTAATACCGGAAATGCGAAATTTGCTCTCTTTGCGGCGGGTGACGGTGAAGGGAACAATTGTCTGTCGCACATACTATAGGTACCGCGGAACAACAACCTACCGTGGTTTGATAACCGTGGTGGACAGATAGAATCAGATGCGCAGAAAAAATGATTTTCGGCCTCACATAAAAAGATGAAGATTCACAATTGTTATAATTGTAGGAAAATCAGATTTTGAAGTGACGATAACAGTTTCATGAATTATAAAAATAACTTTACTTTCATAATATATATTTTACTTTCATTTTTCTTCAATAAGTCGTGCATATTATTACAACGGAGCCCTAAAATTGCGTTCCTTTCATGCATTCAATTTCTCTGCGCCTCCAGAGACTCCGCTGCGAAGAATTGGGGCTTGCAGGTGCTAAGAAAGGATTCTTAGCACCGCCGTTACTTTACTGAGGCGGGCGCCAACAAATGGGCGTCATTGCTCCGAACAGCCTATCCCTACGTTGCTCGGAACAGCCTATCCCCGTCAAATGCTCTTTACAGATCGAAAATCGGACCATTGGTTCAGGGTTTATCGGTAAAGTAGATTCCCCTGTGACAGTGCTGCGATCTATTGAATTTTCCTACAAGTACTTTTTTGCGTTAATCCAACAAATTCAGGAAAGTTAAATAATATTGCAAAGAGAATGGTTGTACTTGCCCGATCCTGTATTATCGCATGGAAAATTTAGCTTTCTCAATAGTAAAAATCTTTTCTAATATTTTTGTGACTATGAAGGAAAACGAATAGCAAATTGTCAAGGAACTTCAAATGTTTTTAAGGACGTGTGAGTTGTTCGAAGAACATATACTACTGAACTACTCATACTACTGAATAAACCTCTACTGAATATTTGTCTCCAACGTCAATTGCATTGTTTTATTTTTTTGATAGTGTGTAAGTACGAAGTTACGTTTATACATTTTGTTAACAAATGTTTAATTAACAATTTTCCTTCTTAATGGAAACGGTAGGGAAATGGATAAAGAAAGGGTGGGGATTAACATGCGAGAGTACTCGCACGGGTCGACTCTTAGAGATTTTGAAAAAAAAAAAGGTTTAAAATTTGTGGATACTTTACTTGAAGACCCCGGAACATTTTGAATTTTTTCGCAAAAATCGGCTCAAAATTTTTTCTTTAAATATCTTGTAAGAATAGGGTAAAATACACTTAAAAAGCTGTCATGAGTTTGATTTTCAGGTTTAACTCTGAATTTTTGAAAAATTTAAAATATTTCGGACGTTTTCCAACAACTACAAAATTAAAAAAAGAGATTTTCCCTTCCAATGAAAGTTGTTGCTCAATATCAGTTCTTTCAATAAAGTTATAAACATATTTTTGAAAATGTTAGTAGTTTTTGCCCAATATTGTGTGCAATATTCGCAATTTTAAAAAATTACAAAAACAAGATTTTCTCAAAAACAGCTCAATTTTTTTTCTTTAAACTTTTGGTAGGGATAGTGCTAAATTCACTCTATAAGATGACATAAACGCCATATAGCTCTATTCCCTTGCTTTTTCAAAAATTACAAAATTTATTTTTTTTACTTGTCTCTCACGTTGTTAATATTTACATTAGCGACAATTTATTCACTTTATTAATGAATAAGAACATGTACTTTAAATAATGCCATATAAAGTTTCTTGAAAACTCAAACGTTTCAGTGAAAACTACCACAAAGTCCCAAATTTTCAGAAACCCTCAAACGCCATTTTCTCATAAACGGCTCCAATTTTTTTCTTCAAGCTTTTCGAACGAATAGTGCTAACTGCACTCTTCAATATGACGAAAAGCTCATTTTCGGGTACTTTTTTGTATTGGCAAAATATGATTTTTTTAAAGATCTCTCACGCCGTTAATTCCTTTAGGAAACATATCAGGTGTCATGATCCATCCGATTACGCATAGTTTCTTCATAAAAGCCTTTACTTTTTCATTCCAAGTTAGTACAGTTGCCTAATTCCCTTGAAGTGAAGTGTTAGAATATTAAGTTTCTCAAAAATATAAGTGAGGTAGCCCATTTTCAAGAGAAAAATCTTTGTTGCTGAACCAATCTGCCAGAGTGGCCTTTCTTCTGTAAGAAACAGAATACCTCGTCCGTAGTTCAACCATTCTCTTTAGCACCTGACCTCTTAAAAGCCATCGAGCAATACGAAAAAGCACAGTTGAGTGTGTTCAATACCCAGCTCCTCACAGAACAATGAAAAGAAATTGAATTTAATGGGTTTGCCTAGAAATATTCACGATTTGTATAACCGCCTGCAGTACTTCATGAAGGGGTGAACGAAGTTCTTTGTCAGCCAGAGCTCTTCGATGTATCATGCAGTGCGTCCATATTGCATCGATAGCTATTGCTTTCACTTTGTCTTGCAATCCACCAGAAATTGTAGATATTGAGCGAGCTCTGTCAGTGCATACCCCAATGCACTTATTCCCCATATTCGTTTTTCATTAAAGAAATAATTGATTATCTCAAAAAAACTTTGTCCTAGTTGCTCTCTGTATTGGCTCATAAAAATTAATTTCCTCCCTAACGTTATAATAATAATAATAATAATAATAATAATAATAATAATAATAATAATAATAATAATAATAATAAAACTCAAACTAAAAACTTTTAGTGGAAGTATTTCCCGTGTACTCAAGCGGTTCTGGCCACGTGGTTTCAAGCTGCATTCAATGATCCAACTATCACTCCGGCGTCTTTTACTGAAGGAGTTATATTTATGATAAGCAAGTCCAGCGATTCTAAGACTCCGAGACTATCGACCTATCACATGTCTCCCCACAGTATGTAAGATTTTTGCATCTGTGCTAGCAGTATGTTGTATGCCCATCTAAAGGCCAATAATCTTCTGGCACCAGAGCAAAATGGTTGCAGAAAGGGGGGGCTCAAGGCTGCAAAGAATTATTGATAGTAGACCGTGTTGTAGTCAATCAAGCTCAAAAAAAACACCGCAACATTTCTGTAGGATGGATTGATCCTACCAAGGCCTGTGACTCGATACCTCATTCGTGGCTTTTTATGTCCTTCGCCTCTACGAAGTAAATTACCAGTACGTAAACTTAATCCAACACTACATGGCAACTTGTCATACAAAGATAAGTCTCTTTCGCTGGAGGCAGCTATACCACCAAGGAACTGAGGATCAAACGAAGAATTTTTCAAGGAGACAGTCTTAGTCCCTTATGGTTCTCGCTAACTCTAAACCCTTTCAGCGGAATGTTAAGAGATTCAGGGATGGGATATGAAATCACCAAAAATCCCCATATCCCCATGCCCAAATCACCAGAAATCCCCATATTAATAATCAGTTCTACATGAACGATCTCAAGTTGTACGCCAGAGATAAGAACTAGCTTTCCTCGTTGCTTGAACTTGTTAAGTCCTTTAGCGACTCTATTTATATGGAGTTTGGCATTGATAAACGGGCTGCATTGCACGTGAAAAGAGGGAAAATCCTTGATCCTGACAAACTCATCCTGATATGTGGCACAAATATCCAAGAACTTGGGCAAGAGGATACCTATAAATATTTAGGTCTGCAAAACCTTTTGAGCACAAGTGAATCACTGATGAGGTATGTTATTAAAAGTAAAGTTGTTCAAAGAGTCTCAAAAATCTGTAAAACTCTTTTAAATGGAAAGAACCTCATATCAGCTATCGACACTTGGGCAGTACCTGTCGCTGTTTATTCATTTGGTGTTCTTCACTGGGCAACAACTGCACTGCAGGAGCTTAATCGAAAAGTTAGAGCCACTCTTACCAAGTATCGAATTCACCATTCCAACAGTTCAATGACAAGACTATACTTACCTCGGAACGAAGGACGTAGAGGTCTTCTGGATTGTGAGTACTTGTGTGCGAAGCAAATCAACAATATTTGCAAATACTTCCTTCAGAAAACGACGGTCACGCATGAAGCAATTTGTGCCACGGACAAGAATTTTATCCCACTGAACCTGAATCAAGCGGCCTCTGAAAGGCAATGTATCATGAAAGAAGATAGTCTGAGTGAGTTGACCCAGAAGCGTTTGCACGGCAAGTATCCTGCTGAGCTCAAAGGAAACGCCGTAAATATGGGATCGTCAGTCTTCTGGCTAACAAAATCTGACCTCTTTGCAGAGACAGAAGGGTTCGTCATTTCTATTCAGGACGAAGTAACCTCCACTCGCAATTACCAAAAATATGTAATTGGGGATATGAGTGTAGAGGACCGCTGCCACCTTTGCAATCAGCCCGGCGAAACCCTCCAACACATCATGGACGGGTGTTCTGCTTTGACGCGAACAGAATACCTGAGTCGGCACAACGACGTTGCTGCGGTTGTCCACCAGGCCCTGGCTGCAAAGTTGGAGATGATACAGATAGAGGTCCCATACAACAAGTTCAAACCAGATTCAGTTTTGGAGTCGAAACGGTGGAAGCTCTTTTGGAATGCAGCAGTCACCACTGATCGCAGGGTTGAAGCCAACAGACCTGACATAATATGGATTGACAAGGCTTCACAGAAAGGGATTATAGTCGACATAGCTATCCCTTTAGACCGAAATATAGCTGCCTCTGTTGCCGAGAAGAAGCGTATCAGGCCTTGACTATTGAACTGAGCACCATATGGCGGTTAGTATCTGTTAAAGTAGTCCCTGTGGTCATCTTTGCAAATGGACTGATCTCTGAAGAACTAATTTCATCGTCTGTAAGGCTTGGCCTTAAGAACTGGCACATTCAAACAATGCAAAAGGCTGTTCTTCTGAATACTGCACGCATCGATACGAAATTTTTATTGATATACTTGACCGGCCGAGTTTGCAAGCGAAGCAAACCTTGGTTCTACAAAGTGTCTGCTATAGCCTCGCTAAGCGAGAGACTTGAAAAAGAAATAATAATAATAATAATAATAATAATAATAATAATAATAATAATAATAATAATAATAATACCAATAATATATTTGCCACATAAATGCAGCATATGCCATGTATGACAAATCAGGATATGTATTTAATCATATAATACTGAATACAGATATTCTAAAACTTAAATACGAGACATTAATTAAATTTAAAATTCAATCCTCATATTAAATACAATATCATGGAAAGCTATAATATAAATTAATATTAATTTTATAATGGTAGCGAAAGAAGACTCAGGTTAAAAATCAATTATTATAAAAAAAGAAATTCTTCATAGGTTTGTGCCTAGGTTTGTCTGTCCTTGATATCCAACAGCCAGTTTAGGGGGATTTGAAAAAATGCAACAGAAAAAAAAATTATTAGTACTAGTTTATATTGATGTAGATACATGTTTATGATGCATACATTCTTTTGAACTGTAGAATGTGAGGTTTAACAGGAAAGCTTTCGGTTTATTTTAAATGTGTGTAACGAGCTTAAGCTTTTAAATTTGCTAGGAAGTTTATTATATAGTGTAATGCCTTCTATAAGGGTACTTTTTTGAAAACGTGAAGTTTCACTGTGTAGAACATGCAGATTTTTTTGTTTGTTTAGTATCATAATTATGAACTTCTGTGTTCAGAGTAACAGAATCCTTGTGTCCCATAAGTGCCTTCTTTGTGAAGATTAATATTTCAAATATGTACACGCATGGGAGTGGTAGTATTTGTAATTTTTTGAATAGTTTGGTTTGCAGGACTCATGTTTGTGAGTGTCATTATTCTTGATATTCGTTTTTGGATGATGAAAGTGTGAATGCTTTCTGTGGAATTGCCCCAGAATATTATTCTGTATTTTAGGTGCAAATGAACATTTGCAAAGTACACCATTCACGGTGTATCTAAGTTTGAATTTGACTTCAGGATGTATATGGCATAACATGACTTGGTAAGCTTGTTGTTTAGATTTGTGATATGAAAGTTCCATTTTAGATCATCTTGAATAGTCAATCCAAGGAAAGTTGTTTTTGGGGCTATTTTTACAGGCATGTTTTTTATCATCAATTGTGCTGGAGGCTTTTCTTTAGATAGTGTATTCTAAAAGCTTAGGGAGATAGTTTTACTAGTGTTTATGATGACTTTATTTTCCTCGAATACTTTTACTAGTGCCTCTAGGACTGTTTGTGCTTCTTTTTGTAGAGTTTGTTGGGTATTTGCTTTAATAATAATGTTTGTGTCATCTGCAAATAAGACCATTTTGCTCTTTCGTAGGGTCAGGGGCATGTCATTGATGTATAATAGAAATAGTATGAACCCTAGGATTGATCCTTGTGGCACTTCATAATTTATCATTCTAGGTTGGGAAAAATGAGTAGAAATCTTTTATCTCTAACATGCTTGATTGTGACTACTTGACAACGATTTGAGAGGTAAGATTTAACTCATTGATGTGCAATGCCTCTAATTCCCAAAGTTTCAAGTTTGGATTACAAAATGTGATGGTCAACAATGTCGAATGCCTTTCATAGATCTAGAAACAAACCAATGGGGATTTCTTTCTGATCTAGAGCAACAAGTATGGCATTTAGAAAAGTGGAGATTGCTGTGACTGTAGATCTACCTATTCTGAATCTATGTTGGGCCTCTGTCAATATGATATTAAGAAAATATTTGAGTCTATCATTAACAAGCTTTTCTAGAATTTTTGAGAATCCAGATAGTAAGGATATCGGTCTGTAATTCATAAGATCGTGAGTGTTGCCTTTTTTGCATAGTGGTTTAACTTTTGCTTTTTTGAGAATTTCTGGGAAGATACCTGTCATTAGGGAAGTGGTTACAAACATGAGTGAGCGGTTCTATTATGTTTGTTGCAGTATGTTTAATGAGGGTGTCAGGGATATTATCCAGTCCTGAGAGAATTTGTTTTTCATTAGATTTATGATTTTTTGTATTTTTAAAGTGTATTTACTCATCAACGAAACAAACATAAGCAATGAAATGAGCAAGCCAGTTATCATTACATTTCTAATTCTTCTTGAAACTGTTTCATTAGAGAGTTGAATAATTTTCAATTCTTGAACAAATGAGTCACCAAAAATCATTGACACTATTTATAACACTGCAGGTAAAATCAATGTTTCGGGTACTGTGTGTGGTTTCTTGCATTTAGCAATCTTATGAAACACTTGGTAAGAGGCTAACAGGGCCTTTAAAATAACAATAGTAGTTTTAGCTCAATGGTGCTGGGTACACTACAAGACATTTAGTTTTCTGACAAAACAAATCTTAAGGTTTTTCTGTTAATTCAGGATGTTTTGTTTCAAGATGCCTCTTTAACTTGTTAGGCTTTATCCTATCAGCAGCTAAAATAATTAAACAAATTACACATGGCGGACATTCTTCCCATTTACCGTAGTTCTTGTGAGGCCTAGCAACACAAATTTCTCATCACATCTTTCGTTTTCGCCTTCAAAATGCAACTATCGCATCCTTCAGATAATGGTGTCTTCTTTTCTGTCACTATTCAGGAACCGCTTCATTCTCGTGTCATGTTTGCCTCCCATTTTACGAAAGACTAAGGAGTTGTGTTACACAAGACAAGCTTGTTCTGCGCATGTTACATTAGTTCGCGGAATTAAATACTAATATAAGTAACGAGTTACAATCGCAGAGGGGAGGAGCGGAGCTGAATGATGTTCTGTTGGTCCTGAAGAAAATGAAAAATCGTAATGTTTCCTACTGTGAAATTAAGTTTCCTCCTTTGGTATTTTCCATTAAGCCCCAGACGATTTTATGTTTTCAGGAAAATATGCTGCCCCCTTTCAATGCCTTCGCACCTTTCATTATAAACTGCATGAATTGCGTTGGCTATGCATAATTTGTGGCACCCGTTGGGAGTCAGCATTCAAGCTATTATTTTTTGTGGTAAAAATGAGGATGACACTACAAATAATTTCTTATTTCCCCCTCACTCTTTATTCATTCAGTGAAAAATTCAGTTATTATTGAAAGTGGAAGTAAATAGCAGGTGAAAACACAACACAAATATATCAATTTTCTGTCTTTGAAGGAATATATCCATTTATAATTTATATATCAAATATTGAACTTTAATTACTATAAATTGTAATATATAACCCAAAATAAATACAAATTGTCTTTCCTTTAAATAATTTATTTTTTCTTTTTATATATGCAGAGGTGGGGGGAGATATGCAAGTGTAATATTATTTAAATCAGTTAAGGTTCACCTCTCTAGTGTATTATAAGCAGGGGGGGGGGTAGAGTATTTAAAATATTGCAAATTTGAATTATGTAACTTATTGGAGACCCTTTAGTACACATGTTAATTTTGTTGCTGTTAATTTTTAACAAGAAGGTGAAAGGGTAGTGAAACTCAATAAAAGAATATTATTTTTTATATCTTTATTAGTTTCAAATTCAATCAGCAGGGTGGGAAGTATACAATTTGTACAATGAATGGTAAATTAAGCAAACAGTTCATTATGTTATGGCCAGATATTACATCTTAGTAGACAGCAACAAATATAAGGAGAATTAATGAAAGTGCTGTGTGGCCTCAAATGTACGCTTACACATAGCGTACACACTGATATCTACATTGAACAGCTCAGCACAGATAGTTTGTGATAAATGAATGATAAAGCCATTTCTTTAAGCAATACTTCAAATTTTACACAAGCTTCTACAGGAGATTTTCCAGAATATTTTTTTTCCTCTGGGTGTCGGTTACAGGCCTAAGACGAAGGGCTGCCAGGGCACAGTTACTTCTCCCAACAGCCTTATGGCTTCGTAAGTGACAACAATATCAACACACACATCACTGCCATTCCCATTGCGACATCCCGAGCCCTGCAGACCAGCTACTAAGTGCATGCAGAGGTGCATGTGTGTTCTCTGTGCCGCGCCTGGAAATGGCTGCAAGTTAAAGCAAGCGATACTGCGACAAACTGACCCAGTCTGCCCTTATCACTGGTACTGGCATAAGGTGATATTTCAAGAGCTGTGTTATGGACATGTGTGACTGCTATTAAACATGAGTATTTCAATTGCCAAGACTAGATTCATCAATCAGTGGCACCTCGTGCTGATACACTGGCTGAAACTAGGCTTCTTCTGATCTGAACTCCCACTCTTCAGATTTCACAGAGAATATGAGCATTAATACATACAAAATATTTTTTTGTTAATTGAGTACATTAAATACACATGCAACAATGACCTTATCTACAATTTGGGTGTAAAGTGCAAATCCATCTATGCCATTACCCAAAATTCTTCCAGGCTTCGAATGCTTCACAATGCTAACAATGGTCATTTTCAATATATTCTGTACATGTCACAATACGTTGCAATGCTAGAAAAACTAGAGAAACCGGAGAAAATGGGAGCAATTTTCATGCAACTCACTCAAATGTCCATCAAATAAGTAAGTCCATATCAGTGATTGCATGATAGGCAGCACAGATAAGCCCTACCTCCCCACTTGTTCACAACTTACACTCAAAAGCTTAAGCCAAAAGGGTACTTATGTTTCTTTTCAGTCAATCACATTACTGAGAACACACATTACTTGAAGCATTTGCTTTGGCAATGGAAGGATTGTTTTCAATAAAAGTCACACATGTACAACAGAACAAAATCTTGTATGTCCCCCTATACAATATCTTAGGGCACTACTCTGTACAATTTCAGAAGCCAGTAAGAAGGACACAGAAAAGCTGCAGAGGCGATGGCTGTGGGAAGGGCAATTTCAATCACACCCCAAGCCCAAATCAGCACACGCCGAAGGGAAAATGATAACACTGAACTCAAAAACATACATGCAAGTTTATACAGATATTTATATACTCAATAGTTATGTATATATTTATACTCTCTGTGGGTCCCCACAGGGCTTATTCCCAACGAACTGGCCGAGGGCGCCGTGCATCGCGCGGAGGAGACAGCAGTGACCGCAGGGCTGCAGATGGAGGGCTTATACCTCCAGCTGCAAAATATTTCAATGTCAGCGGTGACTGTAAGTGACGATGTGGAATCACTTCACGCTCTGCAGGTAGTGGCCAAAGCTCCTGTAACAAGATTTCTCAATTATTATACATTCTTCTGTGTTTGTTTTTTTATCTCTAATAAATAAAATATATAATGATTATGCAAAATGTTTAATCAAGAGTTTAAATGTTTTTATTTTGTCACAAAATAATAATAATTTTTTGAAATAACAATTATTTTATGAATTAAAAAGTATCATTAGAAATTTCAAAATTATCAGAAAATATTTTTGAACTTTTGACATCATGTAGACATTGATTTGTTTTCATTAGAAATTTTATTATTAATATTAATTTAATGAATGTAATCGATTGGTTGTCTGAAAATGAGCCTTAGCTGTGATTTATAAATTTTAGAGGAGAACAATTGCAAGCCAAAATATGGATTCCAGTAATTAAAACCAGATAACAACAGTTTCAGCTCTTCCCAATTCACCATCTTGGTTGAGATGTAATAATGCCATGCAAATGTAGTGTATCACACTAAAAACCACAAAGATGTTTCTCTTCATGAAAGAGGTTCTTTATCCAAGAAAAGACAGTTTTTAAAAAATTGTGAGATAGTCCCTCCCACGAGACACCCATTCAATTTTAATAACTCGGAAAATGAAAGATCTCTTGAACAGCAGGGTATTAACATCAATAATAGTAATTGATTCTCTATTACTTTCTTTGATGCCACTGATCAAACATATATCTTTCTAAAATGAGATTAGCTTTTAATGAGAAGATCATTAACTGTAAAGAGCTAAGTAAGCACCAATATCTTTTCCAAAAAAATGAAATAAATTTATTTTCTAATTTCTAATTATTTTAACTTTATTAATGTACTGCTTTTAATTCTACAGTTATTATTCATTATCTTCATGGTTTCAGCCCAGATCTTGGGGTAATTCATATTATAGACGTATGATGACCAGGAAGAATAAGAAAAAAATGTGTATGTAACAACATTATACAAAGTTGTTTCAGGGAACTTTACCATCTTTAGTGGTACAATCAACCTTATTATCTAAAACATAATATTAAATTAACATGATAAAAACATTATTATCTAAAACATGATATTAGATATGTTTTAGATAATAGTGTTGCTTGTACCACTGAAGATGGGGAAAGTTCTCTGAAACTAGTTTGTATAATGTGTTAAATACACATTTTTCTTATTCATTGTGGTCTCATTACCTCTTATCATACATCTGTACTATTCATTGATCATTTTTTTCTAATTATACATTTAATCATATATTCTATTAAATTAAGATTATTTATAATCATGTACATAACTATAGAACAACTAACAATAAAACAACTAACCGGGTAGGTAACCCACTGGTTAACTAGCCCATCCTAACTAATCTATTCACTAATTATCTCATTCAGATCATTCCTCTCAGAGATTTTTTTTTTGTTCCACAACATGAAATTTTCAGCACTTTTCATATTATATTTATTTAATGTTGCAAGGAGATGGAGATTTAAAAAAAATGTTTTAAGAATCAATCTTTAGTTTTAAAATTATATATAGAACAATTTTGCAAGTGACTTCTTTTGAAATACACAGGGAGAATTAAAAACCTGTGAATTTGCTGTGAAAAAGAGTTTAACAATTTTAAGTCACAAACAAAGAAAAAGTTTTAAATGTTTTTCAGCCTAATAATTACACTAACAATATATTTAATCTCAATCTATTTTATTTTGGAGTTCATTCCTTGAAACAATTTGCCAGACATTGAAGCTAGCAAAACTCCAGCAACACAATTGCTAGGCTTATATTGCTTTCAGTTTTTCTGTACTAACAATTCAGTTTTGTTTAGTGCTGTACCTAGAGGATTATATATGATTATATATAATGGCTGCACCTCCTAAGCAGACTGAACATGAAAGAACACCTAAACAATACACGATGTGAGACTTGCATTTGGAAGCATGAACCATAGCATCTACTTTTAGATATATACAACATTTGGAACTCTTCTAAGAGGCCTGGTTGTGTTAACTAACTCACTAGCTAATAAAAGAAAGAAAGGATCAAAAGTTATAATTTTCCAAGCTTATCTTATTTCTAGGGGTATAGAAGGATCAAAACAAGAGTTCAAAAGAGAAGCAAATTTATGGAAAAGTGAAAATCATTTTATCCTAATACACTTGATTTCACATCCTCTCCAGATCTCACCTGCAGGGAGAGGGCCTCGTCTCAGGAGTCTGCGCCTCGTAATCGCCGTCCAGCCAATGCGCCAACCAAGGACTTTAGGGTGGCGCCCAGACCTCGGCCAGGAGTGTGAGAGCCACCAGTACCACCACGCCCTGCACCTTGCGGATGTGCATCCAGACACTTCTGGTACCGGAGCTGTAATAGAAAGTAAACAAACACAAATAATAAATCCAACGAATAAATACTTTCTTATTGCTTAAGAGCCTCTGGAACTACTTTGATGTTACATCCAACATTAAGCTCCTATAACTTCAGCTTAGGGTTATTATGTCAACTATTATATCTGTATTTCATCATTAACAGGGTCTAGTATATCAATAAAACCCCCCTATTTAAGTGACTACCAAAATAAATGCAAAAAATCTTGATAAGCAAAATGGCTCGAATCACACTCTCCTACATGCTTACACACTAAACAAATCAATGCAGTCAGCACAATTTTCTATTAAATATACTGACACTTTCTAAAAGCCTATATACAGGTAAAGATTTATCTGATATATCACAAGAGGAACATTCTGGTTGGTATTCTTACAGAGTAGGATTTACAAGCATACTGTATGATTTTACTCAATGATTAATATTGATTTACATCAATGTATGTAATTTTATTTATTGTCATAGACAATTCAATCTTGGAACATTGAGAGACAAGAAGAAGCTACTAACCAGGGTCCCACCCTATCACTAAAAGAGGAAATAAAAATCACAATGAAGATGGGAAGCAATAGCAATTCTCATGTTGTTACAAGCCAAAATACTATTTTTGTCATTTGAAGTTTCTTAAACATTCAATCTTGGAGATCTGAAAAAGTTGTCAATGGTGCACAAGGAGACCTTGGTTGGCAAGGTTGGACAATGAATTCAAATGTTCTTGATAGAGAAACATATAAATGAATTACTGAATTTTAGTGCATACACACACGCACACCCCCACGCGCACGCATACTGAAACCTGTGGCCTCCAGTTCTTAAGCCTTGGCCACTCCGTGGGGGGTTGGATGAATTCGTGTGTGTGCTTGGTGGGGGGAGGAGGAAGCGAGCACGCGCAAAGCCGCGGCCGCAGGCAACCCGGTCAGCCGGTAGCAGCATGGCCCTTCATGTCGTAACAGTGACGCGCGGAGGGGTAGGCTAGAGCGGCCTGCGGAAGAGAGGTTTCGAACGGGAGAGCACAAGGACATTTTGGAAATTGTGCTGTTAGGAAGTGGTCGTGCGCGTGAAGCGAGGAGCAAGTAAAAATAATCACCCAATATTGCTGCGTTGCAGACGTAAAAACGTCTATATGCATCTATATTGCGTCTTACGTCTATATTGCGTAAAAACGTCTACATGCAAAAGGATGAACGATGTAATACTGCGGTGATTAAAATAACCCCCACATTAATACATTCTTTCATTTACGGCAATTATTTTCTGTATTATTAAGCAAGCAGTTCTATTTGAAAAACAGAAACAAACAAAAACTAATATTTGCCAACGAGCTAGGATATACTAGTATATTCTAGCTCGTTGATATTTGCCTAAAGTGTGAAACTAAGTGGCAACACTGCTGTCTCACAGAAGTTCACAAAGAGTAGAGACGTTGTACATTGTACACACAACACGAGTTTTAATAAATGAACGGAAGGCAAGCCGCATATTCAGACCATGAGTTTATTATTGACTTAACTAATACTACATCGATGCAAAGTGATTTCGTTATTCTCCGTAAGTTGTTAAGGCATCCGTCGTGATGGTGAAAGCAACGTTATTTCTACCCAAACCTATATTTGGTTCTTTATACTGCATTTGCCTCGTCTAGGCATAGTTTTGTTTTACAGATTATTTCGCAAAGAAAAGAAACGGTAGCCAAAGCACTGCCGCGCCCTGATTTTCGGGCTTCTGGACACCGCGCCGCCGGCCGTGGCCACGTCGCCTTCGCGTGTACTGTGATTTATCCAACTCTGCCCCTAGCAGGTATCAATTGATGACGGTTTCAATCAATTGGGAGCTTGAATGTCACCATACTGACGTCAACGCAGTATCAAGGCCCATTCACAATGCAAACATAAACATACGCATGGCGTTAACATAAAAGTTAGGACTACCACCTTAAGAGGGGTCCTTCACAACGCGATCGCATAAGCATAACACGGAAGACATTAACTTAAAAGTTTTCAAGCTTCAAACTTTTGTGCTTATGCTTAAGTAAGATATAAGAAATGAGCCAATCACAGTACGTTAACTCAACATTGTGTATCGAAAAAAGGATCGAAGTCGATTGACGAATGTATCATGGACACAGTCAATACCTCGAAAGCGATTCTCCTCGACATCCAACCAATAGTAAACTAGAATGTCTCACAGCCAATAAAAACTCTTTATTTTGCTTACGTTTATATGGGACATTGTGAATACTTCAGTCTACTACTTATGTCAAGGTTTACGTCTATGCGTTATGCCTATGTTTACATTTGCATTGTGAATGGGATTTCAGCGCTGTCATCGGAGCCGATGGTTGTGGCTGACGCCGTCCCCCTTCCCGTCGCAGGCCTCGCGCCGCACACTGGGGCCAGAGAGGGGAGAAGTTGGCAAAAAGTATTTTTAAGCGTTTTTCGGGATTTTAGGAAATAAAAAAAAAAACACTTTTTATAATTAAATAATGACTTATTCAGTTGTTTAACCTTCAAATATTTAATTATATAACCTTAGAATCAGAACTTTCATCATGTGATTCTTCTTCCAGAAGTGAATTTCTACTTGAAGGCATTAACATTGTTGTAACTCCTAGGTCAAATGCCGTTGTTGCAATTTTTCTTTACTCCATTTCTGAAATTAGTGCTTTTAGATGCAATTAACATCCCATAGTGTTAGATGCAATTAACACCTTGCGATGCTCTTCCTTGTTAGTTTGCTCTCTGGATATTTTTCTGGTGAAACTTTCTATTTTTTCTCCCTCCCTTTTTGATGCGTTAAATAACATCACACAGATCGATCCTTGTTAATAAAATCACTGAACAACTACTACTAATCATGGATACTACTTTAACATCAAATACTATGCAGAAGGAAAGGAAAGATGTATGTGTATTATTTGGCAGGACAGCGCCCCTTGAACCTTCCTACCGCAACCGCCACTGGCACTGGGATATACATTTAAGCATCAATTTAGATTTAGATCTACTTAGTCAAAAAACAGTAAAAACTGGGTGTGACGTATGGGGGAGAAGATTATCTAACAAGGCTAGAGCTCACTCGTCCTTTTCCATCAGGGTTCGAGGACAGCAAAATCGCCAGGAAACTCTTTCGCTCTATTCAAAATCGCCAGGAAATGTCATTGTACCGAATAACCATAGCGTAAAGACTGCCGCAAGCTTATAAGGAAACGCCGACGCTGTTTCAGAAGTATGCACAAGCAGCATGATTACACCCTGGGGGCAAATTGGGATTGCGGATCAGAAGCCCCTTTTTTCGACGTGCCCGATACGACTGTGCATACCGCAGGCGAGAGAGTGTTCCCGTAGAACTTCGGGGGCAGGGAAGCAACGCTGCACGCGGCCATATGCGGTCGGGGGCAAGTTGCCCCCATACGTAGTATTCAAAAGGAAAAATATGCCGAAGAAGTAGTCCCCCCCCCGCGATAATAGTGCGTGCAAAATGCATAAATGGATGAAAACCTCATCTTGGACTGGATGAAGCATGTGTGATTGCAGCGGCCTGATGCGCAACTGAAATAATTGTTTATTATTTACAAAAGAAAATAATATATTACTTTGCAAAGAAAAATTAACACAGAAATAAAAAAAACAATTGAATTGTGTAAATTGGATGCTTTTTTTATTTCTGTATTAATTTTTCTTTGTGAACAAATATATTAATTTATTTTGGAAATAATAAACAATTTACATGTTTCTGGTGTGTTTAGTTACTACGTGTTTCTGAAATGCCAAGTTTTGCATATGAAATACATTTTCAAACAATTTTTGAGTGCTTATTGCGACCCCGTCATTCGGAATATCCAAGAAATTTATTGGACAACACATGCTTTAAATTGTCTTAAAAGCTTATTTTCAAAGTTTCGACATTTAACACAGCTCCTGTTGATGAAAATCATTAATTTTACCTTGCAGGCAGCTTCTACAGTCTTGCATAGGGCTCCTGAAGATGGCTCGCAGTGGAAGATGTGCGCCACAAACTGATCCTGTGCTGTGTGGACAATAAAACCACACTGTTTGACATTGCGTCCAATGCCAAGGAAGGAAAGGTATCGAACTCGACATTCTGCTAATAAGTGGCCCTCCTCCTGCATTTCAAATAAAAAGAAATCAGTCAATTATTCTTTCACATGTCAATAGGAAATTGCATATACTATCATCAGTTTCTTATATTCCAAATTCAACTGTATCCACTGAGTGTCCCAGAATGAATGTTATAAACTTCTAGGACAGACAGAAGGGTTGAAGATACATTTTTGCCAACAAACATGTGGTGTGAAATTTCATGAGATGAAGTTACACGTGATATTTGTCCCTGATTTGCAGGAACTCTTCATGCTTTGCTCAGAAAGGAAGCGGGAAAAAAGAAAGAGAATGTGGTCTCTAAGTATAAGGTGTTGAGAGAACCATTCACTTTGTTACTCGTTGCTTCATTTTTGTTATACTTAAGATTAGAGCATTAAAATCTTCACCCTTCAAATTAGGTACCAATTTAACAATGATTTTGGTAATATGGACAATTTTTACAACAGTTAATAAGTAAAATTATTTTTAGAACAAATGCAAGCATCCATTTAGCCCAATTGAAAACTTACAACATTCATAATGTAGGTAGAACGATTTACACTCATGACAGTTGGAACTTTGAGCCAATTTAACACTGTTAAATTTTGCTAAATAAGATTATAAGTGAAGAATACATTTATTATTACAAAAAGTATTCATACTTCTTTAAATCAATTTACAATTTACATATGTATGAATGAAAAATAGTAGCTATTAAAAATAGTTTCATATTTAAATTGTAATCTATACACTTGCTTACCCCAGGTTGACAAATAGAAATCATGGATGGAGCCACAGCAACACTGACAGGTCTCCACTGTTCTTGTGGGACAGTGGCCAACATTTTGTCAATGGCATCGTTGAGGATATCAACACCTTTTGCTCGTGTTACTTGAGTACTACCCAGGTACTGTGCACGTAAAACCTTCTTTGGTTCTTCCATTGGTGTGGGGAATGACTGTGCTGTAAACCAAGATGGCTGATTTAAAACTGATTCCATCTGGCAACTGTGTTGCAATATTGTATACCCAATAAACCTCATTAAATAAAGACGTCAATGTATTTGTCAATAACTAAAGATATTGACAATATAAGTACAGTACTAAAATTAATCTCGTAAAGTTACCAGTGTGAAAAGCGTTTCGGCACTAAGGAGAAAGGCAACAATAATTATACGAAACATAATATTTTTTACCGAGTAAGAAGGATCTACCATTTCTTTTTGATTTCAGTAAGTTACTTACTGACAAGTGCTTGTCCATTACGGTGATGGAAGCGTCGATGCTCTGTAGGGAGATTTGTAGGACGAGCAGCAAGACCTGCACGACCACCTCCAACTCCTCCTGTTGCAGCACCAAAAAGAAACTCATTAAATAGACCTTTCAGCAACTAACTGTTAATCAAATACTGGATTCAACAGCAAATCTAATTAGTATTTTGATTACATCTGTTTAGAAAGTGCAATTCTTACAAATGGAAAAAAAAAGAAATCCAGTATATATAAAAAGGTAAGAATGACTTTTAATTTGTAATGTTCCTACAATTTTGACTTTACCTAGAAAACACCCACAAATTATTATCATTAGTACTATCTGAAATGAAAGCATTTGAGAATCCTGAATAGTGTGGCTAAGAAATTACATTATATTTTCTAGTGTAGGTGTTGATTAAAAGCTCAACGTATTGAAATTGACTTGATGAGCAGAACTCATAATAAAAAAGGCTTCTATGCTTCTAAGCAATGGCAGTTGAAATACATATATTATACACATGAGCTTGTGGTTTGAAATTATTGGCAAATGCCTTTACCACATTTTAGGTGGAAATAAGCAGGACTTGAACAATATCCTTGCGAAGATTAAGAGGGACCACTTACACTTCAGAAAAATACAAAAAAGGTACTTTTGGTAAATAATAAAATGAAGTGGTTCTGATTGCAATTGCATGATATGCCATATCTTATGAAATTCATGTTAACTAAAATTATTTCTTGTGACATTTCCCAAATGCCTAAATGGAAGTTTATTTTTAATTGCGGCATTTTACACAGTATTTTTGTGGCAATAATACCACATACTAGTATATGAGTTGTTTGGAGATTCATTTTGTAAATCTCTTTTCTAAAATTTTCATAGAAGAAATCACAAACTTTTTTACTTTTATATGTACATATATACGAAGTAATATACGTAATATAGGGAAAGTTATGTAATGCAGAGGAGAATCGATTTCGACATTTCAACGGAATACAAGTTTTGGGGTACCCTGATACCGAAAAGTGTTTTTCTTTTTTAATTTTTATTTTTCAAAACGTCCGTCCGGCTGTATTTCCGCCCGTCCGTTTGGTGTCTGTGAACAATACTAGGGCCTAAACCATGTGATTTTGTTCCAAATTGAAGAAACTCCTGTTCATCTGGCTTGAGAGATTTCACACATTGTGATTTTGAAAAACATTCTTTAAAATTTGGAAGTACTTATCATAAAGCCCTCCGGACATTTTCAACATTTTCTCAAAAACAGCTCCAATTTTTTTTTTTTTTTCTTGTACGAATGGGGTAACATACACTTATAAAATTGGCATATGATATTGGATAATGGTCCGATTTTCAAGGTTAACTCTGAATTTTCGAAAATTCCAAAAGAATGACTTTTATATCTTTTAATGATTTATACGCAATTATAATAGCACGCATTTTATACTTATTTGTCCTTCTCCAGACTATCCAGTCTCATCTGGTGACCCGAGGCTTGGTTGGTAGCGCACTCACCAATGTCGACGGGCTTGGCGAGATTCTGCTGCAGGCTGCGTTCGATCATGATCTTCTTGCAGATGTCACGCAGCGTGTTGGCGATCGTACGCGCCGGGATGTCGCAGCGGAACACGTGGCACATGTGTTTGCGGGTGCTGCGGTCGCGTGCCACGTACGCGAAGTCCCTGCGCAAGCCGCACGACAGCGTTAGCGCACGGGGTTTAATGCCCTGCTCTGATTTTGTACAAGAACCCACCTCGCGATTCAGACCTGTGATTAGTACACGTCGCGATGTTTCTAACTGATAAAGGTTACTAATTTTCATTCAAAAATTGGAAAAACATAACTTATTATTTCCTCTACCTTTTAACCTCAAGATTCTTGCCTCACGTTTTTCGCAGTTTCCCTTTAAGCTAATTTCGAGACCCACGTTCCTAGGTAAACGATCAGAGGGGCGCTCTCCACCCTTTGTTGCTCTCTCGTATGACAGGTACCTCTTATTGTATACGAGTATCCGTAGTTTCATTTCCAAGCAGACTGTTACGAATTAATTATAAAGGCGACTTTTGAGGAATAATAGTAATAATAATAATAATTTTTAATTCTCATGTTATTTTAGAGTGAAAGTCCTTTAGAAAAGTTTGAATTGGCATTAGTAGCGCCGAGAGAGATTGACGTTACTTCATTTTACCTTCATAATCAATTAGCTAGTTTATTGCCATTGAATGCTCACTGATGCAATTCAACGGGTATTTTCCTAATCAGCTAGATTTAATACGTGACTTATTACAATAAATTAACCAAAACTACACAAAACACAGAGAAACATTCCCAATATAGAGGCCCTAGTTCTCATGATCTGAGGGTTTCTTATTACCTTGCAGGAGGCCATGGTCCTTCCTCAATAGCTATGCTATTTGATGTTGACGGTTCATACTTTTCATTTCATGGTGCCTATTGATACTTAATCTAACAATTCTACATTTGTTCGAATTAAATTGGGCTTGCACTTTCTTCACAGTAAAAAAAACAAAAAGCAACAACAAACTTTAAAAACGTATCGTGCTTTGTCCATGCATTGATCACAATTATAATAGCATGCAGTGCAAAAAAATATTCTCTCCGCCCCCTTCAAAACAAATTACTTCATAAATAAAGATTAAGAGTTAGATAAGCGATGTGCGCGGAGGAACGGCTAAAAGGAAATATTTATGTCGATTCACCATAGAACATTGAAGTGGCTTGCCACATCAGTCTTCCACAAAGTTACAGCTTTGGGAGAAATAAAATATGTTTTCCTCTTAAAATAAAATTATTTAAAGAAAATATAAAACCGTTACCTTACATTTGTTCGATTATATACCAATTTCTCCCTGGTTTCGAAATCAAATACCTGTACGTGGGAAGCTACAGAAGACAGGAGAAAAATAATGAACTAAATTGGAAAACGAATATCACTAAACTAATTAATCTTATTGATAATGTGTGGTATTTATTTCCCCAATTACTATTTGTTTTGATTTAAAATAATGGATATTACACTACATCAAACCATCACGTAGCAAATTTTCCACTTCCCCTTTGGAATTATGTTGTACTTGAATATAAGTAAATCGGAGAATGTCGTAATTTCTCCAAGTTGCACAATTTTGAGAGATGAAATATTTGAGTTTATCGGCGAGCGTTCAACAAAAAATATTTCATCCGGTGCATAGAAGTACGTGATGGCGGAAATGTTTATGTACGCAACTCTGCATATCGCCAATATACATAAAATATGCACCATCTTGCACTCTGAAATCATCGTACAACAAACCTACGAGGATGAATCATTACGTAGGC
Organism: Gryllus bimaculatus; assembly: GCA_017312745.1. Taxonomy (NCBI): domain Eukaryota; kingdom Metazoa; phylum Arthropoda; class Insecta; order Orthoptera; family Gryllidae; genus Gryllus; species Gryllus bimaculatus. Next base: position 20,066,394 of record BOPP01000003.1, read on the forward strand.
TCGCTGTTTTACTAACGATTTTATGCATACACACACTTCAGGTTATATTTATAAAATTGTTTCTAAAAATCATTTCAAAACAAAAAAAATCATTTCTGCTTTTCTACTTCTATTTTGGACGGATTCTTCAAAAGATATTTTCTGCAAAGAATCCTTCACTATTATGAATGTTCACTAGCCAATGTAATTGCACAGCAAACTTCTTTCATTCTTTTCATTTTCTAATTGTTTTTCATGTTTGCCTTAGTGCCACAGTGGCTTAGAGCAGTGCCCAAGAACTCGAAGTCAAAGACTGACGGCTTGAATGCTTTAGTGTCTTCAATATGTTGTGGAATGTTTGACTGCTCATACCACCATGCACCCCTAATATAATTATGAATTGGATCATATTATGAATCATCCAATTCGTAATTATGCAACTCATTACCATTCACTGGAGACGACCCGTGCCGGTCAGAGAGCTCGCCTCACCACTGTGTACTGGAGTTCCGAACCCGGCCCATTCGTATGAAGTATGAGGTAGGCAAAATAGATTCGCTTTTTCATTCCACCATCCCTGCATAATCATTCAAATCAGCTGATAATCATTAATCCAATAAAATATATATGTTCACTCCTTGTACCATTCTGGAGCTTAGTTATATTGCTGGCATCGTAATATCACCCTACCATGCTGTAAGGCAATGGCAAACGACCACAGTGCTAATATTTTCAAGAAAGGAGAAGGAATAATGGCGTCACTTCAACAGCAGCCAAGTATGGCACTACTCGACGTCGTCATCGTCGTCATCGTCGTCATCATCATCAACGCTGTTTTTCGTGAAGCAATGGATTTAGAAATTAAAAGAAATAGTTTCGTGCATTTTTACACCGCTACGTTTGGTTTTATTATGCCCAAAGAAAATGTTACTTTTTATTTTACCAATATGAACTCACGGTGCCCCTGCGTTTACACGGCAAATACAACGCAAGTGCTTACATTAAAACTTATAAAATAGCCCAAATCACAACAGAATGTGGTTGGAAAGATAAAAGGATAAATTCGGGAAATCCTAATCTTGGGAATAAGTTTGTTTTATTCGAAGAAAATATAAAGGCATGTTACCTTACAATACATTTGTTCGAATACACACCAATTTCTCCCAGGTTTCGACATCGAATAGCTGTACATGGGAAGTTTTAAAAATAATAAGTAAAGTTGAAACAAAGATGGCAGTAAAATCAATAATGTCACTGATAATTTGTGACGTTTATTTCTCCAATTACTGTTTCGTTTAAAACGATTGATGTTACTTTATATCAAGCCAACAAAATTATTTTGTTTATTTGAAATACGTTTATTTAAAACAACATATTTACCTACATTTCATATTTCGGCTTCAGGACCATCGAGATGTTTTTACAGAACTTTTGAATTCCAAGATACACTATTTTTATGGATTAATTTCTTACGCAATGTATGGACCGTATCCATTGCAGCATGCTTTAAGAATTCCTTTCGAGAAAAACTACTCTGACTTCCAACTAAGTTCTGTGTACATTTGCTTCATTTCTAATTTGCTTGTAACCTATAAGAGGTCAGACCAACGCTAATAAGGCGGTGACAAATTCTGTCCGAAAGGACGCTTCAATAAATCCCAATGAAAACACTTGACAGCGTTAGCAGTATGAGGGTCCTAAAGTTAAAATCTGTAAATACACTGTAACGAATTTACGTATTACTTTTTAATGCAAATTACATTAAAGTAATTATCATGAACGCAAATAAAATTTAATGCACACATGTACGTTACGATGCAAGAGTCAAAGCTTAATGGCCATACCTGGAAGGAAGGAATGACCTTGATGGATTATGAATATACGATATGCAATATGAGAGGTAGGGGAAACGGGAGAATCTATACATTAAATCTACTACGATTTTAACTTATGCATTAAATTTAATATACAAATATATTAAGCATTTTTATGTATACAAGGTTCCATTAAGCTGCATGAACAATAAACGAATTTACATTAAATTTAATGACATTTCTGACAGTGTAGATGAAGCCTCTTCTAAAAATTGTCTCCGTGCCTGTCATTTGAGATAGCCCCTTCGCTCTTTAAAAAATCTAAATCAAGAAGATCCCTTACATCCCAGGGTCATGGTGCTGGCCTAGAGCTCGCCGTCTTTCATATTTTAATATCATGGTGATGTCACAAACTTTCATTCCATTGGGTTCCAAACGGTGACAAGTTGAGAAATCGCGCATCCCAACCGCATCGCCATTCTTGTTGGTTTCCAGAGGAGTTTTCTGTAGAACTACAGATGTTAAAATAAAGGACTATTAACTTTGTAATGATAAGTAAAGAATTTTGGTACTCAACATGCAACGACTGAGCTATTTCTGAAAGATATGAATATCGCAGCATGAAAATATATTCCCAGGAATGTTTTATCAATCGTGCGTTATAATATAGAAAGCCCCATTCGTATTTTGTCACAAATAACATAAAACATTTAATTAAAATTACTGAAAAACGAATAAAATAGAATCAAAAAATTGCGAAAATAATTGGCGAAAGCAAAGTTGATTGGAAAATGACCTGGCATTTTGACACAATAGTTTGAAGGCACGTTTCCTGGGGAGAAATGAATATTGCAATTGATGCAATTGAAAATAAAATATGATTTCAGTTAAGGCCTCGCTCACACGTATTATTAGCAATGATTCGAACCAAGTTACCAACCACCGGCAGCGGCGAGGGAAAGGGCAACGCCCCTCTTAGGGCTCGAGCGGCCCGAGCGCGCCACTGACTGGGAGAGCACGGGTTGCACTGACTGATTAGCGGTTACCGGCGCGTCAGCAGCCAAGATCATTAGTCCCGTGCACGTTTTTGCCTTCGGAGGGTGGCAGCGATCTTCCTCCGCTGAACGGTGAGATCCAGTCGGCTACTGGGGTTTTACCCAACCAGGTATCTCCCACCAGCAGGGCACCGCTCCAGCCGAGACAAGCTGTAAGCGTCTCCCGGCATGTGTTTGTGTCGTGCATGTAAGTGTAAGTGTGTAGAAGTAAGGAGAGAGGATAAGACAATGAACGGGAGGGAACGATTGCACACGGTCCGTGGCTAGTTTGTTAGGATACTGCACCGACGTTCGCCGGGTGTTGTTAGGAGAAATCACGGATAATTGCTGATCATAGCAGTCGACTGCTAAAATTGTCTTCCAGTCAGCGGCTAATTTCGACCTAGCTACATCGCTAGTGTGGTAAATCTTGCTACCGTCGGTTCTCGAACCTTAGGATCTCCCGGTCAGATGACGTCAGTTGATACACTGCAGTGACATCAGTTGATGCCCTGCTAATACGCATTCCAGCGGATCGTTTCATTAGTCATTACCTACCCTATCCTGTCATTAACCACCGTTCCCTTAAGGATCCACGGATCACAGCGGCGTCTAGGCGATAACCAAGGACTGGCTGGGAAGGGCTGCGGCTACATCAAAGGGCTATCGACAGGTAGGGCCCCGACCTGGAGAACTAGAGAGAGGGGAAATGGTGAGGGACGCCCCTCCTCAAGACCCTAGATACGGATAGCAGAGCGGATGTAATGCCAGGCGGCGCGAGGGGCACTGTTTGAAGCTGGCCCCCGAGGGAAAAAACAGATGATTTCAGTTAAATACCATAATGTTTTGATACACATAAATAATTGTAACATTCAAGAAGAAAAACAAATTCACTAAAAATCTCGTAAGTTGTGCGAATAAATCGATTTAATATTCACACCGTTTTGGGGCAAGAAATCTGTCTCGTTAGTTCACATTTTCAGCGATTTCTGAGATTAATTTTGAAGGGAATATATGTTACGTCTTATCACGTTAAAATATATTTAATTGCAAACACACTTCACCAGTAGATCAGTATTCATTTTCAATATTTACTGACAATTAATTTGAGGTGTAATTTTCCAAACCAGCAATAATGTTCTCGAAAACTGAACTTACTCGTTTTTTTACCACAAAAATAAAGCCAACAGAACAATCCGTTAAGTAGTTTACTCAATGCATGCAGTTCGTTCCATAAACGATTATAAGTCGAGATAGATTAGAATATTATATTTCATACTGTAGCATTTTTGATTACTTAAACTATAGCTTCATTAAGTTCCATTATTCAAGAAGCAATGCATCCTTGTCTGATGATTGTTTCAACGGCAGCCGTCCGGGGTGTCGGGGGCGTTCGAAGAACTGAACGAAGAACAATCGATGGAGGGGAGGGCGTGCGCGGTTGAAGGCCGAGCGAACATGCCCAAGGGCGCCGCTCCTGGGGAGACGGGGCCGATCAATGAACCAAAATCCAACCCAACACCTAACCAACGCTCGCCTCGCTTCGAAGTCAATCATACACGTAAAAAGTTCGTTGGCAGTCGCGGTTTAACTCACTGGTCAGCGTACTCGCTTTCCATGACGCATTCCCTGGGTTCAATTCCCGATCGGGCAAGATTATGGTGTCCATTTCCTTGCAATGTTTCAGTATATGTTGCTGTGTGACGATGAGAATCACTTCTCAAGTTGAGAAGACCCGAATACAGCGTAGGGATGTCTTCGTGCAAACCACACGTATCCCTTAAACCCATGGCCGCGAGGTCGGGTCGCTGCTGGCAGATCCTGGCCCGTTCGCGCGCTGTCGCGCAAAGTACAGACAGGTAGAAGATAATACGTTTACGATATTCGGAAGATATGCTAAAACCACATGATAAGAAATACCTATAATAATGTGCGTTTAAATTAGTAAATTGTCAATCCATGAATGTAAATAAAGTGTTTGAATTTATCTAGAGTGAGTAATGCATGGATATGTATTGAATATAAACTGTGTAGATGTGTGTGTCATAAACATATGTATGAAATATTGTGAATTAGATACTAGTAAAAGTCTACAAGAATGAGAGGGTCACAGTGTCAACACATTTTCCACCGCCGACAATTGAACTCAAATTATTTCCAGTCTGGTTGGGCGTTCCATGGCGTTACATTATAGGCTAGATTATAAATCTCGCGCGCACTAGATATTAATTAAATATATATCTCGTCGAATTCGTATGTGTGTGCAGGTGGCTGGCTCGAAGGCGGATGACAGGAAAAGCGTTTCGATCCCACCGCTAGACAGCTGCAGTCACCAGGGCGCCGCACTCGCTCTCTTTTGTTATTTCTGCTGTTTTGCAGCGGTCTGTGCCTTTTGGCGCTCACCCGCCGTGGTCTTTAGTTTTGTCTTTTTCTGCTGTGCTCCGCTCGCGCGTGCGTCGCTCTTTCGTGATGTGACGGTGTTGTTTTGGTTGCGTCACCGCAAGAGGACAGGCGCAGTTTCTTTGACGAAACAGATTGGAGGGAAATTTTTATTCTATAGAAATGAGTTGGAGAGTAAGTGTTGGAAACAGCTTTTATTAAAGACACGACTATTCCGCGAGAGCGTGATTTCTTTTAGGTTTAAGGTGGTCGTAGATATCCCAGGCCAGTTGGCATGTGTTGTACGCTTCTAGGATAGTTTTTGCAATAATATTGGACATATTTGCTGAAGAGGGGGTCTACGGAGGAGACATTTAATGCGTGTTCTCGTTGTTTTTGGCTTCGTTGTTTCTTCGTCATTTTGTGAGAGTCAGTTTTTCGTCGTCTTGTATCGTGCAGTAGGTACCAAGTTCTGGTCGGTAGGAGATACGCACACATCTATTTTCTGCTCGTTCTAGTTTTCTTATGTATAATTTTGCTGTGGTGGCACAGGCGATGCATGCGTAGGTTCCTGCGCTGCGGATGCATGTTGAGTAAAGTATTCTTTTTGACGTGTCTTCGTTCATAGTAGAGGTGCGAGGCACACGATCCTTCCACCATTTGCTTCGCTGCGTGTTCGCCCTCTAGAGGCCAAGCGCTGGAAGGGCTGGCTCGCTCCCCCCCTCCACAGGACCACTGGAGAGACGGTGAGGGAGGAGGTGGTGTGTGTTGTCTGGCGAATTGTAGCATTTTCTTAACGACTGGAAGTTGTAACAAAGACGTTGGAATATGGGCTGAGGGCTCTGTATACTGAGGATTTTTCGCAATGTTGTCATTTTAAGCTGTTAAATGGCAATTGTGTGTATAGTTAGGGTGTAGTTACAATTTGAGCGAGTTCCCTGGTGTTGCACAAGTTCAAAGGCTTCATATGGTGTAAGCATTTCTCGTGTTAAATCTTCTTGATAGCTCAGAGCATCTCACCAGGAGTCTTGTAATGAGTTAGTGTTACTATGTTGTATGTTGTTATCCGCTGTTATACGAAACCTCTGGAATTTAAAGAATGTAATTTACCCTGCTCATATTTAAAGGGATTTGTGTATTATTTTGTATAATGCCTTGCAGAAATTAGGCATGCTGTAAGTGTACGTAAAATTAGTTTCCTTTTGTCATTTTGCCTTGCAATAATTTCTCTGTATATTTATTCACGCTGAAATCAATGTTCATATGCTTTCTGTAAGGTTTAGAGAAAATGTTAAGAATTCTTCCCCTTTTGTTAACAATCAGCCCCAATGTTATGTTTGAGTAAAAAATAAAAATGTACAAGCCCCTGAAAGGCAGAATTGCCGAACAGGAAGAAAACCTTTTTCTAAAAAAAGAATATTATCGTGTGATCGTTATGTCAAAGAAAGCATCATCGCATCCGTAATTTCAATTTTATTTTCCAAAGGTCAGCGGATCAGTCATTGACAGGGCTATACATGCTGCTCTGAGAGAGGGGAGATGGAAAACACCGTGCGATCGTTGCTGACATGCTCTCTAGGCAGCGTCAGTTTGAGCGTGCACAAGCAAGCAAGTGGGCCATCACACACAACATAAGGTTGTGCAAGAAGGAGCAGAACAACCAAAGATGAATTTTGAAAATGCAGTCGTAGCATTTTCCAATACACGAACGTACATACTCGGAGAAAAACATATCGTTACCATCTTCGAAACTTAGTGGTAACAATGGCTCCATGACAGTCAACATATAAAGGAAACCACATGGCTTGTCAACATTTTGTAACAAGTCGTGCAACCTACGGTCACAAAACCTTCTTATATTCTTGAATAATCGAACATGCATTAAACAGACGAGAATGCAATTAAAGAGCCGCATTTTCAAGTTCATTTTTTGGCTGTTCTACATGCAGCAAGTGACAAATCTGAAACGGAATATGTGGCAGACACAAACGCACAAATGCTGGTTACCTCTCACTGTGGTGGCGACGACGACCGGCCAGGGAGACAGTCACATGGGCAGACAGACAGACAGACATGTTAGCTGAGGGCGCGGGACGCGTGGCCAAGGCTGCCCTTCCCACTGCCCTACCCATTCGGGCCCTTGACCCTTCGCACGCCGATTTCCTGTTGTTAAGTGAGACTGAAAAATTCCCGATTCTGCTCTGTCAGCTGCAATAGTCTCGCCGACATAACTCGTCATAATGCAAATGGCCGTGAGTAATAAAGGTACCAGAAGTCGGAGGGAAAATAGTAATATTTGCTCACGAATCGATATTTGGGTCATGAATGCCTATTCTCAATGTATCGTGAAATTTGAAATATATGTAACACATAGTTGGTTGTTGATTGCAGAAAGATGAGAGGCACTTCGCAAGAGCAATCTCTATTAACCAGAATATGCGATTCTCACGAAGGTAGTGAATAAAAAAGTTCTTCTGTAGTCATTGCCTGGAGTAAATAAGCTTGTGAAGTGTTGTGTCAAATAAGAAAATAATAGACCGATTCCAATAAAGAACTGACACGAGATCTTGATCGATGCAATGTTGGAAAATACGAAGGATAATATCAGAATTCAAATACACGTAATAATGAAATCTTATTTTTAATGCATGTAATTAATGTAATAAAACATGTATTTGCAGCATCCATAGAGCTTTTGCTTATAGACACATTCCCCAGCGAGCACACCAAACTATTTTAAGCTGGATATCTAAACATGTGTGTTTTGTGAAGCGATCTACAGGAGTATTACTATGGCAGTTTATGTGAAGTTATTTACACACTTGAATCCCATCACCAAGCTAACCAAGCTCTAATCGAAGATTCTGTCCATCACCTGAGGTTTAGAGGGACACAGCAGGAAGCAAGCCTTGACCACGCACTCGCATACAGAAGAAAGCACGTTTACCATGAACAAATACACTTTACACGCTACACCACACATTTTCTGCGAAGGCACAAACACACACTATGGGAAGAAAGGAAACAGAAATTTACCTTGTTCAGATAAAAGCAAGATTACAGCAACTAGCTTTAGAAAGAATGACACGGTATTTGAGTACTGATATAAATTGAACTGAAAAACAAATTTCAATTTTAAGTTTTATTCGCAATGTCTTAAATAAATGCATAAATTAATTTTACATCGATTTTAGAAGCATTTGTAATTGATATTTTTCTGAAATATATTGCATAAAATGTGGAAAGAAGTAAAATAATTTAATACATACCGCCCATTGTCACGACCGACTCCCCAAACACGTATCGTCTGGATCGGTTGTGTGTTGAGGACTGTAAGGTTTTCCGGGTCTATCAGCTTCAACGCTCCTTCTTCCAGGTCCATAAATAGGTCTTTGCCCTAAACAAAAGATAGGTCTCTGTCAACGTAAGCGGTATCAAGCAAATGAGTAATTCGAAGACAAATGAGTAATACAGAAGTAGTCATTAACTGTCTGAGAGAGAACTCAGTAAATCTTATCAGAAAATTATAACATTCAAATAAAAAAGATTATGTTATTAATGTTATATCAAATTCAGATCACTTCAGAAGTTCATTAATTCACTGACTGCGTACATATATATTACTTTAAAATGGGGTAAGTTCACATCACGTGCTAGTTCCATCCCGAAGGGGAGTTGAGAGGATCATGGAACGTAACTACTTGTATCACATTCACTACTCACATATTTCTCAATTTCTTTTCAGTCGTTCTCACGTTTCAAAAGCACTCGTAGCTTCCCTAGCCAAGACTTCACAATGTTTTAATAAGAATTTTGAAATCGAATTCAAGCGAAGCCTTTACAAGGCTTCTCCCTTTAACTCCACTTGTCTACCCAACAAACTCTCCTCTGACTAAATTCATTTTCATACACAGTACATTTGCCGTAAACAATTGGAGCAAAAATACACAATCACTTCATAAGGATGAGATCTTGTCTGTAGGGGCGATGCCGCGTTGAAGGCTGTGTTGCCGCAGGGTAGCTGGGTTCAACGCATCATCACCCGGACAGCCAAGATCTCAACTTTGGCTGCGGAAGCCTACGACTTTCCTTCATAATGATGTTACTAGCATGTGGAAATAACCATAATGTTGCCTTGGCATTTATTTTATTACTAACATTTATTGAAAAGGAGAAATAATAATATCTATCTCTAGTGTAAAATGGATATGATTTTATTTACATCCGCTCTACCCTTCACATTGCGCGAGATTTCACCAAAACGCTCCGGTCTCCCGTCTGTCCCCGCCCTGTCCTCTGCCAGAAACAATTTCCAATGTCTTTAATTTCTCTAATCACATTATCGGAATGAATAAAACTGTTTTGGGCACGGAATTTTATTGTATTTCAGAAGCTTTCATCCCATCTCTTTTGGTGAATTTCGCCAACATTTTCGAGAAATCCGCGAAAAAAAAAACTGTCGTCGTTCATGAAGATCGGAATTATACTATTTGCATTAAAAATCAAATAATATTCTTAATATTTCAGAAAATGGCGTTATGAAAAAATGTGCTCGACAAAATACTTGACCATTCAGAGAAAAATCCGAAAAAAACGTTCTTCGGCTAAGTTCATAAGTATTTGCAAAATCTAGATGTTCATAAACAATGCAAAAGATGAAGTCAAGATCTTTGCGGTGGTGATGTTTTTTGTACATCCTCGAGGCTGAATGATAGTTTCCGAAGATATTTGGTTCTTAATTATTCTTGCGACTTTTGTTGCACACTATTCTTAAATAAATGGAGTTACGCGCACAGAATTGCTTTATACCACGTACATCCGCATACAATTTCCCTGCGATTACACGTCTCATTTTTCAAATTTGTTTATAAGCTGACGCAACAAGCAATAAAATGTCCCCAACAATGCGGAGCACAAGTTATGCGAAACCAAACAGGCGTGTGCTTCTTACCCGAATGGGAATCTGGGATTCAGAGAAGGTGGTGTTCTATAATTATGAGATATGAATTATGTGAGGAGAATATTAGTTTTTAATCATAATAGAAAAGGACAGGAAATGTATGTTTGAGCAAACGTCCTCTTTCCATAAATGTTGAAAGTATGAAATAATTGAAGTAATTTTCGACACCTTAATGGATTTATTCAGAGCCGAGTTTCGATGGCATTGCCGTCATCAGCAGTCTCGCTGTGCGTGGCGAATGTCGGGAGATAGTTCAGTTATTTCATCATTTAATTACGTCAACAACACCTTATCAGCTAGGCTCGGATTCTGATGACCTAAAACTTCTTTGAAAATGACTTAAAAATAACAGCAAAATGATCTATAAAATAAATAATGAGAAATTGAGCATTTAAAAAAAAAATACTAAAAAAAATTATGAATGTATTTATTCAAAGAATTTTACAATTTTAAAATGTATTTATATAAAATCATATTTAATATAAAGTCTTTATTTTAGAAAGAAATGTAATTATTAGATCCGATCTTCCAACTGTCACTTTTGAAAGGTCGAAGAAGTTAGGGAAGATCATTGTAATTTTGAGAGTTTGAAAAAATAAGAGTTAACTGCAGTAGTGATTTTTGTCATGAGATGATGATACAGTAAAAACGTTTTTAGTGTGTGTTATCGTAAATTCATGAAATATTAACAACAATTACGAAAAAGAAACAACATGCGTGAAAATGGCGCAAATGTAAAAAAAATACCTAAAATGTGAAAAATGGTAAAAATGACTACATAACTATACATTTCTGTCACCTTATTCATGTGGTGATAAACATTGGTTTACAAGCTAGCAACGTGTAGAATGCACCAATGCAAAGAAAGACGACACGTCATCAGCATCCCCACTGCGTGAGTACTCACGTCGCCCCAGCGGCCGACGACGTCGAGCAGGTCGTTGCGCCCGAGCGACAGGTCGACGATGCACTTGTTGACGGCCTTGCTGGAGCGCTCGGGCGTGAGGTCGAACTCGTCGATCTCCACCCAGCCCAGCGAGCGCACGGCGAAGCGGATGGGCCGCTCCTTGGCCTCGGGCTCCGCGCGCGCCGGGTAGCTGCGCCGCCTGCGACGCGCAAGCGCAAGTCAGACACACACGGAAGCAAAATGATTCGAGTTTCTATTGGCTTCTAGTTTACTACTGTGACTCGACGAGGATCTGAGAATCGATTTCAAGCTATCCACTGTGTCCATGGCCCATACAAGTAGCGCAAGGCATACACTCAACTGTTCACAATGTCTAACACACACGGAAGCAAAATAATTTGAGTTTCTATTGGCTTCTAGTTTACAATTGTGACTTAATGAGAATGTGAGAATCGATTTCAAGCTATCCACTGCGTCCATGGCCCAGTCAAGTAGCGCAAGGCATACACTAAACTGTTCACAATGTCTCTCACACACACGGAAGCAAAATTATTCGAGTTTCTATTGGCTTCTAGTTTACAATTGTGACTCGATGAGAATGTGAGAATCGATTTCAAGCTATCGACTGTGTCCATGGCCCATACGGGGTTAGTCTATCGACGTCGATCCAATTTCGATTCTCGGTTTTGAGTTAACGTACTGCGATTGGTTCATTTCTTATGTCTTGCTTCAGCATGAGCACAGAAACTTGATGCTTGCAAGCTTTCGCGTTAACAGCTTACGTGTTATGCTTATGCGAACGCGTTTTCAGTGAGACCGCTTGTGGACGTAGATCTAACTTTTTTATGTTAACGCCATGCTTATGTTCATATTTATGTTTGCATTGCGAATGGGCCTTCTCTCACTCGCTTGCTCCCAGCTCAGAGCCGCTTGCATTGCCAGCGTCAGACGTTTAGAGACCTCGTTTCCCTAGTAGCAATCATTTGGTTTCTAAGGGCTCGTCAACGTTTAAGATATTTCGCGTTCATTTCGATTTTTTAAAATTTCGTGAATACGGTAAAATTATAAAATTGTCTACATTCAAACAAAATGTATACATATTTTCAAGTAATTTTTGTAATAAAAAATTGAAAATGTTACTAAGGCTTCATGTAACGTACCTCTTTAGAATGTATATGCTCACCGGATCAGATCAAATTTACCATAACCTGGATTTTAGCCAAAATGTTTCATACATCACTTTAGTTCCAGGCCAACCAATTTGGATTAGAATATTTTAAAAGTATTTCTTTTAAATTCTTTTAAATTCAAAACAGATAAAATGTATTTTAGTTATTTTATTTCATTTGCTAATCATAAAAGCATTCTACACGTAAAAGTAATACTGGTGGGCGTGGGTGGGGGTG
>BOPP01000003.1:20080263-20094210 GCA_017312745.1 Gryllus bimaculatus
TATATATATATATATATATATATATATATATATATATATATATTCGCACGGTTTTCGTTTGGAGCAGAATCGGGTGTAAAGTAATTCAGTTTCTTTTCTTCTGAAAAATCGTGGAGAGCGGGCGCGAGGGTTTTTGCACCTAGCTATAAACCTGACGCACGTAGTACGTAAGGGGTACTTAACCTCAACACAAGTCTCTCCGTCCACTCTCTCAAGAACACGATCATCGCACAGAAAGACGTTCCACAATCAGCTGCCAAAAGATTCGAAACAAACAGGCTCTTTTCCACGCGCTGCACTCCCATATCTACGGCCAGATTGGAGTTAAAAACAAACCGGTTGTACGATGTTTATGCGCAAGCGATAACTGTTAATCCAGAGACGAATTTAGGGAAAGGAAGTCTATTTATTCAAAATGTTTTGGTCGAATGTAATATTATAGATTATGTAGAGTGGCGAAGGCTTAACTCAGCTCACGTTGCGATACAGTTTTATTCGTTTTAATGTATATACGAAAATTCTATGTTTGTAAGTTTCCAGACAATTTAACATTAATGGTTACTGAAAGATTTCGTGATCCCCGTGGATCCGCGCCTGGTTAAACGATTCATTGCGTCGTTCATCTACGCGCAGCCGCATCTATTTTCGCGAGGCAGCTATATCGAGCAGCGCGGCCGCGCCGCCGGCTGAAAGGCACCGGAGAAGGCTCCAGGGAAGCGGAAGACGTGAGGCGTGACGTCACCGATGACGCGCAGGCGAAGCCCGAGGAAGCGTCGCCCGAGGTCTCCGCAGAAGCAGCGGGCGTCACTCCGCCTCGGCAGCACCTCGCGTGGCCACATGGTTACGAAATGTATATCCTAGTACCAACCTTCAAAAATCTTGGTACCGATGTCAATTGATTCTTACATTTTTCGTGTTATAACTTTTATGTTTTTAACGCGCACAGAAAATTCGTTAAACATGACACGATATCGATTCATTTTATATCTATCAACTAAATGGTCGACCAAGGCGTTCTATACGTTTTCACTATAGCATGAGCTAGAACAAAACATTTTATATTGCCCTTACTGTTTTAGGTCAGTAATTTTACCAATGTCATAAATATGTGTAGAGTTGGTGTTAGATTTAAACTACTACATAAAAAAATTATTGAACGAATCTTAAATCGTATATCAATTACCGTATACTAAAGATCCTAGTATTTAAACTACCATTATGTCTTCATCCTGGTACATAGCAACTTCATTAAAATTCCGGTAATAGTACTTGGTACGTCTGGCAACCCTGGGGAAGACAACTGTCAAAGACGTTGTCTCCATCAATGGAGTCGGTGTAAGGTTATTTCGGGTCACCAATGCCGGCAAATCTCGACGCTTTGAAAACGAAAGGAAGACGCAATTTCATGTATTTGGAGAAATTTTGAACTACTGAGTTTATTCGAGATTCAGCAATATCAGATAAAATCCGAAAAATAAAGCTTTATTATAGATAAAATTAATATTCACTTCACTAAACATTATGGAAATGTCTGGATAATCGTCTTCCAGCAATCAAAAAAATTTGAAAGGTACTGTATGTGTTTATTTCCTTCTGACTTCATGGCTTTTAACGATTCTGTTGCAAATTTCTAGCACATGGCTCGTTTACACATTTTATTTACAAAAAAATATTCGTGAGGTTTTTAATTTAGAGCGAAACATAGCGTCGACTAAATCTCATTTATTTCAACATACGTGATTTCTAGGAATTAATGCTTATTTCGATATTTTTAGGGTTTGGAATATCTGATGGTCGAATTAAAATGTATTCGCCCCTTTCTTTATGCTTCCTTTGATAGAACCCATATTAGGAATGACTTATTACAGAGTGCTTGAATAGTCCTTGCCTGAGAGTAGCCTAAGTAATCGTAATCTGGAAATTAAGCAACAAACACGTGTACGAACGAATGTGCAAGAGGACTCGTGCACGAAGCGGGGACCTTCCGCTTCTCCCGTTCTATTGTGAAATGAGTGCGACAGGAAGCGGACCCCAAGCACCAGGCACGCTGTTTACATAAGGTGGTCGATATCGCCTGCACGAAATGCGAATTGATTGCTTGATACCAGGTATATATGAACAACGAGAATAATGGGACAATGACACATACGCCGCTCTGCTTCATAGCAAATGTGCCCCTCTCACACAGTAGGAGCAATTATTTACATTAAAAAGCTTCAATGATCCAAATAACACCCCACATAATAAGACTCCCCTCTATCATCATCTTCGAAATTATCTGTTTTTCATTCCACTATATTTTATTTGACGAGATTATTAAGAATTTTGTTTGTGTTCTTTATAACCCTTTCTGTGTGTGAGTGCGTGCGTGTGTGTGTGTGTGTGAGAGAGAGAGAGAGAGAGAGAGGGAAATAGAGAGAAAGAGAGGGAAAGAGAGAAAGAGAGAGAAAGAGAGGAAAGAGAGAAAGAGAGAGAAAGAGAGAGAGAGAGAAAGAGAGAGAGAGAAAGAGAGAGAAAGAGAAAGAGAGAGAAAGAGAAAGAGAGAGAAAGAGAGAGAGAGGCAGAAACAGGGGGAGAAAGTGTTTCTATGTGCGAATGCACGCTCGTTAGCTTCTGATTCCGGAAAACTTAACTAAATCACCATAACTGTTAATATTGTGATAATAATAAAACAGAAGCCCAAGCATATTAAAACATGGCTAGTAAGTTCTATAAAGCAACAATGAACTTTTTTAGAGCTCTTACTCAGTGACGCTTTGCAATTTTTATCACGTGATGCAAAGAAGCAAAGATTTATTACTATAGAATGAGATAGTAATGTACAAGGGTTTTGGCGTACATAACTATGATGCTGATCATGATATGCAGAAATTGTCAAGAAATATAGTAGTAATTATTTCATCCTCGATTTATTTACGATTGAACAAAAAACAAGAACAAATACTAAATACGTCGTAACTTTCAATACATTCCAAGCATTACTTTCACGTTACAAACTGTTCCGTATCATGATGACAATAATGGTCCCCACGATCACCTAATCGTTGCTAAAGGTGTTGGTCGACAGATGCTGCACATGTGCTGCGATGTCTAAACACCCATTAACATTGACCTTGGATGGCGAAAGAGCCCGTCTTCAGACAGCTTTTAGCCGTCAAAATAAAGCGATAATAGAGGCGAAGAAAACATTCTAGATTTTTGCCGCGATTTGAGAAGAGGTGGTTCTCTACAGTTATTTGAGGGAGGTGTTACCGTTTTACTTAATGCAAATTATATAATAATAACAACAACAACAACAATAATAATAATAATAATAATTATTATTATTATTATTATTTATATTATTATAAAAACAAACTCTACAGACTCTTGTCATATTTCTATTAATTTTATTTGAGGTGTAAGCATTCGGCTTGCAATTATCGCTTACGTTCGTAATCGCGTTACAGACAGGCTTTTACACTTCTTGTAACAGTTCATTCATGCACACAGAAAATTGTTACAAGACATTAACCATAGTTGGAATGTAATTTAAATTGTTTCAATGTATCCTGTGTTCCAATGTACCAACCACATCCCCCTCTACGGCATGCGTGCCAAGTTGGTGTAAAAACATGTGTATTAACACAGGATTGCAAAAGTATAGAGTGTAAGTAAGTGTAGTGCAAAGTTTGGTTCCCAGTCACGTCGATTAGCTCATGTTAAGAGCGATGTCTCTCTTCTTGAATTAACATGTCATCATGCAATTTGCTTTGGCTTTGAAAGAAACGAAAAAAATAATTACTGTATTCTGAAAAACAAACCCGGGGAGTAAGTAATCTGTTGTAGAAAAAAAGTCTTTCAATACGTCATTAGTATATTGTTCAAAAACTTTAATCAATTGTAAGTTCAAGGAATTCAACACATTTTGAACGTCTTCGACCTTTGAATAAAAAATTGTACATCGTCAACTAACTCATAACACTTGTTGCTTCGTAACATGAACTCCATCGTAATCATAACACGAAAATGATTTTAAAAAATGTGGCAATTGTCTGTTAAATGTATCCCAAAGAGAATAACGTGCATAATTCGGCTGTACGTTATATGCAGCAATGCGCAATGTTTCATACACTAATGCATATATGCGCAATGTTTCATACACTAACTAAACAACTTTGTCTACGTCCATGTTGAATAGCTTTGCCCAGCCTAGGAATTGTAGTGCATTTGAGACCGATCTGCCCAAATGGAATTTGAGCCATGCAGCACGTACGACGCAGTGCGACTGTACCTAAACGTAGGTACTTGAAAAATTAAAGGATGTAAACAGAACTGTTCGTCCGAACACGGACTCTTCCAAAAGTGATCCTTTCTGACCTCACGGGGACATAATATGTTTATTGGTTCCTTTGATTTACTATTGTGGGCGCGCCGGCAGCTAAGGTCGTTAGTCTCGTCTAGGGTGGTGGCGGTGTTTCTCACTCGCTGGAATGTACAACCCGGCACCGGCCCACTCGCAGGCTTGCGGGGGCTCCCTCTCCAGGTGTGTCTGCCACAAGAGCACCGGATATCCGGGACAAGCTCTAGGTTTCTGACTGGCTGCTAAAAATGTGTAGTAGGATAGTGTATGTGAGGATATTTTATACACACACACACACACACACACACACACACACACACACACACACACATATATATATATATATATATATATATATATATATATATATATATATGTGTGTGTGTGTGTGTGTGTGTGTGTGTGTGTGTGTGTGAAGGGAGGAGAGTGGATATGGTTGAGAAAGGAAAAATCGTGATCTATCCATGGCACGTATCATAGAGTACTGCTCAGACACTTGCCTGCTTTTAATAAAAAAGCACATAAAACAACCTGTCATATCTGCCGAAGCGGCTAGAATTCTCCCTCAGACAGCAGGTGTATGGGACCTGGCGCTGTAGCTAATGGCAAAACCCCGTTCCCGACGGCCCTCGAACCCACGACCAGTTGCCGCGCGTGAGCAAAGCCAGCCCACCCCAGACCAGTTGCCGCGCCAGCCAGCAAAGCCGGCCCACCTCCCGCGCCAGGTGCACCGCCACGCACTCACCCTCGTGCCGCTCCCAGCCGGCGGGCAGCTCCGGGGCGGAGGCGTCGGCGTCGCCGCCGCGCGTCGCCGCCCGCTCGGCCTCCGTCTCGTCCTCGTCCTCGTCGTCGTCGTCCTCATCGTCCTGGTCGCCGTCCGCCTCGGGCTCGGGCGACGACGAGGAGGCGCGCGGGCTGTCGCAGCTGCTGGACGGCGACGACAACTGCGGCGGTCGGCGCTTGCCCCCGGCGCCCGCCCCCGCGCCCGCCGCCGGCGCCGCCTCCACCGGCGCGCCCGACCTGCAACGCACCGCTCCGTTGGCGCACGCCAGCCTCCTCCCGAGGAAACTTTTGCTGGGTTCACTCAACGTATTCAAAATACTTACCATATATAGTGCGAGTCATTTCAGGTTAAAAGAACACGAGCACGCGCCTTATAATATTAAGCAATAAAGCAGGGCTGTCCAACTGGCGGCCCACGGTGCTATTTATTGTGGCCCGCGAAAGGTTATTAATCAAAAGTGAATGTCCCTTGCATCCCTGTTGGGCGAGAACATTGCGAGTATAGCGTATGCGCCCTGCCGGGATCAACACTCCCCAATTAACTAGGATAGATTTACATTTACGAATTTTTCCTTCAGTAAAGTACGAAACTCAAAATCATTTCAATGTGTTTCACTGCTTTATGCATGGCACGGCCTGATATCGCGCATCCTCCCCGTTCCAGAGCAGAAGAGTAAACTTCTTACCAACAATATGGGGAAGTCACCTGTTCCAGAGCAGAAGAGTAAACTTCTTATCAACAGTATGGGGAAGTCAGGTGTGGATATCTCAAGTAATGCATATATGGCCCGCAAGGAAATTAAAGGTTTTAGTTGTGTCCCTCAAGGCCTTGCAAGTTGGACACCCCTGCGATAAAAAATTCCCTTTACCATTTTGATTTTAAAAGCACAGACTCTCGTACAAAGTGTTTTTGTAACTTTTCAGTTTCGTCGCAGCCTGTATATCACCGGAACTTTTTGCGCACTTCCAAGACTCGAAGCGTAACTGTAGATTCGGGAGATGTTTAGCGTCATTTATGAACAGCCAATGCCCTGAAATTCTGACGGCCAGATGAAGGGCTATGATTCTGAAGACCTACAATCGGGCGCGACCGCAGGGTCGCGAGTGATACAGGCATTCGTATGTCGAATCCGAATTGCGTGA
This sequence comes from Gryllus bimaculatus, assembly GCA_017312745.1. Lineage (NCBI taxonomy): Eukaryota > Metazoa > Arthropoda > Insecta > Orthoptera > Gryllidae > Gryllus > Gryllus bimaculatus. The sequence goes on from BOPP01000003.1 coordinate 20,086,532, forward strand.
ATTCACAAACGTGTTTTTGTTGTATTTTTATCCGAAAAAGTAAATTTGCTGTTCGGAAAATTTTATAAATACCTCAACTCTTCGACGTACATACTTCTGAATGTTGTAGAAGAATAATCAAGAAACTGCGGTGCAGAAATGATGCTATTCCCTTTTATTACCTACAATGACACACTTCGGAACCAGTTTTGCCGTTACGAATACACTCGGATTTTTTTTTTTTTACATTTCATGATAAAAATGTACAACATTACTATTTCAAAAATATTTATATAGAGCTGATCTGAAATTGACCTCCCTCTGAAAAACTTTCTGGATCACTGACACACATGCATACGCATACACGTAGACCGGTCCGTGCCGCTTGCGGTTTCACGACCAAGAGTTCAGGGATGCAAATACGCGAATGAAAAGCAAACAATGCGAAAGAACCAATCGGAGCAATCAAACGCGAACAAACGTTGTTGTACAGATGATTGTCTGCGATTTCTAACGACCTGGTGAAGTGTATGATCTTGAATAGAAAACTGAAACGCGAATAGAACACGATCACGGAGTCGCGAATCGTAAAATGAAATGTGAATAGTATCTGTTGAACAGATGGTCACGATTCATTTTATTTAAGATCTGCTACAGTCGAGAATATTCGGGATGCCCTTTTCTTGAATCCAAAGATGAACCCAAAGGTATTGACAGATCCCTCGGGCACTAATGGCTGATTTAATCATGTCATTGAAGGAGATGGCCACGTAAGGAAACCCGCTGTTCGTGAAACCGACTTGGATGACAGCAATGTAATACTACGAGAAATGCAAAGACTAATTGTACGAGTAACAAAAAACATCTCTTAAAAAAGTGTTGTGAACCACTGTTGGGTATAAATAATTTGAAAAATATTCCAAGACGAAGAAGGGGCGAGAGAACATACCGGCAACATAGTTCACGACAGGTATTCGTATTTTATAGTTCTACACATTATAAACGACCTTTTTCGTTGCAATACATAATCATAAAATGACATCTTCTGACACATTTTGACGTATTTGCCGTCTATGACATGCATGATTGCATCATACTACTTTCAGCCAATCGCAGCTAGCGAATTGTAAGGAGGCGACTGTGTGGAGTTAGTGAAGTACATGAAGAATTCTTTGAAAGTGTCATTTTCGAGAAAAATGTTTCACAAACATATGAAGGTCCAAAAGCACTTAAAACTCGTAATACATTTAAATATCTTGAACTCTAATATTTCTCCGATATGATTTAATTATAACTATTTATATATTTACTATTACACTAATTATCACTAATATAGAATTTTTTTGACCCTGCAAAAATCAGTCTTTCATTTAATTGGGGCTCTGTAACTCAATTTACTGTACTTGATTTTCAGGAATACGGTTCACGTCAACATCAAATAGGCATGAACATATTTCAAATAAAGCATCATACTTTTCTAATTCTGAAAAACCGCTATCAAATGCAATAATAAGTGTTTTTATTTTAAATTAGATATTTGGGAAGATATAGAGAATTAAGCGAAAATAAAGAGAATTATTATTTTTAAATTGTCACTTAAATACCAATCATTTCCTATTAAATGTTTTGATGAAATTACAGTAATCCCTTATTAACATTGCAGAATTCACAAGCGTAATGTGGAATAGAAATGTAGTTCACGGGATTTGGTCGGACAGAGTATTTAAACCATTCGTTTTCACGTTTTATCACCATTCATTATTGATTGGATGTGCACTTTCTGTTATTTTACTACGATTGAATTAACTTGGCCACTTTCACCCTCAATACCTACGGTAAATACAATTTGACTGTTTCTCCCCAACGCTATTAAATCAGCAAAAAGTTATGTCACATTTAAATCCAGTGTTTATAATGTAATACCGGTTGGTTTCCATATATATAGAGAGAGTTGTACGAACCGTATGGGGCCTGCATTCACGTGTTGCAGCAGAACACAGAACACCTACCGATAGCATTCCATGTCGTTTCGTTTTGATATTTATTATTTACTGTACACACATGTACAAAATTGGATCACTTTTTGACAAAGTCGCCCCCACGCACAATGCATGTCGGCCAGTACTTAGGAAGTGCGTGAATTCCCATAGAAAAAAAATATTTTTGCAACTACTCGTGCACCGCATGGCGTACCTCATCATCCGATTGGCACTTCTTGCCGCCCATTGCTTCTTTCAGTGGGCCAAACTTGTGGAAATCGCTCAGGGCAAGATCGGGCGAGTAAGGTGGATGTGGGAGGCATTCAAATCTCAGCTCTGTTATTGTCGGACGAGCCGTATGGGGCCGTGCATTTTCGTGTTGCAGCAGAACACCTGCCGATTGCAATCCACGTCGTTTCGTTTTGATGGTATCGCTCTTTTCAATTCCGAGGTCAATTGTTGGGGCACCCATCTTGCAGACCTCTTATGCAATTGGAGCACATCATGCACAATGTGACATACTGAACAATGGCTAATGTGTACAGCTTTTGCAGTGTCGTCTAATGTCTTGGTCTAATGTCGCGAGTTGGAATCCGGAGAAAAGTGTTGGTGAGAGAGTGTAAATTTCCATAATTTAATTAATTAATTTTGAGGCATTTGCTCGTTAAAGTAGAAGACAGATAATAAAATAACACACCTCTAAAAATAGGTCTATTATGGAATGTGACATTCTTGCATTCCGTGGAGTTCATTACCATAATTTGAACAAATCAAATAATATTTACATTAAGTAATGAAAAATGATATATTTTATAGCATGTTTCTTTAGAGCCCTGAAATTGGAAATAGTATTATCTAGAACTAATATTTTTTCACTTTTAATACCCACGCATTATTATCCCGAACGAACATTTTTTTTCTGAAACAACGTTTCATTTGTTTCCAACAAATGCACGACCTGACACTCACAGAAAGCGTTCTTAATTGGGGACGTACAGCCGTGCCTCTACGCTTCTGCGAGGAACGAAGGGGTCAGTAGTGATCTGTACCCCTCTCGAAAAAAAAAATGGCTACATAACCAGCCCCACTTCTCTTTGGCTTCTCCTTGGCCTAAATAAAACCTGCGATTCGCAAATGTTTTCGTGCTCACCGAGGCGCAGCGACTATAAATTCGGTCGTTAAGACTATTATTACGCTGATCCCGCGAAACAGCACACGATATCGTTTCACAGAACGGGGTGGGGTGGGGGTGGGGACTGCGGAAATCAAATCGACCACGTTGGTTTAAGTTAAACGCCAGACACTCGCTTACCTTTCGTTATGATTGATGATCTTGGCCCAATTCTCAACTGTGAGCAGCCGCTAGAAGGCACTCGTAAGCTGTCTTACGATGTATCTAACCTCTAGAGTCGAGCGAATGGCCTCAATAGCAGCTTATATCAGCTCGGCAGATCGATGCCGACACAACGGCCTGCGAGCGGCCGCTCTACTACAGACGGGCCCTCGGGGGTGGAGCAGGAGCGGCAGCGGCGAGCAGCCAGCGAGAGGGCGGCCTCGAGTACACTCGACTCCCAATGAAGTTGCAGGAATGATAACTAGTAGTACTTGGTTTCGTACTTGTATTCAGTTGTTTTAGTGCATTTTCAACATTGCGAGAAATTATTTTTACAACTATTATTCGCACAATTTTCTGGAAAACTGCATATCGGGAATTTGAAATCGACTCGTATTTTAGATTAGCGTTCACCGATCAATTTCTTGAATCTCGTTCGCTATGCTAATGGCTTACGATTTTTATTGAATGTCCTCTTGATACTGGATTGGTGTTTAGTAGCATTCGATGATGCTGTTTCAAAACTTTCTTTCATGTGCACTTTAGCGACAGCGCAACAAAACAAAAACGTCGCCTTTCATGTTGTATTTTCTACTTTCTGTCGGATACTATTTGGAAATGAGCACATTATATTGTAAAGAAGCTTTTTTATTTAGCATCCAAAACAAGGGAAAGATGAGATTCAAGAGCGGTTCCTTTGTATTTACCTGCGAGATTTTAAAAATAATTGTTTTTGGTACACTAAGTGTGTGTATTCCGTCCCTCACACTTATAACACTGAAAGTGGAAGTATTTCTAATTTCGAAAAACATTTTACGTGCACACGAAGAATTGTTTAATTGTCAATTGGGTGACGGAATGAAGCCTGTGTAGATAGCCCAAGAATGTCTTACAATGTTTTCAATTTATTGTTATTTTTCCTGAAATGCTAAACATTATTGAAGTTTTATGAAAACAAGAGGAAAAATGTATGCAAAATAATGAGAAGTTACCATAGAATTGAGTCTAGACTGAAATTTTAAGACGCTAAAAGACGCCGGGAGAGGAAGTACAACTGGAACTACTTTTGTAAGAGATTCGTAAATTACAAACAAAAGCAAAAAGCCGATCATCAAGGGGCAATGAGTTGATGTTTGTAGCCAACCGTTTTTAACTAGGGTATTTCGTCAATTGCTCATTGACATCGACAGTTGCTCCCGGCGGGCATGTACATCCCAAATTCTCCAATGCTCAAATTTGCCTTGATAAAACACCAACGCGTCCAGGAAAATCACGAAACCGGCGACGGCGAACGAGGGATCATAGCCTACGCGCAGTGCAGATGTTGATGGAGATGGAAAAGAGGGCTCTTTCGGGCACAATACACTATTCTAGCGTTTACACAGAAGCTGATTAGGTGCGCATCTACGACTGACCATTTTGGACAAAAATTACGTTTGCGATATTTGAGAATATTCGCCATTTCTAAAATTATTAGAGAGGTTAATTTCTGTACTTCCTTTAACAATATCTTTACACGATCAAGTATTAAAAGCACTTATTTCACGGTCACTTGTCACAAAATCACATTATGTGACATAAATATGAAATTGGGAGGTCAAAACGCGAGAATTTAAAGATAAGGTCGAAAGGTCAAAACTACCAGCTCACAAGTTTGAATTTATCCAAAATAACTGAAAAATAGTACACTGATAAATAGACATTAACGTATTATAAGTATGTTGTTAATACAATAGGTTTCCAAGGAACAACTATTCAGCCGCATTCTACGGTCGATAAAATCTACGAGAGTAATGACCGCTGATGACCTCAAAAGCGCTATAGACAATATGTGCAGCAAAATCCTCCACAAATAGATCCATGTTTTGACGGTCTAAAAATGCAAGTGATACAAAAGAACTTAAAGTACGGGGGAAAATGAACACAAGTGGGGAATATAATGATCTGATATTTTTTAATTCCCTTTTATTATTTTTCTCAAAAGCGCTTTATATATGGATATGATTTATTTTATTACCTGATAGAGTTATTACTTCTAGAAAAATAACGTAGGAATTAACATCTGCATTCAACGTTTAAAACGTTTCAATTAACTAACTGCAAAACAAATCTGAAAAAGTATATAATTTAGGAAAAATAACACTTTTACACATTTAGATTTTACTGTTCCTTGGATATTCCACACGGTTTCAAAAAGTTAGTAATGAGGGACTCTAAATCGTCACGGTTTTTGGATCGTAATTTTTGAGCATTTAAATTCATCGAAAACAAGCGAGTTTTATATTAGTTTTATATTAGCTTGTGGCAAATCAATTTAGAAAATCGCGAGAGGGAACGTGCGTACAACGATCTTCCCATTCGGCATTGCACAGAGCCTCTCGCATGGCAGAGGGCGAGATTACTCGCACCGCTTCCTCCTCCCAGGAGACCTTTCAATGAGTAGACTCATCACTGAGATATTCAAGAGCGAGATTCATGGAATTGTTATGATCCCTAGCCACTTCAGTCCCACGTCACGGACAGGCACTGCATTACGCAGTGATACGTGAAGTGAAAATGTCTCTGGGTGAAGATGTTCTCGTTCGTTTACTTTAGTGAGGCCTTTTTCTGCAAAACGTCTGAGTGGAAAGCTTCAACACAAGATTGAGCAACAACGCAATTTTATCTCAATGTTCTAAAATGAATTTACAATTTTTAGAATCAAAGGTGGTGTCTCATAGAAACAAGATAGGTACCCTTTATTGTCCGTCGCTGCCCGATTTGCAACGGCCTACCTCGTCTTTCTCAAACACATCCCCCATTCTCTTTTCCCCTTCCTCTTTCTCGGCATCGTTCGCGACTTCAAAGGCAGGAAACGACTTCTATGCGGGAGGGCGAGGGGCCCCTGAAGGATGTGGCGCAACGACCCCACGGGAGAATCACCGCTGCGTCCATCGATCAGCGATTGCCATCCACGGCCGGCACGGCGGAGGGACTTATCAGCACAATAACACAACGGGAACATGCATGAAAACCTTCCTCTGAGTACATATTTGAATTAACATTTGAGTCGAAGGCGGAGGATATATTTATAGCTCTAGCGATGAGTATGTATTAATTATAAAATATTAATTATAATTAATTATGTATTAATATAGAGATCTAATTGTTTAGATCAGCTTTACGAGAAGGACAATTTCGCGCGGCGGAAAGTAAGGACGAAAAATCCTAACTGGGGCGGAGACGTTAAGGTGATTCCGTGCAACTCGTACTCTCCACTGGACACTACATCAAATGTACAATTCGAGGCGGGCAGCAACCTCCGAGGCCATAACATTTATGAGCTTTCTGGACCATTTATTGCCTTTGGAACGACAGAGAATGGAGTCTCCTGGCAGTCAAAAATATCTGCAAACCTAGATGGTCCCATCAGCACGACATAAGATAGATAATTGACGCAAGCAATCTTTAGGTTGCAAAGATTACATGTGAAATGTAAGTGTAGGTACGACGACATGAAGTAATACAGCCGCGCACTAAACAGTTACTAATTTCTCGCAGAGGCGGAAACAAAAAAGGGATATTCATAGATTCTTAAGTTTATTCAATTCCATCTTAATGCAAATGACAGTCGAGGGCAGGGTGTAGATATTACAAACATGCTTCGATAATAATTCCGGTAGCTTCATTAGTAATAACAGTTTATTCCAAATGACTGCTTATAATGTATGGTTTCCAAACCCCATTAACCAATCCACAGTCTCCTTACAGTCAAATAGAAGAAAGCACGCATGTAGTAGCAACGGCCACTGCACCGGGGCAACACAAACATCATTTCCTGAAGAATCATTAGAAGGGATAGAACGAACGAAATGATACAAAACGTTCAGCAGCGTTTGCGGGAAGACTTAGCAGAACATGAGTCACGTCCGGCAAAATCTTCACCACACTTCACTGGAGCTCCGTTAAGGAGGCTCGCGCGTCATCTGTGTCCCAGATCGATAGCCAAAGCGATGTCTTCGCCGGCCGGTCAGAGGGGTCGTCTCGTCAGATCCTTGGGACGAACAACAGCCCTCGCCTGCCCGTCGCGGCAGCCGTGCTAGGCGCTCGCAATCACGCCAGCACGCGCCGATGGGCACGAAGCGTGGGCGCGCGCGCGCGAAGCCCGGACCGCGCTCTCCAGGGGCGGCGGCGGGGACCTGACCTACCGCCAGGTGGCGTTGCGCGGCGCGCGGCGGGGGAGGGGGAGGGGCGTGGGAAGGCGCAACTTACGCGTCGCGGACAGCGGCGCCCTGCAGCAGGTCCGGCTGGGCGCGCAGCGTCGCCGTCAGATCGAGCGAGCGCCGGCCCATGCTGTTGGCGTTGTCGGCGAGGAAGGCGTTGTCGAGGGTGACAGCCGGCGACCCGGC
>BOPP01000003.1:20098112-20120149 GCA_017312745.1 Gryllus bimaculatus
GATCGCGCCCCGGCGTCCCCCCGATACGAGGGGCACAACGGGCGAGGGCGAGGCGCAGGCAGAAGCGGGCGATCGACGGCCCACCCAGCGGCCCTAACCCCTTCGCGAGGGAGAAACCCTGGCCTGGGGGCTCCTTGCCGCATGGATGGGCTGGACACAGAATACTCTAAGAGGGACCGGTTTTTACAGTAGAGAAAAAAATGAACGCCATGTCTGACGGTGTATTGCAAGCGAATGTGTCGAAAATATTTATAAATGAGCCACTTGCAAAACGGCCCGTTGCGGAATTAAGCGGCATGTGCATTCCCTGAGAGTTTATGTTGCCCGCCAAAGCCGGTCCCTTTCCTAAAAATAATCCTCTACAGTAGGAAGCCAGAGCCCGTTAAACACCCTGTGTTTCGAACGCGGTAGGGGGCATGGTTTCCACCAGCGCGACACCCACCGAGAAGAAACCAGGCCTAATGATGTTGGCCTAAACTCCAGCGCAAGTTTGCAGATTGTTTTCGAATTTATCTAACGTAAGGAGTTGTCCCGGCCAATAGACAACTACATCCAGGCATTTTTTTAATCGAAAAAAGAAGTAAAATTATAAAACATACGCAAGAAGTTGCATTTTGAGTAAACTTTTCCCATTATGGCTTTTCACAAAGAATGGAAATTTCCTAAATGATACACATATCACAATTCATTCTATGTTCAGTTGTCACTGTATCAATTCCGTGACTTTACACTAATTACCCGTGTGCCAATACGTTTTAGTGCAGCTGAACAAAAATAATTAATTTCAAAAGGTAAAATTCAGATGAAAGAAATCTTAAGTATTATTAAATAAAACCAATAAATTCCATTTGCAAAAAAGAGCTTTTCAATATCTAAACAGATGTACTCAAAAGCCAGGTTTCTCGCGAAAATCATAATGAGCTTTCTTTCTAAAAAACAGCCGAAATAAATATAACATTCTGATGCCAGTAACCTGCACCGAAGTCTAAACATCACTAAAAGATAATAACTAACAAAGCACAACACATACGCTGCATATAAAATACCGACCCTTGCTCTCAACTTAGGCGCAGATGGGCATTTCCTTCTTGTGATCGAGGAATCTTACGTCGTCTGTATTTACGAATGGGGATCTTGCAATTGTTCACATATCCAATCGCATACCTTCACGACACCGCCACAATACCAAAACAAACACTGGGAAGTTCACAACTGATCTGATCTCCTTATTACGTCTCGCATTTGGCACTGCCCGGTCACGTGCAAATCGACAAGGATTCCGGGCGCGAATACTGAAATCTCCGCCGTAATAGTCATTCAACTCGTAATCCGGCAAAAGGACATTCAAATAAGCAAGGCGTGGCAACAGACACAACTTACGATGTTCTGGTAAGAGCAATCGAAACCCGCGGGAGCGTAGTTCGCCGTTCCACGCGAAAAGGACCAGAGCATTCCCTGTACCGGGCGCCACGCGCGCTGCCGCCTCAGTTTTCTCCGAACAGTGGGCGGCGGCGGCGGCGACGTGCGCGAGAAAGACTGGTCGGTGTGGCGGCTGGGCTGAGGGCCACGGCGCCTTGAACCCTCCACTTGCCCTGGCCCCGCCCGCCCCTCCTGGCTCTCGGCTCCCCAGTCACGCCGAACCTGCGCAGGGGGGGGGGGGGGGCTGGGGGGGGAGGGTGGCCGGCGCCGCCGCTTTCCTGCGCGAGTCACCGGCGCGGCGGAGGCACTGCCGAGCAACCCCGCCGGGCCCGCCCGGCCTGTCGGCGCCTGCGGGCGCGGCCCCCGCTGCCCACAGTGCGCGCCCGCTCGGCGGGTTGCCTACCCTGACGTCAGCTCCAGGGGCTGGCGGCAGGCGCGCAATCCGGAGGAAGATCCTCTTGCGAAACGAAAATGAATCGCTTCTCCCACCGAACACGGAGGAACTTGATCAAGGGTAATTTCTTTCTTCTTTCCAACTTCTCATTCGTTTTCTGACTCCCTTTATTTTAATTATACATGTGCCAACTTTTTTAATTGACTAATTTTCTTTCTGCAGCTCCCTCTATTTGGACAGTTTCTTTGTTTCTTCTGTTTCCTCTTTCTTCTTTCTCCTGCAGTGTTTTCCTACACTGTAGATAGCTTTTTGCGCAATATCAACTTCATCGTTTTAGAGTACTTTCTACGCGAGACTCCGTTTACTATTATACATTCCTAACTACGTTCCTTCGCCTTATTGTTTTATCCTCTTACAACAATTTTTTCTACCAAAATGATTTTTGTTATTTTTCAATTCGTTACTAGCATTCTATAATAATCACCATTCATCAGTTTTGCGCATCCATTGACGCGTGAAAGTATTTCGTCACAACTCTAAATCTCAAACTGATTATTTACCTTTTCCATACTCTTTTTGCAGCTGGCTTATCGCAGGTCATTTTTTCTCGCTGCATTTTTATTTTTCGTTCGAAGACATATGGTCAAGAACATGGAGCAACACTTATCTGCGCGGAGATGAACTTTCTGCGGCCGAATCCACCGGAAGAAGCATAGGCATGTCAGACAACACAGTATGGAGAGCGTGTGTATAAAGTGCTGTTCATTAGAAAATACGTTTTTGAATTGATTGATGTTTGAGTAAAAAATGAATAACTTAAGTAAGGGTGATCATAGTATAAAACGAATGCAATTCGCCTCTTTGATACTAGTGAGAATACATTCGTACATACATGATAGGGGAAATTTAAGTAGGATACATGCGTAACCGGACAGATAAAGACGCCATTTATTTCAGAAGGCATTGGAAATGGAGGCAAAATATTAAAAAATTAAAAACATGAAATGTGCATAAAGAGATCTAGTCGTACCGCAACGCGTTACATCTTAGAAGTCGTCTATCGCTTTGACTTATTTATTAGTCACAAGTGGAACCTATAATTCTTTACTATTGCAATGAATTACATGCACACACGCTACTGGTCACGTGATTGTACATCACTCTTTATGCTATGCTCTGCAAAAAGTTTAATAGATGAAAGACTTTCTCACGAGTATGGATTTGTTATATATCCTGAGTTGGACACGGTAGTCAATATCCAATTGTTAAAATTTCCCCTCAAGTTTGGGCATGCATTTGATGTGACACTTTCTAAGAAAAATTTGATTTACTTGTCTGAGATAACGTTCAAGTAATAATTCAGGCCGATATTTCACAATTGCAAGGGAAAAATATGCAACGAAGACGCGCTTAATGCTTGAGGGTGCGGGTGGTGGGGTGCGTAGAGTTTCTGTTCAGGGGTTTGAGTCTGCAAAAAAGCATAGAAACAACAACGCCCCCACTTTGCATCTATATGCGGCAGATATAGGCACATTCCCATTGTACTATGCGTATTTTTTTCGCTAACGTGAAAGTCCCAAGTTGACAAAGTTTTATCGCAATCGGATGAACAGAACGGCAGCGCATAAAATTCAAGCCAACGAACAAACAAACATTGATTTTTATATATTAGATATCTCCGCAGCTTGGAACAAAAGTTTCTCATTGCGCTTCTGTATTTCCACGTCCAACTTCTGAGAGTACAACTACATCACCCGCGCTCCCGCGAGAGAAAAGGTCCAAAATAATATTTTTGTACTTTACCTCGTCCAGTCGTGCCTTAACTACCTTTCGTATGAAATTTATTTTAGCTGTAGAAAAAATATGGAAGATGTAATGAACGAACAGATTAGTCACATTCATTACTGCAGACTAACTGAATGTTAAATAACGATCTCCAGAACGATGTACACCATTAAACGCAGCGAAAAAGTTAATCAATGCAGACGTTTAGAATGACGTGACGTTCACAGAAAAGATTAAATACGATCCATTACTTATTTTACTTGCCCGTATTTAAATTAAAGGCGAAGCTTGAAGCTCGACATAATAGATCACTTACTCGCAAAATTATAAAATTTTAAGGCGTTCGGACGTAAATAAATTTGACTATTTCACATTTCTTAGGAAAATAAATTTCATTATACTATTTCCCCAAACGAACGGCACATGTATCGTATGAGTACATTGATATTTTTTGCTTGATCTCGAAACAAGCCCATAATTTTGATTTCGAATGAAATATCAGATACCATTATTTACGCCCAATCGCCTTATTTACTACTAGTAAAATGTGGCGTCGCCGACGCTGTAAACTGTTTTAAAATAGTTTCATGTGTTGAAAATGTATTTCATACGTAATTTACTTCATGCCGAGCTTTGTTCATATATGTTCTTTTAGTATCTGGCATTGGATTTACCAATGAATCGTAGTAGCTGATAATGTTATACGAGGGCTGTTCAAAAAGTAATGATTACACAGACCCTAATGGAATACGTGTTGCGAATGGTGGTAGCACTGAATTCCATCGTGCAACCTATTCGCTTATCCAACAATACCGTTAGTTTCAAGTTGACCGTTGTAGTAGGTAAACGTATGTGGCGCTTCATGTAACGTGTGTTAAATAATCACCTTCCTTGTCCAGCGTGTATAAAAAGTTAGAGCAACGTTGCAACGTGACATTTTTGGTGAAGAATCGAAAGATGCATATGACCTATTGACTAAGGTGTACAGTGAAGATGTTATGAAGCAGGTGACCTTCTATAAGTTGTATAAAGCGAGATCGAGAACGGTAGAGAGTGCATCACCGACGAGTCGCACGAGGGGCGACCTTCAAAATAGCGCACCGAGGTTCTACAGAATGCAGCTGCCGCTATTATTCGCGTAGGTCGACGTATCCTGAAAGACGTATCCTTCAGCCAGAGATGTGTTTTGTATCTGGAGTAAAATCACATACAAGATTATCCTTTAAATATTTTTGAGTTAACAATATCCACAATTACATAAAAAATAGTGGCAAATAGAGCACTCGTTTACAGTGCACGGGTATCATTTGATAGTAAGTGTTCAGTATTTTACAATACATTAAAACAATAAACTCTTATTTAAAATATATTAATGCAAAAGAAACGAGAACTACTTCATATCAAGAATAGTGAAAGTTGATATACGTAATGAGTAATGTGGCCATAAGACGGTAAACTGGCAGTCAAGGAAAACAAATAAACCGGGAAAATACCAGTTGTGAACCCACGTAGTCTACCGCAAATTTCCGTGACGTTTCGGACCCAAGGGAGCAAAGGTAGTAAGTACCCTGGCTACTACAACGGCCCTACGGGTTGCTTAGGTCTAAGCCGCTCGCGCGTGTCACAAGGAGGGATGGAAGCTGCAGGCAGCGCTTCAGTGGCCAGAGGCCGCCGGGCGCGATCCGCACGTGCCTGCCCAGCCGCCTCTGGCACCGCCGCCGCCGCCGCCGCCGCCGGTAAATATTGACAGGCAGTCGCCCGGCAACGGTCGCCCGGCGACGTCCGCGGCGGCGCGGCGGCAGTCCGAACGCAGAGGTGGAGGTGGCAACAGCCACAGGAAAGGCGCTGGCGAAGTGGCGGAGTAATGCTGAATGTACTGAACCAAAGGAGGAGTGGAATAACTCATAAGATTGGACTTTTCGAGTCAAAGAAACATAACAGAATACAGAGAAGACCCCGATGGTTTACGTAGAACTCTGAAGTTTTCCGATCATCTACTAGTAACTTTCTTCTATTCCAAGATTTAAAATACTGAATGAAATCATAGTTTGAACACTTTTTAATTCAAGAAATACGCACTAGCACTAGCAGTTTAATCATTTATACTGCAGCACAATTTGTAATACTCTTACACTGAGGGTTCTTTATACTTTTCCGTATACGTACGTATATACGGAGTAACATAGTAGTATAGGGAGAGTTATGAAATACTGGCGAAAATCGATTTCGAGATATCGACGGAAATACGTTTTTTTTTCTCAAAACGTTCGTCTGCCCGACGGTCCGTCTGGTGTCTGTGAACACTAGTAGCGCATAAACCATGAGAGTACGATTTTTTTCCAAATTGATGAAACCCGTGTCGATCTCGCTCAAGTCGAATCTTTAAGATTTTGAAAAACAAAAACCCTTTAAAATTTTTGGGGTACCTTATATAAAACCTCCCGAACAATTTCAAAATTTTCTCAAACACGGCTTTATTTATTTTTTTATTAAATTTCATGTAAGAATAGAATAATGTACACTTTAAAACGTTGCAATGGTCCGATTTTCACGGTTAACTCTGAATTTTCGAAAATTTCAAAAGTATGAATTTTTTTCCTTCAAATGAAATTTGTTGTCTATAATTAATTTTTTTATTAAGGTCATGTACATTTCTTTCAAAATTTTATTGGTTATTGCGTGTAATGTTTGCAACTTTAAAAAATTACAAAAACAATACTTTCTCAAAAATGGCTCAAAATTATTTCTTTAAACTTTTGGTAGGGATAGTACTAAATTCACTCCATAAGATGAGAAACGCCATATTGCTCTATTCTTTTGTTTTTATCAAAAATTAAGAAATTCTAATTTTTTGACTTGCTTCTCATGTCGTTAATATTTATACTAGCGGCAATTAGTTCACATTACTGTATTTAAGAGTACACTGCTTTAAATAATGTCATATGAATTTCCTCTACCGTTTTCTGCGAAAACTACCTTAAACCTCCGCATTTTCAGAAACGCTCAAATGCCATTTTCTCAAAAACGGCTCCAAATTTTTTCTTCAAACATTTCGAACTGGTAGCGCTAATTGCATTCTTTAAAATGACGTAAACATAAGTTCTGTTTTTTTTTCAAAATTACACAAATGTAAATTAATTAAATTTCTCTCACACAGCGGATATGCACATTTCTAGCAATATGTAAACACCACTATATTTGTGAGTTAAAGTACTTAAAATGACTTCGAATTATATTTTTCGAAAACTAAAAAAATATCAGTGAAAACGAGCTTCAAATTTCGAAATTACAGTAGTGCTTAAACGCCAGTTTTTAAAAACGGCTCCAATTTTTTCAAACAAAATTGCCTTTAGAATAAGGTTTCTCTGTTCTTTAATAATTTTCAAACAATATTTTAGCTCTACAATTAGGAAACCGAAAAATCATGAAAATGCCAAAGAAAATGCACTTTGGGTGGCAGCAGGCAAGAACATGTGGCAAGTTCGAATAGCTAACCGAGCCCAAAGGAAATAGAAAACTAATACAGGAAAGTCTGTGACATTCTGTAGCACTACTAGTTTCTTTACTGGAAAGGCGGGGAGGATATTGGAGAATAATCGTCCCCAATTACAGTAAAGAAAGTTTGTTTTACAAACACGCAGGCGTAAAATTTTCTTCTCATGCTTTTCCTTGGGTTTTATTGATAGTTTTTTAATTATTATTTCATACTGCTTAATTTTTTGTTGTTTCAAAGGAGATTGATAAATGAAACAAACTTCCATTACTTTCGTAAGTGTATTATGACTGCATGCTTGTGCATCGTGAAGGCAGACTTAAAAAGAAAAACAGCAGTGTTGAGTGAATTTATAAGTTGTTTGACGTTTTCAGAAAGTAATTTTGACAGTAATCGTTTCAAACTTGCAGTGGAAGTTAGAAGACGAGCCAAACATTTTATTCGTAGGGACTATAACTAGCAAGTAATGCAAGACCAACTCGTTCTACAAAATCTCTAGATTAATGATGTAAATATCTTTTGAGTACCTGAAGTACGTTTCATTTTGCATCTTTATCGCCGCAACATCTTGAACTCAAAATATAGAAAATTAAAGCAGAAAAACTGCCATGGAAAAAATATACCAACTCAGGGAAATAAAGAATAAAATGTAATAAAAAATGTGATAAAGCTCTTACATAATAACAAGAAACCGATTTCTATAATATTAGGGCCACAGAGACATAGATGGAGAGAGCGCAGACAAAAGGGCCACAAATGCAAGAAGAATGATGACTCTGAATGAAAGAGAAATATTTAAAGAGAATGTAGGTAAGGTTAGATTTGGCTGTTAAGACGAAGCCACAAATAAAACCATCATACAAATTATAAAGGCAGTACTTTTGAATTACGAATGTAGGAATGATATCAGGCACACACTTGGCCTTGAATGTTTTCAAATCACAAGTATAATACCCTAAACCAATCCCTAAATAGAAATAAAAGCAATATTATTATTGTTATTATTATCATTAATATTATTGTTATTATTAGTATTAATATGAAGGAATTAACAAATATAGAAACTGCATTTCGAATTCTCATCTTAAATCTTAAAATCGAATTTGTCTTTCCCAGAACTTTCAGGCACATTGGTTTCAGGCCCCTTTTATCTCTCTCCCCCTCTTTCTCCCTCACCCCTCCCTCTCAACTTTCACCTCCGCTCGATTTGGAGGTCACATCTCCCGAGAGGAGCTTTCGCTAAAAGCAAAAACTATAAATAGGTAGATAAAAGGCAGCTGAAATGGCAACGACGCAAGAAAGAAAATGACACCAGACACGGAGATAAAGTCGAAGAGCGGAAAATTATTTTCTGCTTGTCGTAAGCTACAATAAATTAAAAGTGAATGAGAGGAAAAAATAAGAGATGAATGAGTAAATATAATAGAATTATACATGTGTAGCCAAAAAGCACGCGCATCTTGATGCAACAGAAGCAAATATATCATGAACCTGGGCATTTGGGAAGAACATAATGATTTAGGTAACCATTGCCACATCGAACATTAGGTAAAATATTTGCCTAAAAGCACACGTATTGATAACATGGGTGTCTTTCTCCCTCACTCTTCAGACGTTGAGCGGCAGAAGCGGCCACGGAATCGACAAAATGTTTGATGTGCTTATTGATGAACATTGTCCCACTGTCCGTACCAACGGAACTCGAATTAAATACCATTTACCATACGATCTGGGTCGCAAGTACTCTAAACGAGGAACAGGTTACAGGAATCTTCTGACTTAGAAAATGTACCCAAGTATCTGAAAAGCATTCGTACTTTTTAGAGATAAGAAGTATTATTGCCAATAAAGTCATCCTACGGATTCTGTAAATGCACCAGGAAAGGATAATCATTGATGGAAGGTCACAGATTATCCTGGACGCATCGCTATACCTTCAGTGTTTCCTTAATCTCACTTTTCCTTGCTCCCAATTTGTGGGATATAGTAGCACATTGGTGATGACTCATCATTCACTATCAACGGTGTGGCAAGTGGCGTAGTTACTTTCCATTAGGTAGAGGTTCAAATTCCGAATCAATGCACAGGTTTATGTGGGCAAAGCACATTTGTAGGTAGTTTTCTCGATGTTTTCTTGTATCTCACATTTACCGTCACGTTCATGTTCTTATTATCATCGTCAACCAATTACCAGTTCCCCACTCCTTAACATGAGCCACGGCCAGAGAAATCATCATAAATGAATAGCACAACTACCTTTATGCCTTTGTACTATATGACGCCTTTAGTAACATTCAACGCGCAATTTACCAAAATCCTTCATATTTATTTAACAGGAAGTTTTTTTAACGTGATAATGTTTGACTCATACCACAAACGCTACAGTAGAAAAGTCTCCAAAAAATTAATAAAAAAGAAAACAAGAGGAAGTGAAATCACACACCCACAGACATACATATCCCTTCTTCGTTTTGTGACAGTTTTGCTCCAGAGATTAGAGTTTAATTGTCTTATCATTCTCTTGCCCTGTCCTATCTTGTAGGAAAAATAATTACAAGAAATATTAAGAAAGAGTAATGTTCTACAATAAATCGTAGATTTGCAATCTTCCCAGTCTCCACTAATTCTAGGATTCGATGGTTGTTCGTATACATATAAAAACCTGTATGGTTATTGGAAGCGATTCCCCGTGAGGTGAAGCCTATTGGTCACAAAAGAGCGCCATCAGGAAGATGGTACGAAGGGTTTGCACAGTGACGAAGACAATGCCAATAAAATCGAAAAGGTCGGGATGCAAGATTGTCTCTGTTCTGCACGATGTTCCTATATCATATGTGCGTGATGTTGCAGGATACCCCACAGATGGTCGGAAATGACTATCGGCCATAGCCAGCGAAAACCTGGGATTTGCAGACGTTTGATAGATGGTGAGTGTTCTCATACTCCTCGCAATGTCGCCGCTACCCGTAGGGGGGGGGGGCTGTCGTGAGCATATACCAAGGCCAATCTCCCTCCCAGAGCCCTGTGATTCTCACCGTTTCTCTCTGACTGCATGGCCCTCTTGCGTTCGAAACATTGAAAAATTCACAATGTTCGTGGTTTCTTGTATTCACTATATACACTTGCATTGATACAGCTACGCTTTCTAACGATCCATTCTTTGGAGATACACGTTCTGTGAGATCACGGACCCCCCCCCCCACACCGTAGAGGCTCTAGCAATGCATCATCCAAACAACGAAAACGATATTAAATAAAAGCCACTTTCCATGCTCTTGGACGATTTGTTCTAACTCACACTTTTTTGCACTGAGTTTAAATCTCGTATGTAATTTAGGTAATTAAACTCCATCATCTATACATAATTGGTTAATATTTTGTCAGAAAGTTTCAATAAAACAATAAATATTGTGTTCTGGTAGTATTTGTATTCTTTTTAGAGCGCTCCAGATTATTTGAAATTATTAAGAAAATAATTATAATATACAATTATGAGCATGTTTTATCCCAAATAATATACAAATAATAGCACTGTATTTAGAACAGTTCAAAGCAAAAACATAAAATGACACCTTAGTAACATTCAATTACCAAATATCTTTTATATTTATCTAACAGGAAGTTTTTGTTGTTTTTTTTAAATTGAGAATGTTGACTCATACCACATACGCTACAGAACAAAAGTCCCCCCAACAAATAAATAAAAACGAAAACAAGAGGAAGTCAAAACATGTTTATGAGCTCCACGGAGACACCGAAGCACCCGAACAGAAGACGCCGCTTAGCCCGCCACATTTCCCTGAGATTTAGCGCCGCGGGTAAAGAACGGAAAACACGCCCGCGTATGCGCCTTTACCATAAAGCCACGGAGCGGGCCGTAGGCGTTCCACTTTACGAAGGGGATTTGAGCGGCGCGGCGCCGCACCGCGTACGGAGGCGATGCGCGGGTGGCCGTCGCGGGGCGACGGGCGACGGGTATGGGTGGGGGTGGGGTGGGGGAGCAGGCGAAAGGCGCCGACGGCAGCGGGAAAAAACACGATTCTGGAAGGAGGCAAAACCAATATTCGATTTGCAGCGATCTGGCATCATGAACTCCTTCGTGGTTGCTGTTTCTCAGCCAGTTTGGAGGCAACGCAGAAACGAATTTGTTATCCTCCGGGAGAATCACGGGTATCTTATTATTTTTGCTCGTCTTTAGCGATTGTAACTTAAATGTTGGGTTCATCAGTGCTGCGAAACGTAGTAGGAGAAACGGAGAACAGCAGTTCAACTTCTATGATTTATTAGTTAAAATCATCAGAGAACGGAAACAACAAAATTACCAATTTTTTTTTGTTTTGCTTACATTTAAATGTTTAATTTAGCGTAGCAAATAATCATTTGCCTCTTCCGAAAGTTCTGCCCACAAACACGAATCTGCCTGCCTGGAAAAGAGGAAGGCCACGACGCACGTGTAACGGTGTTCGAGGCAGCGTCGAGCGAAGGAACAGGAAGGGATGAACGAAGGCGGAGACGGGCACGGGGTGGGGAGTAGGAGTGCAGCAGGGGGAAGGGGAGGGGCCGGGGGTTCGGCCGCCGCGGTCGATAGGCGTCCGGACGTCCGGGAGCCCGGCCGCCGCCGACGCTCTCTCCTTCGATCGTTACGATCTCTCCGATCTCATTAGTCGTCGCCGCACGACGGCGCCGCGCCGCCGCTCCGCGGCGTGAAACGACGCACTGCGTAGGCCCCACGTGGAGGCCACGCCACGACCCCACCCTCGGTCTCAGGTCCGGCTCCTGGCATGGACCCTGTCACGGCCCCTGCCATTGCTCCTGCCATAGTACTGGCGGCTTCCCTCCACGGTCCCTGCTCCTGCCACTGCATCTGCCACGGCCCTTGCTACGGCCCCTTCTACGGCCTCTGTCACAGCCCCTGCTATGGCCAGTGCCACTGCTTCTTCCTCTGCACCTACCACGTCTGCCCCGGCCCCTAGCACAGTACCGGTGGCCCACTCTTCGGTCCCTGTCACGGTTCCTGCCCCTTGCCATGGTTCCTGCTCCTACCCCTACTCCTGCCACGGCGCCTGCTACGGCCTCTACCACGGTCAGTGTCAATGCCCCTGCATCGGCTCCTACCACAATTTCTACGACGGTCCCTGACATAGCACAGTTTACAATTACGTTGCTATAAATCAACAGAACTCTATCAGACACATCTCCCTTAATATTTAACTCCAAGATAACTGGAAAACTAAGTACGGTGTGTTATTTTACAGTTATGATAAATTTCATACATTCATACGTTCAATTTACCCTACACGATCTACTCAAAGACGTTCGCTTTTTGTTACAGTATTCGTCGAAAAACTCGTGAATTCAGGGCAAGGAGTTTCACGAGGAAGTTCCACTCTAAATAAGCAAATTGTTCAAAAAACCAACTAATTCGAATTGATATTCTAGGAAATAGCACAATAATACAAAATATCTCCCCAAACATTTAAGTCGACATAAATCTGAAATAATATTTACAATACGTTTTCCCAACTACTTTGCACTATTCTATTTATACACCAAATAAGATAATATTTTTCGCTACCACGAACTATTGATGCAAAGACTAAATGAAGAAACAAAGAAAAATATTCTGCTGATAATCTTCTTCAAGTTCATAATTTGAAGAAGTGAGAATAGCTACATGAAATTAATGTCGCAGCAATTATCAACTATCTTTACGAGAATCCTACGCAGCAATTTGAGTGACTAGAGACAGCAGTATTCGCCCTTACATGTTTGTACAAGAAATCGGCTCCGTGCGCATGCGTCGGAACTCGAGATCTCCGGAGGCAGATCTACAAGTACAACGTTGGTGATTAGGGAAAAGATGAGTAAATTCGTTTCCTTCATGGGTCGTGGCCACCAATCGCAAATGGCACAAAATGGTACCTGGTGGCCCCTTCAAAGACTCCCTAAAATCGATTCATGGTCCCCTAGACGACTGCGGTTAAACCCTCACACTGAAAGGGAAAACATTGGTCTTAAATTGAATTGTGTTATGCGATTCATTTTAATGAATTATAAATATGGGAGTTTGATTCATTTTGGCAAGTTCCGACAATTTCTACAATAATTTAGGTCCGATTGGTAACTTAAAATTGCCATAAGAAGGCGCTAAGAACGTTCAAATCTACAAGAGACAACCGTAAGTAGTGGGTCCAGCAAAATGCTTGGGGTATGAATGACAGTAAGAAGTCCACAGAACTATGATTTTGGCAAAGGTTTGGGTAACTTACGAGTACAAGGGAATATGAATACAGGCGATGAGGTTCCGAGTGGTTGAACTACTGAATCTTTCGCCCCTCCTGAACACTGCCACCTCACGCTACAATGGTGCTGGGAGCAGACGTGTAAAGTCAAATGAAGCATCGAAAATCTCTGGCAATAAAAAAAACTAGTGTGTATAAGCGACATGCCGAAACTTTTCCTCCTCTTAGTATTAACTCAAAACGACTCCGTTTTTTTAAAAGTGCTTGGCATCATTCAAAGATCAAGCGGAGGGATAATTGCACTAAAAAAAAATAACTAGCTTTAATATTAGGAGTGTAGGGCAGGTTCGAAAATAAACTTAAACTTTTGGAATATACAACATTTTAGAGATTTCATGAAAATCTAACTTATTAATTGGAGCAAAAATTTTAAGAAAAATGTCTACATATCTGGAAAAATTCAGAAAATTTCCAAAAGCACGTCACCGGAGCTTCATGTGAAGTAGACTCAAAAATGAAATTATCTTGACAGAAACGGCTTAATTAGATCTTACTACCGATATGTTTACCCAGATTCAGCTCAAAAGCTTCTAATCTGAGTTATGTGTGTTGTCCATCAAATGACTATCCCGATTTTCGAGAACACATTTGCGTGTATCTCCTCACCACTAGTAACCATCTCGACTATCTTTAGAATAACACTAATATGCCTTAATTGTGATGTGTGTGCGAAGTTACACGTCACAAGAACCCTGAACATGAAACATGGACAAATTCGAGATCGGACTGTTGAAATGATACTATAATACAGGAAAGAAAATTAAAAACAGGAGGTTGCTTTATCACATGAAAGGTTGGAACGCAGTCAATCATTACTCTTCCGCCATCCATACGCAATAGCGTTTTTTGACCTGTCTCCAGCCGCATAGCTGCAGAAAGTGAATGATTGTTGTCCCTTTATCCTCCGTTGGCATCCCACACCGCAAATGTAATGGTTATTTTACCATGATCAGGAAATAGAATAGTTCACGGATTGTGGAAAGAGACAATACTCTTTTATATGAAACGGCTGATAACTACTTAAGAATGGAAAGCAACTAGGAAGCACATTATTTCGGGTTTATATGCTCAGCTCAGATTTTTTTCTATCCTCCCGTTTCATTAAGTGGATATTTACAGTTCAGTTAGGATACGTTAAAAATCTTTCATGTATTTTAGCTTTTGACTTACAGACTTAATTTCATGCTATTTTATTTTGCAATGTAATGTATTACCTTAAAAACAAATGCAAATGTTTCGAAACGATTTCACAGAAAAAACATTTCTAACCAAAATACATTTTACTAGAACAGCAAGAAACAAGGCTGAAAATATCTTTAAACCATGCGATGAACCCAAACAGATTTATTTACGTCAGCCTACGAATGAGCCTGCAAAAGCAGAATGAAACACTCAGGCAGAGACTGCAGCTTTTCTGGCTGTAACGGTAAATTAGGCAGGATGCCGTTTCAAAAGCACGCAATATCCTCATAGAGGTATGCCTCACTAATTCAGAGACAAAGAAACTCCACTACTAAAGAGTCCACATCGGTCGTCTCTTCGCAGTAAAACTGAAACAAAGAAGTCGCGCAAAACAAAAGCGCGTCGCGAGCAGCTGCTGTGCAGGCGCCGGCGACCGATCACACGCCCTCCCCCTTAGTCTCCAGTGCAGTGAGGCCAACCTTAACGCCCGTACCATTGAAATCGACAAAACGTTAAACTTATTTGGAGTTACAAGGTAGTTCAAAATACTATTTTTTTGTAGGAGCTGTCGCATTCGCTTTAGAATACGTAAAATGATATCGAGTCCAAAAGTCAGACAATGTGTCAGTTAAATAGCCACGCGTAAATAACTGTATATAACATAGCACGTGCTGATTTTTATTGCACCTTATTTTTTTTCATATAGAGTACAGTTTCGCGCATGGTTTTATTTAGTCATATGTTCTTTGCCTCCCCTCTCCTACCTGGCGAGCTCCTCGTCTCAGGCGCCTGCAGCGGCGACGGCGGTTGCCAGGCAACGGGGATCGGCGGAGACCAAGCGCCCTCCCCCCACCCGCAGTCGAGGAGCTGCGAGCGCATGAAATTTCACCCGCACGCTCCCTGGCACGCACGCACGCTCGCGGCCGCCGCCAAGGCCGCCTTCTGCGGTCCGCTTGCGCGTCGGAGGTATTTCGTCCTTCCAGTACCCAGCCTTTGGCTTGCGCGCCAGTTTACTCAGTTGTGGGACATTTGGGAGCTGTTATCCCTTACACGTTTTAGAATCAATGTTACTGTGTTTCAACACGGAGCGATTAAATTACCTAACAAAAGCTCTGACCGATTCCCTGAATTTACTAGATTCTTTGTCTTCGAGTATATCTCTATTTTTTTAACGCCATGTACATCTGAAATTAATATTTCTTGTTCACATGAATGCATAAGATACATTAATCACACATACCTCACTTTGGGCTTTGAAAAAGGTTTGTTTTCGTACGTGTCATCCTGCCGCTCGCACAGGTGCAGCGTACAACAAACATTTCCGACGTCGTGCATTCGTTATATTAAAATAAAGTTGTTCAGTATAAAGCCCGAATACTGTATTTTTTATTAAACCCATCGCGCACCACCGACGTCAGAAATCTTCAAAATTTACCGACGATTTGCTGAATATCTCATCGTCCCTTCCAACATAAAGTCGTTTAACATCTAAACATTTCCGAAAGAAAAAGATTTCTCGTTGCTTTCGTTTCTCGCAGGTCACCTTTCTTGACGACAACGCATCACTGGATGATTAAAGGCTGGCGCATAAACAACTCCGGCCATTCGCCAGTGCATGCCGTATTCCGGGAGGGAATGCATACCTCTCCTTCCGGGGCCGCCTTGATGGGTTGCGGAGTTCCCACCTCAGCTACACCCACAAGCGGGCCACTGCCCCCCGCCGGGACACACTACAAACATCCTTCATGGCCTGGACAAAGTGGTGCATGCAAGAGGAAGTGTAATGTGACTGGTGAGGAGAGGGCAATGACGAGGAGGGCAAGATGACGCGACACTGTTGCCCGTTTGTGAACGTACTGCTCCGGCATTCTCCTATTATTAGAAGTAGTGAAGCAGAAACCACAGAAAACTACCTATCAGATCAGCCGACCGGTAGACTCTCCTCTAGACTGCTTGAATTTTATCCGTATCTGAAGCTACTGTTGAAAATAAACCACTGTCGGGGAGTCGTGCTCTAGGACCTCCTGGTGTTCGTTTTGTCAACGTTTTGTCAACGTTTTGTCAACGTTTTGTCAACGTTTTGTCAACGTTTTGTCAACGTTCGTCAACGTTTCGTCAGCGTTCTGACGTTGGCAAAGCATCATGGACATCTTCGTTACCATTCCAGAAAAGTTGAACAGAGAAGTGCCTGCGTCACCTAATCGCAACGAGATGCTGTTCCATTTCTTATTAGCATTCAGAATGTTATGTTCCGATAATGTTGCTTCATGAATTATGTTCCACTATCGTCCGAAGAGCTTGAAGCATCATCCAACAACCTCGCGGGACAAATGCGGATGTTTCACCCACATATTCCCATAGAGCCAGTTTTCTTCTTTCGGTATTCGTAAAACTCGTAGTGGTTCATTAAAACCACATACACTTTGACCCAGGAGGCGCCAGGATCTATTTTACACCTGGACATCAAGTATACGAGAGTATCACATGAGTTTACAGGTGACACAATGAAACAAATGTCCACACAGTTTGAGACATTAATTACATAATTAGAAACAAAAACTGAGTATCCAGGCGACATATTACACTGTTTTGCCCACTAACTATAAACTACTTAAACAAAAGTTTCTACTTTTAATAAAACTTGTTACACGTTTTCAAAATGTTAGAAGACGGTTTTCATTTTCGGGATAAAAATTATTTAACCTAAGAACGTTTCAACCTTAAAATTGCAGAAAAATGTTCTACGACCTAAATTTTTTACTTGGTACTGGGAAGGCTATTCCCCCTCCTTATCAAGCGGCGTATAACGTGAGGTTTACTCATTCCAGCAGCAGCCTTGATAACCTCTGTTTTGCACTTTGCAACAGTTTTCCTGGGGAAAGTGTAAGGAATATTTACGATGATGGCATGCAAATAAATGCGGAACGTAAAGTTCTTGGAAAACATGTTGGTGAACACAGCAAGTCTTCCCGTGAGGAACCAGTGCCACTGAAAATTACAAGCTTACTAATGAGCGCGATCCTTCCTACGCTGGAGCTTCTGTCAGTGGCGCAGAGAGGAGCAAGTGGACTGGGAAGGCGCAACCCATTGATCTCGAGCAATTTCTGTTTCATTCGCAGCCACTCCAACCGAAACAAGTCTCCGACTATACGTAAATGTTAATACCTCAAATTGATGAAAGTATTGATTATCTTGTTACTATATATATGTCTTGCTCATATTTATGAAGGGATTGGGACAGAATTAAGATGAGGCACATTTCGCCAAAATTGAGATACAAACATTTAGAAATAGTGAGCGGCTGGCTGGTATAGCTTACGCCAAGCCCTTCATTTAACGTATCATTCCAGTGATTAAGAAATGGCACTCAAACATTTACCGGGAACTAGCAGCTACAAAATCCTTCATAAACGTTTCTTTTTCATTTCATCCTTGATCAACATACAGGACCCAATATTAATCCTTTAATAAAACAAACAACAGATAATAGTCGTGAAGAAATAAGGCATTTTTCACATTCCCTCAACTCAAACAACGCAGCCACAACATGTGCAACGTAGTACTGAGAGAAATCGAATAATCACGATAACCTTGTACTCAACAAAATTGTAATTAAGAATATAATCCATGAAGTACTAATTAATTTTACAGACAAAATTCTGAACATTAAAGAAGTTTTAAGCAAGAGTATTTACTGAAAACTAGTACTCGTGTATTTATTCTTGTATTCGGTTCTTTCAGTTACACGTACAAGATAAAAATATATAAATTGTGTTAAATTTGCTGAATTGTGAATAAACAACATAATTTAATATCATAAACAAAGTTCTTTACGACAAAATTTGAATGAGGATTTCCCCATAAATATTTTCTAAAATAAATGAAGTACAATCAAACCTGCACAAACAAGCTCTGTGACATGTAAAGAATTATCCAATATTATATTTGGAATATTTCCTCTCAACATTTCGAAAATACTATGAACACAGATAAGTAACCGAACATATTATATACGTCTACGATCAATTTGTAATTTTAGAAGTAGATCATATTAAATAAAATATAAAAATGTTAATTATGTTTTCAAAAATTGTTTTATCATTTGTTTTTGCATCCGCGTTGCGAATTAATCTAACATATGTCATGCAGTTCACATAAGGAAACGGAATTCATGCAACATAACAATTTGTGAAACACCTGACAACAAAATGTCAATTGACACATTTTAAATTGCATATGCTACCGTCATATTCTTTGTTTTGGCAGAATTTTGAATAGGATAATTACAACATGCAGTTGGAAAAAAGAAAAATGTTGAGGAAAATATTAAATTCATCATGGGAAAATCTGTTAATAAAGTGTCACATACGCCTAGGAATGAATGCTCAGAATTTCAAAAATATTCGTCATTAATGGAAATGCGTAGTGAGTGTTGATTAATGTTCTACGCCAGATCGTTAAAAGAATACTAAATTATTATGTTGACAATAAGTTAATTGTCTGGAAATGAGTGTCAATTTCTTAAGTTCAAGATTCTTGAGAAAGATGGTATAATGCCGGAGTGTGCCAGTTCAGTTACATTGCTACATCGAGCCAATTAACCGAGTCCAGGAAACGACAGCAGATAAGGCATGCATCCGAGGAGGGGGAGGAAGGGTAGATAAACGATGAGCCAGCCGATGGAGCAGCAGAGAAATGCAGGGGAAAATATAGAGTAAGATGCGGCTCAGCCAATAACGAGGGAGGAAATTACAGGGCGGGGCAGCCGGGAGGGCGAAGAGGGGGCGAAGAAAGGCAATCAAGCGAGGAGCGATCGGGCGATGGGGATTCGCAAGGAAGGGAATTACAGAGTTCCGGGAATTTCAGGGAGAACCTGCCCCGGCCCACCGCGCCTCGCCTCGGGCTAAGGAGGCGGAAAATTTGTAAAGGGAAAACTAATGGCAGCAGAGCTTCCCAGAGGCTGGTACTTGGCAGGGCAAACGGGAGCGTAGAACAGAAACGGCTCCTGGTGAGGGAGCAACTGGAGAAGTTACCGTCACGTAGTGCGTGTTTGAGCAACGAAACAATCAGGGCGATTCGAAAAGTAGAGAGGCAAGAGTATCACAGGAGGTGATGTGGTGACGCCAAATGCTAGACAGGTATTAAACCCAGGAACTGTGTTTTTTGGTCTCGTCATTTCCTCCGAAATTTGAAGTCATGTTTATCATATTCCGAACTAACAGGATTGTTTTTATGCTTTATAAAAGCCTTTTGTAACACTAGTGGATAATGTGTGTAACGTGGATAATAACATGTGAGGTAGTTATAGCACTTATCAGCTACAGCACGCAATTAAAACAAAAAGGGGAGGAACTAGCGATAGTATGCATGTTTTCACTTCTGTGTATAAATGTTTACGTTTGTCATGTTTCTACAGCGTGTCCCTCGCACTGAATAGAAAGTTCATATGCCCCTGATGTTCACACTCCAAAGACTACATGCCGAAAGTGCGTAAAATATTATTACATTTCTGTCAGGAAAACTACGTAGTAATAAAAAAATAGTCTATTTTATATGCCCTCGTGTGGCTCGTTGGTTAGCGTGCTCGCTTTTCACGGCGCAATCCCGGGTTCGATTCCCAGCCGGGGCGAAAATTATAACTGTGCGCTTTCCTTCCACATGCCTCAGTGTCTATTGCTGTGTGACGATGAGAAACCCCACCCTAAGGTAGTGAAGACCAGTATAGATGGTGAAGGGATGTCTGGTAACCACCCGAACCCGTCATGGCCCCCATGGCGCCCAGACTAGGCCATTGCGGGTCGGCCAAGACCTCCTATAGGGCTGTCGAGACAGTCAATATGGGGAGACAGTATATATATATATATATATATATATATATATATATATATATAATTTGCTTGAGTAAACAAGTATTAGAAATGTCATAATTTTGACGTGGTAGACATTTATTGTATCCATTTTCTCTTTTAATTTAAAATGTAATGAGTTAGTTCAAAACAAAATTACTGGACAATTATTTCTGATTATAGATTTCAAGTTCTATCTTATAATTCAAGTCAATTCTATAAAAACTCAATAACATTGGAAAGAAGCTTTGTGAGAACAGTGTACTATGAAAGGGTAGGTTGCACAGCTTGAAACTTGAAACAAATGAACTTGCTCAGGTATACGAAGAATGAGCTGTTCCCAAGTTACTCAGCAGTTGAATGGAGGGACAAGACAATTGAAAGTTGCGACGGGCTCGGGAGCTAATGAACAGGCAACTTAGAAAACGAAAGAGGAATGTTGTTGTTTATCCATCGAGAAAAGCAGGAAGGATTTCTACGGAGGAAGGACTGAGCGTGGATTTGAGGAGTTTCGTTATCTCCCAAGCCCGCGCTGACACAAGCGAGTTTACTGGATGCGGGGTGGTCGAAGAATGCCGAACATCTGTAGAAATGCTACTGCATGAACTTTCAAAATTAATAATTTGTGTAATATACAAATACTATAGTATTTGCAAGTTCGAAGTATTGAAGAAATCTACAGTATGTGTGTGTGCGCGATATCTGAAAATGTCATTTCATTAAAGTCGATATTTTTGTTTTAATTTATTTTCATGTCACATTGCACGAGATAATACATTGTCAAAACGAGGGAGATGTATTATTTCTTAGATTAAAAATGATTACAGAAAATTTCAATCTTGCTAAAATAACGTACATCTATTATGTAAAAATGCACAGGCGCCAGAACAAACGTTACAAATCTCTAGGACATGAAGTGGGGTCTATGATAACATTTTGCCATTCAACCGGTTGTGAGAAATTTCATGTAACAAAGTTACACAGGTGACTTTTGAACGATCTTGGCTATTAGGGTGCAGCACTTGACGCGGTCGGAACCCAGATAACTAAGGATCATTCGCATGGCTCTTGCCATAAAAGGTTCGACATCCTGGAATTTGCTCCTGATTGTTAGGCATTCCCATAATGCATTGTGTTTTACAGGTCACTCTGAAGCAGTTATAGAGACGTCGTGTACCCGCCGACTAGTAATGCATGATGGGTTGCCTACCTCAGGAACCAATTCACATGTTTGAAACTTCCTTGTATGAAAGTTTCCATCGCGTGTTCATTGGCAGAAACCATACTAGACCCCTATCAGAATAGTGCGCTCCGGTCGGCAACTGACCAGAGTCTGGCACAGCCGTTAGATATCGGTTACTACTGCTAAAATGTCTGGTCATCACGATATTAAGTGAGTTTTAACGTGGTTTTATAGTCGGCACAAGAGAGATGGAGCATAGAATCTGCGATGTCACGATGAAATTTGTATTTTGCCGAACGATCGTTTCACGAGTGTACAGTGAATACAGTACAGGGAATCCGCAGCTCCTGTTGAGCACCGGCAGGAGACCCAACGCACGCAGAGGGTGCAGGTGGGAGAGAGCGGGGAGGGCTTCTGCGACCGAGGGATGCCG
>BOPP01000003.1:20135989-20164410 GCA_017312745.1 Gryllus bimaculatus
CCGTGCTAATAAAATGTAAATTTTCTTCGTCGTACACAAGAAATTGCATTGATCATCTTCCTGGCTTCTTCAAATCCAAAGTTCAATAAAAAGACGTGGTTTGAATTCGAAAGCGTGGAATTCCATGCACTCAAGACAACATGCTGAATAAAACATATTGGAAGTGTAGTGTTTACATTTTGATACAATTCAATAGGAATCTGGAACTTAACTAGTTAAAACAAGTATTAACTGAAGTCACATCGTTGATACAATGATACAAAATAAAATTATCATCTCATTTATGAAAATGAGAGTAATATTTGGTACAAGACATTAAAATATAACTTCATTCACAAGCGAGAACATTTTGCCCTACGAGAACGCCTGCTGTTTAATGTCAGGAATGAAAAGTATTTTTATACTCAAATGGCAAGTCAGTACCCATTTCAAGAATGTGAACGAAAGCACTGTTTTAATGAAGTGTAGAGATACATGAGCTCATTCGAAGCACATTTTTCTTTGCTTTAGTGAGATTGCTGTCTGGATACGTACAAAATTCACAGTTTGCAACATTACTCGTATGTCAACAAGTGAATTAAAAAAAAAGGTTCGTAAGACATCAAACAAGATTAAAGAATAATATAAAACCAGTCCGATAGGTCTGTAGTACTATCAGTCAAAAAGCCCTTGTCCGAACGGTTTCTTACTCCAAAGCTACCCAATATTTCATTGCGAATGTTGAATATCGCAAAGCTTAGTTCTGGGTGCAACGAGAGAGAAACTATGAAACAACGTTCTTAGAAATAGCAACGTAGAATTAGTAATGAGAACTGGGGAGAGAAATAACTGAGAACGTATCCGTTGCAACTGAATATTCTTTCCCAATTGAAAGTCACGAACCAAGGGAAAGTAAAATAAAATGTTAAATTTTAATAAAATATAATGCAATTGAAAATGGTGATGATAATGCTTTGTCAAATAGAATTTGTAATTTTTGGATAGGAAATTTCATTGAACTTTATAAACAAATAAAAATATGTGTTGTAAATAATTTATTGGAAGATTTGAGTGAAATTAAATGTGATATACTAGTGTAAATTCAAAGTAAGGGGTATTCCTAAACTAATTTATATGGAATCCTATTTTCGAAGCTTTGATAATAGTTTTACATGAAATAGTTTCTAAACGGTATTTCAAACGACAGAATTAGTACATGTCCAGTGGCATTTATGTTTTTTCTGTTCTTTTGAAAGATTGAATTAATCCCCATTTTTTCCCCAGCGTTTTGCAACAGTTTTTTTCATATGCGAACATTAGCCAGCGTTTCTCCCTACCAAGATCGCTGCGCTTTTCAGGTTCACAAAATATAATTTATGGTGATTTTGATAGCAGTTACATCACAATATAGGAAACAAGAAGTGATATTATGGGAATTTAGTGTACAATCTGCCGCCAAATTTCGCAACAACATCTATTTAATACAAGACGGGCAAAAAATGTTTATTAACAACTCTTCATTAGGCTTCACCCATCATTAGTGATGTAATTGCTTTACGCTACCCTGCTAAAAAAAACTTTAAAATCAAAAACTCTTCACTTCTTTGATAAGTAGTTGATCCAATCATTTGTAAGAAAGTCTTCCTTTTCAGCCAATTAAGGACGACGTTTCCGAGAGTTTACGATTTCTTATCCGACGAAGGTTACTCCCAGCAGATTCCCGCGAGTTGCTGAGAGGAATCGGCTTTTCAAGTCCACCCCGAGGACTGCTGTGCAAGTGATTCGCTGCGAGAGAAGCTTCCACTGTCGCAGCCAAGTGTACTTTATCTTCATTACGATCCTGAGGGTTTTTTGGTCAGGTCTTAAATTGATGTTTTATTGGTGGTGAAGACATGATTTGAAGGATATGATTACACAGCAATGGTGGAACGAGAGGGACGTAAACGAGAGAACCCCGAGGAAATAGGCCGCGAATCCATTTCACTCGAATAGAGCAAAATTCGCTTAAGACGTATGTTCCAAGTATATTAAAATTTCACTGTAATTTTGAAAATGACTTCATTATATGTTCTCTTTTCACAATTGTCCTTCACTTTGTGTATTGAAGGTACTGATTTTGTGTTTCTTAGTCCTACAATGTATTCTGAAAGAAAAGATATTTAATAGTTGTGTGCACTTTTTTCAAAATATTGGTAAGTTTTGCCAAATTTCCCAGTTATATTGTGATTTGGCATGTGTTAGAATCACCACGACATTTACTATTTCTGGAGCATCTAAACTACCCAGAGGTGCAAGGAGGGCGTTCTGACTACTCCACTGGCCACCCACACAGATGTGAGGACTTAAACATTTTTTGGAAGCTATATTTTTTAGAGTAAAGATTATGAGTAAACAAACCCAGAAACATGAAATGGAAAGAGCATGCTATCCAAGAAACGGAGGACCGATTAAAGCACTTATTTTAGATTTTTGTTAGCTTATAACCACGGTCAAAAACATTTGCGGAAGATCATATTGTTTGCTTTTCATTGTCTCTTGAGGTATCTAGTCGACATCAGTTAGAATGTATTATGAAAGGTTCTGCAATTTCAACGCCTAACTGTTGTCACAAAGTCTCAACGCTTAGGGATGGAGCAAAGCCAATGCTACTTCATTCGTAAAAAATGATGCAAAATCTTGTAAGACGGACGTAACTTAAAATTATTTTATATTAACACTTAATGGTAAAATTTCAATATAATCTTCAGCGCAATTTCAGGAAAAGCACTGTTCTGCATTATGTGGAAGGGTCCTTGAACGCGCTTTAGTTTCCAACCACTGATAGGATGCTCTTGAGACGTTCTTATTATATATTGAAGTATGAAGTGAGGTAAGATTAATTTCGGTTAGATGGCATCGTGTAAATAAACATTTACGACTGGCACAGTGAGACTCGACACGAGAGGGTGAACCATGAAGTAGGCTTCCGCGGTCAGAGTCAGTGGTATGATACCAGCCCTGAGGAAGACCACGACAGGATGGTCGAGACGTCGGCAACTCAGCCTTCGACGCGGCGTCACCCGGACAGCCCAGATCACCCACGACATACCATGTCTCACACCAGCCTTAGAAACGTGCCATCAGCACCAGATCCCTTTTTGCCAGTACCTCGTATTCCTCGACATCGAAAAGAACTTTACCTAACCTAGCCGCCTAGAGTTGGCGAATTCATTCAGCTTAAGACCAAATGATGCATCTATATTGTTGGTAAGTCGAAATTTTATCCACCCATTTTGAATAATGTGAACAATAAACGGCTAATTCACATTTTAGCCAGATTCGGGCTAGGCGCGACTTGTACATAATTTGCCAATTCTGGCGGCAAAATGTTCATGATATTCTTTGACACGAATAGCAATTGAACTAGCATGCAAAGTATTGCTCATAGGTATCACTCTTCGATGCACTCTTACGACAGCGATCGGTACACTCTTACGACAGTTACCATTACTAAGATTATAACTCTCGCGCTAAGAAACTGCATCTTAAACTACATACATACTCGTCTTGCACTAACCGAGAAAACCGATTATCTGTTGCCGGTTGAATGCCGGTTAAACGACTAAACGAGAAGAACAAGTGTATTGAAGAGTGGTGAATGAAAAGTGCAGTTTACCTCAGGTGGGCTGCAATAGAATAGTATTTTGTATTCCCTTCGCAAATTAAACAACTGAAAGAATATTAAGTTAAACTAATCATTATATTTTCACAAATTATCAATATTTAAAAAAAATGAGCAATATTGATTTGTCAAGAATTAATGACATTTTTCTGATCTATAGTTTCGAAAAGAAATCTGTATACCGTTTAATAATTACATTTTTCATAAATATTGTGTGCATGTAGAAAACGCAACGATAAATTTATTTATATTAAAATATTTATAAATTGATTTTATTGCTACATTCAGTATGTAGAAATGTTGCATTAAAAATTGAATATTAACCTGTAAGGATTTTTAAAATTGTATGGCTTCAATTTTTTTTCTTTCCTTATTTGACCGAACAGAAGAAAGTGCATTTATATTTTTTCTACATAAATAATACCTGTCCTACACGTTCAATATTAAATCCAGAGATTCCTTACTCAATCCCTCAATCGTAACCTTTAAATGTTATTACGCACTTTTTTGTAATATTAATTGTTGAGCAAAAATACTAAGAAGAAATGTTTTGGTAGACTCAAATGCTCACTAGAATAATTTCTTCTGGTACGTGAATCTGGTATGTATATTCTGGTATGTATGTGGTCTTGGAAACATTAAGTTTCGCGTCGAAAATACCTTGGCCCCAGAGGTTGATGGCGATGGAAATCCCTGCTTGCTGACAGCGCTATCTAACGTTATTTTTGAAACTACATTCTGTAGATCGAACTATGAAGATTCAATTTATTTTATTGGAGAATGTATAAAATACTGTCAGTTCACAGAGAGCTAAATTGTAATTGAGAGCAAAAATACTTCCATGATTTCTGCCCATGACACTGAATTGACATTAACTTTTATAAACGTAATGTTGCTTGCAAGTTTCGTTAATCTTAAATGTTTTGTTATAACAGGAGTGTTAGAAGAGCGAAAGAATGGCTTCGTATCAAAGTGTTGTTCTAGAACTCGGGTTCGATTTCCAGTTTACGTAGATATTTTATCCTTTCTAGAATGCCGTAAAATCCACTTAAATACAACGTCCTATATATGTCTCATCAATGATACGCATAATTTAGGCAAAATTCGCGATCTCGAATAAGGAATGCAAAGAAGCAATTCTAAAGAGATGGTAATAGAGGTTTGGCCATGCGGGATAGAGACCAAAATAACACAATCTTAAAGATACTATTAAATAGTGAATACAAAAATATTAAAATATTGCGCTATTATTTTTAACTTTACTCCAACAAAACTGTTTTTATATCGTATAGCACAAAAATGACCATGAAATTGCACTCGAAAAGCTCGGAAAGACATTTAACAAGTAATATCACAAAACGATCGTGATATACCAACACGTAATATCGAATTGTTTCTGTATCTGTAAGTAATTCATTAAATCCCGTTTTGACATCTCCTTTTTGCCTTCATACGACTTTTATTTCTACTATACAACAATACAGAAATAAATAAAATAGTAATTGTGTGCATAGGTTCCCGTATGTTATTGATACCATATGTGAATAAACATGATGAAACTGTGGTTATTCTGCAATTCCAATAGTTCTTAATGTGACAAGGCTTTGAATTTTCAATATTTACACTGAAGTAAATAAGGTGGGCTTGATGATGAATGTGGTTCATTGATTCTGACGATGAATATTTCTGAGATACCTTGCCTGCATGCGGGAGGCCTTAGTTATGTGGGTGAGATTTCGTAGCTGTAAAATAATATAAAATAAAATAAATTTCAAAATACAATTAGTCGAAAACAAATTTTGAAGGCCAAACTGTTACTAGACTTTGATTATGCTATTGGAGTTCATTGCAATATCATACAAACATCTATTTCAGATGTATGTAGAAATCCATTATGTATATTGCCCGTTTTTTGTGCACAAAAAATATAATATAGATTGTAAATAAAAAATAATGGCTCTAAATATCGATTTTTTTCATTTCAAAAAACCATTTCTCCCAAAAATTAACGCAAAATATGACTGCTTCTAGTTAAACATTAGACTGCCAATTAGCTATATTAGTTATGTCTGATAGCTACGATATTCTAGTTCATAAGACACTGGAATAAACTCATTTCTTTTGTTGAAAGAAATTATCGATTTTCTCTCGGTACTGCTGACTTGTATCTGTCCTTCGCAGTACGCCAGGTCAAAAGAAGATAAGGGGCTCGGCAGCGTTGCCACTTGGTAAGAAAATAAAACTCGCGGCTAAGCAAACTGAACTACTCCGTATTCATTATTCGACATGACACACCATAACCAAGACACAAGAAGGCGAGTTATCGCTTTAGTAGAAGAGGGACACCTCTTTGTTTTAGTGGCGTTGGGGCAACAACCGCGCAATATTGGCTTAAGAGTTATCGAG
The DNA here is from genome assembly GCA_017312745.1 of Gryllus bimaculatus. Taxonomy (NCBI): domain Eukaryota; kingdom Metazoa; phylum Arthropoda; class Insecta; order Orthoptera; family Gryllidae; genus Gryllus; species Gryllus bimaculatus. Next base: position 20,142,036 of record BOPP01000003.1, read on the forward strand.
ACTGTAGAATCCGGGAAGACAGTAGGTACGGAGCTTTGGCGTATTTCAAATGCTTCCCAACATGAAGTTTTATACAAGCAGCGGTGGAAAACCCTTTTCAAACTTTACAGCTGCGAATAACCACCAGATTTCCTAGACGATCCAGAACCGTACGCAACAGACTTTCGGAGGCTGGTCTGCGATCCAGAAGTGCAGCTCGAAAATACTAGCTGAGAAGAACACCAACTCTATCAGGTGGCACTTGCGGACGAAACTTTATATCGAGACTAGGCTGATGTCATTTCCTCTGATGAGAGTATATTCTCCTCCGCAAATAATGGACCCGTTCGCGTTTTCAGGCCCCAAGGAAGCCACTATGATTCTCGGTACCTAAAGCAAGTACCCAGGTCAGGTCGTTTCTCAGTAGCAGTTTGGGGCTCGATGTCATCTCGTGGGATTGGAATGATCCATAAAATCGAAGGCCACTTAACTGCCGCTCAATATACCCACACACTGAGAGATATCATGATTCCATCAGTAAGACAATTGTAACCTGAAAGTATAATTCAATTCGAACAGGACCATTCTCCTATTCATTTGGCTTCTGTTCAATCATGGTTTACAGAGAATCAAGATATTTAGGTTATTGACTGGCCACCACATGCGCACCAAACCTGAACCCTATTAAAAATATTTGGGCAGAGACAAAACGCACCATGGCCGCAAACTGGCCTGAACCGGGACCTAACAAAACCGATGCGCTCTGGCATCTAATCCAAGAAGCCTGGAAGGAGTTTGCTTACAGTCAAAACTATGCTGCAAGACTTGTGGATTCTCTCCCACGTAGGATGAGAATAGTAGTAGAATCAGAGGGTTTCTGGATTCCTTATTAATATATTCCATGTATTTTCTTCTTCATCCTGTTCAACATCAAGGATTAGGCCTGAAGGCCTAATCTGTCCTCTTCAACGTTAACATCGTCAATCCATCCTTCAAACTCTTCTTGTGCCATCCGGTACATCATTTGTTATTTGTTTACGGAGTCTGACATCGTTCATTCAAACAATATGTACCAATTTTGTTGCTGTTTTTCGACTCTTTCTAGGAGTTTAAACATATTTAGTTCTTGTCGTATGTTTAGATTTTTCTTATGATCTAGTATAGTTAACATTTCGCAGGAACTTCATTTCGCTAGTTTTAACTTTTCTTTTTGATGATCTATTTACCGTCCTATGTTCGCATCCATAGGTTAGTATTGGGACGGCAAGCGTCTTATAGGATTTTAACTGAGTGTCTCTTCGGGTTTTATTTCTTAATGTATTTCTTATTGTTCCACGCATTCTCTGGAATCTACTCTGACATGAAGGTCGCTTTCTGTCAGCTATGACACACTACAGCCTAAGTAATGAAAGGTGCAAACTTGTTCTAAACTTTTGTTATTTAGAACTATTTTACACCTGGCATGTTCTGGACCTGCAAAAGCCATGGTTTTAGATTTGGAAACATATCTTAAGATGGTATTGCTCCATTACTTTTTATAATTTGTAAGCCGCTATTTGTACGTTATTTTCAGATTCTGCAACAAGTAGTTGATACTCGGCAAACAGCATACTCTTGAAGGGCATGTTACCTATACTTATTCCAGGTGGTGGTGATGTTTGCCAATCTTCTAGACCCGAATCTATGTATATATAATAATGGACGACCTTCTTTGAAGCCACGGTTAACAAAAGATGCATTGTTGTACTTGTCATTTATTTGTATTATTATTTTTGTTTTTATATAGATTTTTTATGTTTTTAATAATATGGCTAGGATAGCCTTTGGTATACATTATATCCCCTAGCTTTTCTCGATAAATGGAATCAAAAGCTTTTCGTAATTCACGAAGAGGATGAATGTTGGGAGATTGAATTCTCTTCTTTTTTGTTTAATTTGCTGTGAGATATAAACAGTCTGAGCAAGATCTTCCTTTTCTGAAGCCTGATTTCTTTTCTCTTAGTTTAACATCACTTATTACATTTTGTCGGCGTGCTATTATTTTAGCATATAGTTTATAGGCTGTCTTTAGCAAACTAATCCCACTATAATTATTCAGATTTGCACGATCTCCTTTGTTATGGATTGGAATGATTTTTTATTCTTTCCACTCCCTTGGGATATTGTAAGTTGTCCAGCACAAGTTTAATATATCCAGAAGGCGTTGTTTAATTGCCTTGGAAGCATATTTTAGCAGTTTCATGTTTACTCCATTCCTGGGTTTTTATTATTAAGGAACGCATTTGGGATACTTTTCATTTCATTATATTCTATAACGTCAATATCATTTACTGTATCAAAAGTGTGGTAGTCATTCCTTAAAATATCTCCACTTGTACTCGTATGGTATGTCCATCGATTAATAAAATAGTCTAGCCAATCTTCTGTGCTAATATTATTCAGTTGTACAGTGTCTCTTATCGCGTCGGTTAGCGTATCGGACTGTTATAGCCAAGTGAGCGAGTTCAAACCCGGTCGACGTCGTGGATTTTTAAGGGCGAAAAAATCCTTCGTACATTTTCCTTTGGAGAGAAAGTAGAGCCGGCTGTCGCATGTTAGTAGATTTACTTGCATGAAAAGAACCTCAAGCGTAAATGACGCTTCTGAGCTAAATTCGAATCGCCTCCTTTCTCCGCTAGTTGGTGAAAGGAGCGTAGCGAAATTTGCGTGGTCATACGAAGAGCGGTCCTGATGGCCCGAGTCTCGTCACGTAGAATAAGGCATTATTCATTTTAAGTCGGATGTATATAATTCTTTCATTCACGAAATTATAACTATGTATTTTTGTTTTTAAAGTGTTTTCGATCAGAATTGATACTCCTGCAGTTGCTCTTTGTTTGCTTGGGATACCTGAGTAATGTAATAGGAAACTTTCTAGTTCCACACTTCCCTTTAACTTTTTTCTTTGTTTCTGTTACAGCTGCAATGTCTACGTCTAATCTTTGAATTTCACTAACGAGTTCCGCTTCTTTGTGTGCTAATCCACGAACATTCCATGTGGATATATTCCATGATTCCGAGTCCTTAATTCGTTTAGCCTTGTTCTTAGGATTTGTCGTCATATTAGATGATGTCCGGCAGTATTTTCGAGGACTGTCAGTAGTTATGTGTCCCTTGGCCGCGTTACGAGCGCTGCGCAGCGTATGCGCGGTGATGGAGCATTCGCCTTACTACATCCGAGCCTGCAGTCACTTGTAGTAATCCCAAGTGAAGGATGATTAGAAGAGAGAAAATATAGTAATAGTTACGTGGGAGAAGATAAGTGGCTTCCAAGGCTTTCGAACTCTAATCGCTTTGGGGTCAAAACAAGCAAGAGTTGGTCAGGGGAGATCGAGAGAAAAGATATGACGTGTGGCGTACGTAAGTGGAAGTAGTGCCTAACTTGAAGAAAAGGCAGCACAGATGACACCGGTGTGTCTGTGGGGGCTGGGAGAATATATTGGACAGGTACTGGGAATGATTGGACGTTGTGAGACAACCTTCCGTCTGTCCCCTCCGTCAAGACCTTTCCGGTATGGGAGACCCTATCGATAGAGTGCTAACCACTCTACCACCGACATACCTCTTAACATCGACAGGGTGCTCAAACCTTCTCACTCGCACGGTAGGTGCTACTTTAAGGCAGTGTCTCCAGGAGGAGGGAAGACATACGTCTTTTAACAAATGGAATTAAACACGAATTACTTACAAACATATATATTGCTTGCATGCAGGGAGTCCCACCGACTATGGGCACCCTCACAACTTCTAAACTGTTCCCGATATCGAACTACAGTTTTCACTCAAGTTTAATCTTTAATATTTTAAATGGAATCATATATTTTTTCATTAGCACTGAATAAATGATAAAAAGAGGAATGCAATGATGGATTTTCTAGAATAAGATATTTATGAATAAACAATTAATGCAAGAAATTAGAATAAAATTAAAAAATATGTAATTTGAAGAATTAAAAACAAATATTCATAGAAAGATAAAAAACCCTTTTCAGAGTAATTTTATTTTAAAATCAAAATAATAATTTATTTACACTTTAAAGAGAGTACTGTAACATAGTTACTTTGACAAAAAAATCACGGATAAAGTAAAAATGCCGGCAAGTCTGGATTTGATGCTGCCTAGAGTAATGGAAGTAACTATTCTACCGTTGAGCGAAAAGAATAATTTTGTATTTCAATCCCTTATATAAATATTTTTGTGCCAAATTTCGGATAACTTTTGAAATGTTTCCAACATATTTAGACAATTACAAATAATGTTGATACATGATATGTCTTCTACCAGACGGAATTAAAACAAGAATTACTTAAAAACATATTGCTTGCAAGGAAATCTCGAGGTTTTAATTCAAAATACCATGACGGAAAGTATAATTTTATACTCAAAATACTATCAAAACAACATGTGTTACATCTTTGCATTCGTCTATTTATGATCTATCTATTGCTAGTGAGATAAATACATGGTTCACTTTTTAAAAAAATTAAAGATTATTAAATTTCTCGAAAATTAAAAATATTTCTAACAATATCCCTACGGCACACTACTTGCCCCATGATTCCACATTGTTGAGCGAAAACTACATTTCGATATCGTGAACAGATTACAAAATATGGGGGTGGCCCATAGTTGCTGAGACTCCCTGTATACACACAAAAAGTGTTGAGCAGATAACAAATAAAAAGAATAATGCAGTTTTGTACTTTCCCCGACAAAAAATTGCAGTTAGTTTTAGTTTAAATTCTGAATATACTTTTGCCCCACAACAATTGAACTTATCCTGATCAATTGTTAACTGAACAAATTGAAAATGAATTAGAATTGCTAGAATTCTTTCTTGATACATAATTCTCTCCTGACGTACCGTCTCTTGTCTTCCTTCTGGTGATTTTTTTATTTTACGAGCGCATTTTCATGGTCCGTTTTGGCGCACTCCGTTATAAAAATCATTTTATTTTTGAAACAGTAAAAATAAACGAATGATACCGACGTAGTAATTCGATTTATCTGCATTTTGGTTCCCAGGACCCTGTAAGAAGAGTTTTTCTGCCGAAAATTCGCCGTTTTTTTGCGTAGCATTACATAATTTTCACTCTACCGCGGTAGTTGTAGCGAGAAAGTAAAAATGGTCACAAAGTTTTCTATTTTGCTCTCTGATTGTGTTAATACGCTATAGCTTTTGGAAAGTTAAATCATTTAAACTAATCTTCATCTCAGAATACCTATTCAGGATAGGCCGAAAGGAGACGACTTAGGAATCAGAATTAAGTGTTTAAGGGGGAATTGTGTATGTTATTGAGTATGTGTGCTATGATTGATCACTTTATTTGTTCCATTCCTCCTCCTAGCGCAGATACTTGCAACAATAGGTGTGTTAATCCCGAAAAAAGAGGCCGAATCAAAGGGGTGCAATAAGGAATATTTTCGTCCCAACTGACCTGTCCATTACTTTTCTTAATGTTCCCCAGACGTACCTGTTTTATCGGTGTATTTATGAGGCGATGAGAGCGATCTGCACTGTAACGGTCATACTCCTCGCCTAATGCCGGATTTCAATTGGCAGTCGATTCATGTGGAATTTATGGAGAATGAGGTAAATTTGCGGCCGTGTTTCTCGTGATTCTCCCTGTCTCTCCGCCAAGCTACTTCATTCATTCCGTCAATCTCAGCCAATCAGGATAGGCCCAAAGGAGTTGATATAGGAATCAGAAGAAAGTAGTTAAATTGGCATTGTGGTTGATTGTGCGTAGTATGATCCTGATGAAATCCCACATAAAGACAAATATGGTTTTATGAATTGACGAATTCTGTAGAGCGCGCAAAATGTATAGATACGAATACAATGGTCCGATTGCTTTACCGATACAAAATGTAACAAAACAGGTCGGCTACGTAACATGCATAATATTGCCTCAAAAGATATTAACTATTTCCCTAAATATTCCGATTACATATGAAATAAGAGCAAGAGCAGATACACACATAACTATCTCATTGCATCAGAAAGAGTTTGCGAGAATGGAAGAGTGTACGCGCGTGTATGTGGATATGTATACGTGTGTACGTGTGTGTGTGATTATGTCCCGGTATACCCACATTTTCTTCCACGTATCTCTGCCCACACTGACTACGTACTTAGTACTACTTAGTACTTAGTACTACTTAGTACTTAGTACGTACTACGTACTTACGAACGTACTAAGTACGTTTCCAATCCAGCATCACGGCCAAAAGATATTTCGACTATAACTCTTTTCCTACGAGTTTGCTCCATGCCCTCCGAGTCAAACAAGGGACATACATCTAGATCGCCCTGCTCCTTCTTTGCGAAGGTGTTCGCAACCGTAGCCAATATCACTGTCGAGGCTCAGTCACGCACTATGATAGCGATTCCTCCCATCAAAGCAGCAGGGGGGGGGCGGTTTGGGCGCGTTTCTCGCAGCGTCGAGCCGAAGCCAGACGCGCCGCGAAGCCCGCACCGGCTGAGCCAGCACTCCGCCGGGCTTCATCCCCAGCCGCGAGTTCACCTGCCTGCACGACACCCACACAGCCACAATGCTCAGAAAACAGCGCACGTATTATTCGCACCAAAAATTAGATGTGGTGGGAAAAAATTAGCTGCCGATGCGCACTGGAAGTTACTGGAAAAAAAAATAATAAAAAAAGATTGGTCTGTTTTGGGCGTGCTGTTTTCGCTAACGCCGTGGACAACCCTTTCTGCAACGAACGACTCACGTAGTGTTGTCCCTCTACTTCTCGGGTATGTGTGGCAGTTTGCTGGGCAGAAAACAGTAGTTCATTTCGGGGAACAGTGTCCCAGTATAATAAATCTGATGATTTATTTTGTTAATTCGTCAATTAATTACTAGAGATTAATCTCAATTACTACGATAATAAATTATTTTATACGATTAATTAATACAATTAAATCGATTATATTAAAGTCGATTAATTTACACATCGAGTTGGAACATTTCATTTTTTTAATTTTTAATGTATTCCGATTTAATTTAAGAAATGCTCTCATTTCGGCAAAAATCGAGTTTCATCGTAAGCGCCTAGTGACAATGCGGCGTATTTTGCATGGCGGCTTTGAGCGGACCCGAAGGCAAAGCTCTCCTATCCCAGCAAAAAAATTGAAGTAAAAATTTGCAGCAGTTTTCTAGAAAATTTTGAAAATGTTTCAGACGCTTCTTGTAAAGTATACCTCAAAATTAAAATACCTTTATGTGGCCTGGAATGGCACAACTAGATATTACTCCTAACGTGTTTACGAAGTCTCAGCTCCCGGAACTATAGTATGGGGGGAAAAATCGATTTGAAACATATTTGACTGCTACCAATAGCGTACATTCCCTCGGAAGGGGGCCGTTAAAATTTTCCCTAGTCTCAGGCCAGGGCCAAACCCGTGACCTGCCATTGACCTAGCACAGCACCTTTAACAATCGTAGAAGATAGGTCAGTTCAGGAGTTTAGACAGACATTCCGGCATTGACAACTGGTAGACAAGATATGAAATCGCAGAGAGTCGACAAAAGCAGTGACCAAAGAACCCATTCGCGTGAAGAGGCATGCACGGAAAAAATATTTGACAACTTCACTACTTCCGACAACTTCCTAGTTCAATCAAGATCTCGGTATTTCATTCTTCCCTAACAAGTGCATAAGAATGCGCCTAAGGTGAGTAGTGTTACAATAAGAAACTGAAATGTGACAACTTGTAACGTCCTGCACCATACTCAGAAATCTTGGTAGACTTACTCCAAACTCCTCAGTCATTGATCGATTCACTCTATTATGCACCTGACACAAATCTAAATGCAAGCTAATATGGCCAACCTTTAAGCCCGAAAATCAGCTGATATCACAGTCAACCATCAATAATTACCTTACGATTATAATAATACGTAAATACTACGAAATACAACATGCGTAGCGACCTAAATCTGGAAGAGAGGTTTATAAACAGCGCTGAGGAATAGGGGGACATACGTGATGCGGCTCTTAAAGGTCTTCTTTCTGGTACCGGACGTTAATCCACTTCTCCTTGCAACTTAATTTAACACACAGAGGCATCAGGTGCGCGAACTCACCAGCGCTAATAGAAACAATAGTGATAGATTCTACTATAAACGTCAACCAATAACGAAATGACACACGAATTTAATGCAAAATTTGGAAGAAAACACAACATTCAACACAATGTACCCAAATGAAGAAATGTCATAACTCGAGAAACGCACAGCTGAGAGGAGAATAAAATAAAGCAGGTAACTTCATACCACTTTTTTGAAGCATTTTTTTAAAAATTAAGTAGAGTTTTGCATAGTACAAATGCAATATGCTGTTTTTAGTGACGTAGGAAAATATTAAATTCCGTACAGTCATCACAACAATTATTACAACAGGAAACAGAATTTAAAACTCTATTAGGAATTTAATAAGTGCGTAAAAAGGCAGGAAACAAATCCTCCAAAAGTAAAAATACATCTAGATTGCGTGATTAAATAACAAGGGGGAAGTTGAAACACAACCTGCAGAGAATGTCAAAGAAAATTGACAAGCCAAGTGTGATTTATATGTCTGCTTAAGCAGGCAAGAAGTTCCAAAAATCACTTTCATGCAATCAAAGACTGTCCCCACGTAGTACATATAGGAGTCACATTGTTGGAACGGAAGCCACGATATCAAACCTCGGAATTCGTCCCCCAGAGAATCGTCCGAGGGCGGAAGCGTTTAAGCAGCTCCGCGCCACGCGATTGTCGCGCTGGGCGCCTGCTGGCGGGCGGCGGCGGTGGCGGTGAGGGCGGTGGCCACCTGCTCGCCGCGGGGGCGCGCCGGGGCGGGGGAGTTTGTCGGCGACAGGTGGCGCGCCGCCGGCGAGTCGGGAGCGGCGGCCGGGTCGCGGCAATCGACCAGGCAGCGAGCCGCCCGCGGCCTCCGCCGCGCCCGCTCCGGCCCCACGTGACCGGCCGCAGGCGGGTCGAATCGGCGGGGCCGGCGTGAGGCCGGGGAGCGCCGCAGTGGCGGGGCCGAGGGGCATCTGGCACGGGCTGAGGGCGTGGCGGTAGCTAGCATGGAGGGATGGCTGTGCCGTTCGGATGGGTCAATGACAGAAAGGCGGGGTCTAGGGTTGATGGGCTCGGCGCTCGCGACCTGGGTTGGGGTGGGTGAGAGTGGGGGGGGGGTGGGGTGGGGTGGGGATAGGTTCGACGGTGACGGATGGCCGGGACGGGGGCAGGGGGGGGGAGGCCGTAACGGAAGACGGAGCGGGACGAAGCGTGGGCTGCGAGTACAGGAGTGCAGGGCTAGTGGGCGCGGCGGATGATACGTAGAGGGCGGGAAGTTCAGGGAGGGTACAGTGGGGGGTTGGGGGGGGGGGCCCCCGGGGGTGGGGCTGGGGGGCGAGGAGGACAGGGTGGCAGGGGTGAGGGCGAGGTGGCGAGGGAGGCGGCGACGAAATACGGGGGAGGGAGCTGGAGTGGCGCCTGGCCGGCGGCGGGGGAGGGCTGACCGGGACCGGGACGATAGGAAGCGCGGCGGGGGGGTGATAGACCGGACAACGCGTCTTAGCGGGGCAGAGGACGGGACGGGCGACCGGATTGTGCTCGCCTCGACGAACCTGCAGTTCGATCCGGAGTTTCTGAATCGACGAATGCAAGAAGTAAAATGGTTCGTTTGAGAGGCGTTTCCATACAATTCGCATTGCAAAATCCACCAATGCCAATTAATGGTGGCCACATTATCTCTATCGCCACAGCAACTTTGACATTTCACTAAATGATTGCTATTGCAAAGATGCATGTTCTATTTAAAAGGAGAAAGGCGTACCAAGACCAGACGTACATTTTACCAATAGGAATATATAGACGGGGGCAAGAATTGCCAAGATCATGATGACGAATGTCATTTTTATGGCCAAGGAAAATGAGTGGTATGGTGGGCCAAGAGTGAATCAGTGGATTACACGCATGATAATGATCATTTTGAAGGCATAGGCCGGGTGTAGCGCAAAGGCGAGGGGAGGATGAGGGAGCTGGCAATAAGACCCCATGCATCCTGCTCTGCCAACAACATTGATTAATCAGTGACAATTGTGAGCATGCAAAGCGACTGAAAGAGTTCCATCCACTCTCGAAGGAGGTTGTAATAGCCAACCAAACCCTGTCCACTATAGAGCAACAGCGTCCGTGAACAGCATTTTCCATGATAAACAGGCAGGTTTTGTTAGACTCGACTCTACAGGGGGACATGGGGTCCTCAAGAGCAGTCAAACCGAGCATTCTACTTTTTAATAGGAGACATGTTAGGGCGATGCGCGCAATTGACAAACGTCTGACCAAAGTATTTCAGAGTTCTTGTTGGCTGTCTGTCTCATGTGCAAGAATAAACCAACAGACCAATGATATTTAAAGAATTGAAAATATTACGGAAAAGAGGTCCCCGAATTTTTACAAAGTTAATCTTACAATTTGTAAGATATCACACGATGAAAAACGAGCGCATTAAACCAGCTAATTTTCAGGGAAACATTACCCGCTTACAATTCCGAGTAAGTTGTAACCAATGCCTGGCTTTAACTGTTTAATTCAGAAAAACGAACCTCCGTATTCACTAACTATAAAAGTTGAATTAACAGAATCTAAACAACAGTCACATGTAAAACTGTGTAACAAACCTACTTAAAACTAAAATTTTATATTATGAAGAGAAGTCACTTTTATCGATCTGTTTTGTGAAGGCCGCCTCCATCAATATTTATTTAAACGATCCATTCATCATATGGAGAAGGATTCAAAATTAACTTAAATAAACAAATTTGCATCTCGAAACATTTGTGTTTTATCAACCTCAAATTAGCCGACTAAAAATGTATAATTCGACTCAGTCCCTCTTGGGTGCACATTGACAGGTGTCAGCTCGGCTGTAAGCCGGTCCCATGTTTCATTCCCGGCCAGAACAAAAAATGAAGCTGTCACTTTTTATTAACAAATCGCTTCCCGTTTCTAATCTGCGTAAATAGAAGGACGCTCATGCGAGGCCAATTGCTGTCTCACGGCGAAGGTTCGATAACGGAATACGTTCTGATTGAATCCCTGTCAAGTCCCCTTACCCCAGATGTGGGGTAATAAGTAAAAAGCGGCTAATGGCCCTGGAAACCGCCGCACAGTGGTTGAGATTCCTTTCATTCTAGCCAGTATTAAAATGGATTATCAAGAGAACGGTGGAAATCCACGTTGTTGAAAATTCGTTGTACGAATTTATTCCTCTGTGCCATTTTCATATTTTGTTTATGGGGGGAACGAGAATTGAATAATAAATTCGCTTGCCTTCGAATCTTGATCAAGGTATTGCCAGGTTATCAACATTTTTGAGCTACAACTTTTCTCGACGTGACTTGAAGATCCTTTGTGTCGAAACTTCCTGCCGTGTTCTTTCGAACATCAGTTTTCATATGGGACAAGTCATTTCATTAATGACATCAAGCGTCATAATTCAATCTCCATTGTGTGCATTCTTGAAATACCCCATCCGTATTAACTGACATTGAAACGTTTATTGTTCAAAATGCGTTTTTTTCTGAAAGCATGCCGTATTCACACACACCCGCCCTCCACTCCTTGGTAAAACAAACAGAAAGCGGGCGAACGCGAGACTTCCAATCTATCCCGAGTTGATTGTTAGTTTATACTGCGTCTAGATCTAAACACAATCTGCCAAACGTGTTACCATCGCTTCGATGTACCACTTCCCTTGTTTTGTGATGCACAAAAGTAGTTGCCAGTTTATTTCGATATTGAGAATTATTTGCGTTTCGCCTGCGGAGTCTTACAGTTTATATTTCTTTCAAATCCACGAACCCCGCCATTTTTATAAAATTATCTAGGTTCTGTAAGCACATGTTGAAGAAGGGTCATCGAATGAAACGAATTTTACCTAGTGAAAGGACCATACAAAAAGCTTCACTGGCGCAAGGTTTTTTAAATAATTTATTTTAAGATTTTCATTTTCTATGGAGATTGATCATAAATAAGGACTGAGAGCTGCTTTACATAAAGTGAATTACACTTTTTCCCCTCATATATTTCAAAAAATTGCCACTGTGATATACAGATATATCTACACCCCCAATATTCAATTTTGATGCTTGAAGCTCTCTTAATGTTTTCTCTCCTAAACGATTCTACTTCGCATTTGTGCTATTGTGTTGTCACCTGTCACGACATTTGAATTTTAAGCGGATTGTAATAAGTGCTCGCTGTACTTTGCACCTTTTGTTCCCCGCTCAAAACATGAATATAATTTCTTTACTCTGTCTACCTTTCGTCTCCGTTTTCTGCGCTTCTCCACTGAGACACAAACCAACATTTCGTTCACGCCAAACATCTGGTTGGGTCCCTTGCGCACGTACATCTGCTCCCTACCCATCTCTGCAACATGAGCCATCTTTCCATTTGGTCGCCAATGGCAGCTGCGTGAATCTCCGTGTCTTTCCACTAATACGGCCTCCTGGAAAACTTCCAAAGAACACTTACGAGAAAAGTCACTACATAGCAGTTTCATTCCGTAAATCTTGCTGGCATAAAAGAGTTCCACCTCACGCAAGACCTCGAAATACCCTCCCGTCGAGGACTGTGCAAGCCATCTGAAAAGAAAAATCGATTTTTTCGGAAAGGGGCAAATGTTGGGCCAAAAATAGTTTCACCTTCTATGTTCAAGAAGGTTTAGATAATACAATGTGCAAAAGACCATTCTTGGCACCATGCTGCAACTCAAAGATACAACAGTTTAAATTTCGATCACTAAGTAAAACCTGCTATCAAATATATGGTGATACTTTCCTCATAATAAAAACGATCTAAACAATTTTAAAATTGTCAATTAAACAAGTATAGTGCATTTTAAAAGAACATACTTTCTAGATTCTCGGTCCATATCGAACAATGAAGTTTATCCTACACATTCGTGGCAATGGGGCAATAATACCAAGAACGCGCTCAAAAGCAGGACTCTAAGCCACGGCTTGCTAGCAGAGCGCTCGGGAAGAAGCCCGCTGTACACATACCCCATTCTTCTGCGCAACATGAATGTCCTGCACACTTCCTTTATTGGGGACTGGATGTACAGTCCTGGCAGGGACTATTTGAGGAACCCGCTAACGTAGGATTTTTACTTCCTCCGCTGGTCCAGCATCATGTATTTTTGATTTAAATACCGCTGGATTCTGGAAATCAACCACTGTGCGCCGCTAGCTGGCACAAGTCGGATAAATACGACCCTGAAACTCCAAATACATAGATACATTACTCCGAACGTTACTCTGGAGAAAAAGACGTGCAATTCTGTTGAATTCTTGAAATCGTTGATTGGTTAAATATATTCCGATGCAAAAAATGACACTATGTGAAGTGTCAACTCCCTTTCGAATGCCGCGGAATTGAAAGAAAGATCATACACTTTCAGTTTTCAAAATTAGAAAGTTTTGTAGAAACTAACACTTGTTGCGTAATAGAATGTTTTATGCTCTCTATTCGAGCACAATTTAAAGATATTTTCTTGAACTGAGATTTTAACACCAGCACGTAGGTTTTCCAAGCCATCGCCTCGACGATGAAATAGTTTAGCTGCTCCAGAAATAGTAAATGTCGGGGTGATTCTAACACATGCCAAATCACAATATAACTGGGAAATTAGGCAAAAACTACCAATATTTTGAAAAAAGTGCACGTGACAATGCTTAAATATCTTTTCTTTCAGAATACATTGTAGTACTAAGAAACAAAAAATCAGTACCTTCAACACTGACAGTGAAGGACAAGTTTGAAAAAGAGAACATATAATTAAGTCATTTTCAAAATTGCAGTGGAATTTTAATATAATTCGGACATATGTCATATTATTAAGCGAATTTTGCTCCTTTCGAGTGAACATTATCGTAAATATTTTAGAAAGGGCACAAGACACATTCCTCAAATTTTCCATCTAAATAATTTAGTAAAATTAATCATAATTATCAGTCGAAGTGGCTCAGTGCGTAGCGTAGCGTGCTGGATACGGGAGGTCTGTGTTCGATCCCCGAGCCAGCCGTCCTGAAGGGGTTTTTCGTGAGTTTCCTTGGTCATAAGACGAATGCTGAGATGTTTAAAAAATTTCACGAACTTCTCCACACCTTCCACTACCCCACCTCCCACAATCATTCTAGTCTTACACCCCTCATCACTATCACCTCAATCCTAATAATAATAATAATAATAATTATTATTATTATTATTATTATTATTATTATTATTATTATTATTATTATGTGTCTCTGTGTATGTGTATTTCATTTCTTCATCATCATCATCATCATCATCATTTCATCCCATCCCCATGAGCTTACAATCTTCTGGTGTAAAAATGGAATCTGCATTAAATGCTGATCTCCCAATAGAATTAGGAACATGCACCTACCCCGATAATCAAGACTGAGCACTGATGGGATGCACGTATCACGTAGCTCCATAATGGTCGATTCCCGAGTTCGGTGTCCGGTCTGGCAAGATTATAATGTGCGTTTTCTTTGCAATGTTCCAATAAATGTTGCAGTGTGACGTTGAGAAGACAAGAATACGGCGTATGGATGTCTTCGTGGCAACCACTCGTAGTACCTCTTAAACCCCTGGCCGCAAGGCCGGGACACTGATGGTAAGCCCTGGCCCGTTCGAGGGCTGTCGCGCCAAGTAGAGACAGAATAATAATTATTAATATAACTAATAATTAATCATTAATAAAACTACTGAGGTAAAAGTTGCGAGAATCACCTCCTTCATGGTTTGCGCATACTATTTTTAACATGTCATGTGCGAAAGATTTTTGCACTGTTTCACACACCATTCCTTAGCTGTATCGCACACGGAAAATAAGCCACAAGACACCGTGTTTTGTGCACAGCGTTTCAAAAATACATAATTGTTATCCTTTGTTGTGTATTTAGGGAAGAATTATAAAATTCGAATTACACATGAGTTTTATAGATTTGTAATTATGTGTATTTTTTTATAGATTTTTCCGATCTTGGCTATCTTTTACTTCATAACCTGTAACACTGAGGTTTCAAATAGTGGGCGTCACAGATCAATGCTTCAATTAACAATAAGTGAAGCACATAGCAATAATAATGAAAACATGCATATTATTTCCCTTTTGGAAAAACCTTACAAACTTTACAATGCGTTACCTGTTGTAGTAATTGTCTAATTTTCAGTGGCTTAGTGCCCTGTCCACTAAGAAGTCTGAGAATATTTCTTGGGACTTTAATGGCTTCAACCTTGTTTCATTGGCAGCTTTTTTCTTGAAATGATCATTCATTAGGAAATGTGATAAGCTTCTTCTATCCTCTACGGCCACAGAGTCGAGATCCGCTCTTTCCGTTTATCAAGACATAAGGTGCTAGAAATGTATAGATAATCGGTCATTTTGGTAATTTTTTGCCATTTTTTAATTTAGGTCTGAACTAAGGATTACATTTCCACCTAAAATGAAGACTTCATATTAACCTTTATTTATATAAAATGATTTTTATTTAAAATTGTAACATTCATTGGATAAGTAGACATATTCATACAAATTGTCAGTAATTATTAAGAATGGTGTTATTTTCCCTTTATTTTTGCATTTTTAGGTAATTTTATCTTATTTCTAAGGCATTTCAAAGAATGTTTATGCCATCAGAATCCAAGCCCTGGGTATGATTGGCGCAGGTGAGGCTCCATCCGTCCGCCGGGATGTTTCCAAAATGTGCCGTTAAAGGGGCCGCGTGCGGAGACGGTGCCAAGGCGCGGCGGGCCTGGGTGGGGGATGGGGGCGCGCGTCTATTGATCGCCGCGATGCGCGTGCGCGCGAGGGCGCTGGCGCTGGCGCTGGCGTTGGGAGGGGGGCAGGCGGGGGCGGCATGGGTCTTCGAGGGGGATCGGGTGCCCGCACGAGGGACGCCGCGCCGCCCGCTCAGTGGACTCTCGCTGGGACACAGGCGCTAACAGCCTTTCCACGCCGCAGCCGCGCTCCGAGCTTCCCAACGCAACGTTCGAACGCAACGCTCGGCCAACACTGCCGTCTCGCTGGAGCCTTTTTGACTTCCAGCAGCAGACTGAACAACTTAACCGTCAATTCTCAAATATTTCTCTTTCTTACAATGTCTAACTATTTTCTTGTAAATTAATCCATGTGTACTGCAATTTATTTGACGTTTCGTACTGCTGTCACGTTCACGCCAAAAGTGTACAATCTGCTAAATATACTCAAAAGGATTAAAACGTGGTAAACCCACAATTATGTATTACCCAGTTACATTGAACAATTTTGTGCACATTATTTCTTAACTTAATTTTATTCTTTACGAGTTATTATATTTTAAAATTTGATAAATGCTTAAAATGCTCATTCGTGAACTCTGTGATAAAACTTGCTTGCGAGGTTCAGTTTATGCAATACACATGCCCTGAGATTCAGCGTAAAAAGCGAAGAGCATATTACACTACCTCGGTGGATGTCATATTTTCAAAGCATATTGTATAAGCTTGTGAGACCTGAAATCCATAAAATCAATGAGTGTGCGCTGTGCCATGTGTAATTAAGAAGCAACCATTTCTGAGTAACTTACGCGGTAGACAATGAAACAGGTGATTCGCAAGGCCGCAAACCTCTAACAGACAAACATAAATCATCAAATAATTACATGTCAGAAATGCAGGTTCTTGTGAGTTCACAAATATTGGTGTAATTCATTCTTTGACGAAAATTAGGAAAACGGTACTCTAAAAACCGAACATGATCAAAAAATTCATTAAAAACCTTGCAACGACACTTATAAAAGGTAATAAAATTTGTTATCAACATTTTCCAGGAAAATGTATCATACTTTATACAGAATAAATAACCTATCTTACCATCCACACAAAAGAAATATACAAAAATCAAAAACTCTTCCGGGTTGCGCTAATAACATGAGCAAAGAAACATGAATGTTAGGTCTCATGGCAAGGACAAACCATTGAGGATTATTTTCTTTTGTGAAGCGTTTGATTTACTTTCATTTTAATATAGTCAATAAAATGGGAAAGAACGTTTTAAATATTTACGACATTGTCACTTTTCTCAAGTCTGCGTATTTAACATATCTACGAAAAAAAGGCTTCAGCATTTGTCGTAGGTCCGTTGAGTCAGGATATTTTATCACAATTTCTGAAGGTTTTGTAATATTGGCAAAAAAGTGGAATATTTTATACATTTCATTCTCAATAAATCATTTTCTGAATTTTGAACCAAAGGTTTATGAGAAGCATTAAATTAATACATGCCGCTTTTTTTTAGAAAAATTGAAAAAGATAAACTTCTGTAAACCATTTACCATGGCACTGGTTACATAAACGCAGAAACTTGAATAGGACCTTCCAGAGTTCTTTGCAGGGGATTTCAGATCACTCCCAATGGCTGTCAGGGCTGTGCCCCCGCCCGCAACGCCGAGTTAATTACAGCAATGGGAAGGTACTGACCCTACCATCATCTGATGATAGACCCAGTTTTCCTTCCGCAACCTCAAAGCAAACATTTCGGTCTCAGTGTGAAATAGCATCTAGCAAGAACATAGGCCGTCTTTAGGCCTTCGCGGATTCCTTGAATGAGCAGATCCAACTACAGCGCAATGAGCCATAGGAATCGGCCACTTTTGACCCCTGTCTTGAAGGTCATCAAAGACAAAAGATCCATAGAAAATGTATTATAACATTAAAAGTAACTACTTTTTAAATATTAAATTGGTTTTTACTTTTCTAAGTTTTTGCACTTTTGGACATCCAATTTCTAAGGGGAGCCATTTTTTAAAAGTCGGTAGTAGACTTTTAATGTCTGTTTAATTTCTACTTAATATATGCTTAGGGCAGAATCTGCTCAAAAAGGTTTTGCAATTTTTACTATAGAATATAATAATAATAATAATAATAATAATAATAATAATAATAATAATAATAATAATAATAATAATCCATTCAAAGAGGCCTATTACACTGGTCAACATTTTTATTTTCGAAATTTCAGTTGCATGAGATTTTGTAACTCAATCTTACGATCTGAGATTTTCATATGCTGACTTCAAATCTGAAAACGGTTTTGTTCCACATACTCTACTTTTCTTGCAATTTCAGTTTTTATATTCCAGCCGTTAGCAGTGAATTTCGCAAGAAAAGGAGCGCGAGAGGCGAGCAGGCAATCTGGACTACGAGGCGAAGGAACAGTAGTGAGAGTTGAAGCCATTGACAAATTCATGTAATTTAATTGAAAACGTGAACTTTATTTATTAGTATAGTGAATATGTCCCCAGCACGTTTCTTATTATGTAATAGTATTATTTTCTTTTTTCAGATCTGATGACTACAGAGAGACATCAATTGATTGATTAGTGATTTCGGGCGCGCCAACTGCTAAGGTCATTAGTTCCGTAAACGTAATAGTGCATTTTTTTTTTCGAGAGGTGGCGGTCCATCGCTGGGAGAGGATCCATCGCTGGAGAGGATCCATGGCCAGAGGATCCATCGCTGATCTACCGTCGGCTAGCGGAGTTTTCATCAACCAGGTATCTCCCACCCGCAGGGCACACCCCGGGACAAGCTCTAAGCCCCCGACATGTGTGGTAATGTAGTGGATGTGTGTGTATGTACGGACAGGACACGGAAGAGGAAGGGAAGATCGTTTGCGGTCCGTGGCTCGTTTGTTAACGTACTGCTCCGGCATTTCCCTGGTATTGATCAGAGAAACCACGGAAAACTACCGATGAGAGCAGCCGGCCGCTACAATTCTCCTTCAGACAGCGGCTGAATTCGACCAAACTATCTAGCTAGTGTCGGAAATCCTGCCACAGTCCGGTCTCGAACTTTTACGGAGAGATATGTTTAGTACATACATTTAATCACGAAGTAGATTCAACTAAACGGTATAGTATATTTTGAAAGAACAAAGTGCTTGCTTAATCATGTTCACAAAACTGGTGTTTAATTAAACACACTAATGCGCGAATAGTAATTTTTACTAAACAGGTTGTAACCCATGACCAATTACATTTAGTGGAGATAACTAAACGAATCGGTGCGTTGACAAACGCAGTCAGTAATATTTACTACACACATTGCAGTGAAAAGAACTAAACGAATAGTTCCTTTTCATAAATTACTAAACGTTGATCAGCAAACCCTATTTGCAGAAAAGTGAAAGAGAAAATTTTCTTTCTATCCCTTGAATCATGTAGCAAATGGGGTTTTCGAGCTGGTTCCCGAACTGTCACCTACCCTACGGCCCCGCAGACTCGCGCGCGCGCGCGAACTTCGTTAACCTCGTTTATCTCTCAGACCCCCGCCATGCACTACAGATACGGATGCTGGCTGCCGATATTTGGCTACCGACGGTATTTCTATACCATTAGTTTACATTATAGCATTATTATTTAAAATCAATAAAATACCAAACATGCCTCTTATAAAGCGTATAATAATATATAGAACGTTGATTTCTCACAGTAAAAACAGGCTCTGTAACCATTCGGATTGGTCAGATTGCCGAGAACGCGTGCTTACTAAACAGTGTTTAGTAAGTGTAACTGCACGAAACGCAGATTCCATCGAATGATTTTATCTACGAAACAAATATAGTAGTACTGACAATTCTCCTTGTCCATTCACTTCACGATTTTGAATTGTCTGATTTTCTAAACTAAACTAAGTCATGTTCAGTGAATCTTTCTACAGGAAAAAATGTATTTGCTATATGATCGCTTGTTTAATACATTCTACTACATTTCTCTCGGTGTAGGACTTCCCGGTCAGAGGACACTGTTGCGACATCTGTCGTTGTCACCTCGCCTGGTCAGAGACGTCAATGTGTAAACGATCCGGCTACATCTGCTGTTTCTGCTACATCTGTGGATACTTCAACGTAATTCGTCAAAGACGCAATATAACATAATTTGCGAAACGCGTTTATAAAGCTTACTTCGGACTTACTCTTGGAGAGCAAGACAAAAATTGGGACATGAAACCATGGCAGAGCGCTACCATGACAAGGAAAAAGCATATGTTGACATACTACTGCGGGAGCATTAAACGATATTGCCCTGAAAGAGCAAGCTTTATTGAACTGAATTGATGCCTTATTTTACGTGGCGAGACTCGGGCCATCAGGCCCGCTCTTCCGTCTGACCACGCAAATTTCGCTACGCTCCTTTCAGCCACTAGCGGAGAACGGATGAATTTCTTGGGCGACGAAACAGGCGGTTTGAATTTAGCTCAGAGGCGTCATTTAGGCTTGAGGATCTTTTACATGCAAGTAAATCTACTAACATGGAACAGCCGGCTTTACTTCCCCTCCGAAGGAAGGCGTACGAAGGATTTTTTCGCCCTTAAAAATCCACGGCTTCGATCGGGTTTGAACCCCCCAAGTTGGGTATAACAGTCCGATACGCTAACTACTACACCATCGACGCCAAGTTTAAAAGGAAGTTCCTGCATTAAAAGAATTAACTTGAACTTTGACTCCCCATAGTAAAAATGTGTAATATAACGAGCGCTATTTTATTAACTTTGACATTTTTATAGCGATATATACTATGTGATCAAAAGTATCCGGTCACGTCCAAAATGGTGTTATGGTGTGGTTGTGTTTTCATGGAGGGTGCTTGCATCCCTTGTTGGTTTGTGTGGCACTATCACGGCCTATGTTAATGTTTTAAACACCTTGCTTCCACTGTCGAAAAGCAATTCGGGGATGGCGAATGCATTCTTTAACACGATCGAGCACCTGTTCATACTGCACGACCTGTAGCAGAGTGGTTACACGACAATAACATCCCTGTAATGGACTGGCCGGCACCTGACTTGAAACTGGCCGGCGGTGTCCTGACTTCAATCCTATCGGACACCTTTGGGATGTTTTGGAACGCCGACTTCGTGCCAGGCCTCCGACCTTCATTGATGCCTCTCATCATATTCGGTGCGGTCAAGACGAACGTGCGGGTAAGCAACGGGGGCAGTATGGCGGTGGACGCGGATGGTAAAGGGAAGTAGGAATAATCGGTTAATATCGCATAAAGTGGCCCTAGGAAAACTGAAGACAATAGTAGAAACTGGCGATCAGGACATGACTGTGATAATGAATGTTGAATATTAGAGGCAGTGTTGTGAAGTCAGTGAAATAATAGTACGAGAGGTAGACACGTGTGTCGAAAGGAAAGAACAGAGTGTGAGAATGCTGGCTGACATACGCGATCGACGTGTTTTAACAGAGGGAACGACCAGAAAACGAGGGTACATGGTATCGTGCGAAACGGTGAAGGCACCAGGCGGCCTGCATTTGGAAGGGAGGTTGGAGGCAGCAACGGCGCGATCACTGTTACAAACGATATCGGCGTTTCAAGACCACTCGGCGGCTGTGGGCGCAACGGCCGACCACGTTGGACGAATCGCAGTGCGGATGGATGTTGCGACTGTGAGAAAGCTGGTACTGTAAGGATATTCAGAATAATATTTTCTTTATACTTTAATGCATGGTGTGATACAAGGCTGATTTGGGTTCGTAGCGAGGGGAATGTTAAATGTGATGAGGGTGGGAAGATAAGAATATTTGCCGCGTTGTGTAGCTATATTTTTGTTTCTAAAAGAGTAAATATTCATTAATTACAATTTATGCAGGGTCCATGATGTACAGTACAGAGAGATCTCAATAGATGTATAAAAAACAATGATGAATGTTAATAAACAGATTAGGTGATTAATAGATGCATATTAATGATGTTTTTTTATTATTAGAGGTATGACACAAAAATTGCAAATAACCAAACTTTGGGTCATATAAGATGTATATTCCATGTTCAAATGTTTATTATGTTTTACCATGTATTATAAATTATCTTTTTGTATTACTAACAAAACCAAGGATTGTCATTTGTACCAATAGCATTATCAAGGCGATCCCCCTTCAAAAGAATCTCTAGTCCCCAACAGAAATTCATTTCCATTTCAAAAAGCAGAAAGGAAATAATATGTGAGGAAATAATATATCGGTCACAATATATATTATATATATTGAACAGTGATTACATTCATAAATGATAAACTCGCATACGTTGAAGAGAGAGTGAGAGAGACGGAGAGAGAGAGACGGAAAGAAAGAGAGAGACGGAAAGAAAGAGAGAGAGGCGAAAAGAAAGAGAGAGAGGCGAAAAGAAAGAGAGAGAGGCGAAAAGAAAGAGAGAGAGACGGAAAGAAAGAGAGAGAGACGGAGAGAGAGAGACGGAGAGAGAGACGGAGAGAGAGACGGAGAGAGAGACGGAGA
>BOPP01000003.1:20164435-20187895 GCA_017312745.1 Gryllus bimaculatus
ATGCTCGTGCTTCGTCGCTATCGCCATCCTGTAGCTGCCACCGCCGCATCTCATCGCCCGCAAAGTCTCTGCCGCTCCGGAAGCGGTCTTTATATGTGGACTCGCTTCCGTTGGCAATTTCTGTTCTTAGTCAATGCCACTCCACTTCCACTCCTGCAATGTCTGCGCGCTGATTTCGCATCCGCAGCGGCCAATTGGAATGGCGATGGCTGCCCTTACACTGTTTGTTCCTCCACCGCTTCTGCTCTCAGTCACTGTCCCATCAGAGTTCTCTCAGTCACCGTATTGAGGTATTTATGTAGATATTATATAGATATAGATAGAATAGATTCACGCGCTCTCTCTCGCCCATGTCTCCGCCACTGTCCCGCCCATGTCCCCGCCCATGTCCCCGCCCACTGTCTCGCCTGTCTCAGCCACTGTTCGCCAACTGTCTCGCCCACTGTCTCCGTCCACTGTTCTTCGTCCCTGAATCCGTCCACTGTCTCCGTCACTGGGTCTCCGTTCTGTCTCCGTCCTCTGTTTCCGTCTCTGTCTCCGTCCTCTGTTCCGTCTCTGTCTCCGTCCTCTGTTCCGTCCTCTTCTCCGTCCTTCTGTCTCGTCCTCTGTCTCCGTCCGCTGTTCCTGGTCTCTGTCTCCGTCCACTGTTCCGTCACTGGTCTCGTCCACTGTCTGCGTCATGTCTCGCTCGCACTGTCTCTGTCACTGTCTCCGTGCCACTGTCTCCGTCACTCTCTTCGTCACTTCTCGTCCACTGTCTCCAGTCCACTGGTCTCCGTCACTGTCTCCGTTCCACTGTCTCCGTCCACTGTCTCCGTCCACTGTTCGTCCACTGTCTCCGTCCATGTCACCCAACGTGCATGTCTCCACCCGCTGACTCGCACACTATCTCCCCCTCTGTCTCGTCACTATCTCCGTGATCCATCATCAACTCCCGTCATTGTTCAGACTGTATCCGGTCCGTATTATATTTTGCGATACACTCTTCCCCCTCACGTCACTGCCACCTCTTCGTCGTTCCGGCGTTTATATATAAGTATATAGACCCTGCCCGCCTCCATTTCGAGCAATCTGGGCTGGCGCAAGTCGCGTCGGGTGATGGGGGCGGGCGGTGGGGACAGGGCGGGGGCGGGCACGTCGACCGCTTCGACGCTCTCGCTGCGCTGATGATCACGCGCCGCCCCGCCCGCTCCAGCCCCGCCCCCGCCCCGCACCGCGCGCTCGCAGTTGCCAGCGTGTGAGGGGCCGACCGCCAGCTACGTATGTTCGAAGCATGCCTCGGGCAAGGTTGGCGACGCGACGGCGCTACAACATTACATATTTTTACAGCGTTAGCGACGTTAAAGACTGCCACGAAACAATTTTTGATATATAGATATATTTTCAGATGAACTACGCAATTTTTTTGTTTTTAATTTTATTTTAATTTTTTAACGATTCATTTCGGCGACACCAAGGAAAGTTAGCGAATTTTTGTTTCGAGATTAATTTCGAGACCAGTCAGGGTTATAGTTTGGCGTCATGAAAATATTTGTGACACGTTAGAAAACGTAGAGAAAGGGTAAAAAATATTTACAGATTCGATAAATATTGGATACGAAAGGATTTTGTTGTAACTTAAAAATAGGTTATACAGTTGGAGATGGCAGGTTTATTATTTGTAAATCGAGATAGATATAGTATCTATATATCTATATATATACTAAAACGAGAACAAGAAACATGTTATTACATAATGGGCTTATTTATCGTTTGGATTTCATTTTAATTTATTATATGAAATGTATTTGCATGATACATAGACTGGAGGAATTGGGGTCAAAGGTCAAAAACTATGTAGCGTTGTTTGGAAACACGGAAATAACTGTATTGTTTTAAAATTGTTCCTTCTTTTAAAGTAATGTACTGCTACACCCACATTATGTATCATGAGGTAGCATTTATTTCGTTTAGGTTTGGTCGGATTTAATTCTTAGATGTATGTGCTGTATAGTTAGTGAATGTTTGTTGCTACATGATGAAGGTTATGGTAATATGATACATGAATAATGGTTTTGAAGTCCGACTATTCACTGATATTCGTTATCATGAACTATGTTTTTCCATAGCATTTTTTTGGTGTGAATCACCTATAGAAAACGATGATTGTTGTAATTTCTTTAACGTAGAATGTGACCAGGAGTGCCAATTCTTACATCTCATGCGCAAAATTGTCCTCCTGGGAGTTTAGATGCGGCCCTAGAAATCTTTTTCGCACCTTCTGTGTTCTTGTTTGGAGTTGGAAAATTTTCGTTAGGGTAGGCTCTGTACTGCATGATGGAGGATAATAAAATTAAAATTACTATCAGTAACGAAGTTTAAAGGCGCACTTTATTGAACCACTAATATGTACAGTGTGAGAGATGTTCCTCTTTGAACAAGAAGACTATCGTGTCGTGGGCCCCAATGACGATGAAGCCTGAGAATTTCGTTTGGAGAATGATATTCTGGTCGCACTGGTTGCTCTCGCGCACTCGGAATAGAAGAACAGAGAGTATCTGGTGTTAAAATACGTAATGGATTCAGTACACTAGTAGCGCTACTTTATGTATATTTTTGTAGAGGAGTGGGGTCAGGGGTGTTATATTGCCCACAAAAATCTATAGTTCTTTGACAATGCAAAGTAAGTTTTAAGGGCTAGAAAACAAAATGTTGTATTCAGAATGTTGTAACCACGCTTCTTTGTACTTGTCATTCAAATGGCCGTACGCCTGCAGTACGTTTGCGCTTTATCTGCCTTCTCTCTCTGCGTGTTCCCCTCTACCTCTTCACTCATACATACTACAACTCCAGCAACGAAAATAGAATGTTCAAAAAGATTGTCCTGTAGATAACGGAATTGAGAACGTCTCTTTGAGACCTTGGCCCCAAAAGTTTAGTTTGTATGTCATGGAAAGCTTCGGTTCAGGAGTTATTTAACGATATAAATCAAAATACTGGCGCGTGTATTGCGGGGTTGCATTTGACATGGTTAATTCATATAGATTTTGTTTCTACATCGCAATCATTCTCAATACATGTGGTATTCGAACCCTCCTGCGCTATACCTTATTCGCGTATATATTATACTTAACACCTAATAATATAAAAAAATTAAAATTTTAATTAACCTGGAGCTCAGCTGTATATAGATATAATATGAGATAGATATAGATAGAGAACAGACTTTTCCGTAATTAGTTTTCTAATTTCCTTAGGTGGGCGCGGCTGCTACTGACTCGGACTTTGCCATTACTCTTGCCAGCTGTCATGCTAGCGCCTCCCAAAGTACAATTTTTTGACAGTTGCTTCATTTTTTCGGTTCCTTTATGTTATCAATTTATTATTAAGTTATCACATTTATTCTACAGACTTACACTTTTTTTTGTCTTTGACCTCAATGAATGACTTGACTATCGTTTTTTTTGCACATTCGCAAATTCATCGGTATTTCTTTTTGCATATAACATGATATAGATAAGCTTACGAAAATGTCTTCTAACAGAAGCTGGGTTCCCTCAGATAGATATTATATATACGTGATGTTCGCAGGATGTTGATTCTGCTTGTCGTGTAAATTCCTGGCAGCGGGATAATTTTTGTTCCCCGAAAAACCTGTTTGACTGAAATTCCTTAATCCGATCTATTCATTATTGTAATCGCACGAACGGGACTTTTCCTTCTGCCGCCTCGGATGAAGCGCCTACTCGGCAACTGCTTGCCATTTTACTTTAACTTAAAAACAATTTATAATGTCCAGTTGATGAATCTAATCTAGATCATTGCTCCACGAAGTCATTTTACACGATCCAGCAAAATCCACAAAACAGACAAGCTAAAAGTGATTCACTCAAATGGACAATTTTTATATTAACATAAAACAATCGGATAATTAATGTAGGTTCCCGTTTCCTAATATCAAAATGATACTCAGCCTGCAAAGTCTGCCAAATTAGTATTGCTCGCGCAACTTTTCTTGAACGATGGCTTGTTCTCCCCTCTCTGGCACAATTAAAAGTTGAAGGCAAAGCCTCGCAGCGAGTACTGATGACAAACATTCAAACAAACTTCACTAGCGCGAAATAGCAACAATTTTCTTTTGGAGAGGGAATTCTGTTTATTTTTCCAAAAAATCTAAAGAATGACAGAAGTAGGTAAATATCTATCACCCAAACTCGAACCTTCTGAAAAGTTAGAAAGGAAATTATTGTAAAGTTGGCAAGGCATGATAGATATAACAGAGATCGGATTGCTTCATAATATCTAGTTGGTCAATTTCGCCTCCATCCCACCTACCCGCATTTCTCATCGATTGTTCAAGGAAAGTTGCGACAGACGTACACTCACATCTCTCACATCACGCCTCTTGCTGCTTAAGAGAGAGTGACAAATTTAAAATATTGCTCTCTCGTCTTCTCACTCGCTCTCACTACTACTACCGTCTCTCTCACTCCGTCCTTTCTCACTCGGTCTTCTGCACTGCCGTTTTCTTCACTCGAGCTATCTCTCAACACACCGTCTCTCTACCGTCTTTTCACACGACTCGTCCTCTCTACACCGTCTCTTCACATCCGTTCTCTCACACGTCTTCTCACCGCGTCTCTCTCACACCGTCCTTCACACGTCTTCTCAATCCAGACGTCCTCTCTCACACGTCTCTCTCACACAGTTTCTCACACGTCTTCTCACACCGTTCGTCTCACACCGTCTCTCTCACACGTTCTTCACACGTCTCTACTCTCTCCGTCTCTCTCCTCTCCGTCTCTCATCTCTCCGTTCTCTCGCCTCTCGTCTATCATAAAATAGTATACTATATACGATCTCTCTCTTCCGTCTCTCTCCTCTCCGTCTCTCTCCTCTCCGTCTCTCTCCCTCTCCGTCTCTCTCCCTCTCCGTCTCTCTCCTCTCCGTCTCTCTCCTCTCCGTCTCTCTCCCTCTCCGTCTCTTCCTCTCGTCTCCTCTCGCCTCTCGTCTCTCTCCCTCTCGATCTCTCTCCTCCGTCTCTCTCCTTCCGTCTTCTCCAGTCTCCGTCTCTCTGCACTCACTAGCATACTATACTCTAGCTCTCCTATACTCTCGTCTCTCTCCCTTCGCTCCTCTCCCTCTCCGTTTCTCCCCTCCGTCTCTCTCCCCTCCGGTCTCTCCTCCCTCTCCGTAATATATATATATATAGATATCTCTCCCTCTCAGTCTTCTCCCTCCGTCCTCCTTTCGTCCTCTCTCCTCATTCTCTCTCCGTTGAAGGATTCCTGCAGTATCTGAGTTTGGGGGGGGGTAATATTGGAAGCGTCGGATCAGCAACGATGTAAAAGCGGTTTAATACGGAGAGCGTTTTCTCCACATAACTTATAGAGGAATAGAGATATAGAGAAGTATATAGATAAGATAAGAGATATATATTATATCAGAGAGATAAGAGATAACAGAGATTTTCGAGAGTATCGCACAAGAGAGCAAAGTGTAAAGTCTCTGGTATGCGATGAGGAATCGTATCTCTCTGGGAGATAATTAGTTATTCAGAGAAGAGGAGTTGAAGTATTTTGCTCGTCGTTTTGGTATAGGGTTATGATTGTTATAGTAGATGTTTTGATTATTTATATTGGTGTATTATGGCGGCGTCAATATTCCCAAGTGTGGTCGGTGGATTTCTGTTCTTTCGATGAGAGATATAATATTATAGAGATATATATAGAGAGAGTGACAGTACAAATGATAAATACTTATGTATTCGCCTGTTAATTTCTTACGGTTGATTTGTAACCTTTATTAAATAGTAATTGTTTATTGTTACATTCTTTAATAATTTACCGCTAAGAGATTCCGGGATAATTGTTTTGAAAATTTTATATATATAGATAATATAATATAAGGAGAATTATAATATACTCATATTGCTGGCTCTATACAGGTTTTGTATATGTCACTTTACTACCAATACTAACAATTTCGAATATATTTTCAATTAATCGTCTTCTTCTGTAACTATTTACATCTTCATCTCTTAGTTGAAGTATATATAGACATGATTATCAGAGAACTTACAATTGATCTTCAGAAGTCTGTTTTTATACCTTATATCTTCTATAGATAAGATATTAGCATAATAGATATAATATACTATTCTCCAGACTTTACAATAGGTTCATAATACTATTTTCCTGCTCCTTGAATCCGACACGTGTCTTCTCCAACAAAGACTATTTTTTTAATCCCTTCGTAGAATGTTAAAGACTTGTTTATGTTTAGTTGTCTCTCGAAGAATGCTATCTTGCACATAGTGTTGTCGTTTAATGATAGTTATAGTCGGAGACGTGTTGTAGAAGAAGCCGGAGATCCTGGTGCGTACGCGAGTCGCAGGCAAGTCGGAGAAGTTGTATAGTACAAGGTAGGGCTCGGCGTAGAGAGAAACGTAGTGAACGTCGCACTTGTACAGGTGTTTTGGGTGCGCGGTTTGTGTTCAGAGAAGATGTGAAGAGTGGCCAGGCAGCGTGCAAGGACTTGTGTGCGCTAGAACCGGTCGGAAGGCGTCGTGCGCGGCTGGCGGTGATGAGTAGCGGACGAATGGGGGGGGCCGGAGGAAGGGGGTCGTATGTAGTAGCTCAGGTGTGAAGGAGCGCAGAAAGGAAGAGAGTGGACGTCTGTTCGCGCGGAGAGACGGTACGGAGAGAAGTTACTCTGGCTCGTTGTGTTGGTGGAAGGAAGACGTCGCGTGTTAGGGAGAGAGTATTGGGAGAGTGGATGGAACGAGAAATGGTAGTGAGGCGGTGAGTGAAGAGGAATGTAGGGATGTAAGCTAGACTGGTCAGTAGAAAGTGTGAAGGGAGAGTTTCGTGGTAACTGATTGGGTGTAAGAAGGCGAAGCGTTGGGTGTGAAGAAGACGGAGGAGAGAGATGTCATTGAATGAAAGGTTAAGGAAGGGTATGAAGAAGGTTTCGTGGGCATGTTGTGAGCTAGATTGTGGATTTGAGTGTGAGCAACTTAGAAGTGTGTTGTAGAGAGAGTGTTTGTTGTTAAGCGAGTACTAGCGCGTAGCATAATCTGGCAGTGGTGTTATGGGAGTGGCGAGTTGTGAATCTGTGTGATATATGTAAGTTGTATGTTCTTGCGGTGTCATGTGATATTTCGGAGATCTATATGTTAACAGATGTGTTGATTAGATGCATGATATGGCTCGGTGAGGGAGATGGACTCCCAAATACTGCAGACGAGATAATGTTGTGGAACATTCGAGCTGACGGTGCTTTGTAGTGGTCCTCGCGCCAAGCAAGGCATATGCGGGATGGATAAATATGGTTGCAAACGTGACGAATTACTTGTAGAAATCGTATGCATGACATACGACATTTCTGGAGTCAAACAAAAACATTGTCAGAGACAGAACGATATGTGTGTATATCAGGCAGTCAGTGTTTATAAGATATAGATGGAGGAGGTCGCAGGATTTTGGTGCACCTATTGTACTCGAAAGTTATGATCCGATAATAGTGCGAAGGGAGTTCGATTTGGGGCGGATTCTAGGTGGAAAAGATTTATTCGCTCAATTGCGTCGCAGAACGTTCTTCTGAAGGTCAATTTAGGAACATGTAGCCTTGGTAATAGCGAGTCATGCGCGTAAATAGGTATTACCCCATTCTGTTTGGAACATTGCGTCAAAGAATAGGCTGCAAATGATATCCAAGGTAGCTGGGACATAACCAAGTTATCCCGGTGGATGGTTTCATTTCTGGGGACCCAGCCCTTTCCACGTAAATGACAGTCCTGAGTGGCCATTACGGATCACCAACAGCATGCACAGTTCCCTTGTCTAGCACGTGGGGCCGTGGGGTCTGGTGCCACTCGAACGCTTATTAGTTCGTTAACCAACTGAGAATCGGAAAGTTTTCTGAAACATGGCCAGTGTGCACAATGCGTTGACTAAGAATCCAATCAGATAATAGATCACGAGGCCAGGAGAGGCGCGTAGAAGGCTAGGCCGTGGCTGATTGCACACGGCACGTCGGGGATCTGATCTGCTGTGCCGAACGCAAGGCTCATGATGAAAGACAAATTTGTGTGGTGTTTGTGGTCGTACGTCCCCAGACATAGTGATTGCATAGGGTTGATTTCAACGCAGTTGGCTAGCTTGTGCTTTGGCCTAACACATCGCAACGAAGACGCCGTTGGTAGATTTGAAATAGAAGGACGGGCCAGACTCGCGTTTGGTCTGTAAGGTTATAAGGTCCAGGCTTGAAGTTAGGGTATCTCTCAGACGCACTCTTGACAGCTGTGGATTGGTAATATTTTATATTCTCTTAACGCTTTTTTAAGCACGAATATAGAGAAAATATAGATATATAGATGATTTACCATTTCACTGTAATAGATATATATATATATATATAGATCCCGTGCGGCGATAATCACTCAGAAAAGCCTATCTATACACACTATATATGAGGGCAACAGAATAAAAGAAAGCTCTGCCAATTGACTGTTCTTCTATAACCCCACGCGAGTACTGGGACTGCCATACTGTATATTTCATATTTGCTATCCTGATGACTTTGTCTACATTCAGTGTGAAAATACCTTTCTCTTACACCGTAGCTCGTATACATTTCTTGCATCTAGCTAGCAAAATATATTTTTTTTCGAGATACTCAGTTCTTAGGAGGTGGAACGATTGAAAATAATAGATGTACAGCACAAGTGAGCCAACAGTGATGTAGAATGCCTCAGTGCTATCGCTATCGTCTCTCGTTGTCTTAACTTCATATCACCGCATACTCGCCAAATGATTCCAAAGTCGGAACGTGAAAATTCGTAGTTTCTTTGGGACTAAACACGATTATGCTGGCGCGTCAGTGTGTACGCGCGTGACTATGTGAGCGGGCGTTGGCGCGAGGACTTCGCAGGCGGGAAACGTTGCCGTGGGTGTTGGAGCGAAGTGGTGGACTGGGCGCAGTCGTAAGGCACGGCGTGAGAGCAGGGGCGAGTGTGTACAATGGCGCTGGGCGGGCGTCGGGTGCGGGCCGCGGCGAGGCGTAGGGGCGAGGGCGAGGCGAGGGGAGGCGAGGGCGAGGCGAGGGCGCGGGCGCGGGCGAGGGCAGGGAGGGCGAGGGAGCGGGCGAGGGTGAGGGCGACGGGCGAGCGGCGAGCGAGGGAGGCAGGCGAGGGCGAGGCGAGGGCGAGGGCGAGGCGAGGGCGAGGGGAGGGCGGCCAGCGAGGGCGAGGAGGCGGCGAGGGCGAGGGCAGAGGGCGCAGGGGCAGGGCTGAGGGCGAGGGCGAGGGAGGGGGAGGCAGGGGCGAGGGTGAGGGCCGAGGGGAGCGGGAGGGCGAGGCGAGGGCGAGGGCGAGGGGCGAGGGCGCGGGGAGGGCGAGGGCGCAGGCAGGCGACGGGCGAGGCTGTACGGCGGAGGGCGAGGCGAGGGCGAGGCGAGGGCGAGGGCAGAGGGAGCGAGGGCGAGGGCGAGGCGACGGGGCGAGGGCGAGGGCGAGGGCGAGCGCGGGCGAGGGCGCGGCAGGCGAGGGCGAGGGCGCGGGCGAGGGCGCGGATGCGAGGCGCGGAGGCGAGGGCGCGCAAGCGAGGGCGACGGCACGGGCGATGGGCGCGGCGAGGCGAGGGCGGGCGCGGCGCGGGCGAGGGCGCGGGGCGAGGGGCGAGGGCCGGGGCCGGTGCGAGGGCGCGGGCGCGGGCGCGGGCGAGGCGAGGGCGAGGGCGGCGGGGTAAGCGCAGGGTCGCTCGGCGGAAGGCGTGGGGCGCGGGCGTGGGCGCGGCGTGGGCGCGGGCGCTTGGCGCGAGCGAGGCGCGTCACGGGGCAAGCGCGCGAGTGCTAGCAGTGTCGGTCGAGCGGAGGCGGTCGTGTGCCGCGGCAACTGATGCGCGCGGGTTTGCCAGGTGCGTCGGCTGCCCCGCTCGCCCGCCCCCGCCCAGCCCAGAGCCCCGCCCGTTTGCCCGCCGCCGCGGCGTCGCCCGCGCGCCGCAGCTGCCTGGGTGAGGTCTCCTGCCTCGCCGACGCGACGCACCGACGGGCAGTGGCCCAACGCGGCGTATTCTGTCATTTCCTGCAGCCATTTCAAGCGACAATTATCTCTGCGATATTCGAGAACAGAATATAATTATTGCATTTCCACAAATTCTTTAAGAGTGCTGTGTCTGTCAACTTTAAATTTCGGTTGGCAAACATCCCTGGGATTTCAATTTTACCCAAGTTTCCTTTTTATAAAGAGATAAAAATCTTATCTCTTTTTGAAGTATTCTCGTTTATGAAGTTCAGCCAAAAAACTGTATTGTTTATTCTACATAGGGCGCATGTAGTCCCGCCGTGGTTGATTTGTTCAGTGGACGCCTTTACTTTCCAAGCAAGGCTCTTTTCGGGGGATTACAAGACAGGGTAAAAGTTATCTTTAGTCCCTAAACCAGTACGATTTTTTTAGGGGTATATCGAATATGTTTAACTACAGCATTTATCCGTGTCAGCCAGTGATGTCAAGGTTTTCCTGGCACGATTCGTGGCAAACCGTGGCATGGCACGAGCTCAGCGCAACTAGTGTTGGGATCGGAAACTAAACTTTGATTAACATAACTGCCCCTACCGTAAATCGGCTTGCGGTGTCATCCAATTAGGGAAGTTGAAATACATAGATAGTTCGTTACTATTACTGACGTGTATATCAATTGGATACTCGTTAACAGCTGATAGATATGTCAGAGAGGCAGTCTAAAATAAATGAAGTTTTTGATTTGAGTAACCCCTTACCGTTTTCATGGATAGTGACGAAACTGCCAGCAAGGATGTTCTAGGGATTTAAAAATATTTTCGATCAGATGTATAGGAAGCTATCTGTGTATGGAAAAAGATTTGGTTACACATGAATTACTCAATTATAATAGATAGTCGTCAATCAATATTCTCATAATCAAATACGTATAAACATTACCAAAAGCACTATAGATAAACCTATGAATATCTCTAGAGCAGGTAGGGGGTTATGAGAGGTTAGGAATTTGGCAATTCTTGTTTTCTCTGCATCTGCTCTCTATATAGTCTCTTTGTAATGTGTATACTCGCTGTATTTTTCATTCTGAATATAGAATTTTGCATTCACACACTACAATCCAAGTATTTTGCACTTTTGTTGCTATCCTCCAATAACTGTTATACCATAATCCACTAGAGAGCGCTCTTCCCATATTGGTCAATTCTGATGGGAGGGTAAATGACTCTTAAGCGTACTTCTAGTTTCTTGTCTATGTACGATGAAACCTTCTTGCCAGGCTTTCGTGTCAACTTATCATATAGAATAAAGGAGTTAGGTGATCTTCAATAAACAGTCTTCGATATATATATCTTTAGGTAGCGTTGCTCGTAATTAACCTTGACTATATATTTCATATTGTTTTAACCGCCATATTAGCTGTCATAGTCACAAATGGAGTAATGCTCACCGTACGTGTGAGTTACAACCAATGTTTTCAAACCTCAAAGGACAACTAATGGGAATGGGGTGGTTCAGGATCTTTCTTATTAGGGCGTGCATAAACCTAAACTCCGGAGCAAACAGTCCTGATTGTTCGGTAGGGGAGTGCAAGGATTGTATCGTAGTTAAGAGAATCACACATGTGTAGTCATCTCATTACTATCCAGCTATACTATAACGTTGCTAGACTGTAAGCTCCAGATTTGTGTCGTTTTGTCAATCGTGGATTGCCTACACAAAACGAAGCTCGTTGGTCGCGAGAAAATCGTTGATCATCAACTTAGGTGACTACGGGTCAATAGGGACTTTGCTGTTAGTAAACATCGATAATTCCTCCCATGATATATATCAGATACTTGAGTTTTTAGAGGTCTTCGAATAGATGATACGTAATCATAATACCTCACTATATCGTATCTGTCGTCAGTAATTACACGATAAAGCAGTCACTTGCTTGGATAAGTAAAAGTGCGGATCAACTGCTATAAACAACGACTATAATGTGCGCGACTATCATGAGCTGACTATACTTGTAGATAAGTTATTATGATGATACACGTATTTTTTTTGTGATGAACGTATACAATGCGAACGAAGTAATACTTCTTAAAAGACGAATGATGAGATGGATTTTTGGTCGGTTTTCTATAAAAAACGGAAAGGTTGTGAGATAGTTTATAGATAGAATATATAGAGAGAAACTTGTCTCTGCTCGCTCATGTGTACCGAAATTGGCAAGGTTTTGACATCAGTACCAAGCACATTTCATTAAGATTTGTGATAGAGATACCATACGGCAATTTCAATCTATTATAAAGTCATTCTGTTACTCAGATAATCAGCGAGTGATTTGTTCTGCTTTCGCAAGGGTCTGCTATAGGAGTGGGAAGTAATGAAGCCGCGTTTGGGTGCACGAAATTGCTCTATAGATATAGAGCTCTGCTGTTGCGTCGTAGCAGAGGCAGAGAAGATTCACAGCAGCTGCCCGTCTCCGCGAGCGGAGATGGGGCGCGAGAGTGCTCGGCGTAGGCTAAGGTGCACGGGCGAGAATGCCTTTGCGGAAGGTCCTGGTGCGCGCATGGAGCGTGCTGGAGCGGCTTATCGGAAGATAGATAGAGATACATATATATATATAGATAAACCATTCTCTCTTACAGTCTTAATAAGGAATAAGGTAAGACCTACAGTGAATTGCGGTCATCATGAACACGAGCCAATATAACCCTGACTGCCTCCGCTCGACGCGCAGCTGCGTCTATAATCTCGAACTCGCCGCGAAATTGCTCCTGTCGCACATGTTGTGTCCTGTGGTCAGGCTGCCGCGCGCGGCATTGATAATAGGTCAGGACACACGCCAGCGCTACACATAACGCTCTATCGCAGCGCCATCGCAATTTGGAGCGGTAGCTCTCTTGAAAAAGAGGTGGCTGAAATTGCTAGCTGGCGTCTCTTCAGCGGTCGAGATAAAATGTGTACTGTTGGAGGCCGGTGGTGTGGCCCGCTTCGCCCCGAGGTGTGCTGTGAAGCGTACCGGTAGTGAGAGGGGTGCTAGACGCTGGCGATGCGCGGGGGGCGGCTCGCGGGAGAGAGAGAGAGAGGATAGGGCGGGTGCGAGGAGCAGAGCGCGTGAGTCATCAGGGAGCGAGAGCGTCGAAGCGTCGCCGTCGGCCGCGCTGTAGGGGCCATCAGACGAGTGCCGCAGCTAGTTGTTCGATGGACGGGGGCAGTGAGTGGGAGGTGAAGAGATAGAAGTAAGAGAAGGACGAGACGACCGGTGGAGTGGACGGTCTGAGGGGGGAAGGAGAGCGAAATAATGGACGGATAGTTCGCAAAATAGACGAGGAGGTGAATAAGAGATATACAAGGAGATAGTGAGAAGAGACGAGGGGCGGACGATAGTCGTGCGGAGTCAGGGGTGGAGAAGATAGAGAGATGAAGTGGACGGGCAGTGGAGGAGACAGGCTGCGAGGAGGCTGGGACGGAGACCAGTGGACGGAGACAGTGGACGGAGACAGTGGACGGAGGACAGTGAGGGAGAACGTTGGAGGAGAGACGGACGGAGAGGGTGGCGAGCACATCAATCCCTATAAAGTCGCCTTGTGGACGGAAGACCAGTTCGGAGGGCGTGGAGGAGACGTGGACGGAGACGTGGCGGAGACAGTGGACGCGGACGACACGAGGCGAGACGGGACGGAGACGAGGACGAGACAGAGAGAGGAGAGCAGAGACGGAGACGAGGAGGGAGACAGAGGCGGAGACAGAGGAGGAGACCAGAGGACGGACCAGCAGCACGGAGACAGAGGTCGGACGCTGTCGGGGCAGCCATCAGCACGGGTCAGTGCGACGCATGCGCCGCGCGCATCGGCCAGGGCCGACGTGCGTCGGGCGGAGACAGCTCTGCCGTGCGCGGCTGCAAGCGTGGGCGTTGAGCCGTACAGGCGGAGACAGTGGCCGGCGCTGCCGTGGGGGCTAGAGAGAGAGGAGTCGGGGAGCTCCCTGCGCGAGCACGACAGTGCCATAGGCCTGCTAAGAATCGCCCTCGCCCTCGCCTCGCCCTCGGCCTCGCCCTACGCCTCCCTCGCTCGCCTCGCGCTCGCCCTCGCCCTGCGCCCTCGCTCCCCCTCGCCCTGCCCTGCCCTCGGCCCTCAGCCTCGCCTCCCCTCGCCCTCGCTCGCCTGCCCCCATCCTCGGGGCCTCGCCTCGCCCTCGGCCCGCGCCCGCGCCCTCGCCCTCGCCCTCGCCCTCGCCCTCGCCTCGCCCTCGCCCTCGCCCTCGCCCGCGCCCGCACCCACGCCCGCGCCAGCGCCAGTGTACACACTCGCCCCTGCTCTCACGCCCGTGCTTACGACTGCGCCCATGTCCACACCTTCGCTCCCACCCACGGCAACGTTCACGCCTGCGAAGTCCTCGCGCCAACGCCCGCTCACATAGTCACGCGTACACACTGAGCGGCATAATCTGTTTAGTCACAGGAACTACGATTTTCACGTTCGACTTTGTGAAATCATTTGGAGAGGCGTGATCAGTAAGTAACACGAGGAAACGATACACATACATTCTACATACGTTGGCTAACTTGTGCTGTACTCTATTATTTTCATCGTTCCACCTCCTAGAGACTGATCGTATGAAAAAAATATATTTTGTAGCTAGAATGCAAGAAATGTATACGAGTAGGTGTAAGAGAAGGTATACACTGATGTGACAAAAGTCATAGGATAGCAATATGCAAATATACAGATGGCAGTAGTATCGCGTGGGGTATAGAAGAACAGTGCATTGGCAGAGCTTTTATTTGTGCCCATATGATTCTTGTGAAAAGGCTTTTGAGTGATTATGGCCGCACGACAGGAATTAATAGACTTTGTACGTGAAATGGTAATTTGGAGCTGGACACAAGATATTCCATTTCGGAAAGCGTTAGAGAATTAAATATTCCGAGATCCACAGTGTCAAGAGTGCGCTGAGAATACCTAATTTCAAGCATGACCTATAACTTACAGGACAAACGCAGTGGCCGACGGCCTTCATTTAATCACAGCAACGGCGTTTGCGTGGAGTTGTTAGTGCCAACAGACAAGCAGCACTGTGTGAAATAACCCTAGCAATCAATGTGGGACGTACGACGAACCTATCCGTTAGGACATTGCGACTAAATTTGTCTTTAATGAGCTGTGGCAGCAGATCAACCCGAGTGCCGTTGCTAACAGCACGGCCTAGCCTTCAGCGCCTCTCCTGGCCTCGTGATCATATTGATTGGATTCTAGACGATTGGAAAATATTGTGCCATTGTTCAGAAAAGTTCCGATTTCAGTTGGTAAGAACTAATGGAAGGGTTCGAGTGTGGCACAGACCCCACGGCCCCACGTTGCTAACAAGGAACTGTGCAAGCTGGTGGTGAATCCGTAATGGATGGACTGTTTTTACGTGGAAAGGGCTGGGTCCCCAGAAATGAACCGATTATTGACTGGAAATGGTTATGTCCAGCTACTTGGATATCATTTGCAGCCTTTCTTGGACTGAATGTTCCCAAACAAGAATTGAATACCTATTTACCGATGAACCATGACGAGGTACAATTGTTGGCTATTGATTAGAAGAACGTTCTGGACGAATTGAGCGAATAATTTTTCCACCTAGATCGCCCGACATGAATCCCTTCGAACATTATGGGACATAATTGAGGTCAATAGGTGCACAAAATCCTGCACCATCAATTATAAACATGTTGTCCTGATATAAACACAATGTTTGTCCTGACAATGTGTTTTGTTGACTCGAGAATGTGTTGTATGCATACGATTCTAAAGTAATCGTACGTTTGAAGCATATTTCCCCTTATTCAATGCCTTGGGTGGGGGGAGCACATAAAGAACGGCAGGACCAATTTCAATTTTCTCTGATATTTTTGGATTCATCTCCGCCCCGAATAGCATAATAGTTATTAAAAGATCTCGAAAACAATGATAACGAAGAACAAAACTAAATATACAAGTCAAATGCAACCCGAAACACACTGCAGGATTTTTACTATATCGTTAAATAACTCCTAAATGAAGCGTTCTAAGGTCTTCCAAAATAAAATTTTGAGGACAAAGGTCTCAATGAAACGTTTCATACTCCGTAATCTTCAGAATGAGATCTTCTTGTTTATTATCTTAAGGTGCGTTTACACGAAGAGACAAAGTCTCCTAACTTTCATGAAGTTAGGAGATAATCCCTCTTAGACGGCTTTACACGATTCGAAATATCTCCTGAAACGCGAGTCTCCTAACACACGGGAGAGTAATTTCCTGACGTCTCTCCGGAAAAGTATCTCCTT
The DNA here is from genome assembly GCA_017312745.1 of Gryllus bimaculatus. Lineage (NCBI taxonomy): Eukaryota > Metazoa > Arthropoda > Insecta > Orthoptera > Gryllidae > Gryllus > Gryllus bimaculatus. The sequence continues at coordinate 20,180,737 of BOPP01000003.1, forward strand.
GCTGTTTACACTTGATACAAATATCGAGTTGTTCTCCGGCGCAGCCATGTTGAATAAGCAGCGGCGAGACGTTTGAGGTTAGACTGTGACAAGTCTTGCAGCTGCCTGTGCCACTTTCACAATTTTGAAAAAGCGGAGGAAAAGAATGTGACAAGTGTGAGTGATATTTTTTCCTTGAGCTGAGTATTTATAAAACTTTGATGGTGGATTGCAAGAAGAGGGTTTTTTTTAAATATTTATATAAATTATATTAAATATTAAATATATGTTCAATTGCATTACATTTTTTTCAGAGACAATAAAATAAAACAAGTTTTAATTTACGAGGGATTAAAAATATCTTTTGGAAAACGTGGTCGGATTCAAGGATGAGGAAAATAGTTTTGACCTATTGTAAAGGTTTGAAAATGGATGAAGTTGATCATTTGCTTTGGAAACTTTCAGTGAAGTTAAGTATAACAGATTTGAAAGAATCAATTGTAAGTTCTCTGTAGATTTGTCTATATGATATAAACTAGGAAAGATGTAAAATATTGCGAAGGAGATGATTTTGAATTATTTGAAAATTGTTAAGTTTGGTAGTAGAGGCATTACACCTTATAGAGCAAGCATATGAAAGAGAAGGCCCTATTATAGTTTTATATAAAAAAATTTCACAATTATCCGGGAATTTTTAGTGTGAATTTATTAAAGAATGTAATAAAAATATACTATTATAAAGGATAATGAAGTCACGTAAGAAATTAACAGGCGATACATACAGTTATTTGTCATTTGTATTTAGCCCTCAAATTACCCAGAGTAAAATTTCCCACAAAGAACAGAAATCCACCGACCACACTGGAACGCCGCACACTGGAATGGATAATCGAGCACGTAAACACATATATACCAAGAGAGCAAAAAGTCTTCCAACTCTCTTTGAATACTATTTATCTCCCAGGAGATACGATTCCTCATCGATACCAGAGCCTTTACACTGCTCTCTTGTGGATACTTCGAAAATCTCTTGTGACGTCATGTCTCCTGAGAGAAAATCGCTATCCTGGGACATTACACGTGTCTCCTAACCAGTTCTCCAAAGTTATGTGAGAAAACGCTCTCCGTATAAACGCGCTTTTACATGTTGCTGATCCGACGCTTCTCAATATTACCCCCCCCCCAAACTCAGATACGTGCAGAATCTTCAACGGAGAGAGAGAGATGGAGAGAGAGACGGAGAGGGAGAGACGGAGAGGGAGAGACGGAGAGGGAGAGAGACGGAGAGGGAGAGGGAGAGAGACGGAGAGGGAGAGAGACGGAGAGGGAGAGAGACGGAGAGGGAGAGAGGACGGAGAGGGAGCGAGACGGAGAGGGAGAGAGACAGGAGAGGGAGAAGAGACGGAGAGGGGAGAGACGGGAGAGGGAGAGAGACGGAGAGGGAGAGAGACGGAGAGGGAGTAGAGCGGAAGAGGGAGAGAGACGGAGGAGGGAGAGAGACGGAGAGGGAGAGAGAACGGAGAGGGAGATGAGACGAGAGGGAGAGGACGGAGAGGGAGAGAGACGGAGAGGGAGAGAGACGGAGAGGGAGAGAGACGGAGAGGGAGAGAGACGGAGAGGGGGAGAGACGGGAGAGGGAGAGAGACGGAGAGAGAGAGACGGAGGGGGGGAGACGGAGAGAGAGAGAAGATGTAGAGAGAGTGTGAAGAGAGACGGTGTGAGAGAGACGGTGTTGAGAGAGACGGTGGTGAGAGAGACGGTGTGAGAGAGACGGTGTGAGAGAGACGGTGTGGAGAGACGGTGTGAGAGAGACGGTGTGAGAACGAGAAGATCCGGTGGTGAGAGAGACGGTGTGAGAGAGACGGTGTGAGAGAGACGGTGTGAGAGAGACGGTGTGAGAGAGACGGTGTGAGAGAAGAGCGGTGTGAGAAAACGGATAAATAATCTGGAATGAGAGAGACGAGTGAGAGAGACGGAGTGAGAGAGACGGACGTTTTGAGGACGTGAGTGAGAGAACCGGAGACGCGCAATTATTTTAAATTTGTTCACTCTCTCTAAGCAGCAGATCTGTGTGAGAATGTATACCTGCGCAACTTTCCTTGAACAAATGGATTGAGAATGCGGGTAGAGTGGGATGTTAGTTTCGAATGGCACTAATATTATGAAGCAATTGCCGATCTCTGGATCAGTCATGCTTTGCAAACGTTTATAATAATTTCTTTCTGACTTTCTCAGAATTAGAGGAGTAGATAGAATATAACTTCTAGTCATTATCTTTAATTTTTGGAGAAAATACAGAGTTCCCTCCTCCAAAAGAAAATTGTTTCTATTTCGCGCTAGTGAAGTTTTGTTATGGAGAGTTAGATAAGTACATCGCTGCGATTTGCTCAATGTTATTTGTGCCAGAGAGGGGAACAAGGCCATCGTTCTAAGAAAAAGTTGGCGCGAGCAATACTAATTTGGCAACTTTTTGCAGGCTGAGTTCATTTTGAATTTGGAAGAGCGGGAATCTCACATTTAATAATGCGATTGTTTTATGTGTAATATAAATTTGGTCATTTGAGTGTATCACTTTTGCTTGTCGTGTTTTTGTGATTTTGGTTGTAAAAATATCTGTGAGAATGAGTCTAGGAGTAGGATTCATCAATGACATATAAAATTGTTTTTAAAGTTAAGTAAAATGCAAGCAGATTGCGAGTAGGCGCTTCATCCAGGCGCAGGAAGGGAAAATGCGTTCGTCGATTAATAATGAATAGATGGATATGGAATTGTATCAAACGGTTTTCGGCGGAACAAAAATTATCCCGCTGCCAGAATTACGAACGACAGCAGAATTCACATCCTGCGAACATCAGCGCGCAAGGCAGACATCTTGAGGACCAGTTCTTGTAGCAGTTTCGTAAGCTTCGAAACATTTATGCAAAAGAAATATCCAGTATGGAATTTGGAATGTTGCAAAAAAAGATAAATTCAAGTCATTAATGAGCGTGTCAAAAACAAGAATAGAAAGAGATATGATATATATATATTAGGGATATGGGGGCGGGGGTAATTATATATAACATAGAAGAAAAGTGAAGCAACTGTCAAAAAAATGTTACTTTGGGAGGCCGCTAGATTGACAGCTGGCAAGAGTAATGGCAAGTTCGAGTAGCTAGCCGGCACCTAAGGAAATAGAAACTATTACGGGAAAGTCTTTTGTTTTGCACATTCTGTAACACCACTAGTTTTATTTATTTGATACAGTGAGCTCCAGTGTGTTATATTATTATATATATAGTATTATTATTTATACAATATATACCAATGGTTCGATACAGCTGTATTGAGAATGATGGCGAATGTAGAACAAAACACAAAATACCCATGTCCAAGGCAACCCGCAATACCACTCGGCAGTATTTTTGATTGATTTAATCGTTAGAATAATATCTCTTGAAACGTAAGCGTTCCAGGACATTACAGAACTAAACTTTTGGGGCCAATGGTCTCAAGAGACGTTTCTCAAATCCGTTATCTACTTTGGACAATCTTTTTGAACATTCCTATTTCGTTTTTGCGAGTGGAGAGAGAGAAAGAGAGGGGAACACGCGAGAAGAGAAGGGAGTAAAGGGCTAGTAGACGTCTGCGGGTACGCCAATTGTGAATACAGTACAAAGAAGCGGGGTTACAACATTTTGAAATACTAACTTTTGTTTTCTAGCCCTTAAAACTACTTGCATTGCAAAAATATAGATTTTTGTTGGCAAATAACACCCCGACCCCACTCCTTAAAAAAATATACTAAAGTTAGGGCTAAGCTAAGTTACTGATATCTCTTTGTATTTTAACACAGAGTACTCTCTTGTCTCCTACTCATGCTCTATACAACACGTGGACCAGAATTATCATTCTCAAACGAAATTCTCAGGCTTCTCATCGTCATTGGGGCCCACGAAGCGATAGTCTTCTTGTTCAAGAGAACATCTTCACCACTGTACAGTTATTGTCGAGGTCATAAAGTGCGCCTTTAAACTGTCGTACTGGAATTAATTTAATTTATTTTCCTCCATCATGCAGTTTACAGAAGCCTACCGCGCGTAACTGAATATTTCCTAACTCTCATATATCAAGAACAAATAAGGTGCCGAGATTTCAGGGCGCATCTTAAACTCCCAGGAGGACAAATCTTTGCGCATGAGTTGAAAGATGGCCACTCTGGTCACATTCTATGTTAACATAGAATACACGGCAGATCATTCTGTTACTCATGTGGATTCACACCAAAAAATGCTATGAAAAACATAGTTCATGATGAGACGAGATATCTATGTATAGTGACTTATATATCACTATTATAATGTTATATATTACCATAACCTTCGTCATGTAGCAACAAACATACTATGTACTAGACTACACTAAGATAAATCAGACACTCTAAACGAAATTCAATGTACTCATGATACATAATGTCATTATAGATAGATACATTACTTAAAAGAATGGAACAATTTTTTAAACAAGACAGTTATTTCGTGTTTCCAAACACCGCTACATAGTTTTTGACCCTTTGACCGCATTCTCAGTTATGTTCAATGCACATCATTCATTAATAAAATAAATGAGAATCACACGATTAATAAGCAATTATGTAATAACATGTTTCTTTGTCCGTTTTGAGGATAGAAATATAGATAACGAATAGTTCTTTCTGATTTTACAAATATAAAGCCTCCTCTCCACTGTATAAACCGTATCTTTTCTCAAAGTACACCCCACAAAATCCTCGTTCCATATTTTATCGAATCTTAATATTTTACCCTTCTCTTACGCTTTCTACGTGTCACAAAATGTGATTCTTAAGTACGCAAGCGTATTATACTCGAGCTGCGCAGTATTATATCTCTTAATCCAAATATATCGCTATATCTCTTGGTGTCGCCGAAATTGAATTTCGTAAAAAAAAAATGTATAAATAATATATATCATAAAAAATTGCGGTAGTTCATCTGAAAAGAGCGTGATAGCAGAAATTGTTTCGTCAGTCTTTAACGTCGTAAACGCCTGTTAAAAAATATGTAATGTCTGGAGCCTGTCGCGTCCACCGCGTCTGCCTAGAGGCCTATGCTTGTGAAGTCATATTAGTGGGCGGGTCGCTCGCCTCACACGCTCGGAACGTGCGGGGGCGCGGTGCGGGGCGGGGGCGGGGGCTGGAGCGGGTGGCGGCGCGTGAGTCATCAGCGAGCGCAGAGCGTCGAAGCCGGTCGAGTCCCCGCCCCGCCTGTCCCACGCCGCCCATCACCCGACGCGACAGGTCGCGCCAGCCCTAGATTTGCTTCGAATGGAGGCGGATTTGGGGGTGCGGAGTCGGAGAGAAGATAGATGAAACGCCAGAGAAGCAGGACGAAGACGGTGGCAGTGGACGGTGAGGGGAAGGAGACGGCAAATATTAATAGCACGGGATACCAGTCTGAAACAATGACGGGAGATGAGGGATTCACGAGATAGTGACGAAGACAGAGGCGGAGATAGTGTGGCGGAGTCAGCGGGTGGAGACAGTGCACGGTGACAGAGGTGGACGGAGACAGTGGACGAGACAGTGGACGGATGACAGTGGACGAGACAGTGGACGAGACAGTGGAACGGAGCACAGTGGACGGAGCAGTGGACGGAGACAGTGGACGGAGAAGTGACGGAGAATCATCTAGTGACGGAGACAGTGGACGGAAGACAGTGGACGGAGACATGGACGAAGACAGTGGACGGAAACGTGGACGGAGACAGCGGACAGATGACGAACAGGAGGAGACAGAGGGAACAGAGGACGAACAGAGGAGACAGAGCGAGCAGGACGAGAGATGGCGGACCAGGACGGCAGACAGAGGAACGGATGACATAGACGAGGAACAGAGGAACAGAGACAACTGGACGGAGCATGGAGGCGCAAGCTACATCGACGAGCAACGTGGACGCGAGACAGTCGCGGAGACAGTGGGCTGAAGAAGTGGGCGGAGACTGTGGGCAGTGGGGGACAGTGGCGGACGGGGACAGTGGGCGGGACAGTGGGCGGAGACAGTGCGGAGAGAGACGCGAACACAGGAGGAGAAAATGAAGGACAGTGACAGTGTCTGAAACGGGGCGGGAGGGTCTGGTACTGAGAGAACTACTAGATGAGACGAGTGACTGAAGCAAATCGAGAACAACAGTGAAGGGCAGCCCACCAATTCCAATGTGGCCGGCGGGGATGGAATCAGCTGCGAGGACATTGGCAGGAGGTGGAAGTGGAGTTGGGCATTGACTAAGAACAGAATGCAACGGACAACGAGGATGACATATAAAGCGGCTTTCCGAGCGGCAAGCACCTTTGCGGGCGAGAAGCGCGGGTGGCAGCTACAGAGTGGGATAAGCGACGGGAACCTCGCGCGCTAGGAATGCTGCGGTGCGTGGCAGGGAGCGGCGAAGCGGGCGCGGCGCGCGGGGCGGACGCGGGCGCGGCGCCCCTGCCCTAAAGAGCACACAACTTATCTATCTACTGATACATCTCACTCCCTGAGCATACGCAGGCTCGACGTGCCCGCGCTGGGCTCGCCGCTATATCTCTCGCAAAGCGCGCCCGCGGCCGACAGACACGGGCTGGAAATCAACCGAAAGAATCAGACGTTCGAGAATCAGCGAGGCAAGTCCGTTTAATCACGATACCCAGCAAGTACGCGAATGCATGATTGTTCTCTACCCTTCATCTATCACTCCGCTGCTCCACCAACTCTTTGGACTAAATTTACCTGAATAAATGTTCTCTTGCAATAGTATAATATAACGACTTTTTGCTACAGATAATACTCATCTATCTAGATAGATCTCTAGACTCTCAATATCGCACAACAGTTAAACGAAATGACAAATCGACTCTAATCTCTCGACAAAATAAAATTTACTTTATATGTTCTATATGAATTTTTATTATTAGCGTTTAATATTCTGTTTTAAACAAACATATACGAAATAATTGAGATCTTCATGTCTATAAATGGTATATTCATTGATCATGGAAACTAAAAGACATAGTTTATACGCAAAAATAAACTATCAGATCAGAGTGTATTCAGACTCGTACTTTTGAAGCTATCGCTCACTTATAGAAGAGATATAATATATAGATATATATAGACATGGCCATAAAAAGTTTGAAGAGATCATT
>BOPP01000003.1:20187920-20231724 GCA_017312745.1 Gryllus bimaculatus
TGTGAAGCAAAGACGCTGTGAGAAGACGGTTTTGGCGTGTTGCATGTGAGAAACGGGGTGTGGAGAGAGACGGTTGAGAGAGACGGTGTGAGAGAAGAGACGGATGAGAAAACGGTTATATATATCTGTGAATACGGAGTGAGAGAGACGGAGTGAGAGAGACGGAGTGAGAGAGACGGAGTGAGAGAGACGGAGAGAGCAATTATTTTAAATTTGTCACTCTCTCTAAGCAGCAACTGATGAGAATGGTATTACTCGCGCAACTTTCCTTGAACAATGGATTGAGGAAATGCGGGTAGAGTGGGGATGTTAGTTTCGAAATTGGCCACTAGATATTATGAAGCAATGCCGATCTCTGGGGAATCAGTCATGCCTTTGCAACGTTTACAATAATTTTCTTTCTAACTTTCTCAGAAGTTCGAGGTGATAGATATTTACCTACTTCTGTCATTTCTTTAGATTTTTTGGAGAAAATAACAGAAGTTCCCTCCTCCAAAAGAAAATTGTTTCTATTTCGCGCTAGTGAAGTTTTGTTTGGAATGTTGTCATCAGTACTCGCTGCGAGCTTTTGCCTTCAACTGTTTATTGTGCCAGAGAGGGGAGAACAAGCCATCGTTCAAGAAAAGTTGCGCGAGCAATACTAATTTGGCAGACTTTTGCAGGCTGAGTATCATTTTGATATTAGGAAACGGGAACCTACATTAATTATGCGATTTGTTTTATGTGTAATATAAAATTTGTCATTTGAGTGTATCACTTTTAGCTTGTCGTGTTTTGTGATTTTGGGGATTCGTGTAAAAATGACTTCGTGGAGAATGAGTCTAGATTAGATTCATCACTGGACATTATAAATTGTTTTAAGTTAAGTAAAATGCAAGCAGTTGCGAGTAGGCGCTTCATCCGAGGCGCAGGAAGGGAAAAGTCGCGTTCGTGGATTACAATAATTGAATAGATCGGATTATGGAATTTATCAAACAGGGTTTTCGGGGAACAAAAATTATCCCGCTGCCAGAATTTACGACGACAGCAGAATCACATCCTGCGAACATCAGCCGGAAGGAAGACATCTTGAGGACCAGCGTAGAAGACATTTTCGTAAGCTTACGAACATTTATGCAAAAGAAATACCGTATGGAATTTGCGAATGTGCAAAAAAAAGATAATTCAAGTCATTAATGAGGTCAAAGACAAAAAAGTGTAAGTCTGTAGAATAAATGATAACTGATAATAAATGATAACATAAAGGAACCGAAAAATGAAGCAACTGTCAAAAAAATGTACTTTGGGAGGCGCTAGATGACAGCTGGCAAGAGTAAGTGGCAAGTCCGAGTAGCTAGCCGGCACCTAAGGAAATAGAAAACTAATACGGAAAAGTCTGTGCCATTCTGTAACACCACTAGTTTTATTTATTTTCAATACAGTGAGCTCCAGTGTATATATATATATATATATATATATATATATACCAATATATACCAATGGGTTCGATACAGCATGTATTGAGAATGATGGCGATGTAGAACAAAACAAAATACCCATGTCAAATGCAACCCGCAATACACTCGGCAGGTATTTTTGGATTTATATCGTTAAATAACTCCTGAACGAAGCGTTCCAGGACATTACAAACTAAACTTTTGGGGCCAAGGTCTCAAAGAGACGTTTCTCAATCCGTTATCTACAGGACAATCTTTTTGAACATTCTATTTCGTTTTTGCTGGGGGAGTGGAGAGAGAGAAAGAGAGGGGGAACACGCAGAGAGAGAAGGGAGATAAAGGGCAGAACGTCTGCAGGGTACCGCCAGTTGTGAATACAGGTACAAAGAAGCGGGGTTGACAACATTTTGAATACTAACATTTTGGTTTTCTAGCCCTTAAAACTACTTGCATTGTCAAAGAACTATAGATTTTTGTTGGCAATATAACACCCCTGACCCCACTCCTCTACAAAATATACTAAAGTAGCGCTACTAGTGTAACTGAATCCATTTCGTATTTTTAACACCAGAGTACTCTCTGTTCTCCCATGCCATCCAACAACCAGTGGACCAGAATTATCATCTCCAAACGAAATTCTCAGGCTTCATCGTCATTGGGGCCCACGACAGCGATAGTCTTCTTGTTCAAGAGAACATCTCTCACCACTGTACATTTATTAGTGGTTCAATAAAGTGCGCCTTTTAAACTGTCGTACTGTAATTAATTTAATTTATTTTCCTCCATCATGCAGTACAGAGCCTACCGCTAACGAAATTTTCCAACTCCAAACAAGAACACAAGAAGGTGCGAGATTTCTAGGGCGCATCTAAACTCCCAGGAGGACAATTTTGGCGCATGAGATGTAAAGATTGGCCACTCCTGGTCACATTCTACGTTAAAATAGAATACACAGATCATCTGTTTCTATGGTGATTCACACCAAAAATGCTTATGAAAAACATAGTTCATGATAACGAATATCAGTGAATAGTCGGACTTCTAAAACCATTATCATGTTATCATATTACCATAACCTTCGATCATGTAGCAACAAACATCACTATAGTATACAGCACATACATCCTAAGATTAAATCCGACCACCCTTAAACGAAATATAATGTACCTCATGATACATAATGTTTTGTAGCATACATTACTTTAAAAAGAATGGAACAATTTTTAAAACAATGACAGTTATTTCCGTGTTTCCAAACACGCTACATAGTTTTTGACCCTTTGACCCCATTCCTCCAGTTATGTATCATGCAAATACATTTCATATAATAAAATTAAAATGAAATCCAAACGATAATAAGCCATTATGTAATAACATGTTTCTTGTCTCGTTTTGAGGATAGAAATAGTAAACGAACTAGTTCTTCTGTATTTTACAAATAATAAAGCCTGCCTCTCCAACTGTATAACCGTATTTTTAAGTTACAACAAAATCCTTTCGTATCCATATTTTATCGAATCTGTAAATATTTTTTACCCTTTCTCTTACGTTTCTAACGTGTCACAAAATATTTTCATGACGCAAACTATAACCCTGACTGCGCAATTAATCTCGAAACCAAAAATTCGCTAATTTCCTTGGTGTCGCCGAAATGAATTCGTTAAAAAATAAAATAAAATAAAAACAAAAAAATTGCGGTAGTTCATCTGAAAAAGAGCGTGGAATAGCAGAAAATTGTTTCGTGGCAGTCTTTAACGTCGTAACGCTGTAAAAATATGTAATGTTGGAGCGCCGTCGCGTCGCCACCTTGCCCGAGGGCATGCTTGTGAAGGCATACGGTAGTGGGCGGGTCGCCCCTCACACGCTGGCGAACTGCGGGCGGCGCGGTGCGGGCGGGGCGGGGGCTGGAGCGGCGTGGCGCGCGTGAGTCATCAGCGAGCGAGAGCGTCGAAGCCGGTCGACGTCCCCGCGCCCCCCTGTCCCACGCGCCCGCATCACCCGACGCACGTCGCGCCAGCCCTAGATTTGCTTGAATGAGGCGGGATCTGGGGCGTGAGGGTCGGAGAGAGTAGATGAGATACGCAGGAAGAGGACGAAGACGGTGGCAGTGGACGGTGAGGGAAGGAGACGCAAATATTAATAGCACGGGATACCAGTCTGAAACAATGACGGGAGATGAGGATTTCACGAGATTAGTGACGAAGACAGAGGCGGAATAGTGTGCGGAGTCAGCGGTGGAGACAGTGCACGGTGAAGGAGTGGACGGGACAGTGACGGAGACAGTGGACGGAGACAGTGGACGAAGACAGTGGACGAGAAGTGACGGACACAGTGGACGAGAGACAGTGGACGGAGAAGTGGACGGAGACGAGTGACGGAGAATTCATACAGTGGACGGAGACAGTGGACGGAAGACAGTGGACGAGACATGGACGGAAGACAGTGGACGGAGACGATGACGGAGACAGCTGACGAGGACAGACGGACGGAGACAGCGGACGAGACAGAGGCGGAGACAGAGGACGAGACAAGAGGCAGACAGAGGCGGAACATGAGAACGATGGACAGGGACCAGACGGAACGGACGAGCAGTGACGGCAGACGGAGACAGTACGGAGGCGGGGAAACAGTGGAACAGAGACACCTCGCGACCGGAGTCATGGAGGCGCACACGCTCGCGACTCGCACGACAACGTGGCGCCGAGACAGTGGGCGGAGACAGTGGGCGGGGACAGTGGGCGGGGACAGTGGGCGGGGACAGTGGGCGGAGACAGTGGGCGGAGAGAGACGCGAACACAGTGACGGAGACAATGAAGACAGTGACAGTGTCTGAAACCGGGGCGGGAAGGGTCTGGGTACTGAGAGAACTCTGATGGGACAGTGACTGAAGCAAAATCGAGAACAACAGTGAAGGGCAGCATCGCAATTCCAATGTGGCCGGCGGGGATGGAATCAGCTGCGAGGACATTGGCAGGAGGTGGAAGTGGGAGTTGGGCATTGACTAAGAACAGAAATGCCAACGGAAGCGAGTCCGACATATAAAGACGGCTTCCGGAGCGGCAGAGACTTTGCGGGCGGTGAGAATGCGGCGGGTGGCAGCTACAGGAGTGGCGATAGCGACGGGAAACTCGCCGGGCAGGGAAGGCTGCGGTGGCGTGGCAGGGAAGGCGGCGAAGGCGGGGCGGGGCGGGGCGGCGCGGCGCGGCGCCCCTGGCCCTAAGAGCCACCACTATCGACCACGAACACTCACTCCCTGAGTCGCGGCTCCGCGCTGCGTGGGCTCGCCGCTATATCTCTCGCAAGGCGCCCCGCGCCCGACAGACCCGGGCGTGGAAATCAACCGAAAGAATCAGACGTTCGAGAATCAGCGAGCAAGTCGTTTAATCACGATACCCAGCAAGGTACGCGAATGCATGATGGGTATTCCAACCCCTTCACTACACTGCTGTGCAGGCAACTTCTTTGGCTCAATTTACCTGAATAATGTTCTCTTCAAGTAAAAAACGACTTTTTGTAACGAATATTATTTCTCCAGTAGAAAACTTTAAAAAGCCTCTATTGCAACAGTTAATACGAAAATGACAATGACTTCATCTTCGAAAATAATTTACTTTATATGTTCTAAATGAATTTATTACGTTAATATTCCTTAGTTTAAACAAACAATACGAAATTATTGACATCTTCATGTCTATAAAATGTGTTTCACTTGATACATGGAACTAAAGACATAGTTATGAACAATCTACTCAGAATAGAGTGTACTTCAGACTCGTATTTTGAAGCTATGTAATTCTCGAACGAATGCTCAAATTTGAATATCATTTACAAAAATGGCCATAATAAAAGTTTGAAGAGATCATTTTGAAATTCTGGTCGCAAAAACAAACAAATGGTTAAAAACGTTTACTCAAGAAAGCCTTGAGTCAATACCTACCATTTTTGATCGGTTAATTAGATTCGTATAAATTTTTGCATCGACGAGGGTGAGTAAGTGGAGCTATAAAATGCGTAACTGACAGAAACGAAACAAAATGTTTCCAAATATATATTTTATTATATTCACCCATGTGTAAATCTCGATACTAAAGAAATAGGAACATATTTAATTATATAATAAAGAAGATAATAAACCTACGATTTCACCAGCACCAGGATATTTCTACAAAAAACGAACACCTTTTCTGGTAAAACGTTATCCTTACAAAAGGGTAAATCAGCCAAAGCTGAGCCTCTCCTATATTTTTTCGAAACTTCTGCTTGCACTGGGTCTCTGTGGAAGTCCAGCTCATTTCGTGTAGTTATGGTTCTAAAGTTTGTTTAGCGTGAGCAAGACGAATTTGTTCTGCAACGACATCCATAACTTGAGACTGAGGTATTCACGTGATTTAATTTGTGTGTGATTACTATCAAATTAATTTTACGAAAATCTTTAAACAACATAGTATTTCATGTAGCCTCCCAAAACTACACAATATCTCAATTTCTAAAGTAAAATATAATACAAAACCAATATCCACTAATTATCTTCTCAACTAAATCTGTGTACGTAATTTTCTGTCTTCAGATTACGCAGAGTAATCCTCAAAATTCGAAAACCTGAACTCAATAAAAGTGGAAAGTTTTTACGACCCCTCAACATTCGTAGAATATTCATGAGAAAACCAAAACAAATACTTGTCAATATCGCGCATTCTAAATACATAGCTTTGTTGATGACTGTAAATGTAATTTCACACATTTTCTACTTGAAGACGAATAACTTAAAGAGATTTCTTCCCCATCGCTTCATCGCTTCCATCCATGAGTAGTGTTGTTTCTTAACCCCTTTATTATTGTTATTTACGCACTTCCGATAGAAAGCTAAATTAACTACAAACGGGAAAAACATCGTGCTATAGAGAAAAGGAAAAAAAAACTCTCAATAGAACCGAAAATTGAAATTATGAGGAACTATTCCCGTAAAATTCTGCTATCTTTCTAGCGAGAGGTTGCAATTGCCAAAGAAATCTATAGTCATACAAGACGTTCTATAGCTTCCTTTCTTAACAGGAATAAGGGACCCAACGAGTTCTACCCAAAAGATTAAACATTTGAATGCGTTTCTAGAAAGTTTTGTTTCCCACAATCTTAAGTTATCATGAAAAATCACAATTGAAAATAGAATCACATTTGAAAATATAATCATATTTTGTTGATTTGTAGATGAGAAAATTATGAATTTCTGCTGCACAAGACAAAATGAAATCGGGATTAAATTTAATAATTTGTAATAACTAACCCTGTGTGTTTTCATATTAATTCATATATTTATTCACAAATGTACTTTGTTTCCAAAAAATCTGAAAAATAATATAATATTTAATTAAAATGCAGATGTTGGATGTTTCTGTCATTGATTTTTGTCGCATTCTCATTTAAACTGGGCTGCTACAGTTACAATCAAAATATGATTCATTTCGAAACATGGAATACCTACTGGGACATTTTGTGATCACGGTAAGTTGGCGTTGACTTGTAGAAGGATGTCGATTTTAAGCAATACAAAATTGGGCGAAAACTGTTACAGAAACAAGACAAACTATGATTTATTTTATCATGCATATAAACCTAAATCAATAACTTAAATAGTAAAAGAACGCGATAGCAAATGTAATAATTTGAAAATGCATTTTTGGATTTTTTGACATAACCCATTCCTGCCTGAAAATTTAGATTTACAATAATGTGGTAAATGTTCACTTTGACTTTAAATTTGCAGAAGCACTACGTGACGCGTCCAAATTTTCTGTGAGCTTCTGGGCAACTAGAGATTTTTTCTAGTTCACTTAAAAATCCGAATGTTCTTTTCCGTACAATAAAAATTAAGATAGTTAATAAAATATTTCACGCAAATACTTCCACAAAAAAATGATTTCACTGTGCGCGGATTTTTTAATGATATTTTAGTGACAAACCAAAAAATATAAAGAATGATTTTAAAAAAGAAAAGTAATTTTCTTCGCATTTTTGGTTCGATCGCAGGTCGTAAACCCAATGAATTTATTTGCGGAAATGGAAAGAAAAGTTCCGGAAGGTGTACGCTACATATCCGTAATTAAGTGCAACTGAAATATGAGGAATGGACAATCGCACACTAAAGTGGAAGATGAAATGGAAGACCCTCCTTCCGCCCGCGCAGCGCGCATTCCGCAGCAGGGCGCTGCATTCCTCTCCTCGCCCGACGCGACGCGACGCAAGGCGGCGCACATGCCGTCGGTATGCGCGCGGGCGGGTGGGTCGATACTCTGCCCATCGGGCAGGTCCCCCTCTGACCCATGCGACGGACTCACTCAAACACGCCCAGATTCGCGCCTTCGAGGAACTACGAGCCACACAACCGCCCCAAAGTAAATGCGGGTTGATCGAATAATTTAAACCGGTCGGAGGCAGGCAAACTTCGAAGTGACATTTAACGTTCCAAATTATGTTTCCAGACAAATTACTAACCTTGTCGGTTTCGAGCTGAAAATAAATATTGTGACGACTTACCAGGCGTTGCAGCTACGCTAGTTGGCAGGGATTTCCAATTGTAGAGGTCTATGCTAGTAGAAATCCGATATTTCACCCCGCCGAGTTTGACACTTCCAACATACGCCAGCCATGTTCGATCGTGTGCAGTTTTGCCAACTAAAACCAAACACCCTATGAGCACTACCAACTTAACGCTTGCGAAGAGTTTAAAAAGTGACTTTCATCTGACAAAAAATATTTGATAACCATTACATCAACATGTAATAAAGTAACCTTCATAAAAGCTTTGTCTGCATTGATTTTATTTTTGTTTAAGAAAGTTTGCAAACTCCTTTTTCTCTTACTCTTAATGAAAATGAATGAATTGCCAATAGAAACCCAAATATATTTAATTATTCACAAATGTTTGCAAACAATAATCATCTATTTTTTACCCATTATTGAACAGGAAGTTTAATTATATTACTATAGCGAAAAAATCTGTATATTTTTCTTGTTTTTATTTTTGTGTTTGACATTGTTTCCTATTAAAACTTAATTTTTATTTCCTCAGGCTATTTTATCAAATACCTAACAGTGCTTCAGTGTATTATGAAGATGTTTACTCTTAAAAAAGTTTATTTTATTGAAATATATGTCCTAAATGTAGGGAAAATAAGCTAGGAATAGGTAAGGTACTTTATTATTCATAAAGAATTAGAAAGACGAGAAACAAAATGACTCAAAACAATTTTTTTTTTTTAAATGAAACATAGCAATTCATTCTTCATTTGGTCTGACACAGAAAAATTAAATTCTGCTAAAAAATCTAAATAAATAATACCTAAAAGGAAGTTGTGTCTACAAAATAATTTTGAGAAATGTTGTTGTTCTAGGTATATTTAAAAGAAAGTTTTTGCACATGATCAGTTCTATATTTTCATTACTTTACTTTACATTTTGAGTGTTAACAAATTAGCACTGCATATTATTAAACATTATGGAAGTTATCAATTTTATCTCCTCTTAATTTCCACAGCAGATGAATCACCACTTTAATCATCAGATACTAAAAGAATCTGACATAATCACAATGCAATAAAAATACATTATATTGTTCAAAGCAAGAAGCCTATATACAATTTAAGACAAACTCACACAGCCTTCTTGGTGACAGTCCATTCAAGTAGGTCACCAGTACTTCTCCAGAGATGTTGGATTTCCAACACTCTGCATACCAACACCCTGCATTATAATCAACATGGTACATGATAATTACATGGCAGCCACAGTACAAATACATTATTGGATTAAATACAACACTTACACAAAGTTAAGTTTTCTTACTATCAAAATGCTTTAGACAACACCAATTATTAAAACTGAAACATCTTAGGCACTTCAGCGGTGAAAACAACTACTTTATTTATTTACTATTATACAAATGTGGATTTATGAAAAATATGAAAACAAAATTACTCTATTGAAAACACTCTTAAACACATATAGTGAATATTGTTCCAAACACATAAATAGTACTGCAGAAGTGTGTAAAATCTACAGCTCATTATTAAAGTTGGGGATATCCCAACTAAAGCATTTCAATCATGATCCTATATACATTCTGACTTTATACACACAAATATAAAAAATATCACTTACAATTAATTCATCAAGAACAGGACTGTATACAAAGAATAGTAGGATTTATACAAAATTCCTCTCAGTGCAACCCAATTTCTTACTCTGTGTTGAAAGGTAAGCTATACACAGATTATTCTACAGAAAATACAGTGCTTGCAAGGTACACTGATGTATCACTTAAACTCTCTCCATGACTCTGTTCTATATTCTTATTACAACATACAAGGAATACGTGTACGTTATTTCTATCATAAATGCAGAAGACAGAATCAAGTATTATTTAATCTTACAACAATAATCAGCAACATCAATCAATATATACTATGATTAAAGATGTGAAAGCTGGTGGCATAATTATTATCACTATAGGAAATCTTTCACAGAATTGAATATTGCTCGAACAGCTATATCAACATAATGGCTGTTTTAGTGAAATATAGTAAAAATTTGGGCTTGTTCCACTTAGAGGTCAAGGGATGAATAAAATGCACATCACAGTTCATCTGATCACAAACTTTCAAAGCACTTTAGATCATTTTATCATGCATTGCTCATATCACAAACTTTAGAGTGTAATATTACATATTCCTTTCTACAAAACACGGATAAATTGGTAATACCAACTTTGTCAAAATGGAAGAAAAATCCCAGAGTATATTATATGAATCCATTGGAAGTATTAAGTTTTAATATGAATGTAAAACATTTGTACCTATTGGAGATATACATTCTGTAACAATGTGTGTGATTTCGCATACTGTTTACATGACTTTTGATATACTTACAATGAACAAAAATCCTGCTCTTAAGTATTATATTTTCAATTTCACTTGCAACCTTACCCTGTACCTTTTTCATCCATAACTTCTGTAGGCCAATTCTAACAAGAGCACCCATCCATAGGAACAAAGCTATACAATACATTTCACAGAGATATGAGTAAATGAGTTGATAACAATAATTTTATAATTTACTTCATTTTGAGAGAGCATGCAGAACCCACATTTAAAAATAATATAACCTGAAATATCAAATTTTTAAATGTCAATTTAAAAATCACAAGTAAGTAACAGCAGTGACTTTCAATAAAAATTTTGTGTCAATTGTCATGTTTCCATCACACTGCATTTATTAACTTTCTACCCAGGATATGTTGACGTATGTTACAATACGACAAGTATCCTATATCCCTGCATACTATTCACTTTCAATCATTTTGTAGCACAAAATTTAAAAAGTGATTAAGAGTCACAAGAAACTTCATCACACAACTAATAAAATAAACTTTTGGCCACAATGGGAAAATATACTTTAACACAATCTCAGATTGTTACAACACATGCCTCATGAATTATTATAGGCATACTCTACATAATCACTCCTAAGCTGCAGTATTCTTTATCCAAGGCAGTTGAGGATATATTCTTTGGGTGGTATATGCAGCTTTTTCACAAAGCTTTCTCAACATTAATACTGGAGTCATGTGCTGACAGGCCAGATGCTACCGATTTTGCAGTCGCCGCCAGAAGGCAAGAATCTGGATTAAACGAGCAAAGAATCGATTTCCTGAAACATAAACAAACCTTAATAGTATTTAAATTTATCCTTTCACTTCACACATTGTTATGCAAATTGGCATGCAGTTATAGCTGAATTATGCTTTAGGCAAGCAATTTATAGCATATGTACACAGGTTATTGTGTTTTGCAATCACTTCTGCTCTAATATACAAAGCAGTTAATTTGAACATTGAACACTGGAGGTCAACACTTCAAAGAAGCATTTATAAGGTCAACAAATTCCTGAAAAAAACTTTAATTGCAGTTTAAATTCATGAATCATCTTTGGATGGAGAAATCTGTAAAAATAAAATGCAAATTAATTTATTCTATGAAAATATTATTTTGAAATCTCCTCTCACAAACTAACATCTATTACACAAAGACAATATACAACTGAATTGTATGCAAAGGTAGATAATGTATCTCAATGACAGGAAGCATATTCAGCACACCTTCTGATACGTTATGAAAGTCGGACAGTAAATCAATTATTATAAGTAGTATTACATGTGTTTGAATGGAGTGTTAATGTGTTATTTTGTTATTACAGTATTACTCATTTTAACAATTTCTATTTAAATTTTTTCTACATTAAATTTTTATGTATGTTATTATCTTTTAATAAATAAGCAAATAAGTAAATAAATGAATAAATTGCAAAATGTAGTATTTGGTCTAGCCTAGTTTGTCCCTTTCAATATCAATTTGTTCGCTACCATTTAATTAAAAATTTAAGAGAGAGAAATTCTGAAGCATTGATCTATTTTAATTTTCTGCACACATGTGCATTACATTTATGAAATATTAATGTCATAAAATGTGACAATATGAATATCATACAATATTTAATCCACTTTGTCAAAATTCAAATGCACTTTTTTCTTTCAAATTCCACTATTCATCCTGCAAAAATGACAGGCTGATGGTGGTAGTAATTAAAGGATGCAACTAATTATTAGAAATTTTTGTTTTAATTATGAAATTGATTGTAGTTGTTTACAGCGAGTCATAGATTATTACAATATTTACATATTAATAACTGTTATTACGAAACAGAGATCAGTTTCGTGCAGTTTGATATTAGATATTGAAAATGATAAAGACTGTTATAATGTGTGATTTATATTATGTCTTTATTTACTATCTTATATTATTCTCTTACACCTTTTTGAAATTTGTTTTTTAGATAAAATTCTAAGGTTTTTTTGAGGAAATTTTAAAGCTGAAATCCAAGTTTCCGACATGTCTTGAAAGATTGTAAAGTCTTTTCATGACAAAATTCCAATATTAAATGAATCGAAATGAATTTATGAAAATTCACAGAAAATCAAAATAAAAAAACATGGAGTATTTAAAAACGTTTCATATTTTTCTTTACAAACATTTGTGAAACACTAATATTACAACTACTTTGAAAAATTAAATAGTCTTCAATGAGGTTAAATTGCAAATAATTATTGTTTAATTGGTTTTTTCACATTTTTGCCTTGCAAAGTTCCATAATATGTGAAACGTAACTATTACCATTAACATTTTTACTTTCTTATTCCCACAATAACAATAGTAATAAATATTTTGTTTAATCAGAAACATTTCATGAATTGCTTTTAAAATGCATTTTGATCCTTTTAAAAGAACTGCCCAAATCAGTGCACATTCTTCCCTACAAATAACCAAGCATTGGTCCTCAGCAGGCTACAATTGTACACATAGAAATTTATTTATGAGAATATGAATGCAGACAAGGTAAATTATGCTTAAATTGATCTTACTGATCTGCGGAAGATCCAAGTTGATATTGTTAAAGAAGAAGTTCAATTGAATCATTTATTTCAGGAACCCAACCAACCCAAAATTTCAAGATAACTGAGAAAAGTCTCCCAATTTTCCTGATTTCAAACTATATTTATTTATTATAGCAGTTGCTAAATGAATATTTTATATATAAATATCCACTAAACAATGTGTCTATCCTCTTTGAACAATAATTAATGTGTATGGTATGGGCTAATGTGTATTAGATTATGGTTTTTGATGGGTTTCTGAAATAAATGATTCAATTGAGATGCTCAGGATAATAACAGCAGAACCCAATCAACCACACATTTTCCATTAGAAATATGAAGGTAAACTCCTACCATATATCTATCTTATGCTGACATATCAAATGAATTGGAATGTGACAAAATGCTCAAATTCCAACTTCAAAAATTTTTTAAATGTGAAAATAAACATGTGAAAATAAACGTGAACAAAAGCAGAAAGAGTCATTTTTCTCAAAACGAGCTTTGGTTGGGATCTGCCGTTATTTTTCTGAGTGCCTCAATTCCTCTGAACACTCGAATAACAAAGGATCAAGGTTAAGAAATAATGAATTTATGAGTTCGACTGGAGAGAATTAGGGATTTGAACTGGATGGAGGTGGAATAAATAAAGTAAAAAGGACAATTCCTGAGAAAGTTTTAGTTACCAGTTAACTCTGAGGAAGAAAGAAGATCGCAATGGACTCATGGCAGACTGTGGCATGCAAAATCTAAGGGGAATATCAAAGAAAGCGTATTCACTGTGGAATTTTAGTTCAAGTTATAATTTTTGATGATTCATTGAAGAAACTCTCAATAAATCAAACTATGTTGATTTATGTCATAACTACTCATGACTAGAAGAAAAAATTCTAATCCATGAAAATAATCTTAGGAAATTACAGCAGCCTCAGAGATGAACATGGTAGCCATTAGAGTAGTATTGATTGGAAATAATGTGTTTATGTTTCTTCTCATCATTAGATATGAAAATACAGGTTCATAGCAGTAGTCCTACTTTTATCTGCCAGATCATGGTAATTTCATAAATTCCTTGCCTACTCATTTTGGTCAGAATCAGAATACAGCCACAGGATGTTGTAGAAAATATCATGAGAGTGGGTCTCCCCTGCCCCTGCCAGAGATACTACTGAATGGACTAGACAGAGAAAGGATTACTAGATGAAAAGTGATTTGCATAAAAAGTGATTTGTACGAAGTGAAAATCGCATGAGTGAAAAAAAAAGAGTTCAATTTCAGTAACACAGGGTTAACGCTCAGGAACAAAGATTTCAGATGGTGGACAGGATGGAGAAGGGGTCCTTGTGAAACAAGGCCGTATCTATTGGAGGTGGTGGGGTGGAAGAATCAGATGAACGTAGAGTAATGAAAACGGTTAATTCGAATAATTGAAGTAAGTGGTGGCAGGGCGGGGGCTCACCTAGGGCAGGGCCTTGCGGGCGGCCTGCGCACGCAGCTCCCACTCCTCCTTGCGCTGCTGGATGCGCTTGAATTGCGGCGCGGTGGCGTCCTCGGCGCCGGCCGCGTCGCCCGCCGGCCCTCCCCGGTCTCCTTCTTGCGACACGGCCAGCACGCGGGCATCTTCGGCCAGCGCGCCGCCCCGCCCGCGCCCGGGCGCCCCGCCCGCGCAGCGCGCCCAGCCCCGCCCGCGCCCGCCCGCGCGCCGGCGGCCGCCGGCCCGCCCGGCGCCGCGGCCCGCCGCCCGCACCCCGCTGCGGTGCGCGGGCGCCGACCTTCCGCGCCGCTCTTCGCCTGGCGAGTCGCGCCCTCGTTTCCTTGTCGCTGTCGCGACGAGCGGCGGCGCCGGGCCGCGGCGGGGGGCCTGCCGACGGGCGGCGCTCGCGGGCCGGCGGCAGCGCGATGCGTCGGCCTCGTTGTCCTACAGCTTGAGCGAAGCGCGCGCGAACACTTGAGCAACTCGGGCTCCTCCTCGCGGCGCGGCCCCACCTCACCGCGCGGCGGACTTTGCCGCAAGCACACCCGTCCGGGGTGGTGGCGGTCGCCGAGAATCTCTCCTGACTTCTTGCCGCAGGTGACACGCCGTCCTGCGTCTGTGGGCCGTCGCCGCCGCCCGACTTCTTGCGCGGGCGTTCGGCGGGGCCGCGCGAGACGGCGGGGCGGACTCGTCCTCCATTTTACGCAGCCGCCGCCGGCGCGCCCGTCCGCCGTCGGCTGCTCCGCCACCATGGTCGTCGTACGCGCCGCGCAGGACTCGCCTCGCGGCACGAGCCGTCTTCCGTCGACTTGGGCTTCGTCAAGTTCGTTTCGCAAGGCGGCGGTTGTCGTCGTCTTTCTTCTTGGACGATGCGCGGCGCCCGTGGGGGTAATGGTAATGTCTCGCTCTGTGCGGCCCCGGAGTCTCCTTGTGGTCGTCCTCCTTGCGGCGATTGAGTTTTCTGAAGAGTTCTCGGCCCTTGCGTGGCGACAGATGGTGGTGCGGTTTCCTCCCGCGGCGCTCGTCTTCCTTCTTGGCGCAGCGCCTTCGACGAAACACGGTCGGCGCTGAGCACGATTGACTGGAAATAACAGGGCGCGTGGTGGGGCGAGGTATGGACAGGGGGCATGAGAGGGCGGGACAGGGGTAGTTCACCACCGTTGCTCTCTTCACGTCCTCCCCTGCTGTTGAGGAGTCGCGTAACTGTCTCGGACTTTCGGAAGGAAGAGGAGCTCCCGCTGCGCGCGGCCTTTCCTCTTCGCCATATGCGGAGCACTTCACCAGCACGAGCGCGTCTTCGAGCCGGGGTTTGGATCCCCGCTGTTTTGGCGCCTTTTGCGCGAGGTCGTTGCAGGGAGATCTTCGCGGCGCAGCCGGCGGGTCGGCGCGGCGCGCTCCGCGCGGGGGGCGAGGGCCGGGCGGGCGGGCGCCGCGAGAGACCCCCGCGGCTCCGCCCGCGCCCCGCCGTCCCGCTGGGCCGGCCGGCCTCGTCGGTAGCGCAGCGCCGCCCGGTCCGCGCCCGTCGTCACCACTCACGCTTCACCGCCCCTGCGGTCACGCGTTGAGCGCATGGCAGGTAGAACTCGGCCACGGCGCTCGGCGCGGCGCGGCCGGGGCGCGGTCGCGGCGAGCCGGGCGCCGACTTCGCCGGCGCGCGAGGCGACCGCGGGGGGCGGTTGCGCACGGGCTCGGACGGCTCGACGCCAAGGAGGAGGAAGAAGGGTTGGGCGGGGGCTTCTTCCGGTTGCCTTCGTTCCCCGATTCAATTGGGCTGGTAGTGCTCGTTCCGCGACTGCGCCTAGTTCATTCTTCACGTACGGCTTTGTCGTTTGTCGACTTGTTCTGTTGGCCTCCTGTCGAGCGGCGGGCCGACGCGGCACCGCACCGTCGACGCGCGGCACCCACTTACCGCACGCCAGCGCGCCCGCCGTGACAGGCAACGACAGGGCGTACCAGGACCGTGACGGACGCGTAATCCGGCTCGGAGCCGCCAGCGCGTCGGGGACGACGCCGAACGCGCACCGTCACTCAGCCCGCTGGTCACGCTGTCCGGACTCGCTTGGAGGGCCCGCGACGCCGCCCCGCACGCCGCCGTGCTGCTGTGTGCTGCTCTGCTGCTACGCCGCCGCTGCTATGCTGTCGGAGCGACGCGGACTTGTGTTGAGGGCCGCGCGCCACCGCTCGTCCCCGAGGCGCTGACTGCCGTTCGGAAGTGCAGGGAGGCGGAGCGCGGCCGCCGGCGCGGGAGCGAGCCGGGCGGGGACGGGTTGGGGCGCGGCGCGGGTTCCTTGCCCACGCCCACCGCAGGCCCCGCGCCGGCGCCAGGTCCGCGCGGAAGCTGTGCACCTTTTGACGGGCGCGCGCGCGCGCCGCTCATCTCGAATGCGCGCACGGGCCGCCACAGCGACACGCACTCGCGCTCGCGTTCGCCTCGAGGCGGTGCCGCAGGGAGTGCGCCGCGCCGCGGCCGGCCAGAAGCTCGGGCGCCGCACGGGCGGCTGGACGCGGCCCGGCGCGCAGCATGCGCTCGTCTCGGGCTCGGCGAGTTGATGGGCTCGACCGCTGCCGGTTCGCAGGCCTGCTGCGGCCTGCGCGCACGTGCGGCGTTGCTTGCGGCCGGCGCGCCGCGCCACCACCCCACGCCCGGGCGTGGCTGCTGTGCTGGGGCTGGTGGTGTGGCGCGTCCGAGTGCTTGGGCGGCCCTGTCCGCGTCGTCTTGTCGCCCGCCCCGCCCCCCCAGCTGCCCGCAGGATTGCCAGTGAAGGCTCGCGACGAGGGCGCGTCCTCGCCGGCCGGGCGTCGCGAGGCGGCGGCGCCGGAGGCCGCGCCTGAGCGCGGCCGGCGCTCCCCTGGCGCGCCGCCGGTTGGACGCTGCGGGTGACGCGCGCCGGTCCAGGCCCCGAGGGGGTGGGCGCGGGCGCGGGCGCGGAGGTGGCCTGGGGGGCGTGGCCCAGCGCGGACGACGCGCGTTGGGGCGCGTCAGCGGGGGGCTGCGACGCGGGCGCGGCCGGCGCTGCGGAGCAAGCGTGGCATGCGGTCAGCGCACTCGAAGCACACACACACACACTCACGCCAAACGGAACTGTTGGTTCTGCCCTCGTGTTCATCCCCTGGACTCGGCACCCGACAGTCCTACTTACCTCTTACTCACGTCCTTCCTATCGGGCGAGAGATTTAAGGCCAAGCTGTGTTCATTTACTGATATATACATAATACCATCAGTTGACAGACAGCAACATTTTGAAAAGGTTATTCGTAATGGCTCATTTAATACAAAAGCGATTTTTTCCTAACCGTGCAAGTTTTTATTTCACAAAGCAAATTTAAAATTTAATTTATTCTTAGGGGTATTTTATTTATTTATTTTTTAACCGAAATGTTACTCACAACACAAATGGCCTGGCGATAGCAAATGTAAATACAGCACTCACAAACAGTTTCAAATTTGAATTTAACTTTTCAATTTATGCACTGAAAGCATATAAGCAGGCGCAACACACAGGCACAAAATATTTTTTTTAATGACACAGGAGAAAAACACAGGAAAGATAAAGGATTTTGCTTGAAACGTAATTAGTATTTACTGATGATTTTTTCCTAAAATCTGCATCTTTTGTAAAAGCCCTCTTTACTAACAACTGAAAGTACAGCTACATAATTCTATCATCTATATGTCCAACAACACTATTCTATCATCTCTATGTCGAAATAATCATTAATTTACAAGTTTGCTTTGTCTAGAATGCATCAATGAAAAGATGATGTGTCATCAGCATCCAATGCTAACTGATAACTAACGATGCCTTGAAGGCCTCTCCCTAACACTTGCAGCGCGATTGATTGTCTCCTCGCTGTCCTCGAAAACCTTTCTAAAAAGCATAACTCCAAGTTCCTGTATAACAACTCACCCAAGATACGAGGACTGACAATATTGCATCACTGAACACTAGTACACTACCCATACAGCAAAAAACAGGCGGCGGCGGAGTGGTTGCGAGAGGGTGCATGCACAGGTGGGTGAAGAGGACTGCGGGTGGCGGGAGAGCGGTCGCTTACTGTGCGGCTGCTGCTGTGGCTGTGGCTGTGGCTGCTGCTGTGGCTGCGGCTGCTGGGCCTGTGCGGGCGCGTGGCGAGTGTCGGGGGTGGCTGCACGGCCTACGCCCTCCTCCAGCACCTCGGGCGTCGCAGGCAGCTGCACACACACACACAGGCACGCGCGCGCGTGCTATACACTGATCTCAGCGTGCCCGACATTTCTTTTGTCGCTCTTCAAAATATATTCTTAGTCTGAATGGGAAGATTAACTTCTTAATTGGACCACAAACGTATACAGAATGAATGTTAGAAACGTCTAAGACATGAAGGTGGATACAAGATGATCACTTTTTTTGCCAATGTAGTGGGAAATGTGTTGTTATCAATTTCTACACGTAACATTTGCCCTTCATTGGTTCGCAACTCTTTGTGTTTGGTGGTACATGAATTATAGGACTGCATTACAACTGTATCTGCGAAATGCAAGCGCAGGACTGGGCTCGGCTGATGGAATGGCAAAATTGGTAATGGAGAAAACACTGGCAATTATTTAAAAAAAAATAGAACATCACTAACTGAGCCGCCATTTGGTAGGGAATGTGAAAATAATCTTCTAAGCATGATGACAGGGAGCCAACGAGTTACGTCTGCTCGAAGGATCCTCTACTACAAGAGATTTGCTTCAACGGAAATTTGGATCGACAAACACACAGGAGTCAGCACGGGGGGTGGGGCAGGGGACCGTCCCCTGTCATATGATTCATTTCATAGAGTCATTATAAGTAATGACTACAATTAACTATTTAACGTAAAAAATTAATTGAAACTTTTATGAAATATTAGACTACTGCACCGTGACTTATAAAATTACGATAACGATTTTCTCGAGTTCTGTTTTTTTTTTCTTTTTAAAAAAAAACTATTTTCCCCATTGTCGACACTGGCCTCACCTGGTGCAGTCGCTGCCTGCGCCGCGGGGCGCCGTGAGTGCGGCGAGGGCGTACCGCCATCTTGTGCCTGGCCGCAGAGTGCGACAGCGGCGTGGCTGACACACGCAGCTCCAGCTCCGGCTCCGGGTCTGCGCACAGAACAGCATCGTCTTATGTGAGGGTTTTAAACTGAGAGTGATGAACATATTACGGAGTGTGATACATTTTTAGATCCTAAAGTACTTCAACACGAAAACATCAAATATGTTGGGCTATATTTGTATTAAAGTTGATTACCTTCACGAAATACATCTTTAAGCAGATTCAGAGTACCTCAAAATCAATGTCACAAAATTCTAGTGCTTGTAGATGAATTCAGTATAATTCCTCTTTACTAACGAACGTATAGCAAGGAATTTCATGCAACGAAATAACACAAACGTTATTTCACCGCTGATTGTTTCACAACTCTTTCTGCATGGGTGTTCGTCAGGTCAATTTTTTACGCAAGTCAAGGTTCGTATTAAGGCGCGTTTACATGGAGAGAGTTTTCTCTCCTAACTTTCCGCAACTGGTTAGGAGACACGTGTAAACTCTCAGGAGAGCGATCTTCTCTCCGGAGTCATGACGTCACAAGAGATTTTCGTACTCTCCGCAAGAGAGCAGTGTAAAGACTCTGGAATCGAAAGGAATCGTATCTCCTGGGAGATAAATAGTATTCAAAGAGAGTTGGAAGACTTTTTGCTCTCTTGGTATACGAATAGTATGGTGTTCACGTGCTCAATTAGCCATTCTGCGTCTGTCTGTGTCTGTGCAGCGTTCCAACGTGGTCGGTTGATTTCTGTTCTTTGTGGGAAATTATATACTGGGGAATTATAAATACAAATGACAAAGAACTGTATGTATTTCCTGTGGCCAAAAACCGCCGTACCCTCAAACCAAGTCTCTTTCCGAAATAAATTATTTTACACTTTTCTTGCTTTTTGATTGCGTGAGATATTTCCTAATAAAAAATTCAAATTCTTCTTAAGTTACGAAGTTTTTGTACATGACTACATTATCGTTTATTATATTATTTTTTATTACATCCTTTAATAAATTAAAACTTCAAATTACAGATCAATTGTAAAAATTTGTTATATAAAACCATAATTAGGTCTTCTCTTTTATATGCCTGCCCTAGGTGTAATTCGTACCACCAAAATTAACAAATTTCAAATAATTCAAAATAATCTCCTTCGCAACATTTTACATCTGTCCTAGTTTATATCATAACACAAATTTACAGAGATCTTAAAAGCGATTCTTTGAAATCGTTTATACTTAACTTCACTAAAAGTTTCTAAAACAAATTATCAACTTAACCCAGTTTTCAAACCTTTACATTAGGTCAAAACTATTTTCCTCATCCTGTACTCCGACCACGTTTTCCAAATACTTTTTTTAAATCGTCCGTAAATTAAAACTTGTTTCATTTTATTGTCTCTGAAAAAATGCAACAGGTAGCAAATAAATATTTTTTAAAAAATCCTCTTCTTGCAATTCCGCCATCAAAAGTTTTATAAATACTCAGGTTTTCTTTTCTCGAGAAAACAAAATCACTCTCACTTCTCTTTCTTTTCCTCCGCTTCTTCAAAATTGTGAAAGTGCAACAGGCAGTTGAAACAGTTGTCACATTCTAACCTCAAACTACTCGCTGCTGCTTATTCAAGATGGCTGCGCCAGAGAACATCGAGAGACATTTGTATCAAGTGTAAACAGCAAGGAGATACTTTTCCGGAGATATCTCAGGAACCAACTCTCCCGTGTGGTAGGAGACTCGCGTTTCGGGAGATATTTCGAACCGTGTAAAGCCGTCTGAGAGAGTTAATCTCCGTGACGTCATGAAGTTAGGAGACTTTGTCTCTTCGTGTATAATAAACGCACCTGAATCAGCGGATCACTAGAGCTTACGGAGTAGCCTACAGATCAGGGCAAAATGTCACAAGTGTAATTTCGTAAAATAAAATGTTCCGCTACTTGTACATTGGCAAAAAGTGGTAATAAATGTGGTCCCTCTGCATGCATCCAAAATATTGTACATTTATTCTGAAACACGTTGATAATTACAGAAAAGCTATTTTTGTGGCATTTATGTAAGTAGATATAATATTTATGATGGAGACATAAAAATATATAAAAACGTAACATTTGTCCATTTTCTAATGTATTATTACTATTAAGGATGCCAAGACAAATAAATCGATTTCTTTTCACTTTTTCAAATAATTTCTTTTTTTCCTTAGGGCTTTTATTCCTTAGGGCTAATATCCTTTACGTCCTGATGGGACGCACATTCGATCACACACTAGACACCAACGCACTTGTGGGCTCCTCTTAATCTGGGTCAGCAGAACGCGAGGCCCTCTGGGTCAACATCTACAGAGGCTAACAGTCATGCCCAAGACCGGACTCGAACCCGCGACCCTCCTGACCAAAGCGCTGAGTCGGTACACGCTCGTATAGGTCCGCAACAGACTACACCAAGGAATGTCTTTCCAGAAATGTGGAAAATCGAAACAAAGAATGCTTATCAACCCCCACACACTTGAAAGAGTTTTCTCGTTTGCCCCTGCACAATTAAAAACGATACAAGAATTATACCCGTTTCCATCCGTCCTTTTATTTTTTAAGCAATAACCATAGTAGATATGGGGCAACTTCCTAACAAGAAATAAGACACATTCCTAAACAATACCTCTTTAGATTTTAATTAGAAGTTAGTTTTAGAAATAACATATTCAAAAAATAAGAGCAATGAAACTCTTCCAACAAATGCAGTAAATATTAAATGTTTTTTTTGGATACCTATCACCAAGTGAAATGAGGAAAAAAATACATTTCCTTGAACTTAGAATTCTATTATTTGAAAATACAAAACAAAAGTTTTTCGATAATCAAAGAAAGTTTCTTTTGAATCTATCTTCACATTACGTGAGGCTTTTTCCTCTATTTTTCCTTTCATTCCAATTTTCATAGAAATGTTTTCAAATCTTATTTTCTTAACACAATTAGTATTTCCAAGAAAGTTGTTTGGACCAATGGGACAGCTATATCTGGGCTTATAGCCTAGTAATTCCAATTTTATTTTTATTATTAATTATATCAGCATGTGTCAATACTTTTTAATTCTTTTTTAATACTTTTTATTTCTTTTTTTTTTTTTTACAAAAAATACTATGCAAATAATTTTTAGAAACATCTTTCACTAAGCTAAAACAAATTGAAGTTATTAATTAGATCGCTGGTGAGGTAGATACCTTCTAATATTTAAGTGTGATAAATAAAGCATGTTGTCTGGGAAGAATTTGGTTTTCGGCCTGGAAGCTGCAAGCTCTGAGGATGATCGCTACGAGATCGAAACGATCATCAGCCAAATAAATTGTTGATACCAGACAACTTCTTTTATTTATCATTTTTTATCAAGTTGAAGTTGCATACAAGTGAAACAAATATTAATTTTAGGTTAAATATTTCATATGAAGATCATGATAGACTTGTATCATGCATGAAAACCTGGAGGATTAATATCCTTTTCATGCCAACTGTTCAACCAGGAACATGCTCTTTCATGCTGCAGGAGTATATGATGATAATGATGATGATGATAAGGAGTTGGAATTTAATGAATTTTTTTTTCATCTTTCTTTTCACTTATTAACAATGCTGTTTAGTACAGAAATTAATATAATGTTATGACAAAAGGAAATGACCCATTTTTATAAGTCATTTTTTTAACATTTTTCTACGATTTCAACTAATAAATCATTTTTACCTTTTCCCATCATTTATAATGCATTTTTTTGCTGATTTCATCGATTTTAATAATTTTAATGGTACTAGCTTTAAGTAATATTTCCATGATGGAACAAATGTTTTCCATAGAATTCCTGAGTAGCCTATTTGATTTCTTCAGAAATTGTAATGTTAGTTGTTGTGATTATGCCATCCAAGGTTTCTGTGATGTCCATCAGCGCCATTGTTGGTTCACCTGATTTTGAGATAACTAAAGATAGAGATATTCTGGGGGGGAAAACCAGTAAAAAACAAAAGTTTGAAGCTAAGTTCACTTGAATGAATAGAAGAAACATTGATTACATCAATAATGTATCAAACATTTCGTGTTGTTCAACCAAATTGGTTCTGATCACATTTTTTGTCATTTTTCTTTGCTTTTAGAGTATTTTAAAAATATTTTAATAGCATTTTATTGATAATTTTTAGCGATGTTTTAGGTCATCAAATTCGTTCCCTAATGATGATGTGATAATGAGGTTAGAACTTTAGTTTGAATTACTAATATAATCTATGGCATGTGAAAAAACTATGAATACAGCAATATGATTTTAAAATTTATAGAAACTTTAGTCAGAAATGCATTATGGTATTTATTTATCCTTCTGAAACTTTAGTCAGAAATGCATTATGGTATTTATTTATCATCAAAAACCATAAAATCTGTATGTGATGTGTGGAGGAAGGGCGGAAATACAATTATTTTGAAAACTCAATCCACATTAAACGTACCATACAATTTACAATTAATACCAACAATAATTTACTTTAATTTATTCTACAACTATGTTATTTTTTCAAAAACAATATAAACTAACCATGAAAACTACTGTCATCATACTTATACATTTTTCAGTTTATTATTAGGCATAAGAATTTTTTTATAATTCAAATTGTATTTCTTTTCACTTTAATTTATTTTCTTCTAAACTAATTACTCACAAAAAAAAAAAATTAAACGAAGATACATTAAATGAAAAAGAAGTCTTTGCTAAAAACTAATATTTTGAATATAGCAAATTCTGCTATGCATCAACTTATTGTTCTGCTTGTGTTTGAGAGTGACTGACACTTGAGAGTTTCAGACTAATACAAGAACCTGACCAGTTTGCCACAGTGTGATTGTCCACTTGACCGGAGGAAAAATAGGCAATGATATAATTATCTAGTTTCTGCTGATGATGCAGCAAAAGACTAAAGAAATTCTGATTCTTTGGTCAGTCTGAATACTTCTTTCTACATGATAAACAAAGTTAGAACCATGAATAATTATTAAAAATTGTGTGCTCCTCCTTCCATCAAGAATTCAGAGGAAAAGTTCTTAATTTCTTTTCAAGATACAACTTAGTTTTGGCATTTCTATACGAGAAGATATTTCATTTGAATATGCTTTGAGAGCACATATGTGCCTTTTTATCAGCTGACTAATCAACATGATCTCCATTTTAAAATGTACATTAGATTAAAAAGAACAACTTTTTTTGCTTGATGACCATAGCAACTTTTAATTAGTAATCAGTTACTCTTTAAATCAGTAAGGAACAACATATTAAATTTACAAACAATTTGACCCAAACCTCATTTCCATAAGGTTTGTGCAGGGTTCTCTGGTAAATTTTCATGTGTCAGAAAAGGAATCTTCTGAAAGACTAATTGAAGCTTTGGATTATAAATGTAGTGTTCTATGATTTATTTTTTATTTAAAGAGGCACATTACTGACTTCCTTTTATATGCATCCTTAGTTTATCCTTCACTCATAAATAAGAAACAGATAAAAATAAGAGACAAATGGCATAAGTTCAAAAGAGGAGGCCCTTGAACCGACACAATACATAAGCTCCCTAATTAAATACATGTCATTAAGTTAATTTTCTGATTATAAACTGAATTTTAGTAGTGAAAACATTTATTACAATAAACTTTAGACAAATTTATCATTTTTGCAATTTCTTGACAGAATTTAAAATTTAAATTTTGGTATTTTCATTTGTGTTTACAAATTTATTAATAATAGTGGAAACATTATTTTCCACCAAATCTTTTTTCTCATGCTCAATTGATAAAAAAAATAAATTATTTATACATTGTACTTCACAAATAATTTTTAATCAGCTTTAATTTTGAGAACGTTCTTTTGGCTCTGACGAGCATGACAGAAAGTGTCAAAAATAAGGTCAATTCTGTACACTCATAAGGAAAACATGTTAATAATGAGCAATGTTCAGTCATTAATGTGTTTGCAAGAACTTTAACAGATCTTAGTTTTAAAATTTGACTTTTTAAACAACTGTGCAAAGACAATAACTGAAACGACAAGTTTTCTGTAACATCTGCAGTGTTTTGATTAAAATTTTTGTGTTTCTACATAAATTTCATTGTTTGAAAGAGCTATTACAACTTGAGGGTGAATCACTTTTAAAATTACCACTGTATTTTTCAATCCAACAAATCGTCACTCCAACTGGTCAATGAAAATATCTAGGCATCCACAGTAAATATTAAGTTTGTATATTTGTTGGCCATCAGTGAGTCATGGGTCTTAGCAAAGTTGGCCAATATGTTGTTTAGTTTTCTTCAATCATTTATCATTAAATTTCACCTCTACCTTCCAGACTGGATAGTTCCATTGCATCATTTTTCAAATGTTCATAGTAATTCCAAACTCTCTTCAATTCTTCTTAAGCTTCATTGAGTAAATTCTGCACTTTTTGCAAATCTAAATCAGGGCTTTGAAGGTATTTTGAAACAATGTTGGTTGACATTAGTATTTTTGGAATGAAAAATTCCATTCATTTTTTTCAAGTTTTGAGCTTCATTACTTTCTGACATTTTGTTAAAAGAAAGTAATTTTTGTTAAAGCTTGAAAATATTAAAATATATAGCTATTAACGAATCATTCCATGATGTCCATCTTGTAAGTCGAAGTTGTTTTAAAGTAAGACTATTTTGCTTTTTCTCTGAATCTATCATGTTCATTCCACTGCTTAACTTAATGACGAAAGAAAACATAATTTCTTTAATACAAACAGTAAAATGTCTGAACTTCAAATATCTTATTCATAGCATTATTAAGCATAAGATTTAAATTTCAAAAAGCATAGGGCACAAACAATGCATTGTCAACATTACCTGTTTTTTCTGAACACATTGGAAGTTTCACTCATAACTGCTGTGTCATTATCTCCTCAAAAAGGTCACACATGTGTATTACTATTTGGCAGTCCGAAATGATACAAGAAAATATTTAAAGATCTATCAAAACCTAACAACAATAATAGTAATAATAATAATAATAATAATAATAATAATAATAATAATAATAATAATAATAATAATATTTGATAATAACATTAAACGGTGGTTGATTTGTAAAATGTTAGATCTCAGAACACACCCCAAATTAATTATTAATTTAATAGTAATAGTGACATATTTATTATATTAATTATATTATATATTCCTGAGGTACTGGGTCTCTGTTCCATCACATTCCGCCAGAAATCAAGCCCTGACATTTAATCAGAAGATAACTATACAAAATTGGAATTAAAAAAAGAAAGAAGAAATTAAATATTAAATCATTTTTTCCTTAAGAAACAATTAAAGATAATTTTAACTCTTAAGTTTAACCTGAGAGAAACGAATTCAATATCAATACAAAACATTCAAATATACATTTACCGTCAGATTAAGAAGCACCTATGAAATGGAAAATCTTATTCAGAGATTCCATTTCATTATGAATATTACCTGGCAAAATACACATTGAGTTGAATGCATTTAGATGTAAGAAAATCTGAAATGTTAAAAGTGACCTTACAAAAGCCACTGTTGTTTATTTGTGAAATTTGCAGCCAAATTAAAGAATTACTGTACTAAACAATTTTATTTCTCCATGCAGCAAACATATTGTTAGTAAATATCTATCACTATATCAAAACTAACATATCATTTCATATATGAAATTTAACTCATACAAAAGTTCACCCTTTTCAAAAATTTGTTTTGTGCTTGAAGATTTCTGCTCAAGAAGTGTCTGCCTTATGTCATGAAATAAAGTTGTAAATATAATACTAGACACAATTGCCCAAGAAAATACAAGTTTCAAACATGGCAAGACACAGGTAATATGACTAACAGCACAGGTAGAAAAAAAATTGTGACAGAAGCCTGATTCCTCCTCAAAAGGCCCTTGAAGTCTTTGAAGTGAACAAGGGAGCAACCATGTCTCTCATTTGAATAAATAGAAAGTGAATGGATCCCTTATGTTTTCTACAACTATTGTACTCTAATTGAAATCCAAAGATAATTGGGGGTTATATTCCATTTTGTGGGTTCTCTATTTGGAAACAATTATTTTGAAATAATAGAATGCATATTTCATAGAATGAATAGCATAAATCCAATTGAATATTTGTAATTCTATAATTCAATTCCTCTCATTACATATTTTCACAAGCAAGTCACAAAATCCTTACATAAATAAAAAATAATACAGGTGAAACATAATGTAATGGAAAATTCTTTTAATTAACATTCATGGAACCTAATTATAAAATCTTGAAGCCACTGAAGTTTTAAAAAATGTTTGTAATTTTAGGATTTTGAAAGAATGTAACATTAATCCCAACTAAAATTTTGTGATTTTGAAAGAATGTAACAATTCTAACTATAGTTTCATGAAGGATATTATAACTTGTATTGGTATTTTAAGAGTAGATACACTACTCTTAAAATAAGAGTAGTATAACTGTTCGTACTTTGTATGATGTAGTAAGTCTTAAGAGTACTTACAATATTATTACGTCACAACAACAATCAATGACATTTACTCAAAATAAAAATATTCATTACAGTTTTCAGCTTGTGTGTGTGTGTGTGTTTTTTTCCGGATTGGAAAAGTACAATTTTATCTACATTGCTTTCTTGCTCGCATTATGGATTAATCTGGATTTGTCTTTTCTTGGATTCCTACTGCCTTCATGACCATAAATTTCAAGAGGCAAATATACCATACCACAACAGTACATAATTATAAAAAAAAAAACAATTTAAAATATGATGAATGAACTGAAAGATTGGAAATTCAAAGTTCTATTAAACAAGTTTTGAAGACACCTTGCTTTAATTGTTCTACAATAACTGAGTCTAGTGGTCACTGTGTTGTGGCTGCAATTGTTTCTTCTCTTCAGAAGAGTAATATTGGGCACCATAAAGTAAATATATATTTTAATAAGGTAATACTATAATAAAAATGATAAAACCCAACATAGCTTAATGAAACACTAAATCATTAAATATTAAATAGAAAGTGGAAAGTTGAAATAAACTATTATAGCCTAATTAAAAATTGATGTAAGATTTTCAGCAGAGGTTATAAAAATTTAGATTATTTTCTCAGGGCCCTAGAAATGGTAAATTTTGTTTTCGTAATATTATGTGCATGTCTTTTCTCGTAAATGGATGTAATAGTGATAATTATGTGATATTTAGTCTGTAATCTCTACATACGTACTTTACTGTGTATGAATACATGAGTTTTTTTTTTCTATTTAAACACTTCATTGATATCATCTATATATTAAAAGACGACTAAACATTGAACAGAGATTGGTGGACATCTGCAAACAAAGAATACCGAGATTCCTGACACTCATCTGATGGAGGAATGGAGCATGGCTTGAGAAGGCTTGGCATGGCTTTGACATGGCTTGGAAAAAGAGGCTGAGGAAGGAGAGCCATGAGATGGATAGACCAATGCAAGACCTTCACTGGTATGAGCCAAGAAGAAGCAATGAAGAAGGCAGAGAATTGAGAAGAGCAGAGAACATGCAGCTGACAGTAAGCATATTAACTTAGAAATGGTCTTAAATTGAAGACTGTGGCCCACAGGTAGGCAAAAATTACTCCAACCACAAACATTTTTGCTCTAAATTTTAATAATTTATCATAAAAAATGCAATTATGGAATAGATGCAAGATCCCAGACTGTATAGTGCTACTCTCCATGGCAAGCAGTGAATGTTTCCAATCAAAATTGGCGCATAAATCCAGCACTGTTCATATGTGTGTTGGTTATGCCTTGTTCATGGTGAACTGTAGGACATGGTGGAAGTGTATAATGCCTGTCACTACAGGTAACTATGTTTCAGTTTTGTTTTTTCGTAAGTGGTTTTGCAAGTAAATACTAAGATATGGAATTGAATTTACTTTCTTTTTGCTTCATAGTCCTTTTAAACAAAAATCTATAAAACATAAATGTGTTTAATTTTTGTTTACAAAACATGTTTAATTTTTATTTACAATATTCCAGGCATTTGTATCTGATTTATAAAATTGTAAACGAAGCTATTTGTGAAATTGCTTGATTAATTACTGATTTTCTAAAATCTCTACACCCTAATTTGGTTGAACTACTCTCATTAGTGAAATACATTTGTCACTAATTTGGGAATTCTAATTAATTTTCAGTTTTCAATGATTTTGTTGTAGTGTTTAATTCTAAATCAATCAAGTGAAAATTTTGCCTTAATTTATTTTCAAAATGTTGAAACTATAAATACACATTGAAATTCACATAGTGGTATACATATAAATTTTTACTGCTCAAAGAAATATTGGTAATACTAAATACATAACATAAAAAGTGCAAGTATTCATGATAATTCTTCTGCAATAATGTTCATATAGAATAAAATTCCTTAATTTAATTTTTTTCATATATAATGTTGATATAGAATAAAATTCCTTAATTTAATTTTTTTCACTCAATTCCTTATCTTAAAGTATTTAAGAATTTGAAATCATTTTAAGAATCTTAAATCTCAAAAGTACAATATTAAGAAATTGGATAAAAATACTTACCAGGTTCTTGTAGCATTTTCTTGTCATGTAGAGAGAGTTTGGAAGAATGACCAGAGTGTTGTCCAAGGGAGTCCTACAAATTCAAATCATAATTAGAGGAAATATTTGTGAATGTTATCATGAAATGTAAATAAAATAAATTTATTGAATTCATAAAAGTGAAATAAATATTTGTTTATTTGCTGTAGTTTCATTATTGTGTCACTGTTTCAACTAACAACAAATTTTGTTTCTTTTATATACTATAAAAATATTGAATAAGTGAATACAATTTTCATGAGTTGGAAATAATTTTTTTTGGATTATACAAACTTAGACATTTTGAATATGTTTTTCAACTGTTATTTACAGATATGCAAATTGTGCAACATTAATTATTCACTATTAAATTAATTATTCACTATGAAATTAAATATTGTTATTATATTTTGTCCATTTTTTTCACTTAATTCTCATAAAATTTAAATTCTGATTCACACAAGGGGCACTGGAGGTGTTAAAAGAAGTATAAACTCTAATTCAAAAATATCAACCTTGAGCCTCAATATTGCATGGAGGCATAGAACTGTTACCCTTTGTTTTGCTAGTTTTTGCGAGATAAAACATTGTATAGGGTAAATATTTTCTAATTTGGATATACGCTGTTATTGTGATGGTAGTTTTGTTTTAACTAGGCCAAAATTCATAGAGAACATCTTTGTGATTCCTAATAAAGCTCTCAGATAACATTTATGAATTAATTATTTCTGAAAATAAATTTTTGCATGGGTGTCATCAGCACCAAATTTTTGCGGGGCAGTTTCAAGAGATAAGATACGGATTACCAGGGAGCCCCCTCAAAAATGCCACCCCTCCTCCCCCTCCCGCCCTGCGATGACGCTCGTGAATGGCAGAATGGATTAAAGCACGCGCGGAGATACGGGGAGGGAAATAAGGAAATTTTCCCCCTTAAAATTTTTGAGTAACTATTAATTTTAACTTGTCAGGAAACTTTCAAGCAAAAATATTTTCAGATAGTGATTAAAACGAATAAAATCGTGTGTGTGTGTGTGTGTGTGTGTTTCAGTAGTGAGGGATATCTGCTTACAATGCAAGTTTGAAATTACATTTACACTTTTAATTCAATGTGCACATATGCAGATGCCCAAAACTGATGCGAAACTGCAAAATGCGAACTACGCAAAAGATCGATAGTGCTGTCAATTACTGTAACGCTTTGCTGTGCAAAATATCACTAATTCATAATTAATAAATATTTAATAGAATTTACTCTTAGGATTTTATTAAATAATTCCCCCTCTTATTAATATTGCAGCAGTAAACGGATCAATCGTTAAATCATGACTCAACTTATCTATTTCAAAATTTGTTGAGATATCGTCTCTATGGACAAATTTAAAGTTCTTGAGGTAGAAAAATCAAAGAATTCATCAGTCGTTTTTGGATACTGTTGTACACGGTCAAATGGAATTCTGTATTTGACCGTGTATAATAGTTATTTTGTGAAACATTTTATACAACATTTTCTGAACGTTTCACAAAACCTGTTTTCTAAACAATCTGACTACAGGCACAACTCACCTCGTCCATCTCCGAGCTCCCCATGCTGAGCAGCGAGCCATCGCTGCACGTGCTGTGTGACTGCGTGGGCAGCTCCTGCAACATCCACCGCGCCCGTCAGCGCCCATCTCCATCGCCCACGCCCCCGCGAGGCGCTTTCTCCCTCCCCGCCCGCCGGCGGGCCGCCGCCCCCGCCCGTTACGCACTTCCGTG
Source organism: Gryllus bimaculatus (assembly GCA_017312745.1). NCBI lineage: Eukaryota > Metazoa > Arthropoda > Insecta > Orthoptera > Gryllidae > Gryllus > Gryllus bimaculatus. The sequence continues at coordinate 20,219,749 of BOPP01000003.1, forward strand.
TCCGACCGTGGCGGCAGAGCTCCGGAAGGAGAAAGCCGAAGGAAGGCGAACGCGGGGGTGGGCGCGGGGGAGGGGCCGCCGGGGCACATGCACAATGCCAGGAAGCCTCGCGGGATCTTCCCCGACGAAGCAGCAGCAGCAACCTGTCTTCGACTCAGTGAACGTAATCGCAGGCAGCATCTCAGCGGATGTCCCATTATGCAGATACCTCCACAATAGTCAGAGATAGGTGCGCAAACTGTCATAGACGGAATGAGAATGCGTTTCTTGTAAGAAAAGGAAAACTCTTAACTACTTTTAGAATTTATCTTGTTATATGTTTACATGAAAGATGAAAATCAGTTCTCGAAGAAGAAAGAGTTAGAAGACTTGAAAAACAAATAAGAAGCGCACGTGCTTCAAAGGGCTCAAAGCAGTGGCGTAGCTTCCTAAAAGAAAAGGTCCTTCCTGAAAGGTGGAGCCTACATAAATATTTTAAGAAAAGTAAAAACTGCTTTTAATTTTAAAAAATCGTCACTTTATAATGGATTTATTAATAATATAGGTGTTGTGGTGTGATATCTTTGGCATTTTTCATAAAATAATTAAAGACGTCATTGCCAACAATATTATTAAGTCGTATTATTTAAGTTTATGTAGTCGTGTTTGTGGCTTCCATCCAGCAGACAACTGATGATGATGGCTAAGCCATCAAAAGCTGCTCTTACATTAAATAATATTGTTGGCAATGACGTCTTTAATTATTTTATTAATAATGTTCGAACGAACAATCAATTGGTTGTGTGGCTTTGTAGGTTGGGCATCTAGTTCTTCCCACTCAATTGCGAACTTACGCGGGAGAGAACGAAGGCTCAGGCTTTTCGGAGCCTTCATCGCGTGCGCAGTGCGTGTGCCCAGGAGATGCAGAGATGTAATTCTGTGAATACGGGCTGCTTGGTAGCCCCACAGGCTCGTCTAAACGGCTCTTCGGCAATCCTCGACATCAGCCGTGGCCAGTAGCGGGCTCTCTCACTCCAAACACACACACACACACACACACACACACACACACACACACACACACACACACACAGAAATATTGTGCTTATTCTACATTATTGTGGGACGAGCTTATATATAATAGTGTATCGGACAGGTGAGAAATTAATGTTGGTTCACCGTATTTAGTTCAGATCAACACAGCTGATGAATAATACAAGTGTTATTCTTTATTGCAGGAAATATAGCTTTACCAGAAAACAATCTCATAAATACTTTGTTACAATCCCCAACAATGTATGGGTACCAATTTGTAAAGAAATATTTTTTTCTCCTTTAAGTTATAACAACATAGCACAATTCCGTTACCATACACTCACGTTCTTCTAGTACCCAACGTGTAAACAAGGGAATAACATCTCTTCGTTAATGACGGCAGGAGAATGTTTAATAAGACGTTAATCTTCTTTGGAGCCTTTCTAGGAATAATGATCACGCTACGCTACTGGCTCAAAGTCGATATCGTATTTAGCATTTTCTGCATCCACATTATTTCTCAATTAGACTCCTTCAAAACGAAAAACACACCAAAAACTACGTACAAGCAAAATAATAAGAACACAATAACACATAAGAAGACAATCGGGAGGTTCGTTAATTTGAAAATAATTAACATGATTTTAATACGTTTAATTGACCTTCGTTTATTTCGGTACGAACGGTAAGCAGGTGCCAGCATAGACCTCGTTTTCATGAAATAGTATTAAAACATTTTGGTCCAAATGTTTTCTGGATGCCCTTGAAGTGTTCAGAAGATGCACTTCAAAGAACTAATGGCATCTGAAAAATGCATTTAGCGGTACACAACGATCCCACATGAAAAATTCACACACATCCTCTAAACTGTTAAACGTGATTTTTCACAATTTATCTTAAATCCGTGTAGAAGAATCTTATTTCCAGACGCGTCTAAAACGACGATAAAGTGATTATAGAAAAGTGTGAACATTATTCAAGTTCTTTACTACAGTTGGCAGAGTACGCATTATGTGAATAGTAGACTTTCTTTCTTCCTGCTAAAGCACGGCATGTGTTCTGTTTCCGGAAGTTGTTATAACAAAATGTTAGGGCCCTCAGCTTCCGGTAAACGGAGAAGTAGAGTGGGTACACTTTCGTTACTTTATCGCCTTGTTCTCCGCGTGTCATTGTGGCCATTTCGCTCCGTGCGTCGTTCATCCGTTCCGAATAACGCGCCTACACTCACGGCACTCACACTCTGAGCGAAAACTCCATTCTACACGTCACATCCACTCGAATTTCGGGACTACGAGTGAGTTGCAACGTTCCACGTGCTCCTTAGGTTGATACTTTTTCTGCCATTTGCTTCCATTGCTTATCGCTCTCCACTTTAAAATCTTCAGTTAATAAATGCACCGTTAAATTTTATGCTTCACAAGTCACAAGTTTGATCTATTTACAACCATTCATGAAAAACATGTAATTTTCCGTAGTTTCTCCCATCAACATCAGGCAGGTGCCGGAGTAGTACCCTAACAAACGGGCCACGGCCCGCGCGCGCTTTTTCTTTCCTCTACTCTCACCTCTCACACTAGTTGGGAGACCAGTCGGGAGCTTAGAGCTCGTTCTGGCCGGGCGGTGCCACGGTGGTCGATGCCGGATCTCGCCACTCAGCGGGGAAGATCACCGGCGGCGATGGCGTGACGGTTAGCGTACCGGACTGTTATACCCAAGCTCGCGGGTTCAAACCCGATCGAAGCCGTGGATTTTTAGGGCGACAAAATCCTTCGTACGCCTTCCTTCGGAGGGGAAGTAAAGCCGGCTGTCCCATGTTCGTAGATTTACTTGCATGTAAAAGATTCTCAAGCCTAAATGACGCATCTGAGCTAAATTCAAATCGCCTGTTTCTCGCCTAAGAAAATACCTCCTTTTTCTCCTAGTTGATGAAAGGAGCGTAGCGAAATATGCGTGGTCGGACGAAAGAGCGGATCCGAGCCTCGCCACGTAAAATAGGCAAATTCAATTCAATTCAATTCAAAGATCACAGCCACCTCACGCGATAAAATCATGCATTACACTTACGGGACTAATGACCTAAGCAGTTGGCGCGCCCGGAACCGCTTATCAATTAATAAATGCAAAGAATTGCGTTTAATGTCACAAAACGAGCAAATTTTGGGTATACACACATTTCAAAGTCTTTCAAAGATATATACTTAAGTGTACTTAATGTACAGGAAATGGGCCAGCAAATCGAGATGATAAGTGAACCACATTACAGTGATAATTCTGCTTTAGTGAATAGCATCTAGCTTAAAGAAATCGTATTTATTTGCGTACGAATTTTTAAAATACGATTTGATTCATGCGTCAAAATGTATTGATATATCGTTCTAAATTTAAATTACTTTCTCCCTGCCAATCAGGGAAAATAAATCCCACAATGAACGTCACCAACCATTCATAAAATTTTCGTGTTTTTGTTCGAGTGCAGATTAATAAACGCATCTTCAATCGCAACGGGATAGGACGCAACAGGACTATTCCACTAGTGAAATTAAAATCAATAGTATTCAACAATACATATTAAATTAGAAGGCGGTTTGTATCGATCGCTGAGTTCACGTGAAAAAAACCGCGTATGTAGTATAACATAACCTCTTTGATTTTAGTATGCTTTCAGTTATTTTCAATATTTGGCGCGTGCAATAGTCCTATTATATACCGATAGTGCTTTGAAAATTCTCAGATAAACCTCCTCCTCGCTTCGCGAGTCGGAGATTTATCGACAATTCCCAAAGCACTCGTGGTATTACCAATGACAAGCCCTCAAATATCATTGCACCAGTACTCAAGTACTTAACGAGGAAGATTTCAAATACTTCCAATACATCTGTATAGCTTTGATCCAAAAAAGTGCTGGAACGAGGGAAGAATGAGGAACAAAATCTTGAAGTCCACGGCTGAACAATAATATTGGAAAACACAAGCGAGTACAACACGATGAAGAGTTCCTGTAAGTTCCCTTCACATCACGTTTGATCGAAATCTACAGAGGAAACCAACGCTTGTGAAAAGTACTCTCACTACGATAGCAACCTTATCAGACGAAACGCGTTTCCTTTCTCTTGAGAAATAGAAATTACGAAATCAAAACAAGAATCGACCAACTGGGGCTTTGTTGAGGTGCTATCGGCATGTAGTATTTGCATCCTCGCGGGTATCAATTTTGGTGTCGATCAGGGGAGCTCGAGAGAAGATTCTGCAAATGACCTAAATTGAGAATTTCGTTCTATTGACTCCAGGAATAGTACCAAGTCGATCACAGCTCCAAAAATTGCATATTGCTCTCCGGTTGCGTTGCAAAACTCCATCTCCATCATGAAAGTGTTGTAGAAGAAGAAAAATGTGAAGAAAAAAAATTGTAGAAGCAAATATTCTAAAATGAAACAGAAATAGGTGGAGAACGAGGGGAAGGACTCGAATAGGAAGGATAGAAAAAAAGGGAAGGCGAAAACGGAGGAGAATGACGAGGTGCTAAAGCGGCGTGAGTCGTGTTCGCTTTCATTCTCACCCTCACTGTCGTGACGAGGGAGGGCGGCGCGGGCGGCGGGGACGATGTGGGCGGTAGGTCCACGCTCCGGTGCGTACTCCTCGTACGCCCTTTCTCCTTTCCTTCCTTTCCTCCTCTCCGTTCCTTCTTTATCGCCCAATAGTTAACACGGCTTAAGAGAGCGAACATGCAGCCATATGGGAATGCAAAGAGAGCGTAAGCTTCTTTCAGTCAGTACTTAAGTCAGTGCTTAAGTCAGTACTTGGCTGTTCGGGAGACGCCGTGTCTTAGGCATAGATACCAACGTTTCGGCTGCCATTCTGCGACCTTCCTCAGAGCAAAATGCTGGGGCTCAGGCGCGATTTCGTCCTGATGAAGGTCGCAGAATGGCAGCCGAAACGTTGGTATCTAAGCCTACGGCGTCAGTCAAGTAGTCACCGACTCCGGTTGCGGAAGCTTACGCTTTAATTTCGGGAGTGTTAGCGAACGCGCGCATGCACACTGCGACTTCAGATGCGACAAATCCACTGTGCACATGAGTACCATGCTATCGTGGTACCAACTTTTATTGACTAACAGTTTGGTCCAAGATGACTTTGGATATGTCTTAACACTCTTCTATAACAATGCCAATTAATAGTATAATTCTGTAAACAGTAGTTTTGTTTTTTGTCTTGGGCGTTTATGGAACGAGGATACCTTAATATCGATAATTGCAATTATTCGATCTAATTTCACGCATAAAAAGTAGCTTGCTGTAACGATTAACTTTTTTTTCAGTATACGCTAACTAAAACGTCAGACGAACGGTCTTAGAAATATTTAGGGGAATACTTCATTCAGAGGGTCTCCTCAAATAACCGAAATTTCCATTATAGAGGAGGATGCGGCATCGGAAATCAAGCATTTGATTCACCCAGCACGTGCGCAACACTTCCGATTCGTGGCAAACCTTCATGTCAAGAGCGCTCCGCGTAGCAGGCTGTTGTCCCCCTCCGCGCCGTGCGCCGCCGCGGGCCGCCCTCGCCGCTGCTGGGCCGCGCTGGCCGCCGCGGGGCTTTGCGAGGCGAGCGGTCACGATCTCCAAAAAGACGCAGGCGAGCGAACTCAGCCCGCCCGGGATCCCGTAACACTCCAAGATGGAGGCGCGGAGCGCCCCGCTCCAGGCCACGCGGGCGAACTCCGCGCGCGCTACCATACGGCCCGTCGACAGGAGTCGCAGGGCGGGGGGGGGGGCGGAGGCGGAGGCCGCGTGGATCAAATGAGCACCACAAGGGCTGCGTTGAACGCCCCGTCCTAACGCAATAACAGACACGGAGAACGCGTTGGGCTCGCCGGCTTTTAGCGCACGCTGACGATGGCTCCGCAAATTCGAATGAATGACACGGAAAATCACGAGGTGCGGCTTGGATCACATTTTGATGACGCGGCAAACGGTGCGACACTGGATGCAAGGGAGGAACGCCGCCGGAGAACTGATCGACACGTACCAGCCGGCGCGGAGCGTCGACCGAAGGGACGCGGCCGTTCCGAACCATAGGGAAAACCATCTCCGCGAGGCCGGAAGCTGCGGGCGAGCGCTGCCGGAAGCGGGCGAGGCGGCGAGGAGCGACACCGCCCCGACCGCAGGCGACACCCCGTCACTCGTTGCCCACTGCCCGTCGCCCATCGCCCATCTGCGTTGCCCGCGCAGGCTTGGTCAGGTGTCGGCGTCGACGCCACGTTCCTTATCAGAAGCTGGGATATGGGGAAGGGTAATCGTTTAGAGACCTCCCTATATGAGAGGAGACACCTCCTGCAACCGGTCTCGCGTTTAATTAACGCAATTTATTAACTAAAACACACTCCCGAGTACTCGGAGCCCAGAAACCCGGGACTCAGAATTTCATCTGTACATATTGTAACTATTTGTATCTGTGCTATACTGAAGCCATTGTTGCTTAATTGTCTCTAACACAGATCTGTTATTCTATATTATGATCCTCCGACGAGTGGTAGAAGATTTCCAGCAGAGTAGCAACTGGGCCGCCACGAACTATGCCAACTAGCACCTTGACCGTGGACAGCGGTTGGTTGCCTCCGTGGGAGAAGCTGAGGTCTCAATCATGAATTGCTTCGAACGTAATCTGCTAATCGAGGAATTCTTGCAGCAGTTTGACACCCTCATAACTCTGGGTTCTTATTCACAAACAGCGATCATTAGAGAATTGACAGTTGCGAGGTTTACACTAACTTCGAATGTAACAGTAAATGAGATGAACACTGCGCGATAAGGGACAATTCCTTACATGAGAACAGGAAAAGCTCAGTTCGTCCTTTTTTAAAACTCGATCAAAGTCAATTTCTTTATAGCTATCTATTAAATTATACGATTCCCACAGATTATAGAAAATATTTTACTTGGGAATTGCATTCAAAAGACAAAAATATGTGAGTAGTTCACTCCTCTCTTCCTTCGTCCGAGATACTGCCATTGGCTTACCGAGACATCACCGCGCTCTCAAAATCGACGACACCAACGAGTCCTGTCGAACCATTGAGTCAAGAAGCGGATTTCCATCGCGTACCCTATCAGCAGCGTAATGTATCCTAAGAGGGGCAGCGGAAGGCACTGCCCTCCGCCTACAAGACTACACACGAGCTGTGGCGTCTCGCCGGCAGGAGACGCACATCTGCTCGCGCGATCCGTTGCGGAGATGTCTCCCTGAAAAACTAACGCCGAGCTAAGTCAGGTCAACGCGCCGCTGACGCCGAGCCCGTCTGCCTGAATACATCCGTTTAAGCCTTTGTATGCTCCGAATGCATGATGCAACGGCTGTGCAGCGGGCCTAAATAATCATGTTTTGGAATACTGTATTTACGTTTCCGCAAAGGCGCAATTTAAACTTAACACATCTTTTATGGAAACGTTTCAATTGAAGTTTGTCAGTGAGAGTCAGATAACGGTAACTAAGTGCATCACCGCACTTTAGCGTAACATAGAATAACCTGTAGATGGAATATTATTGGAGGAAATATTGTACTACTTCTGTTTATTGTAGTGACGTTTCCAAAGATTTCTCATTTCCCTTGTGCTCTGAATAAAATTCACTATCTTATGATATCCCTTTCATTGTTATTCGTAGTACCTTGCGTTCCTTTTGGAACGCAAACTATTGCCTTGTTCCTTCCCTACACTAATCATCCATTTAGAGAAGAAGATGATTTAAATGATGAGGAAAGGAGATGAGTAAGAGATGATGCCACGCACTGAGCGATTTCACACGGACAGGAATGTAACATCTGTCAGAGAACTGAAGAAACCGGACTAAAACATGATTGATAAGATATGCCAGAAACTGGATATTCTAAAACTCCTTTTGTAAAAGAGGGTCGTAGTATATTTTGCATCATCAGTTCAATAGTTAAGCATAACTTCGTCCCACATATTACATAAAAAGACAAGGAAATCAAGCTAATGAAAAGACGGATCCGGAAAAAAGAAGAAAGATGGACAATCGAACTTCAACAGGTGCGGATCTCGAAGCTAATGACGATGACGATGTAACGTTTCTGCTATATTGAAGTCAATCCTCAGCGGCTAATCACTAGCCGACTGATTGATATCGGCCATCAGTCTCCCACAAAGCTTCGCGCCTTGTTTCTAAAACACTAATCATGATATTTTTATGACAATGTTATTTATGCCAAACGAATGCTAAGAGATTACTTCACCAAAAAATGTCGTTGATCCACGATTACGAACTGGGATTTGAGACACAAAGAAATGAGAAGCATCACAGCTTTAGAAATCAATACTCTTAGGATGGTAAAAGAGTGTATTGAATTTGATAGCAACAGAAATGAGAATATCAGAAAATTCTACGAAATGTAACAGGTATTTCTAAAAAAATTAAGATGAGAACAACATCCAAATCGGATGGAACAGTTTGCCTAAAAAGGCAATGAAAATATAAACCATTTGGAAAGGGGGATACTGAATAAGCGAGGAAAGGTTGACCATCTGTTCTCAACAGATGATCAACATTGATTATACTTGACTATTTTCTCCACTCAACTGCTTCCCACCCCCGCTCTACGATTTTCAAAAACTCGACTACATTGGAGTCTATATTCTTCTGGCAATGTCATCTAAGCTACATAAAAGTTTCCGGCAATAATACAATTATTGCAACATTTTTTGCTCAACAATGAGACTCACAGCAGAAACCAATTCCAAGCATCCTCGCGAAATGAAATAATGGAAAACCGGATAAAGCTGCTTTATCGATCCTAAACAGGCCATTGGGCCTAGACACTGCTCTTAGTAATGCGTCGAAAGATGGTGAAAATAAAACCATTCTCCCACAGATAGACATTTCTGCCGGATAATCACTCCAGCCGGTTGATTAGTTTTGTCCATCTTTCCCCTCCTCGCCGTGTCGCCCCGCGCCGCATTATTCAGCTTCTCATCACATGACTTTCCGATTCTTTGCCCCTCATCAACCGCGCCTTACCGTTCATTCCCCGTCGTCCCGCCCCGCCCCACGCCGTTATCCCGCTCCGCTCCTCACCACTCTCACCTCCCCGCCTCGCGTCAGCCCGCGCCGTTCCACACTATCCCACCCCGCTCCGCTCCGCTTCTCCTCGATTCCCGCCTCCCACCTGACATCATCTCGCTCCACTCTCGCCATCCCGCAGCCCTCCATCCTAAGCACGAAGAACCGATTTACCGATGATCATTTCTCTATTATTAATCTTGACACGCAGCTGGTCATTTAGAATAAATATTATTAGTTCTAAATCTGTTTTGGTAACTTCATGCGATGGAAACACTTTTCTAATCCACTGTTCTTACGTCCAGATGCACCCATATCGCAGGAGCGCGCTCCTTCCATGTTCGAATATCTACTTCTTTTACTGTATGTACTCTGCAGAATCCGTTAATCACAGGATGTGTGCCGAGCAGTGTCCTGGTAAGTAACGCGGATTTGATTGATTAATCGCACGAATTAATTACTTTCTGTGGCCTTCTGGAATTACGGCAGACTCGCGAAATAAAGGATGTATGCGATCCTTGCCAAAAAGATGTATGCGATCCAAGTCAAAAATGGTGTACAACATCGCCCGTTGGAAGCCGGCTTTGAACCGAGGACTTCATCAGCTTCGGAGGGCGGCGCGCGTTAAATGGTTCCCTTCACCGCCCACTCACGCCTCACCCGGAGAGAAACGGGGCGCGATGGACTTTGCTACGCAAAACATGAGGTTGCCCGTATAGGAACACATTAAAAAAATAATTTGGAACACTTATTCATCGATGATCCGTAAGCGATGCGTTTTGGTTGCCTTTCTAACATCAATCCATGATTTATAGTGGCATAGTTAGTATCTACGGGCCTTTGTTGGATGATACCCTGTTTTTGTTGTGGAACTGCAGAAATAAGTCAACAGTAGATTCGCCGTAGTGAAGTGCCTTTATAATCCATTTGCCGAAATACACTGTACTATGAAATGCGAAAGAGATTGTAGTAATATTGAGTCACAAATCATTTTGTGTACCGTCTTCTTACAACCCCGCAAGGTGTTGAGTTGTAATAGTGAATGCCTTTCTTGATGCATTGCTGAATTGATTGTTACGTAGTCATCTTGGCGTGGAAAGCACATGATTTGTCGGCACGAACTTTAACTAATGCTCGGTCTTTCACCCGATGACCGAAACTCACCTCGTTGACCTTGGTTAACTCGGATCGCGTGCCATTACATCGGAATGGGATCACCCACACACGTTGCCGTTCATTAGGAATGCAGAAGGCCATTCGTGGACGCGGTAAATGGCAGATCTGGGAGTAAATCCAATGAATTCTTCCCGTCGGCGGTGAATTGAGCGGGTGAGGACGGCTTTGCTTACATCGTTTCCCCGCTCTCATTTTAGGCTTCGACCAACACTTGACGCGGGCGGGAGGATGCCGCAGAAGAAAATCTAGATTGAGGTGGCCCGACCTCCAATTGCGATCCGCGCGATGGCGTGTCCCGATCCGCCGCCGCCTCCACCGCGCCTCCGCCGCCTCCGCGCCTCCGCGCCGCCGCGCCACCGCGCCCGCCCACCGCCGCCGCCGCCGCCGCAGCCGCCGCCGCCCGCGCGTCGCCGCCGCCGCTGCCACCGCCGCCGGGTGGCTCTGGAAAGCCGGCGCACGTGCGACCAGCGCGGAGCGAACGTACGTGAGGCGCACGGAGGCTGCGGGATGGCCGAGAGCGGCGAGCGAGATTGATGTTCAGGTGGGGCGGAATCGAGGAGGCAGCGGAGCGGAGCGGGGTGGGATGGTGTGGAAGCGGCGCGGGCTACGTCGAGCGGGGAGGGCGGAGTGGTGGAGAGCGGAGCGGAGCGGGATAACGGCAGACGGCGAGGTTCGAGCGAACGGGCGGCACGGATCCGGATGGAGGGCTGCGGGGATGCGAGAGTGAGACGAGATGAGTTCTAGCGTGGGAGCGGGAAAATCGAAGGAGAGCGGAGCGGAGCGGGGGGGATAGTGGTGAACGGCGCGGGCTGCGCGAGCGGGAGCGTGGGAGTGGTGAGGAGCAGCAGCGGCGATAATCGCGACGGCGGGTCGGAGCGAGACAGGGCGGCACGGATCGGGATGGAGGGCTGCGGGGATGGCGAGAGTGGAGCGAGATGATTGTCAGTGGGAGCGGGATCGAGGAGGACCGGACGGAGCGGGGTGGGATAGTGTGGAACGGCGCGGGAAGACGCGGGGGAGGTGGAGTGGTGAGAGCGGAGCGGGAGAACGGCGGACGGCTGGGTCGGAGCGAGACAGGGACGGCACGGATCGGATGGAGGGCTGCGGGATGGCAGAGCGGAGCGAGATGATGTCAGGTGGGAGGCGGGAATCGAGGACGGACGGACGGAGCGGCGGTGGATCACTTGCCGTGATCACGGCGGCGCTGACGCGAGGCGGGGAGTGGGAGTGGTTTGAGAGACGGAGCCGGGGAAAACGGCAGACGCTTGGGTCCTAGCGAGACAGCGGGCGGCCACGGATCGGGATGGAGGGCTGGGATGGCGAGACGGAGCGAGATGATGTCAGGTGGGAGGCGGAATCGAGGAGGAGCGGAGCGGAGCGGGTGGGGATGATGGAACGGCGCGGGCTGACGCGAGAGCGGAGGTGGAGTGGTGAGGAGCGGAGCGGATAACGGGCAGACGCGTGGTTCGGGAGCGAGAACCAAGGAGCGGCACGATCGGGATGCCCGGTTGCGGCGATGGCGACGAGTGGAGCGAGATGATGTCAGGTGGGAGGCTGGGTCGAGGAGGACGAGCCCGGAGCGGGGTGGGATAGTGTGAACGGTCGCGGGCGTGACGCAGCGGGGAGGTGGGAGTGGTGAGGAGCGGAGCGGGATAAGCGGCGAACTCCGGTCCACCTCACCGCGGGGTCGGAGCCATCCATATCTCTCTATCG